>CM077091.1:48041809-48761773 GCA_039513925.1 Platanthera zijinensis
GGATCAACGGCTCTTTGAAAAATCGGGCTCGCCTATAAATCCAGCTGTACCTATGTTTTAACGAAGAAGTCGTAAAGTTGCTCTCGGCATAAGTTTGTCCCTTTTTTTGTTGCTTCTCCGTACCTGATTTGAACTTAGTTGACTCTGTCGATTTTGCTAACGTTACCATCTATGTACTTAGCCAAATCTAGCATCAGTAGAATAAGCATTGAGTGAATGAGCTTCACTCAATACCAAAACACTTAGACAGAATTCTGTTTATCTAGGCATTGACAGTGTTGAGTGAGGAAGTCTCACTCAACACTTTTTTCCATATCCAATTCTGCGGCCTTTTCGTCATGCATGGCGTTGAGAGCGTTGAGTGAGCACACCATACTCAATGCCTTTTTCCTTAGCCTATGCATTCTGTGAATTAGGCATTGAGAGCATATAGTTAGCATACTTCACTCAATGCTTTGTTGCCATCGCCAATTTTCTGCGTCTGCAACATCTTTGGCACTTAGATCATTGAGTTAGCATGCCTCGCTCAACTTTGAACTCAGTTCAACGAATTCAGAACTTAGTTCGACGAACTCTTAACTCAGTTCGACGAACTCTGAACTCAATTCGACTAACAGCTTTTTGTTGTGTGGCATTCAGTGTGTCTTCAACACTCAATGCCAAACTACTTAGCCATATATTTGTCGTTAGCTGTATGGCGTTGAGTGAGTTGACTTCACTCAACGCCTGTGGACTTAGCTACTTTTCTACTCAATTCAACTTAGGATTTTACTGCTTTAGAATGTCTCACAGCTTTTTGCTGTATGGCGTTGAGTCAGTTGACTTCACTCAATGCCTGTGGACTTAGCCACTTTCTTAGTATATCACTACTTTGGCTTTAACTTTATAGGCTTCACTCAGCGCTATAAGTTATCTGGCGTTGTGTGAGTCACCTTCACTAAATACGTGTGGAATTAGATAGATTTCTGTCAGTCCATCACTTAGGTAATTGTTTATCTAACATGGCCAGTTAGGCTACCTTTCCCATCACTGTCAGCTATAAATATATATATATATATATCATTGAATTCCTCAAATCAGGGACATTGTGGGCAATGGACCCAACAATCTTCCCAAATTTGAGGAAGTGAAAACTCTTAAGCAAGTGAGTCAATGACATACACAGTGCTATGCATCAATAAGAATAAAAAATATATTACTGAAAAGTAATCTATAATTGCCATACTTCCTTGCCTACAGTTCGAGTGTAAAATCACTGCACCCGCTTCCCCTGAATTTCTGCAGCCATACTTGAACATTAATCTGATCATCTGATCATCAAATTTTCCAGCCCCTTTTTGACTTCCGCAAATAGCTGGTAGGTTCTTATCATTTTGGTCCCCCTCCACTTGGAAGCAGTGAAATGTTGGAATTATGCAGGGCATGCTCCACCTCAGTTGGAGAATCTTCATTTCTTTGAAGAACAATTTCATCTACAAAATATAAGATAGCTTGCAACAAGATGAGGAGCAACTAAACTATATCAGGTTTAACATACCCAACTCAAATTTGAAGGTATTAAACTTTATTTCATCTAGTGGCTTAGAGAAGATTTCATGCACTTGCTTGTCAGTTGAGACAAACTAAAGGTTGATATCATCACACTCCATATTCTCCCTAATGAAATGATATCTAATCTCAATTTTTTTATTCCTGCTATGGGAGACAGGTTTCCTAGCAATTGAAATAACACTAGTAGAATAATAGAAAAGAAGACTTCTACTTATCTTAAGGTTGTAGTCCTTGAGCTGATGCTGGATTCATAGCAACTGAGCACAATAGCTACCTACTGAGATGTAATCTGACTCTATAGTTGAAATTGCAACACTAGTTTGCTTCTTGATGCTCCATGAAACTAGCCTTCCACTTAGGAATTGACAGGTGCCAGAAGTGCTCTTCCTGTCCTCCTTGTAGCCTGCAAAGTCTGCATCTAAATAGCCAGTTAGTCTAAATTCCCCATTCCTAGGGTAACATAGGCCAAGATCTGGTGTGCCCTTAAGATACCTCAGAATTCTCTTTGCAGTAGTATAATGAGATTCTTTGGGGCAAGCCTGATACCAAGCATAAATACATGTAGCATACATGATGTCTTGCCAACTAGCAGTTAGATAAAAAAGAGAACCAATTATCCCCCCATACAAAGTCTCATAAACAGGTTTCCCTGCCTCATCTTTGCATATGGACATACTTGATCCCATGGGAGTTCTCATGGTGGAGGAATTTTCCATACCAAATTTCTTTATTAACTCCCTAGTGAACTTAGACTGGGATATGGACAAACATTTATCAGTCTGTCTTACTTGGAGACCCAAGAAGAACTTATGTTCACCCATACTGCTCATCTCAAACTTCTGCATAAGTTTTTTCAAACTTCCTACAGAGGTTATCATCAGTAGATCCAAAGATGATGTCATCTACATAGATCTGAACTAGGATGATCTTAACCTTTGATTCCCTTAGGAATAAGGTCTTGTCTATCTTTCCCCTTGATAATTTATTCTCAATGAGGAAGTTAGATAGTGTCTAATGCCATGCTCTAGAGGCTTGCTTCAGCCCATATAGAGCTTTCGTAAGTCTATAAAAATATTCGGTTGAGTTAGGAACTATAAAACCGGGAGGCTGATCAACATAGACTTCCTCCTTTAAGTCACCATTCAGGAAAGCTGACTTCACATCATCTGGAAGACTTTGAATCTCTTATGTGCAGCATATGCTAGGAACAGTCTGATGGCCTCCAATCTTTACTACGGGGCAAAGTTTGATCAAAATCAAAACCTTATTCTTGCATGTACCACTTAGCCACTAGCTTTGGCTTGTTCTTGATTATAATGCCACCTTCATCAAGCTTGTTTTTGTAGATCCACTTGACTCCAATAACATTATGTCTTTGTGGTCTGGTAAATAACTTTCAGACCTTGCAACTCTTGAACTGGTTCACTCCTCTGGCATAGCTCCAATCCAATGGTGATCTATGTTGGCCTCTTCAAACTTCTTGGGCTCTACTTGTGATAGAAAGCTTAAGTTCATGGCTATGTTCAGACTTATGCACCTTATTATTACTCCTGGGCTTGCCTCACCAATTATCTACTGTGCTGGATGATCTTTCATGTGTTTGACTATAGGTGGCAGTCTTCTTTCAGTATCAGCAATAGGTGAAGATTCAGGTGCAGCCTCTTGTTTATCTTTATCCACTCCAAGTGTCCCTAGTATATCTTCTGGATTATCCACTTCATCTTGGATGACTGGCTATGCTTCTTTGATGGTTTGTTTGTCCATCATCTGTTTTGTTCCTGCAGTACCGTAAGAGGAGCTTGGCAGCTCATGGTTAATCATAGTAGACTTATCAAAGATTGCATGAATTGATTCTTTTGCAACTTGTCTTTTCAAGTTATAAATCCTATAGTTTTTGCTATGATTGTTGTACCAAACAAAAATCCCTTCAAAGGATTTGACAGCAAACTTAGTCTCATAGGACTTTCTATTTTGAAGCACATTGCACTTACTACCAGAGATTCTAAGATAACTCAGGTTTGTTTTTCTGCCTTTAAAGATCTCATATGGAGTTTTATTGAGGTTCTTTGTGATAGAGGCTCTGTTGAGGACATGACATGAATTGTTGACAACCTCAGCCAAGAAATATTCTGGGAGCGATGTGTAATTCAATAGGGTCCTTCCAACCTCCATGAGTGTTCTATTTTTCCTCTCAATAATCTATTTTGTTGGGGTGCTCTAGGTGAAGAGAATTCCTGATGAATCCCATGTTCTTCACAGAACCCTGTCATGATATCAGACTGGAATTCAGTCCGATGGTCACTTGTAATTTTGACAACAGAGCTGTTGAACTAATTCTAAATTTGCTTGACAAACTTAGTGAAGATATCAATGGTTTCATTCCTCCTCTTTAGGAAGAATACCCAAGAAAACCTGGAAAGTCATCAACAACCACAAGGGTGTCGACCTTCCTACTAAGACTATGAATTGGTATAGGACCAAACAAGTCCATATACAGGAGGTATAAGCACCTCACAGAATCTTTGGTCCCAATGCCATTGAAAGAAGCTTTTGTCTGCTTGCCCTTCTGACAAGCAGAATATATGCCCTCCTTGGAGCACTTTACATTAGGACCATTCCTAACTAGCTCTTGACTAAAGGCTTGCTAATAGTCTTGTAATTTATATGGGTTAGCCTCTTGTGCCAAATGAAAACAATGTGATGATTTCTCATTTGCTACAAGACAGATAGGAGAGTCTGTATCTAAACATAAAAAGTTTAAGCAATAAACATTTTCACTCGTAGTCGCTATCAATATCACCTCTTGTTCACTTGACCTCCTGATTAGGCACTCATCCTTGTGGAAGACAATAACATCGCCAAGATCAGAGAGGTAGCATTTTCTTATAAGGTTGTGTTCCAACCCTTCAACATAAGCCACCTTTGAGATGGTGACTATGAAATTAGTGATCTTACTATAGCCATTTGTTACCCCTCTATCTGAACCACCAAAGATTACTTTGGGTGCATCTTTTACTAGAGTTTACTCCTTCAAGTTGCCCCTTGTCCCAGTCATGTTCCTGGAACAACCATTGTCCAAGTACCATATAGGGTATGTCTACTTGGACTATCCAGCAATACACAATTTACTTTACCTTAGGACCCCATATCTATTTGGTGTTATGTGCACATTAGTATGAACTGAACATGTCCACATTTGGACTGTGCCAGCTGTCAATTGCAAAATGCCCTATCTTACCACAACACCAACTATCATGTATGTTATATCTTCTCTTTTGTGTAGGCCAAGCAGCTTGGTTAGCAGCAGCCTTAACAGGAGGAAGATGTACTGCACCCCTTTTCTGATTTCTTTCAGCTAGAAATTGACAAAAGGCAAGTCTTCTAACTGGTTGTTTGGTCGTCTGCTCTGAGTGCTATCAGCAACAAGTTTATTTTTAGAGAGCATGCTTTGATGGCATTAAAAATTCCCAAATCAGTCTGGTTGTTAGACATGCCCTTAGTCTGATCCTTAGTTGTCAGATTCAGAGCTTTGGATGCAACAACATTTTTGAGTGTTGGAGCTGAAGCACAAAAAACAAATGGTCCAGTTTGGGCCATTTGAGTTTTTTTATGGGCAGCCATAAAGGCACTCACCCGACTAGAGCTTTCACCAAGACAGCGAACATCTTTGTTCACCCTAGAGGAACAACCTTTCTCCTAGTGACCACAGGAGATTTCTTGGTCATACTTGTTAGAAGGTGATAGAACTTTTCTAAAAAGAATGGGAGGCTTGGAAGCAATAGGCTGAGCTAGAGCTGGAGCTTTACCCTTCCTTTTTGATAGGGCAACTCTTGTGCTTCCTTGAATCCCAACCTCTTATTACCCTTTTGAGATGAGAAGGTGTCTATCAAGGGAAGTACTGTACTTGGCTTAGAATAGCTAGACACTATTCATTTCTCCTTATGAAGCCTTTCTTAAAGCTCCCTTATGAGACAGTTCTTGTGCTTCATGGAGGCTATCTGGATGTCCAAGAGGCACTTCAGTTAGCTTATTTCCCTAGCTTTCTGATCCAGCAGATTAGCTGTTAAAGTCTGCTAGGCATTTGCAAGCTTAAGAGATGAAATCTCTGTAGCTTGCTTCTTAGACAACTTCTTGACCTTCTTAAAGGCTTTAAAGAATTTCTCAATACTTGTAAATTAGTTGATTGACATCTCCTTCAGATGTAAAATATTCTTCACCACTGGGTGAAGAGGTATCTGAACAACGACTGGTCTCACACTCAGATTAGAAGCAGACTCGGGAAAGAATGTTCCTTGTGTGGACCAGGCAGATCCAGGCTGGCTTCTTCATCAGTCATTGCCATAAGCCCTCTACAGCTGTGGATATCAACTTTATCCACCTCTGAATTACTATCAGATAGTGTTAGAGGTGTAACAACTCCCTTGTAATGACCATATAATATGGATCTGGCCGGGGTACCACAACATATTGACGCCACAACTTTAGCATAATAAGATGATATTTACTACCCAAACTCAAAACTCAAAGCTAAACACAGTGGAAACAAAGCAAAACAAATAGAAGTTATCCACCACTAACAAGAGTATCAAACGGACTTAGGGCCTTACACAAAAAGAGTCCATCAAACAAAGACCACAAGGTCAAACATGAACGTGCAAAAGCACTTTTAAGCTACCTCGGCGTGCAAGCCGGACGATGTGCAAAACATGGATCATATAAGACAAGAAAAAGAAACAACCTAAAGTACAAAACACTTCATGCTGCTTAGGGCTTTTCGCCCGGCGCATGAGCTCCTGCTTGGGATCCTTGCCCTGTAAAGATTTTAAGTAATGTGGGTCAGCAAAGGATGAACTCTACTGTGTAACCAACACATCTCCTCCCGGCCACCCCTAACGGAACCTGGGTTACCCCTCCAATTTGCAAGTCAGCACTTCGTATACCAAATGCAAATATATAAAAAGCTTTAAAACAGGTTTTGATGTCTCATACAACAAACACGTTTTCTAGGTTTAGAATAGAGTGAAAGGGGCCTACTATGCAACATGTATGCAAACCCGGCTTCGCCCAAGGCACCCTATCTCGTATGCATCTAACACATCATCAAGCACTGGGTACATTCGTTTCCCCATTGCCATAAAGCCGCAAATAAAAGGGAACTATATTGCCCCTAACGACCCAAGCGTCGTTATAGGAAAATCTTGCAAATGCCCTACCCGCACATGGGTCTTAAACCCTAGGCTTGCCTGCAAATTCTGACTTCCCATGTCAGGATTCCGTATCACACACAACCGATTCTAAGAACCCTTATTGGACCACACCCGCTCATGTATTTATTTACCGGGCTTGCCCTAAGCTCGGCGTTCTCGCTAGTCTCACAAAAGGGGACTAGTCTCACCGGGACACTTTCCCCAAGTGATATGCACGCCACAAGGTAGCCAGCCGACCACGGAGACGTAGCCACGCCTTAGCACAACACAACGATAATTCCCCACCCTAATCCATCATTCGTACCACAACGTTCCTGCACACCAAGGAAATCATCTACCGCCGAAGCGGAGCTAACCTTTCCCGGTTCTTGCTATAAGTACTGACTCAAGTAAAAGGGGAAAAACGCATAAATCATAACAACATATAGCCGTAATGGATTTCTACTGAATCCTCAAAGCTCGCTATGCAACATCACTGAGTCAGACTAACGGTCATGACATCAGCTTCACCCACAATTCCTAACCCACTAATGGAGCGGATCTCTAATGCAAAATCATGTCGGGGATGGACACAATCGACCCGGAGGTTCATCTTGAACCATGGCAACCCAAACCCCTCTTATTTGAGAGATTTGGAGCAAAAAAGAAATGAGAATAAGAGAAGATGCTAGACGTGCATCCTAAAACAAAGAGGAGAAGTGTCGTTACCTTACGACCCCTCTTCCTAGCCATGGATGCTTTGCTTTGAACGGCTTGACACCAGTGCCTCCATGCCCTCTCCACGGATCTGGTCTCGGAACGGAGATCGGAGATTCAAAGCTCCATCAATGGCAGAAGAAGCTCTCTCCTTCCTCTTCCCTTCTCTTCCTCTCCAACCCCTCTCTCAAACCCTAAAGATGAGAATAATTAGAGGAAAAACCATCTCAGCCCAAATAAGATCATTTGGGCGAAAGATCCTAGCCTTCGGATCTAATTTGGGGAAGCATCGGACGGCCACTAACCAAAATTGACGGAACTGTCCCGACCGCACGATTGGTGGCGCACAACCAGTGGTCGTGCGCAATAGATCCCATGGTCGTTAGATTACCTATGGGAGAACTCCAGAAAGAAAAGGATAAATGCACACGAGCAGCGGCGCACGACCACTAGTCGTGCGCACTCGGACCAAAGATCATACGTTTACCCAAACAGAACTTCGCTAACTTGTGAAAAGTGCGCACGAGCAGTGGCGCACGACCAGTGGTCGTGCACACTAGATCCAGTGATCGTGCGCTTAAAAAAACAACCAAAAACAGCGACCCATCGCCCGTGGCATCCCTACCATCGGGCGTTTACTTCTAGTGACTCCAGGTCTGCAAACTGGGGTGTTACAACTCCTCCCCCTTACAAGAATTTTGTCCCCAAAATAAATCCTCATCCAGGGAGAAAACCAGAAAGAAATAATAATAATAATTGCCACTAATAAAACATTATTTCCACACATCGACTACCGTTTTAAACCAGCCTTACACAAATAATGCGGGATAGTCCTCGCGCATTGCTTGCTCATGCTCCCAAGAGAACTCGTCACTCCCGCAGTTATCCCAACGCACCTTCACGAGCTTGATGCCGATTCGATCACCACACTAGCCTCCACTAAGGCCTTCCTCAAGACGGAGACATGGAAGACATCATGCAATCCACTAAGCTCATTAGACAATGCCAATCGATACGCCGCTTCTCCAACCCGTTGTATAACCTCGAAGGGTCCCAAAAACCTCAAACTCAACTTCTTGAGTTGGCGAATCTGCGAAACTCCTTTGAAAGGCATGATCCTTAGATAAACCCAGTCGCCTACAGCGAACTCCACATTCCTGTGGCGAGCATTAAAATATTTCGCTTGCCGATCTTGAGCCACCTTCATGCGCGCTTGAATGGTTAGCACCAACACACATGCGTCAGCTATAACTTCTTTCCCAAAGAGCTTGGTGTCTCCTACCTCTGTCAAATTCATCAATGTTCGACACCGCCTCCCATACAAAGCTTCGTATGGCGCCATCTTTATACTTGCTTGGTAACTATTGTTATATGCGAACTCTATCATGAAGAGATGATCCATCCATTTCTTGTCGAAGTCAAGAGTACACATCCTCATCATATCCTCCATAGTACGGTTCGTTCTCTCGGTCTGCCCATCAATTTTAGGATCGAAGGTCATACTGAACTTGAGCTTCGTGCCCAGACTTTTCTGCACCAACCTCCAATCCTTAGACGTGAAACGTCCATCGTGGTCACTAACTATGCTCTTCAAAATCCCATATAGTCGCACAATGTTACGAACGTATAATTCCACTAGCTTTTCCATGTTGTCCTCCTTCCGATTTGGGATGAAGTGTGCCACTTTAGTCAAGCAATCCACGATCACCCAAATTGTGTCGTTACACTGTTGGGATCTAGGTAACCCATGCACAAAATCCATGTAGATGTCGTCAAATTTCCACTCTGGGATATGAAGATGCTTCAAAAACCCGCACTGCTTCTGACACTCGGCCTTCACCAAGGAACAAGTTTGGCACCGACTCACGTACAACACTATGCATTGCTTCAGACAAGGCCACCAATAGGATTTCTTCATATCCAAGTACATTTTTGTACTGCCCGGGAGAATGGAGTACTTTGTGAAGTGGGCCTCAAACATCAACTCCTCACGGAGCTTGCCGAACTGCGGTACACAAATCCTCCTGCCGTTCCTCAGAATCCCATCAAACATCTCCCATGATGTACCCTCGCCCTTTAGAGATTCCTCTACGTATGGTTGGAAGTCCGCATCAAAATGGGTCGCTACCCGAATACGATCACACAAATCATTCTGCATTTCGATCCAGTTCAACCGAGCTATATTAGACTCGCCTTTGGCCACACACTCCATGCCGAGGGACTCCCAGTCTCGCCTCAACCGCTCATCATGAGCTTCGATCAGATTCCCTTACCCAGAGTATTTTCTACTCAAGGCATCAGCCATAACATTGGCTTTGCTGTGCGTGTATTGAATCTCCACATCGTAGTCCCCAAGGAACTCAACCCACCTGCGCTACCGCATATTTATGTCCTTCTGATCTAAGAGATACTTCAGACTTTTGTGATCTGTGTAGATCTCCACCTTTGCACCATAAACGTAGTGCCGCCACAATTTCAGCGCAAAAATTACCGCCGCCAATTCTAAATCATGGATGGGGTAGTTTCTCTCGTGAGGCTTCAACTGCATAGACCCAAAGGCGATCACACTGCCATGTTGCACTAATACGAACCCTAAAACACATCCGGACGCGTCGCTGAAAATTTGAAATCCTTCAGTCCCCTTTGACAGACTTAGGATTTGAGCTGTCATCAGTCTTTCCTTCAGGGTATCAAATGCCTGACTGCACTCTTGTGTCCACCCGAACTTCTGATCCTAACGAGTTAGTGAGGTGATGGGTAGAGCTATCAACGAAAAGTTTTCCACAAACCTTCGATAGTACCCGGCTAGTCCAAGAAAACTCCGGAATTCCTCCATGGTCCTCAATACTGGCCAATCTCTAATGGCTTCCACTTTCGTTGGATCTACTGCAACCCCATCTCCACTAATCACATGGCCCAAAAACGCCACTTTCTCTAGCCAGAATTCGAACTTGGAGAACTTCGCATAAGATGGTTTTCTCTCAACACTTCCAACACTTATCTCAAGTGAGTCTTGTGCTCTTCTTCCGACTTGGAATAAACAAGGATGTCATCAATAAAGACGACTATAAACAAGTCCAAGTATTTGTGAAAAACTCAGTTAATGAAGTCCATGAATACGGATGGTGTGTTCGTCATCCGGAACGACATCACCGAAAATTCAAAGTGACCATACCTCGTGCGAAACGCGGTCTTGGGTATGTCTTTGTCTAGGATTCATAACTGATAGTATCCTAACTTCAAGTCTAACTTGGAATACACCACCGACACAACAAATTGGTCTAATAGATCGTCTATCCGAGGAATCAGATACTTTTTCTTAATAGTCAGTTTGTTCAACTCTCGATAGTCTATGCACATCCGCATACTACCATCTTTCTTCTTTACGAACAACACCAACGCGCTCAACGGTGAAGAATTGGGTCGGATATACACCTGCTCCAAAAGCTCCTACAACTAAACATTAATCTCGTCCAACACATTTGGTGCCATCTTAAAGGGAGGACGTGATACCGGCCTAGCCTTTTGCACAAGCTCGATAGAGAAATCAATCTCCCATCTACGAGGGGCTCTCGGAAGTTCCTCAGGAAACACATCTTTGAACTCTGCCACTACGGGTACTTCTCCAAGAGATAACTTGGAAAAGCCAACCTCCAACCGTGCTACAAGGGCTACACCTCCTTGATTATTCGCCAAAACTAACATCATGGACGAAACTGGGGAACAGGACACTCCGTGAAGACACTCAAACTTAACTTCTACTTTCCCTTCACCCCTCAGGGTTACCACCTTGGACAGGCGGTCGATACTGGCACGCTGCTCTCAAAAGCTCCTGAATACGAGCCCACCCATCCTCTACATCTGTTGGCGTGCCGACTCCCTTAAAGGTTGGAGGGTGGAAGCTCAGGAAATACTTCATTTGCCGGTAACCATGATCGACAATCACCCTTTCGGCCAGCGGCTCTGCCCGCCTGGCTTCCTCGCCCGGCATGGCCGTCGTCGTATCCGGGGTAGCAAGAGTTGGTACCTGAGCAACAAGGGCTGCTACTTGTGCTGTCGCTGCAGCTTGGGCCACCACCATCACTTCTGCAATCATGTTGCAAAAGTCGGCCGGAGTTACCCCCATGCCTAACAGGACTTGCGCCGTAGCACTACTCGCCGAGATCTCTTCTCCTGGCCTCAATGTTCTCACCTCGTTGCTTGCACTCTTAACACAAGCAAAGAAAACACAAATCATTCTCTAATCGCAAGTCTAAAACACAAGGACACTCATGGTCCCGCGATACTCCTATGTGGATAACTTCTTATACGCGACTTGATTTTGACTTTGGACCACGAATCCTTTCCTTAGAACGCCAACCTCCCTCTGATACCAAATTGTAACACCTCCCCTGTAATGACCATATAATATGGGTTTGGCCGGGGCCCCACAACATACACACATCATAGATTCAGGATTATAAGATGATATTTACTACCCAAACTAAAAACTAAAAACTAAACACAGCGGAAAAAAAGAAAAACAAATAGAATTTATCCACCACTAACAGGAGTATCAAATGGCCTTAAGACCTTACACAAAAAGAGTCCATCAAATAAAGACCACAAGGTCAAACATGAACGTGCAAAAGCACTCCTAAGCTACCTCGGCGTGCAAGCCGGACGATGTCCAAAACATGATTCATACAAGACAAGAAAAAGAAACATGCTAAAGTACAACAATACTTCATGCGGCTTAGGGCTTTTTGCTAGGCGCACTAGCTCCTGCTTGCGATCCTTGCCCTATAAAGATTTTAAGTAACGTGGGTTAGCAAAGGCTTACCTCTACTGTGTAACCAACACATCTCCTACCGGCCTCCCATAATGGAACCCGGGGTACCCTTCCAACCTGCAAGTCAGCACTTCGTATACCAAATATAAATATATATAAATCTTTAAAACAGGTTTGGATGTCTCATACAACAAACACGTTTTCTAGGTTTAGAACAAAGTGAAAGGGGCCTACTATGCAACATGTATACAAACCCGAGCTTCGCTCAAGGCAACCTATCTCATATGCATCAAACACATCATCAAGCACTGGGTACTTCTGTTTCCCCATTGGCATAAAGCCGCAAACAAAAGGGAACTACATTGTCCCTAACGCCCCAAGCGTCGTTACACCGAAATCTTGTAAATGCCCCACCCGCACATGAGTCTTTAAACCCCGGGCTTGCCTGCAAATTCTGACTTCTCACATCAGGATTTTGTATCACACACAACGGATTCTAAGAACCTTTGTTCGACCCCACCCGCTCATGGCTTCATTGACCGGGCTTGCCCTACGCTCAGCGTTCTCGTCAGTCTCACTGTAGGGGACTAGTCTAACCGGGACACTTTCCCCAAGTGACATGCATGCCATGGGGTAGCTAGCCAACCACGGAAACGTAGCCATGTCTTAGCACAGCACAACCATAATTCCCAACCCTAATCCATCATTCGTACCAAGGAAATTGATGCGAGTAAATACGGCAAGCGCACCGGTCGTACAAGTAATAAAAGTTTGGAAATGAATCCCCGAGTGTCGGTCTCTTTAGGAATGCAATTAGCGTAGAACAACGAATGATCCGAAATTATCGTTATGAGAGTTAATTAAATAAAGGAAAAATAATGGGCTTTGAAGGTGGTTTTGCAAACAAATAAACTAAAGCGAAATATGCTTGTCACAATCACAGCTTAATAAGGTGAGATGGATGTAACAACCACGATGCCGTACTTCGGTAAGGCGAATGGACGGTGAGCCAGTGAGTGAGGTGTTTAGTGCAGAGTGCAATCGAATGGAATGAAGGAACGGAGTGAAGTGAGATGGGGCGAGGCGCATCAAATCACAAATCTCACGAGCAAAATTAAACAACAATAATCTAATTAAAATAACTAGAAATCGAAGTTCATTACAAGCTTAAGTCATTTCATACAACAAGAGAGATGGAGAAAGACTAAACCAAGAAAGTGAAGATCCACCGCGGTTGTTGGCCGGAGGTGCGGGTTGTCAATCCGCTTCCACGCGCAGTCTGAGGAGGCTCCCGGTACCGACGAGCTGTCACCTCGAGGGGCTTTAAGTCTGTTCTCTAGGTTGTCTTCATCATCTTCTTCGGTGGAAAGGTCGGAGAAGAGGTCTGTAATGGACTAGAGGATCACCGGAGGGTGCAGAACGCTTTAGAATCGCCGGAAAATGACCTCCCGATGGTAGGGATGAAGGTGGAGATGGATGGAACTCCTGGGATGCGGAACGGCGAAGTGGCAGCAAAGATCGATCCAGGGTCCGTGCCCTCATTCGCGTAACAGGCCGATTTATTGAAGCAGAGTCAAATAGCGCGCACGACCACTAGCGCACAACCAGTGGTCGTGAGCGAACAAAGTCAGCGCCCGTGCGGCAACAACCTATAGAACCTGCACTAGGAAATCAAAGCTCGCGCACGATTAGCAGCGCATGATCTGTGATCGTGCGAAATGGAGAGACAAAACTTTTAAAAAGACGGCATGACTGCGCACGACCATCAATGCACGAGCAGTGATCGTGCGTGGTATAGCTGGTGACCGTTCGATATGGAGGGACAAAACTTTCACAAGAGAAGCCAAACTACGCACGACCGATGATCGTGTGCCAAAGATGTCGATGGTCGTGCGTGGGTAAAAACGCACGAACATTGACTCCTTTGCCAAAAAATGGTGAAAGCCCTATCCTGGGCGCCTACACGATCCCCGAACTTGCAGGAAAACTAGACGGGTTATCGATCATGGCAGTCACAGATATTAATAAAATGCATAGCAAGAGGGAAATACACACACGCACATAAATAGGCTAATAAAGTGCACAAGACGTGGAATGTCGTAGCGAACCAAAAGGAGTGCTAATGGCGCTAAATGGCAGTGCAAAGTCATGAAATGAAGCCTAGATGAGTCCAGAATTCGGTATGAAATGTGGACTCATCACACCCCCAGACTTAACCATTTGCACGTCCCGGGAAAATAATCATCTCGTGAACTCCAAAATAGCTAGCTGACGAAGTAACTTCAATTTAAAGTAGAACGAGAAATCGAAAACTCAAGTGTATAGAAAATATAATAGAAGAAATTTTTAATTATACTATGAAATTTATAACTTTCGACAAACGTAAATAGATATTGTCACTACTCAAAAATTTAATGCCGGAGAATCGCTCGGTCATGTGTAGGAAGAAAATAGGCAAGTCACTTGGATAAGCATTGCCAAATATCGGGGCTCGTGATCACCTCCAAAGGAATCCACCAATGTCGGGGACTATATGCTTGCCCGTTTACACTCTCTCCACGGCACTAGTTTAACTCTAGTGTGAGTCCGTAGGACTTCAGGTAATAATGGGGCTTGGGTAACTGTGAGGAAAACAAGGATAAACAAGATGGGTAATACATCAAACCCAAATGAGCTAACGTACAAAAAATAGTAACTGCTAACCACCAAATAAACACAGGTGCACCACACCCCTAGACTTACTTTTACAAATGGGTGTGTGCACCTCCTACTCCAAATAACAATCCCATCTCAAAAAGATTTTTCATTTAAACTTTTTCTTATTTCTTTTCTTTTCCTCTTTTTTTTCTTTTCTTTTTATAGATTTTTCTTTTAAGCTTTCACATTTTTATTTTACAAAATCAGCACATTTTTCTTTGGGCACATCCACATATAACAAAAAGGAATCACCACATCACAACCAAACATAAAATGTAAACTACTAATGCTCGAATTGGGCGTGCGACTAGGATCGGCTATGAGGCTTTGGCGAATATAGTGGAGCTGAATTAAAGGGAAGGGTAGGCACAAAGGGGCTAGCGAGGGCAACGTTAGGAAAGGGTACAAAGCACAACCCGGCCAACATGATGGCCTACATAACTCTCACGCTAGACAAACCATGCACCAATGCTTCAAAAGTAGCTTGGGGCAAGTTCTTAGCCACCGAGAGAAATGATCCATCCTCCCAACTCGAGAAATACAAAGCTAGAGACGCCTACACACATTCCTACACTACCGATAGATTGCTCTGGATTCAAAATTTCGAGTAGGAAAAACATGATTTACGAGTGCAAAAAAAATATAAATTTACAAGCATAAAGAAAAATTAAACCTATACAATTTCTACACCACGTGAGTACTCGATTAGGAGCACTGCACGAGTTTCGAACTACTCTAAATTAAAATCCAAAGTCAGCACCGCCATTTTAAAATTGACACAAAATGACAACATTGACTCGAGACGCGAGCGTTGTTAAGTGCGCGCTCGTGTGGGTGGCAAGGGGTGTGTAGCAGGATTCTACAATAATGAAGCATAAAATAAAACTACTGGCATGCTATCAATGTGCTCGTAGAGTGCATAAGCGGCACTTCCCCCAGACTTTAATGAAAACATAGGCAAAAAGTAAAAAAGACATCTAAAATAAAAAGAGGGCTGAGGAGAAAGGGTACCTAAGCTCCCAAGAATGAGCATACCAGAAGGCGGAGGTTGCTGCATCGCACAAAAGTATGCTAGACCTGCGAATTAGGTTGAACAGAAGAAAAGACAAATAACAGAAAATATAATAGAAGAGCAAAGTAAAAAGCACAAAAAAGAGGGACCAAAAAGGTCCAAGCTTGGGTTTTCTCCCGAATAGCCCTTTTGTTTACCGTCTTTAAGGTGGACCAAATACCTGTATTAGCAGTTTATATACTGTTCTTGCAGTTTATAAGAAAAGAACAAGCTACCTAGATAACTATTGGGTTTTCTGTCTCCCAAAAGGACTTATTCAAATTCTAAACATTTCTTAGCAGATTGGCGTATGAAAATAGAAATGCTCAGGCAATTGTTC
This sequence comes from Platanthera zijinensis, assembly GCA_039513925.1. Classification (NCBI taxonomy): domain Eukaryota; kingdom Viridiplantae; phylum Streptophyta; class Magnoliopsida; order Asparagales; family Orchidaceae; genus Platanthera; species Platanthera zijinensis. The sequence goes on from CM077091.1 coordinate 48,058,123, forward strand.
ATGCTCGCATTTTGGTAGTGGGTACCGGTATGGAGAAAGAACAAACGCCCCACTACCTGTATAAGTATACCTGTCATGAATGTAGGGCATGGGCAAGACATAACTTGTGAAGCTCGTCATTTCCAACTCCACCTGCATATGGTCGCTAGCAGTCGTAGGCCGCATTACAGGCCCTTGTACTGATCAAACCGGTTCCACGATGGGGTCCTGCAGGGATGTGGAAACAAGAACGGGGTCAAGAAATAAATTAGAAGAATAACATAAAGGATCCTCAATCTTGGAGATGATTCCGGAATCATCCCCCATTGGTGGAATTGCAGAAAACTGAACACCGCTGTCCAGGATGGTACAAGAAGTTCCCAGCGCAGCCTCCACCTCGTCCGTGCATTGAACATCCTAACATGGGGTAAAAGCAGCAACCTCGACCACGGAATTGTCCTCCATAACAGGATCTAACAGAAAGCTGGAAATGCTAGTTTCCACCTGCGAATCAACCTCAACAGAAATATCAGAAAAAGACAGAATATTATGCAAAGAAGAAGGTGAAGGTACAGAACTCGACAGGCAGTCAAGAATTGGCTCTTCGCAACAAGGCTCAATGCTAGGTAATTAATGTTCATCAGAAGTATAGATATCCATGCAGGTATGGGGATTAACACAAGCATCGGTACATGTACCAGAAATGCTTTCTCCGTAACATGGAGATAGCAATGGTTCATATACCGAGGCTGAAGGGGTGTTGCTCAAGGTTGAAGTGGGAATAATCTGAAAATACGGCTCATCATCCACTTCCAATTCAGCTAGATAAGCAGTGCAATCCTTCAATGCATGATCCCAGCTTCGACAAAAAATGCACTGCTTGGCCGGCTTTAGCGGTGCAGCGACAACTGAAGCCGAAAAGAAGTAGTGCGGTAATGGCTCTGCGGGTCGGTGGATAATAGCTTATATCTACATAATGTAGAGTCGTGAATTTCCTAGGTACTATACTTCTGAGGACATCTATCGCTAGCATGAGAAATGTCTCAACAATGAGGGCAACGAATATTGAAATTGGCCCACAATGCAGAAATATCAAAAATAGCGGGTAAAATTACTTTGCATAAATTCTTCGAGTAAAGCTAACAACTCCAACAATGAAATAATAACATAGGGGAAAAGGGATAAAAATAAAACAAATCGAAATAACTCTAATAACAAAATTTTTAGAATCTGGATCGTTCTGTAGTTGCACTCCCCGGCAACGGCGCCAAAAACTTGATGCGTGTAAATACGGCAAGCGCACCGGTCGCACAAGTAATAAAGTTTTGGGAATGAATCCCCGAGTATGGGTCTCTTGAGGAATGCAATTAGCGTAGAACAACGAACGATCCGAATTATCGTTATGAGAGTTAATTAAATAAAGGAAAAATAAAGGGGTTTGAAGGTGGTTTTGCAAACAAATAAACTAAAGCGAAATATGCGGGTCACAATCACCGCTTCACAAGGTGACATGGATGTAACGGCCGCGATGTCGTACTTCGGTAAGGCGAATGGACGGTGAGCAAGTGAGTGAGGTGTTTAGTGCGGAGTGCAATCGAATGGAACGAAGGAACGAAGTGAAGTGAGATGGGGCGAGGCGCATCAAATCACAAATCTCACGAGAAAGATTAAACAACAATAATATAATTAAAATAACTAGAAATCGAAGTTCATTACAAGCTTAAGTCATTTCATACAACAAGAGAGATGGAGAAAGACTAAACCAAGAAAGTGAAGATCCACCGCGGTTGTTGGCCGGAGGTGCGGGTTGTCAATCCGCTTCCACGCGCAGTCCGAGGAGGCTTCCGGTACCGACGAGCTGTCACCTCGAGGGCCTTTAAGTCTGTTCTCTAGGTTGTCGTCATCATCTTCTTCGGTGGAAAGCTCGGAGAAGAGGTCTTTAATGGCCGAGAGGATCACCGGAGGGTGCGGAACGCTTTAGAATCGTTGGAAAATGATCTCTCGATGGTAGGGATTAAGGTGGAGATGGATGGAACTCCTGGGATGCGGAACGGCGAAGTGGCGACAAAGATTGATCCAGGGTCCGTGCCCTAATTCACGGAACAGGCCGATTTATAGAAGCAGAGTTAAATAGTGTGCACGACTACTGGCGCACGACCAGTGGTCGTGCGCGAACAAAGTCAGCTCCCGTGCCGAACCAACCTGTATAACCTGCACCAGGAAATCAAAGCTCGTGCACGATCAACAGCGCACGATCAGTGATCGTGCGAAATGGCGAGACAGAACTTTTCAAAACAGGGCATGACTGCGCACGACCGGCAACGCACGAGCAATGATCGTGCTCGGTATAGGTGGTGACCGTGCGATATGGCGGGGCAAAACTTTCACAAGAGAAGCCACACTGTGAACGACCAATGATCGTGCGCCAAAGTGGTCGATGGTCGTGCGTGGGTAAAAATGCACGACCATTGACTCCTTTGCCAAAAAATGGTGAAAGCCCTATCCCGGACGCCCACACGATCCCCGAACATGCAGGAAAACTGGACGGGTTGTCGATCATGGAAGTCACAAATATTAATAAAATGCATTGCAAGAAGGAAATACACACACGCACAGAAATAGGCTAATAAAGTGCACAAGACGTGGAATGTCGTAGCAAACCAAAAGGCGTGCTAATGGCGCTAAATGGCAGTGCAAAGTCATGAAATGAAGCCTAGATGAGTCCATAATTCGGAATAAAATGGGGACTCATCAGAAATCATCTACTGCCGAAGCAGAGCTAACTTGCCCGGTTCCGGCTACGAGTACTCACTCAATAAAAAGGGGGAAAAAGCGCATAAATCATAATGATATCTAGCCATAACAGATTTCTATCGAATCCTCAAAGCTCGCTATGCAACATCACCGAGTCAGACAAACGGCCACTACATCGGCTTCATCCAAAATGCATAATCCACTAACTGAGCAGATCTTTAATGTAAAATCATACTAGGGATGAACACAATCGACCCGGAGGTTCATCTTTAACCATGGAAACCCAAACTCCTCTCATTTGAGAGATCTGGAGCCCAAAAGAAATGAGAATAAGAGGAGATGCTGGACGTGCATCCTAAAACCAAGTGGATAAGTGTTGTTACCTTACGACCCCTCTTCCTTGCCATGGAAGCTTTTCTTTAACGGCTTGACATGAGAGCCTCCACGCCCTCTCCATGGATCTTGTATCGGAACGGTGACCGGAGCTCCGAAGCTCCGTCAATGGCGGAAGAAGCTCTCTCCTTCCTCTTCCCTTTTCTTCCTCTCCAACCCCTCTCTCAAACCCTAAAGATGAAAATAATGAGAGGAAAAACCCTCTCAGCCCTAATAAGATCGTTTGGGGGAAGATCCTAGCCTTTGGATCTAATTTGGGGAAGCATCGGACGACCACGAACCGAAATTGACGAAATCGTCCCGACCACACGATCGGTGGCGCACGACCAGTGGTCATGCGCAATAGATCCCATGGTCGTGCGGTTACCTCTGGAAGAATCCCAGAAAGAAAGGGATAAACGCACACGAGCAGTGATGCATGACCAGTAGTCGTGCACACTCTGATCAATGATCGTGCGTTTACCCAAACAGAACTTGGCTAATCGGTGAAAACTGCACACGAGTAGTGGCGCACGACTAGTGGTCGTGCGCACTAGATCAAGTGATCGTGCACATTAAGCAATAATAAAAAATAGAGACCCATCACCCGTGGCATCCCTACCGTCGGGCGTTAACTTTTATTGACTCAAGGTCTGCAAACTGGGGTGTTACAAGAGGGGCCGTGATACCTATCCTTGTTGAAGAAAAAACATCCTCTATTGATACAGTTGCATCATTAACAACAACAACAAAAATTAGCGCAATGTAGGCTTCTTCTTCTTTAGACTCAAATGATGATGAGTCTGTCCAACTCGTTTCCTTTTTAGCAATGAAGGACTTCTCCTTCTTCCCTTTGTGCGTATTCTTCTTCTTCTCCTTAGCCTCCTTCCTCTTCACTAGGAAGTCAGCTATCATATGCCCAGGCTTGCTGCAACAGTAGCAAAATATTTTAGAAGAATTATATTTATTAGGTTTGGAATTATACCTGTCCGCCTTGGATTGATTCTTCCTGTGATGAGTGGAGTTGGAAGGCCTCTTCTTCTAGTTCTTCTTCTTCAATAGCCTCTGGAGTTACTTAGAGATAGCTACAAAATCCTCTTTAGACATGCTTCTATCTGATTCTGCTAGTTCTGATCCTCCTGACTCAGCTGGTCTTCTTGGAGGAGAGGCAATCCTCTCCTTTCCCTCCTTTATACTTTCTGCTCTGAAGGCCAACGACTCTTCCTTGGCCTGGGATTTGCTGGTGGCCTCCTCCTCTTTCCTTGCAGCTAGCGGTATCTCATAGGAGAGCGCATCATTCCAAAGAATGTTTGGGTAGGAGTTTCAGCAAGCTTGGCCACCTCTCTTATGACACAGATCTTAGTGTCCCAGTATCTATTGAGAGATCTGAGAAACTTGTCATTTATTTCATAATTATTTAAGACCCTCCCAAAGGTCTTAAACTCATTTATGATCCTAAAAAATCTTTCATAGCAGACAACTATGTAATCTTTCAGATTTTTCCTGAAAGCCTCATACTCCTGGTTGAGCAGAGACTTCCTATCATCCCTTACCTGTTCAGTACCCTCCATGTAGACCATAAGAGTGACCCACATTTCCTTGGAGGTCTGGCAGTGAACCAAATTTTGAAAAGTTGAGTCATCTATTGCACTGGCAATGATATTATGAGCTCTCTTGTCCATGCCAGCTATGATCACCTCATCTTTTGTCATTTCAGAGTATGTATTTGGTGTCTAGATGTTGGTATCAAGAGTAGAGACCCTCATAGGAATGACAGGTCCCTCCCTAACTGTTGCAAAGATCCTTGGATCATAGGCTTCCATAAATAGCCTCACCCTCTCTTTCCATATTCCAAAATACTTCTTCCTGCACATGAGGAATTTCATGGAGCTCAGCTCTCTCTGGCTTTCTCTAAAGCCCATGATCACTTAATTGCATCTACATTTGGAGATCACTCTTATTTTTAAACCCCTTTTTGAGCAACCTCCCTCCGATATCACATGAAAGTTATTAAGTTTATGGAAGCTTGCAACCTAAGGGGGGGGGGTGAATAGATTTTCTTTCTCTTTTGACATCTTTAAGTTTCTTCCTTTAATGCTTAGTGAGTTGGCAGTAATTAGCTTTTAAATACCTACACAAAAAGAACACCACAGAAAAACACACTATGATTTATAGTTGTTCCCCAACTTTTGGGTACATCCAGTCTCCTCCCACCTTGCCAACTTCTTGTTGGTCAAGGCACTTCTCCAAAACAATGCTCCATAGAGATTACACCTCAGATAGCTCAGGATATCTCAGTATCCTCCCAGACCTACAGCTCAGCAACAAGGGCCTACAACTCAGTGATCAACTGATCACCTACCTCAGGCTATTAAGACCTACACTAAGGATAGGAGGACAGCCCTACCTCAGATCCACAAGGGATCTTACACTCATAGAGCTTTACTGGAGGATAGCCCTACCTCAGATCCATAAGGGATCATATACACAAAGATCTTTGCTCTCATATAGCTTAGGCAATATTTCCATACCCCAGGCCAGTGTCCCTACAGCTCAGATCTAGTTCGATCCTATAACTCAGCGAGTTTCACTCTCCTTCAACTCAGGCAAGCTTGCCCTACCTCGGGCTAATGGCCCTAAAACTCAGATCTAGTTGGATCCTACAGAAAGATGAAATATATTTATATCTATCACAGAGAAATTTCTTTGTGATAGCACCTTGAGCTAAGTTATCTCAGCTAAAACTATCTTCATAACTACAAGGATCTTGAGATGGAAGAAACTAGCAGTAAACTGCTTTGCTTCCTCTTCCGTCTCAGGACAGAGTCAGCTACTTTATTCTTCCATCTTCTCATCTTCAGAAGTAGATCTTCAGGTTTAGGTTTGCTGAACTGAGAAGCTACTTGATCTGCAGAGAAAACTTCCTTATTTCTGCTTCTCGCTCAGAAGGAAAGCCTTCTGATCTTACTGGGGTCGATGAAGAAGGAACACAGCTAACTTAACTTTTTTTTGCAGGGAGGCTTAACTCTTTTTCTTGCAGTAATGGCGAGGAAGATGAAGTTGGCTGCTATCTTTTTAAATTGATAATGCCGTAAGAGTTGTGTTTCTTGGCCCATCTAATCCTTTTGTAGTTCGTCTATCAATGGCTCTTATAAATCAGTGGGCCCTACCTACAGCTTCGAGCTAGGCCTTGTTTTAACTGAAAAAGACGTGTAGTATCTTCTCGACATAGTTTGTCGTGTTTTTTAGCTTCTCTATACTTGATATGAACTTAGTTGACTTTGTCGATTTTGCTGACGTCATCATTTGTGGACTTAACCAAAATCAAGCATCAGTAGAATAGGCGTTGAGTGAATGAGCTTCACTCAAAGACAAAAAACAAAAAAGTATTCTGTCTATCTAGGCATTGACAACATTGAGTGAGGAAGCCTCATAATGCAGGCCACCCCAATGTGAAATTATAACACAGAAATGACCAAGGAAAATCCCTATTGGGAATTTTAGCGAACACGTTATATGTGTGCAAAACTCAAAATTCCGACAGAGGTTCATTTGTAAGTGCGTGATCTGACAAGCGGGAAATTCCCGTCCAAACCTGCACGAACACTTGCAAATACTATTTCTCATAACCTAACCATACATCTAGCATTATATCATGATTATTTCCATCCACATGGAGAGCGATTCGGACTAAGAATGCAATTCGGAAAATAGTACAAAATACAACCCTCAAAACAAAACCAAACGAGGATATAACAAATCCTCTTGATACGTTCGAAATAAAAGGTTAAAAAAACCTCGGTTTCCAAGAGTCCAATGGGACCTACCCTTACGAAAAATCTTCGCAAAAATTGGACAAAAAAAACAATAACAATTCAGATTTTCATATACAAACTTAATTCAATATTAAGGATAAAATATGAAATCAAAAGTCTCCAAAACACACACAAATCTAAGAAGAGATTCACACAATATTTTAGGGATAGAAAATCATTACCAAAAACTAGGAATTAGAGAAGAGGTGAGGAGGAGGAGGAGCAAGATAGAGGTGGAAGATTCACACTTCCACGGGTCACCGAAGTCACACCGGATGGGGAGAACTGAGCCGCCTTCTTCGGAGTCACACCGGAGGAGGGAGTAGGTCACCGGAGCAGTGGGAGTCACTATCGAATGGCGGGCGCCGGCATAAAGCAATTCGTGAAAACTCCAGGCGTCGGGTTCGGGGTTTTCGGCCAGGCCAAGAGGTAGGAGGGGGGCGGCTTGAGCAAACCATAATTAGGTTTAGGAGTCTTTTTGTTTCTTCCAATCATCTAGAATACATCAATGTTTGGCCCTTTTATAGGAATTACAAGAAAAGGGGCTAAACGCACTAATTCCATGGCTAAACATAGGCCAATGTAAACAAAATTAAAATGCTTAAATTATAAATAAAATGCTGAAATTAAATGCTGGAATTAAACAATAAAATTATAATCTCATGCATAGATGCGGCAGGGATTTTGACGCGACATTGGCGGAGGATGTTGCGGCAAAGTCCCAACCTTCAAGCTTGCGCCAACGGTCATCAAAATCATCAAACTCCATATGGCGACGAACAACGGCACCAAACATATCATGGCAAATCTTCAACTCGAGGCGGCAAGGTAACATCCAGCGTGTGTCGGCACCAACATCAACCGGGTCACCATAATCATCTGGAAGGGGATCATCTTCAACAACATGACGCGGGTCTTCAACATGTACCAGATCACCAACGTCGTCCGGAGGGGGGCGCTCCAAATCAACATGCCGGGGGGAGACAGCTCCATCAATCCTCCCCCGCTTGAAATCACTCATCCCTGATGAGTGGCCAGGTAGAGAATAGAAGGGGACAGCAGCATCCACAGGTGGCATAGCAAGAGCAGACATCCACGGGGAAGGACCAGTAGTGCGGGCATCCGCAATAGAACAGAACCTGTCATGAACAAGAACAGCAGGAAACCTCGTAGATGTGTCAGCATAAAGAAAAGCAGTACGAATCTAACCATCCAATGTGAGAACCAGTAAACCCAAATGGAAGAGCGACACAGAAAAAATCTCATCTCTCAACCCACGAGAATTTGATGTGGAAGAGAGAAATGTCGGAGAAAGCCGATCATATTGAGACCATATTTGCAAAATTAAATACGAAAAATTTAAATGCGGAGAAAAACCAACTGCATCGTAAAAATCCAAAGAAATTGCATTAAACACCAAATTCTTGAAGATCATGAAAGGATCGGCGCTCTAATGTAATAATTTCATTACGGAACCCGAAGGTATCCACTCGGGGGGCTAACCGGACTAAAATCGAATCAACAACTCTGCAGTCAGAAGCTCTCGGAGGTGAACGGTCATGAAAGTGACGCAACCCATAGACACTGGCATAAGGAAATGACATGTGTACATGCAGATTGTACCAGGATGGATGAAAAATATGTGCAATTTGATTTGACGGGTAACAATGTCGTGAGGACACCAAATCTAAAGGCACAGTCGCCGTGAAATAATACGCATTCGCATATGAAAACAAGTTCGTCGGAGGATACCCACGAATACATAGCCCACTAGTCATATCCAATGGAGGTGCTAGTAACGACGATTTAACTAAGTGGATCGGACTAAGTAAAATCATTTCGTGTCCTAATAAGTTTGCTAATCGATCCAAAGGAACAAGAGGGAGGGTCAGTGAGATAGAACCTTAAAGGAAATCTAACTCATGGTGAACGTCTCGCATCGGTGCTAACGACAAAGAGAAATCATCCGGGTTAGTATTACACAAATCACCCAAAAGTATGGCTCCCTCGCAAGGTAAATCTTCCAACTCAGTAGGTACATCTTCTAACTCTGGGCCATCGTACAATTCCTCAACAATCATAGAAGACGGGCCTGAAATGTGGTCGGGGGGAAGTGGGTTAATCCTAAGGGGATACCTCAGAGGATATATCATCATCCAGGTCACTATGATATCCAATCTCCTCATCGACACTACATTCGTCTGAACAATCGGCATCTCCCTCAGTGGTGGGATCAAGCGTCGTAGCTAAAAGAGCCAAAGCCCTAGGCAATGTGGGGCACTCCACGACATAATGTCCAATCACTCCACAAGCATAACATATAGCGTTCTCCTTGCAATTCCTAACTATTTGACGATGCTTAACCTACGGCTTTATAGCATCCCTAGTACTGACAACGAGAGGTGGTGGGACAGAGGACCTAACCTTTCCCTTCTCCCTAACGGTAGGTTACGTGTGCTCGAAATAGTCAGATCTTGGCGGAGCAAGGATCTAGCGTGGGGATTATAGTCACTCCTATGAGCAGAAACAGGTCTAGTGCCCTGGCGGGGAGAAAAAAAATCATGAGATATCCGAGTATTAGAGTACAAGGGGACATACTGGTTCGACGTAGGCAAAGTCTTAGGGGACGAATCACTCAGATAATCAGAAAACTGGGAATGGCAGTAGGGATGGTAATACTCATCCGTTAATAGATTCTTCATAATCTTCCAATCTACAAGTGAGTTGTCGAGGGACGTCCCAAAACATCTCTCCTCATTGAGCCATAAGGTCTGGGCTCGACCAAATAATTGTAGTTTCGCAACAGGAATCCTGTGGGGGGTCAACAATATGATATCGCTCAAAATAACATTTAATATCCTTCACCCAACTTAAAAATACTCGCGGGTCACCTAACCCATCATAGGTCGGAGCAGGAACTCTAACAGGCCTATAAGTGCGTTGTGGTGGTGTCAAATATTGTGTTAACATAACGTTACACTCAACGAATGAAAGTGAATGTGCGGAACTCCCAATGTGCGCCATAACGGACCAACGAAAAACTCAAACTAAGTAAACACGTAAAACATTTTTTTTTGTTTTTTTTGTTTTTATATAACTAAAAAAAGACCAACGAATGTGCCTAAGTGCAAATGGGTAATAGCTCGGAACGAGCGGATCGTTGCCAAGGTGTAAAATTTGCAAACCTCCCTCTGATACCAAATTGATGCAGGCCACCCCAATGTGAAATTACAACACGGAAATGACCAAGTAAAATCCCTATTGGGAATTTAAGCGAACACGTTATAAGCGTGTAAAACTTAAAATTCCGGCAGAGGTTCGTTTGTAAGTGTGTGATCTCACAAGCGGTAAATTCCCGTCCAAACCTACACGAACACTTGCAAATACTATTTCTCATAACGTAACCATACATCTAGCATTATATCACGATTATTTCAATCCACATGGAGAGCGATTCGGACTAAGAATGCAATTCGGAAAATAGTCCAAAATATAACCCTCAAAACAAAACCAAACGAGGATATACAAAATTCTCTTGATCCGTTCGAAACCAAAGGTTAAACAAACCCCGGTTTGCAAGCGTCCAAGGGGACCTACCCTTACGAAAAATCGTCGTGAAAATTGTATGCAAATAAAACAATAACAATTCAGATTTTCATATGCAAACTTAATTCAACATTTAGGATAAAATATGAAATCAAAAGTCTCCAAAACACTCACAAATCTAAGAAGAGATTCACATAAAATTTTAGGGATAGAAATTCGTTACCCAAAACCAGGAATTAGAGAAGAGGTGAGGAGGAGGATGAGGAGCAAGATAGAGGTGGAAGAGTCGCACTTCCACGGGTCACCAGAGTCACATCGGATGGGGAGAACCGAACCGCCTTCTTCGGAGTCCAACCAGAGGAGGGAGGAGGTCGCCGGAGCAGTGGGAGTCACCACCGAATTATGGGCGGCTGTAGCAAGAAGTTCGCGAAAACTAAAGGCGTCAGGTTCGTGGTTTTCGGCAAGGCTGATAGGTAGGAGGGGGGGGGGGGCGGTTTGAGCAAACCGTAATTAGGTTTAGGAGTCTTTTTTTCTTCCAATCATCCAGAATACATCAATGTTTGACCCTTTTATAGGCATTACAAGCAAAGGGGTTAAACGCACTAATACCATGGCTAAACATAGGTCAATTTAAACAAAATTAAAATACTGAAATTATAAATAAAATGATGAAATTAAATGCTGGAATTAAACAATAAAATTATAATCTCATGCGTAGATGCGGCAGGGATTTTGACATAGCATTGGCGGAGGATGTTGCGGCAAAGTCCCAACCTTCAAGCTTGTGGTAACGGTCATCAAAATCATCAAACTCCATATGTTGACGAACAACGACACCAAACATATCATGGCAAATCTTCAACTCGAGGCGGCGAGGTAACATCCACCATGTGTCGGCACCAACATCAACTGGGTCACCATAATCATCCAGAAGGGGATCTTCTTCAACAACATGATGTGGTTCTTCAACATGTACCTGATCACCAACATCTTTCGGAGGGGGGGGGGGGTGGGCGCTCCAAATCAACATGACGGGGGGAGATGGCTCCATCACCTCACTCAACGCTTTTTTCCATAACCATTCTGGAGCCTTTTCTACATGTCTAGCATTGAGACCATTTAGTGAGCACACCTCACTCAATTCCTAGTGACTTAGCCTATGCATTCTGTAAATTAGGCATTGAGAGCATTGAGTGAGCATACTTCACTTAATGCTTTTTGCCCGAGCCAATTTTTTTCATCTACAGCATCTTAGGCGCTTAGAGCGTTGAGTTAGCATGCCTCACTCAACTCTAAAATCAGTTTAATGAATCCTGAAATCAGTTCAATGAATTCTGAACTCAGTTCGATGAACTCTAAACTCAGTTCGATGAACTATGATCTCAGTTCAACTCACAACTTTTTGTTGTGTGCCGTTTAGTGTGTCTTCAACACTCAACGCCAAACTACTTAGCCATATATCTGCCTTTAGCTACATGGCGTTCAGTGAGTTGACTTCACTCAATGCCTGTGGACTTGACAACTTTTCTACTCATTTCAACATAGGCTTTTACTGCTTTAGCCTGTCTCATAGCTTTTTACTGTACAGTGTTGAGTGAGTTGGCTTCACTCAATTCCTGTGGACTTAGCAACTTTCTCAGCTTGCCACTACTTTGGCTTTGACTGTATAGGCTTCACTCAGCGCTATAAGTCATTTGGCATTCTGTGAGTTACCTTCACTCAACACCTACTGACTTAGACAGATTTCTGTCAGTCCACAACTTAGGTAAGTGTTTACCTGACTTGGTCACTTAGTCTACCTATCCCATCACTGTCAACTATAACTATATGTATATCATTGACATCCTAAAATTCGGGACATTGTGGGCAATGGACCCAACATCGAGGACTAAAAATACATAAGCAGACACATTGTTCAAATTTGGTCTCCCTTTAGGAGGAGCAACCCCAAAGCTTTTTTGTCCAGCAATAGAGGAAGGCGAGTTGATGCGGATTGATCAACATCCATCATGGGTGGATCCCTTCATCCTTTACCTTTGAAATGGAGATTTTCATCCATTAGTAAAGGATAAGAGAAGATTAAAAATTTAGGGAGTCTACGACTACTTGGTTTCAAGAACCTTGTATATGAAGGATTTCATTTGCCTATGGTAAGATGTGTCTCAAATAATAGATCCCTATCATACTTCAAGAAGTTTACTTTGGAGAATGCGACAGTCTTTTAGGAGCAAGAACTATAAAAATGATCCTCAGGTAGGGTTCTTCTGACTACAGATGATGAAAGATGCTGAAGCATACTTAAAGAAGTTCTTCTAATGTTAGAAGTTTGCCCCTCTTTAGCTTCAGCCTGCACGACAACTCAAGTCCATAGCGACGCCTTGGCCATTTGCAATCTGGGGAATAGACCTCATCGGTCATTTCCCAGTTATAAGTGGACAACACTGCTTCATCATCATTATGATAGACTATTTTAACAAATGAATCGAGGCTAAGGAATTAGCCAAGACCACCACCCAGAACATAAGGAATTTCATCTGGGGGGAGATTGTTTGATGGCATGGAATTCTTATGGATATTATCACCGATACAGGTCTTTAGTTAAATAATGCAGAGAGGATCAACTTTTGTAGTAAAATTGGGGCCAAGTTGTGGTTTTTGTCAGTGCATCAACCAATGAGCCATGATCAAGTTTAAGCAGCCAACAAACAGATTCTCAACCTCCTAAAAAAGAAAGTTTGGAATCAGAAGGGTAATTTGTCATAACAGCTTCCTTCCATCCTCTGGTCCCTCCCGACTACGTCGTCTTGGGCTACAGGGGAGACACATTTTAAGCTTTCTCTTGGTTCAGAGGCACTCATCCCGGTAGAGTTTGAGCTACCAACCCCAAGAGTCTTTCTTACAAGATGGGGATGGGAGGATTGGGTAGAGATCAATGACGAAATAATGAAGTGTCATTTAGATATGATCGAAGATCTTCAGGATGAGGCAACCATCAGGCAGGAAGAAGTTAAAAGGAGGATGGTGAAGTATTTTGACAAAAATATCAAATCAAGAAATTCATAGAAGGGGATCTAGTCTTAAAAGGTAGATGCAACAGCTAGGTATTGCTTAGTTATCAAGCTTAATCAAAACTGGCATGTCCTTATATCATAAAAGAAGTGCTGAAAAACAGAGCATATCCCATAAAAACCTACGACCGGTAAGACATCCCTCACACATGGAGTAGTTATGATCTAAAGCAATTCTATTCTTGAATAAGTTTTCCTTCCTGTCGTACTTTTTCCTTAATTCACTCATTCAATAAAAGTCTCTACTGGAGATTTTTGTACTGACACTTTTCGTTGTCTAGTGATCTCATTCTTCAGTCTTTTTCATGTTAAAAGGGTCGTTGGACCAAGGAGATATCGTTCTATCTTGCTAAAACCCCAATAGATTGTAGTCATTAGAGAAACACCGTGAGGACCACATGTGCTGGGGAGTTTTCAAGCACATATAGTGGGAGCTTTCCAATTCACGTGCAGAGGACTTCAGGATTTTTGATCACCGCTAACATCTAACACACTATATAATTTCGGAAGTTTGGACTACTATTAGCGCTATTGTGCTTCAATAGGGATAATATTACAGCCTTTATGATCTTTCCAGAAAAGGAATGCTGCCCCATACACACCTGCCACACTGATCATTTTGGTCTATAGCCATGGAATACTCCATGGTACTCTCAAACGATGCTTGGGGGTCCCACAACTTTGGTAATCTTTCTGGGAAAGCAATGTTTCCCCGTACGCACCTGCCTCACTGATCATTTTAGACTGTGCATCTTCTTTCTCTCATCCCCAACGACCTCTGGCGCGCCCCTGCATGCCCTATCGGTTATTTAACGGGGAGGTTATAACTTTTGAGACCTCTTGAGTAAAAGCAATGGTGCCCCGTGTGCACCTTCCCACTTGGTCTCCTTAAACTTTGACTTCATTATTTTCAGGAAGTTTACAGTTAATAATGTCATGTCCCGCGTCTAGAATTGTAAATTACTGTTGCAGACTGTAGATTTTGGCTCCATTGGGGTTGACTTATTTTCACCGGTCAAGCGGTTATGATCGCATGCCGGTGAAAATAAGCCCCCCCCCAAACGGAGCCTTTATCTGTTTAAGATTACTTCTATTTGATAAATGGATTATATTAGCAGGCCTGAGTAATCATCTCGACCAAATCTGCAGCTTGGAATAGCCAGCCTATAATTACTATTAATATTTACGACTTATATCTTACTGATTTGGATTTTTTTGAGTTCTTATCCATGATAGCTAACTGAATTCATTGTTATAGCATGGGTTTAGTAGCTCTAGAAGCATTGTATAATAATTACGGCTTAATCCAACCGGTTTAACAATCCACATCAATTATTTTTCCCAACTCATAGTAGCTGACTGGACCTCGTATATCATATTATAAATTCAGTCAATATATTTGATCTTTGGCAGTTATTCACGACTTGGACTCCTTTTTTGTGTCCTACTATTTTTGTTGCGATTAGCAACGATCAAGCTGCAATATTGTTTAAATGTTTATTTCGTTATTCTAACCGCAGTAGTTAAAAGTTATATCCCAAATTTGTCACTTCACTCAATGTCCTGGTCAACTCTTCTTTATATATCAGACAATTCGGTTAACACTATTGTTAGAACTTGATATGGATTTTATCATCACGAGTTTGTCCTTCAAAGCAGAATCCATGTAATACGTTCGAAACTGCGAGTCGATCAGCTGATAAGAGTGATATTCTATTATTGGATTTCTATGAAAGTGATGGTATCTTCATGCGGTAAACTAAACGAGAAACCGCCTATTCGGCATGATAGGTTAGTTAATCATATTGTTAAACTCACCAGGCGTTATCTATAATCGGTTAATTCAAGGCTATTCCTAAATGAGTAAGGAGAGTAACCACGGGGATTAGTATTTGATAACTCTAATTATTTCTATATTTTTATTCACTATTTTATATTAATAATAGATATTTTATATCAATTTTATAATATTAAGTTTATAAGTAACAAGTTTCTACATTTTATATTTATATGTTCTAATAAATTGATTTTTAACCTTGCAGGGCTAATATATATATTTTTTGGAGCAAAACTGGATTTTCTCATTTACTGGCCTAGACACGCCCTGTGACACGCCCTACCTGGGCGTGACACAGGGGCGTGACACGAGATAACCAAGTCTGCAGCCAGAGTCCGTCGACCGCGCCAACAGATCGTCGACCAGCCTAGACACGCCCGTGTCGAAATGTGTCACGCCCGTGTACCCTTTACACGGGGCGTGACGGTCTCTGACATAACAGCTGCCCATGCCACGTCGGATTAAAATTACACGCCTGGGTCACGGGCGTGACCCAGGGCGTGTCAAAGAAGTTACCACACATTACCGCGCCGTTCCAGCCGTTGCCGCCAGATTTCCGTTACAGCAAGACACGCCCCTAGTCACGGGCGTGACTATGGGGCGTGACACCTCCTTGAATACCAGTTTACTCCCACCATTTTCAGCTTCCCGCCGTTTCCAGAAACAGCCGTAACACGCCCTAGGTCACGGGCGTGACCAATCGGTGTGACCCGTCAGTTTACCAATTTTGGCGGTTTTTCCTCCAACGTTCCCGGGCTTTCAAGACGACGGTTCCGAGCCTGACACGCCCTAGGTCATGGGCGTGACCTAGGGGCGTGACCAACCAGAAATTTCTCTATAAATTCCAGACAGCTTCAGATGCTGAGGAGAAGAATTTTGGGAGTTGGAGTCTTGTAATTTTCTGTTTATTTTGCTATATTTTCTCATTTCTAAGTTAGATTTACCTTTGTTGTAACTTTAATTTTAGTTATTTCCATTTCAATCATGTCTTTTCCTACTTTATTTTGTATTTTACCAATCATGATGAGTAGCTAATCTTCTTTTAGCACTTGATCATGATGAACCTTAGAATAAAATAGATCTTTCTCCTTCTTATTAAATGTTTTGTTCTTAATTGTTCTCGCTACGATTTATCTTTGATTTTTATTTCATCGAATTCATATTACGCGGATATGATCTTCGATCTAAGATCCGTATCCTAAATGACCGAGAGGTTGCGGATACGAGGAGATCACTCAAAGATAAAAGGAGTTGAACGCACTCCTCGAGAGAGGACGACGTAAATCTTCCGGATTGGAGTCAAATCCAATAGTGGGGTTCACCGCATAAAGCAAGCTTAGGGGTTTCGACTGGCCGAGAGGTCTTAATCGATCAACCTAAGGTTAGTTAGAAGCATGAGCTCGAGAGAGACGCTTCTATACTTTAGGAACCTCCACGGTCGAGTGAGTATAATTAAGAACTCACATTTCATTATTTTCCAAGAAGATTTATTTTAGTCTAAGGGGATTCTAGATCAAGTGCTAGCTTCCTCATATTTGAATTTCTCTTTAGCTTCAGCTTTAGTTTTATTATCTAGTATAATCAAACCAACTTTTCCGTTAGATAAAATAATAGCTCTTCCTTGTGAGTACAATTACTCAACAGGCCCCGAATCGCAATACGACACTTCCTATACTGCATTTCGATAGGTACGCTTGCCTATTCGAGATTCTAGTTTGGTTGTAATTTAACTTCTAGAAAATCTTCATCAAGTTTTTGGCGCCGTTGCCGGGGACCTTTTCTTTGTTGATATTTTGAAAGCAAGGATCTATTAATTTTATCATTTTTTTTTATTTCAAAAAAAAAAAAAAAACTTTATCATTCAAAAGTTTTATCTTTAAATTTTTATATTGAAAATTTTTTGCGAAAGGGCCGTGTCGGGTTTTCATCCCGCAATACCGCCTAGTACCTTGCGAACCCGTCACTGGGTAGCCCTTGGGAAGTCCGAGAAATTCTATTTTATAAATTTTTAAACCTTAAAACTTTTATCTTTTGTTTTTTTTTCTAGTGTATGACCCGAGGGAATCCGTCACCTCTTTTTGATTTGGATCCGGAAATCGAGCGAACCCTTCGACACCGCTTACAATTTCGAGTTCCGAATTTTCAAGATACGGAATCCTTAGGAGACACTCCTAATCCTTCTTTAATTCTATCTCCGTCACCTTCTTCTTCTCCTCCTTCTTCATTTAGTTCTTCTTCTCATTCTCCTAGAACCCTTTCTTCTTCTTCTTCCAATATGGGTGAGCCAAATGTGGTCGAACAACGGACTATGTCCTATTATGCCCGTCCAAACTTGGACGAGGCTCAATCTAGTATTGTTCACCCCGCTATTGCTCCCAATAATTTTGAGTTGAAGCCAAGCATCATCCAAATGGTACAACAATATGTACAATTTGATGGGCTTCAAGATGAAGATCCAAACGCGCATATTTCTAATTTCTTAGAAATATGCGATACTTTTAAAATTAATGGTGTATCCGATGATGCCATCCGGCTAAGGTTATTTCCATTTACATTGCGCACTAAAGCCAAGCAATGGTTGAGTTCTCTACCAAGAGGATCAATCACAACATGGGCTGAAATGACGGAAAGATTTCTTACGAAATACTTTCCGCCGGCTAAAACGGCTAAATTGCGCAATGATATTACTTATTTCTCCCAACTTGATTCGGAAACGTTATATGATACTTGGGAGCGTTTCAAGGAATTGCTTCGTCGATGTCCTCATCATGCAATTCCGGATTGGTTACAAATCCAAACCTTCTATAACGGCCTAAATTCTCAAACTAGGCAACATATCGATGCCGCCGCCGGTGGAACGCTTAATAACAAAACACCGGCGGCCGCCCAAGAGCTTATAGAAGGTATGGCTTTGAATACCTATCAATGGAGTACACCACGGTCTAAATCACCTAAACCGGCCGGGATGTATGAAATTGATACGGTCTCCAATCTATCTCTCCAGGTTGAGATGCTAAACAAAAGATTAGAAGAGATGTCTGCTACCTCTTCTATACCTACCTGGGATCCTACTTCTTCCCCCTCTCCCACTACGTTGGCCGAGCATGTGGATTATATGGGAAATCCGAATCGGCCACCCTTTAATCCGGGTAATACTAATTATGGTAATACTTATCACCCGGGTATAAGGAACCACCCCAACTTCTCTTGGAGTAATCCGGGGAACGCGGCTCGCCCACCAAACACAATCCCACCAGGATATTTTCCACCACAAGCTCCAAAAGCTCCCAATATCGAGGAATTGTTCTCCAAATATACAAGTACAAATGACGCCAATATCCGGAATCTTACCGGATCTCTTCGTAGTTTGGAGACTCAAATTGGGCAAATTGCAAAGATGCTCTCCGATCGACAACAAGGAGCGCTACCGGGCAATACAGAGCCCAACCCAAGGGAGCAAGCCAAATCCATCACTTTACGGAGCGGGAAGGAGGTAACCACTTCTACAATTCCAGTTGAAACTTCTCCAATTCCGATTGATACGGAGGTAACGATTTCTTCATCTTCTCCTCCGATTAAGTCTTCTAGTTATATTAAACCAAAACCTTATCAACCACCTCTTCCCTATCCGTCTAGAATGCAAAAAGACTGGATAGATGAGCATCACAGTAAATTTTTAGATATGTTTAAACAAATCCAAATAAATTTACCGTTATGCGAAGTGATAGCACAAACGCCGAAATATGCTAAGTACATCAAGGATCTTTTATCAAATAAAAAGAAACTTGAGGATATCTGCACGGTTCAATTGAATACGGAGTGCTCGGCGGTTTTACTTAATAAATTGCCTAAGAAATTACCTGATCCGGGTAGTTTCTCTATACCTTGTTCATTTGGCGATTTATTGGTAAAACGTGCGTTAGCCGATTTAGGTGCCTCAATAAATTTAATGCCTTATTATTTAGTTAAGAAATTGGGTTTAGGAGAACCTAAACCCACAAGAATGAGCATTCAATTGGCGGATCGGTCTATAAGATATCCGATGGGTATTATTGAGGATGTGCTTGTCAAAGTTGACAAATTTATCTTTCCGGTAGATTTTGTCATCTCTGACATCGAAGAGGACACCGAGGTACCACTCATTCTCGGTCGCCCATTTCTTGCCACCTCGCGCGCCGTTATAGACGTTAGTAACGGTAAACTTCTCCTTAGAGTCGGAGATGAAGAAGTTACCTTTACTATTGACGCGTCTATGAAAAATTCGCTCTCCAATGATGACTCATGTTACTATTTAGAGGCTTCTCCCGAAGAAGACTTCATTCCTTTTTCTGAACATTCTTTATCGTCTATTGATCATAACGCTTATTTTGAAAATTTAGATTTAATTACTTATGAAAATAGGGATAAGGATTCGATCACTCGCACACCTACTTTTGAAATTTTGGAAATTAGTAGTGATCGTTTGAAAACTTCTTATGATGAACCTCCCACGCTTGAACTAAAACAATTGCCTGATCATTTAGAATATTTATTTTAGCGGAGGATTCTAAACTTCCTGTAATTGTGTCGGCCTACTTGACCGATGATGAAAAATTTAAATTATCTAATATTTTAAAACGTCATCGCCGCGCAATTGCGTGGAAGATCACGGATTTGAGGGGAATTAATCCCTCCTTTTGCACCCATAAAATTTTATTGGAAGAAAAAGCTCACAAAACAATTCAACCTCAACGCCGGCTAAATCCTAACATGAAGGAGGTAGTCAAGGCCGAGGTGATTAAATTATTAGATGCGGGCATCATCTATCCGATTTCGGATAGCTCTTGGGTGAGTCCGGTCCAAGTGGTGCCTAAGAAAGGAGGCTTAACGGTAGTTCCTAATGATAAAAATGAATTAATTCCTACCCGAACCGTTACCGGATGGCGGGTTTTCATCGACTACCGTAAATTAAATGATGCAACCCGAAAGGATCATTTTCCTTTGCCGTTCATTGACCAAATCCTTGAACGGTTATCCGGGCACTCGTTTTATTGTTTTCTTGACGGTCTCTCGGGATATTTCCAAATCCAAATCGCGCCCGAAGACCAAGAGAAAACAACCTTCACTTGTCCGTTTGGCACCTTCGCCTATCGAAGGATGCCTTTTGGTTTATGCAATGCGCCGGCAACCTTCCAAAGGTGTATGCTAGCGATCTTTGATGAACTAGTGGAGGATATCATGGAGGTCTTCATGGACCATTTCTCCGTCTTTGGAGACTCTTTTGATTTATGTTTAGCAAATCTTTCCCGTGTACTCCAAAGATGTGAGGACACGAACCTAGTCTTGAACTGGGAAAAGTGCCATTTTATGGTGCGGGAAGGTTTGGTTTTAGGCCATAAAATTTCTAGCAAGGGTATAGAGGTAGATAAAGCAAAAATTGAAATTATAGAAAAATTACCTCCACCCTCAAATGTTAAGGCCGTTCGTAGTTTTTTGGGGCACGCCGGTTTCTATCGCCGGTTTATTAAAGATTTTTCTAAAATCACTAAGCCCCTTACCCACTTATTAGAAAAAGACGCGCCTTTTATTTTTGATGAAAATTGTTTGCGCGCTTTTTCTCTTATTAAAGAAAAATTGATAAACGCACCAATCGTGATAGCTCCCAATTAGGAACTTCCTTTTGAAAATATGTGCGATGCTAGTAGTTTTGCCGTTGGTGCGGTCTTAGGACAACGCATCAATAAAAATTTTCATCCGATATATTATGCGAGCAAAACACTAACCACCGCACAAGAAAATTATACAACCACCGAAAAAGAACTTCTTGCCGTAATTTTTGCCTTTGATAAATTTCGTTCTTACCTTACTTTATCCAAAGTTATTGTTTTTACCGATCATTCGGCTTTGCGTTATTTACTAACCAAAACAGATGCAAAGCCTCGATTGATTAGGTGGGTATTGCTTCTCCAAGAATTTGACTTGGAGATTCGGGATAAAAGAGGAGCGGAAAATCTTGCGGCGGATCATCTTTCTCGGTTGGAGAACCCCAATTCAGAGGAGCTCAAAGAGGAGGACATCGATGATACATTTCCTGAGGAGCGCCTCCTCGCTATGCATAAGGTAATCACTCTCCCCACTCCTTGGTTCGCCGATTTTGCAAACTTTCTTGTTGCAAGATTCCTCCCGAATGGTTTTTCTTATCAAGAAAAGAAGAAATTCTTTTCAGATTTGAAAAATTATTTTTGGGAGGATCCATTTCTCTTCCGAGTTTGTGCGGACCAAGTAGTGCGGAGGTGTGTTTCTCATGAGGAGGGCGCAGAAATTTTAAAACATTGTCACGAGGGACCCGCCGGTGGGCATTATAAAGCTAATCGGACGGCTCAGAAAGTACTTGAAGCGGGCTTCTATTGGCCGAGCATCTTCAAGGACGCTCACGCACATGTAAGTCGTTGTGAACAATGCCAACGCTCAGGTAATATTTCCCGCCGAGATGAAATGCCCTTAAATTTATTTTTAGAAATTGAAGTTTTTGATTTATGGGGAATCGACTTTGTCGGCCCGCTACCAACTTCTTATGGAAATAAATATATTTTGGTAGCGGTTGACTACGTGTCACGGTGGGCGGAAGCGCAAGCTCTCCCCACCAATGACGCCTGAGTCGTGACCCGATTTCTTAAACAATTATTTTCACGATTTGGAGCACCGCGGGCAATAGTTAGTGATAGGGGCACCCACTTTTGTAACGCACAATTCGCTAAAGTATTATCTAAATACGGCGTTACACATAGGTTAGCCACCCCCTATAACCCTCAAACTAGTGGCCAGGTAGAAGTAGTTAACCGAGAAATTAAACGAATTTTAGAAAAAACAGTTTCTACTAATAGAAAGGATTGGTCGGTCAAGCTTGATGATGCTCTATGGGCTTATCGGACCGCGTACAAGACCGCTATCGGTTGTACGCCATAACGATTGGTCTATGGGAAAGCATGCCACTTACCGGTTGAGCTTGAACATCGTGCCTTTTGGGCACTTAAATTTTTAAATCTTGATGAAAATTTGTCCTCCGAGCTCCGTAAATTCCAACTTAACGAGCTCGATGAGTGGCGCTCCCTCGCTTATGAGAGTAATAAACTCTATAAGGAGCGCACCAAATTTTATCATGATAAGAAAATTAAGCACCCAAAGGACTTTAAACCAGGAGACCAAGTCCTTTTATATAACTCGCGCTTACGCTTATTTCCGGGTAAACTTAAGTCCCGTTGGTCCGGCCCCTTTGTCGTAAAGGAGGTTTGGCCTTACGGGACGGTTCTTATTTCACACCCGGAAAAAGGCAACTTTAAAGTGAATGGGCACCGGCTAAAATTATTTTTTGCCGGTGATAATATTAACGAAAAATTAGACAACATAATGTTGTCAAACCCATAATAAGCGCGCGTCACTATGCTCGAGCTCACCGACCATAAACAAAGCCCTCGTGGGAGGCACCCCACGGTTATCTTTTCTTTATTATTATTATTATTATTATTATTATTATTATTTTTTCTAATTTTCTTTTTAAGTTTATTTTTACAGGCTTGAAGGACATCGCTGCATGACGATCGGGTCGAGACGAACGTCGAATTTTCGTATTTCTACAAGTCGGTAAATTTTAATTTATTAGGCCCTTTAACATAATGATGTTATAAAAAAAAACAGAAAAATTTAAAAAATAGTATATTTATATAAAAAAATAAACAAAAAAATTTACAAAAAAAAACAAAATAAAAAAAAAATAAATAAATAAATTTTTATCGTACACGTGTTTGTCACGCCCGTGACCCATTGGTCACGGGCGTGTCCTGGGCGTGATTTGCCAAGACTGCGAGAGGTTCCTCCTCCCTCGGTTTCCCGCCCGTCATTCGGACATGACACGGGCGTGACATATTTTGTCACGGGCGTGTCGAGCCCGTGTCGCGGGTATCCGAGGCGTTGACCAGTCACGCCTCGGATTCTTTCTTAGTCAGTCAGATTTGACTGACACGCCCCGAGTCACGGGCGTGACTCTGGGGCGTGACTGAAGAATCCTATGCCGTCGCATTGGATGCTCTTCGGATTCCCTTACACGCCCTACGTCACGGGCGTGTCACTCAGAGTCACGGGCGTGACTTTGAGGCGTGACCCCCGAATCCGAGGCAGTCCGCCTCGGATTCCTTTTTCTTTGACCCGAGCTTATCACGCCCCTGTCACGGGCGTGACAGGGGGGGCGTGACCAGCCCGAAAAAAAAATCTATAAATTGAATTTTTCCTCCCCTCTTCTCTTCACACCTCCACCCTTCAACCCCTCTCTTCTCTCCTCCCATTGGCCGAACTTTTCTCCACAATTCTCACCATGCCTCGCCACCACGCTCGATCCACCGCTTCCTCCTCCGAGCACCCCGCTGATCCAGCCTCGGCGGAGGCCATGCTTCTTTTCGAGAATGCAACCCAACAAGATCGAAGCGAGAGACTGCGCGCCAAACCCTTTGGCGTGTTCCGGATCTTGGATTGGGCCATCCTTGCCCAATTCGGAGCAGCGGAGCTAGTTCGGGAGCTCATCTCTACCCGAGGGTGGGATCCCCTCTTCTCCATTTCTGAGCCTGCTTTCCTCGAGCTCACCATTGAGTTCTTGGCCTCATTTGAGTTTCGTTGGGCGGCGCAAGATGATTTCATCGTCTTTCGCTTGGGCGGGATGATGCACCAGCTCACCATCCGCCAGCTCAATGTTGTCATGGGCTTTTGCTCGGAGGCCTTTTCCACTTCCCCCTCCTACCCCGACCTAAAAACTGATTTCCCTCCCGACTTCAGCCTCCCTACTTTTTGGTCGGAAATTAGTAATGACGTTGCCCCCTACACTCCAAAGAAATCTAAGGGTAGCCACCTCATCTCCCCCGCCTTACGTATTCTACACAACCTTCTCTCTTTTACCATTTCCGGACGCGGCGATAGCCACGGCGTGGTGACTCGGGCGGACTTACTGTACTTGTATAGTATGTTTTACCGGGTCCCACTCAACCTTGGTTACATGCTCGCCATTTTCTTTCGGTACCAGGCCGAAAATGTGAGATTGGGAGCGGTGCACGGCGGGAATTTCATCACTTTCCTCGCCAAGCAGATCGGCGTGTGGGCTGCTCTTCCGCGGCTCACTTGCATGCAAACGCCACAGCCTCTTCAGTTCCCGACCCTTCAGGTGCTTGGTTTAGCTCGCCGACGCGACGGCGAGTTTGAGGCTATTCCCCCGTTCGTTGGTGGCGGTGATCTTGATCTTGATCATGGTGCCGGTCCCAGCGGTACTCATCATTCCCCGCAGATTCTGCCACCCCGGCTGCACTCCGCTCCAGTGCCCGATCCTGCAAATTATTGGGACCGGTAATTTGGGTTGCTCCATACTCGCATAGACCAGATGCAAACCCATTTTGACGGTCGCTTCGCTTCTTTTGATGCGCGCTTCACCGTGCTCGAGCAAAACCATACTTCCTCCATAGCACATATTACTCGCGAGTTCGCGAACATGCGGACTTTCTATCAGGAGCACGAGGACGTTTCGGACCAGGAGTAGCTGCTTTTTTATTTCTTTGGACTTGTAGGCGGTCGCCTCTTTGTATCTGTATCTTTATTTTACTTTCATGTATCTGTTTTTATTATGAAAAAAAATATCTATAAAATATTATGTTTTGCTTTGCTACTCTCTTACAGGTATCTTTTGATGCTGGTTTGCGCTTCTCAGGGAAGTTTCCTCTTCTTGTTTTTTTCTTAATTTTTACATTGGGGACAATGTATTGCTTCAGTATGGGGGAGGGATATTTCGCAAGCAAAACATATAAAAAAATTTTCCAAAAAAATTTAAAAAACAAAAACCATAAAAAAATATATTTTTTCTTTAAAAAAAAAAACATATTTAAAAACTCAAAAATTTTTTATTTCGTCTTAAAATTTTGTTTTTCCAAAATTTAAAATTTTAAAAAAAAAAAAATATAGAAAATCAAAAATTAAATTAGAGAAGTCTTTATTTCTATATTTATTCACATGCAAAATTCCTAGTAATTTAACTTTTATATAGTGTTTAGAGAATTGTGATGTTTTAATTGAATTTTGAATTTTGGAGTAGAACTGTTGGCCATGCTGTGTTTCTAGTTAAGTGCACGTGTAAGTAGAATTTTTAGTAGATCTAAATATTCAGCATATAATTAGATTTTCATTTTTCTAAATGCGTAGAAACAACTTATTTTACTTTAATTTTGAAAACCGGTAAAACTTTAAAATAATTTAGGTGAGTAAGTAGAAGTTTGCTAGAGAGATATTTCGCAGACCAAGAGAGAGATATTCTTTTTCGATGTCTAGAACTTGCCCTCTAACTATTCTCAAGACTTTGCATAAGTTAAACTCATTAGCATAAATATGATTTAGGCACTTCTTTTGGCAAGTTTGAGCTTTTGTACCCGCACCTAAAATTTTAACTTTGCTTAGCCAATTTGAGCCTATTACCTTTTCCTTTTGTTTTAGCTCCACCAAATGATTCACCAAAGCCTAAAAAGCATCCTAATTACACACCTAAACCCGAGCTTGAAAGAACAAATGTAGAAAAATTTTGTGAGTGATTAGGAGCCTTTTCATTTTTGATGGCTCTTTTCTAAAAAAAAAGTTGATTTATTTTTCTCTCCTCTTCAAATAAAGAAAAAAAATTATCATTAAAAAAATGAAGAGGTAGAAAAAAAAAATTCAATATGATGAGAGAGTTAAAAAATTAAGAAAGAAACAAAAGAGTTAGGAATTTGGTTACGTTCTTTAAAGCCATGACAATTTATTTTTGTACAAGCTTCTCTAGGTTTTGGTGTGACTAGCCATCGTGTTTATCTTTGATCACCCTCACCAAAAACCTAAGCCTACATTTCAACCTAATTAAGCCCTATTGATTTATGTTTATAAGTTAGACTAGTGCCGTGGCGAGAGTGTGAAAGGGCAAGCCTATGGCCATCGACATTGATGGATTTCTTTGGAGGGTATCTTAATCTTTGTTTGTGCAATATTATCTTAGTACGCACGCTACACTCTCCCTAAAGATAATTTTAAGATTTACCGGATTTTCATCTTAAAAGTAAAAATAATAGTGAAAACGCATTTTAAGAAAAATAAAAACCTAATTTGTATGCTGAGTAAGTCTTTCTACAAAATATCTACAAGCATAGGCATAAGACTTTGCATTTTACTCCTTAGGTTCAATTTTCTTTTCTAACATTTAAAATTTCTCTACCCTCTATAGTAAGTTGTTTGCTTGGGACTAGCAAACGGATAAGTATGGGGGTATTTGATAACTCTAATTATTTCTATATTTTTATTCACTATTTTATATTAATAATAGATATTTTATATCAATTTTATAATATTAAGTTTATAAGTAACAAGTTTCTACATTTTATATTTATATGTTCTAATAAATTGATTTTTAACCTTGCAGGGCTAATATATATATTTTTTGGAGAAAAACTGGATTTTCTCGTTTGCTGGCCTAGACACGCCCTGTGACACGCCCTACCTGGGCGTGACACAGGGGCGTGACACGAGATAACCAAGTCTGCAGCCAGAGTCCGTCGACCGCGCCAACAGATCGTCGACCGGCCCAGACACGCCCGTGTCGAAATGTGTCACGCCCGTGTACCCTTTACACGGGGCGTGACGGTCTCTGACATAACAGCTGCCCGTGCCACGTCGGATTAAAATTACACGCCTGGGTCACGGGCGTGACCCAGGGCGTGTCAAGGAAGTTACCACACATTACCGCGCCGTTCCAGCCGTTGCCGCCAGATTTCCGTTACAGCAAGACACGCCCCTAGTCACGGGCGTGACTATGGGGCGTGACACCTCCTTGAAGACCAGTTTACTCCCGCCGTTTTCAGCTTCCCGCCGTTTCCAGAAACAGCCGTAACACGCCCTAGGTCACGGGCGTGACCAATGGGCGTGACCCGTCAGTTTACCAATTTTGGCGGTTTTTCCTCCAACGTTCCCGGGCTTTCAAGACGACGGTTCCGAGCCTGACACGCCCTAGGTCACGGGCGTGACCTAGGGGCGTGACCAACCAGAAATTTCTCTATAAATTCCAGGCAGCTTCAGATGCTGAGGAGAAGAATTTTGGGAGTTGGAGTCTTGTAATTTTCTGTTTATTTTGCTGTATTTTCTCATTTCTAAGTTAGATTTACCTTTGTTGTAACTTTAATTTTAGTTATTTCCATTTCAATCATGTCTTTTCCTACTTTATTTTGTATTTTACCAATCATGATGAGTAGCTAATCTTCTTTTAGCACTTGATCATGATGAACCTTAGAATAAAATAGATCTTTCTCCTTCTTATTAAATGTTTTGTTCTTAATTGTTCTCGCTACGATTTATCTTTGATTTTTATTTCATCGAATTCATATTACGCGGATATGATCTTCGATCTAAGATCCGTATCCTAAATGACCGAGAGGTTGCGGATACGAGGAGATCACTCAAAGATAAAAGGAGTTGAACGCACTCCTCGAGAGAGGACGACGTAAATTTTCCGGATTGGAGTCAAATCCAATAGTGGGGTTCACCGCATAAAGCAAGCTTAGGGGTTTCGACTGGCCGAGAGGTCTTAATCGATCAACCTAAGGTTAGTTAGAAGCATGAGCTCGAGAGAGACGCTTCTATACTTTAGGAACCTCCACGGTCGAGTGAGTATAATTAAGAACTCGCATTTCATTATTTTCCAAGAAGATTTATTTTAGTCTAAGGGGATTCTAGATCAAGTGCTAGCTTCCTCATATTTGAATTTCTCTTTAGCTTCAGCTTTAGTTTTATTATCTAGTATAATCAAACCAACTTTTCCGTTAGATAAAATAATAGCTCTTCCTTGTGAGTACAATTACTCAACAGGCCCCGAATCGCAATACGACACTTCCTATACTGCATTTCGATAGGTACGCTTGCCTATTCGAGATTCTAGTTTGGTTGTAATTTAACTTCTAGAAAATCTTCATCAGTATTCAAAAAACAATTAATGCAACACGACAAAAGAAACAGGTAAAGTAAAGGATTCTTTTAGTTAATCAAAAAGTACATTAAATTGTACTCGTGTGGTTCAAAAAAACCAAGACCGCCGAGTCAAAAAAATAGAAGCAGAAAGTTACAAGTTTGGGTTTCTTCTTCTCTCTCTACTTTGAGACTGTTGAGCTAGCTGAACTTGTAGAGCTGTACAACCCAAAGTAACTTGAGCCTCCAGAAGAATTTCCGTTGTCATCTCTGTTATGTTTGCACTCAGAATTTGCCTCAGAAGAATCTTAGCTTTGGTCTTCTGCAGTTTCTACGGGAAGCTTCTCTTGCTTGCTAGGGGTTTCTTCTTTACCTATCTTCTTAAATGAACACTTCCAGATCTTCCTCCTCCTCAGCATGTAACGCCCCAAATTTAACCATAGTTTTTTTGTGTGCAATTAGTGGGCGTCGGCCGGTGGTTTGTGAGTTTTAGTGTACATTTATGGGGTGGTCTGTGGTTAGAAGTTTTGCTAGGGTTTAATATAAATCCTAAAATCTATGACCTCCCCTCTCATATCCTCCCCAGCCGTCGCCCTTCCCATTTTATCCCATTTTTCCCTCTCTCTGATTTTTGGTAAAATAGGAGCATCCCAGCCTCGCCTCCACCTCCACCCTCTGTCCTAGCCACTGCCAGTAAGTGGGAAACCTAATCTCTTCCTCTTCCTCTTCCTCTTCCTTTTCCTGGCAGTCAACAGCTAGGATTGAGGTCGTGACGATCCTCCCTCTCCTCTTTGTCGACTAAGAGGGATTAGGGTTAGGTTTTCTCTTGCGGGAGGAGGCCGTCCGGAGTTGTTGGTTATTAGCAACTCGAGTTTGGCTTGGGATCGCGGTGAAACGTTCAATTTGGAGCTCGGACCGGTGCGTGGAAACAGAGTACGTGACCACCAAGCTATGGCTCTAAAATGCGCGTCAAGGGTAACAAATTTTCTACTTGGGCTGCTGAAGCCCTTAATTTTAGCATGTTTGCATGGAGGCCCCTCCCCACTGACTGGTGGGGGAATGGTGCTCTCCGACGAGTCGATGTGTATATCCCCGTTATTTAATTGAATTTAGTACCCGAGAGTACGAGTACGGTATTAGGCATGCTGTGTGAATCCCATCCGGACATATTGTCTGGATTGTTGATGTTTTGTGAGTTCCTAAAGAAGGCTCTGTGGAAGTTGGATATTTCAGAATGGGGGTTTGCCCGGGGTGGCGGTTAGTACTAGAAGCATGCTCTAAGAAACTCCCAAATGTTTGCATTGGATCGTTATATCGATAGCATTAGCTCCCGGGGATCTTATGTGGTCTTGTGTGCCCAAACGGTCTCTCGGAGACCGTGTGCTAGCGTGTTGAGTTGCGTGCCTTGGGTGTGCAAGTTTGGGGGCCACGAGAACAAACCTTGAAGAAAAACATGTGTTATGTCGTGTATGGGAAAACGGATGCCTATGCCTCCTCCTTCTGCCGTTCGGTTAAATAGACCTAAAGTACGTGGAAATTGTCGTTGGCATAGGGGTGATCCGAGGCTATAGGCCTGGTTAGTAATGCTCAAATGGAACCATCCAGTACAGAACTGAGAATGGTGGTGGACTTGTGGAGTTAACCATTGAGGTGCTTTATGCATGTTCGTAAGCTTGTGATGGTAAAAAAGTGGGACTTGGGGAAACCCGGTATGTCATTAAGGTGCCCTGAGTTCCCGAGACGTTGGGAGATTTGCGCCTTCGTCTGTGATGAATGGTGCTTAAAGTGCAAAGTTATATTAAATATGTAAACATGCTAATTACTTGCAGGTATTAAGAACCACTGCCCCGAGAAAGGGGTGGGGTCATTATAATTAGGTCAGCTCCAGCTAACCTTTGCTTTTGTTTCCACCGCTTGGTAGAATGTTTTGCGTGCAGGTGCTATAGAGCAAGGTGGGAAATAGCGGGCTGTAGACCAATGTTGTGCCGGCCCTCAACGGCCCAATATTTTGCTTTTGTTTTTCCTCTTTTGCTGGCATGTGTGCCGATGTTTGTAATCCACTATTATCGTTATAAAACATTCTAATTGTAATCCCTTAAGGCCAGAACTTTATGGTGTATGCTTATTTCATTCCCGGTGTATAACCGTTAGTGGACATTCCCTCTTGGGTAGTGGTTTTTACTCGTTATTATTTTCACTAGTTTGCAACTATATGTTAGAGTGCGTTTAGATTTATAATGGTTATGGTTTAATTTCATAACCCTTTAGTCTGTTCATGTAATATGGCGTGGGGCCCCGACCGAACCCTCTATTATATTATTGGTGATGAAATGAGGGTATTATAATTTGGTATTAGCTTATCTATGTCGGTTCATGTCCGCTGAATTCGTGGTCGAATTCTTTTAAGGGGTGAAGAGCACATATGTGTGTCACCTTAAAGACATAAAATCACCAGTGAATATCCCCTTAAGAATGTAAAACAAACATGAAATATGTTAAAAACATTGTTTGTGGAACCCAAACATTCCTTTGTTTGTTGTTTGCTATGTTTATCTGTCACTAAATTGCGTTTTGTGCAATTATTGGTGACAAGGAGCGGCGCAGAGCAGTCGTAAAATCAACACTCTGCAGAAAGTAATGCACTATCTCAGGCGCATACACATCTTACTTCTGTTGAGACAATACGTTTAGTTACTGAAGCTGTGTTCGCAATGATCAATGCGCAACCAAGAGTGCAGTTACACCCAGATGTGTCCTAGTGTAGACTGGCGTAGTATAGCTAGTGGCGGTGAGGCAAGTGCCTGCTGAGCCTTTGGCAGAGAGGCGAGCGATGGAGAAGCAATTGAAGAACTTTATAAGCTTCAATCTGCCTAGATATAAAGGAACAGGATCCCCAAATCGGGCCAAGGATTGGCCCTCATGGGTGAAGAGAATCTTCACAGCTACGGAGAAGGAGGAAAGGCAGAAAGTCACACTAGACACTTTCCTTTTTGATAGGGAGGCAAGGCAATGGTGGGACGAGATATATTTGCATTAGCTTGCAGAAAGGTTACTATCAAAGGTCACGATGGAGGAATTATCGAGATTATTTCTTGCACGATATCTCTCTTCTGCGCAAGGGA
This sequence comes from Platanthera zijinensis, assembly GCA_039513925.1. Classification (NCBI taxonomy): domain Eukaryota; kingdom Viridiplantae; phylum Streptophyta; class Magnoliopsida; order Asparagales; family Orchidaceae; genus Platanthera; species Platanthera zijinensis. The sequence goes on from CM077091.1 coordinate 48,089,600, forward strand.
TTGTGTTCGAAAACAAATTCAAGAGGCTAACTCAGGGTGAGAGTCTGGTGGATGACTACTTGTATGAATTTAATAGGTTGGGGCGGTATGCAGGAGCCTAGTTTTCTGATGTGGAAAGGAAGCCCAACCAATTCTATCAAGGTCTGCGGGATAATCTGAGGCTGATGTTGATAGGTCCGATGACACAAGGCTCCTTACATTGGTAAACACTGCCCGGTCTCAGGAACAAGATATAAAGAGAGTGCAGTATAAGAAGGACCTCTCGGGGAGGAAGCAAGAGTTAAAAGTGTTGACTTCTTCAATGTCTGGGTTCCGCAACAGGTGGAACAAGAAGGCTATGTTGTCTAGACTAATCCTTCTACTGCTTGTGGAGCTTCTACGGGCCAAGGTCCGCACGCGTGCTATAACTGTGGCAAGGTGGGACATTACGCTCGAGATTGTTGGAGCCATCCCTCAAATTCTAACAAAAATGCAGGTGCATCGTATGTAGAGAAGGGGAAAGAAGCAGAGTTGTCCGCGTCTCATCATACGCCAGCGCAACCCAGGCTCTATAATCTTGGCCTGCAGGAGGCTATTAAGCAAAGCGACGTCGTGATAGGTACAATTACTTGTAATTACTATCATGTGTATTGCTTATAATTTTTGTGTATGTTTGTTTCTCGTGCACTCGTTAGGTTTCGTATAGGTATTTTTGCATCCAACGAGAGCATTGTTTAACAAGGGTGCATCACCCTCCTTCTAATCAGAAGATTTTGTTATGCGAGTTGGAGTGCCTTGTATATTGGCAGAGGCGAAGTAGGATGTGATATTACCCATTGGGTGCCTAATGAGTACGGGGAGGAAGAGCCGTATAAAGGTTCGAATTGGAGAGCAAGACTTTGATTTGGATGCCGAGCTACTACCATTGTAAGACTTTGACGTCAAATATGACATGGATTGGCTGACAAAGAAGGGCGCATGCATTGATTGCAAATCAAAAGATGTCTTGTTAAACAAATAATGTGGAGACGAAACTTGCTTTACGGGTCTATGGGGTGTGAACAAAACCCTGATGCCCGCCCTCCAAATGGTGAAAGCAACGCGAAAAGGTTCTGAGCTATTCTTCTCTTTAGTAGAGGCTTCAAAGTGAAAGCCCAAGCTATGTGATTTGGCAGTAGTATCAGAATTTGCAGACATTTTCCTAGATGGGCTTCCTGGCGCTCCTCCTTAGAGGGAAATCGATATCTGCATCGAGCTTGTACCGGGAGACAAACCTGTGTAACGCTCTCCTTATCGTATGGCGCCAAAGGATATGACATAACCGAAGTTACAACTATAGGAGTTGCTTGAGAAAGGGTACACACATCCGAGCTTGTCACCATGGAGTGCACTAGTCCTTTTTGTGAAGAAGAAGGACGGCAGTTTGTGCCTGTGCATAGACTATAGGGAGTTGAGCAAATAGACAAAGAAGAATAAATATTTTATTCCCTGCATCGATGAACTTTTTGATTAGTTAGTAGGATCCACAATGTACTCAAAGTTATATTTGAAGTCCCTATACTATCAGCTCTGGATACGGGAGTCAGAGATCCCAAAGATTGCTTTCAGCACCAGCTATAGAGATTATGAGTTCACGGTGATGCCATTTGGTCTCATAAATGCGTCGTCTGTTTTTTTGGTTTTGATGAATAGAGAATTCCGGGAGTACTTGGATCTATTTGTTATCTTCTCCATCGATGATATTCTGGTGTACTCGCAGTCCGAGGATGATAATATCGACAACCTTCGCAAAGTTTTGACAGTACTGAGTAGTCATCAGTTGTATGCAAAATTCTCCAAGTGCGAGTTTTGGGCACCTTCGATGCCATTTCTGGGGCACATAGTTAGTGGAGAGGGTGTAAGATCCCGTTTCCTTTGCTACGATATCGGGTCTTATGCCAAGAACTGCCGTTTTGCAGTGACACTGACACTCGGGAGGGTCGCCACTACAAAACGCCGATTCTGTCGGCATTGATGATCAAAGAATGGAGTAGAAGTACAATTGAACAAATATATATTCAAATCCACAAGATCACATATATATATATATATAAGCAATAGTCCACAATGAGTACAAAAAATGAAAGTGGGTTAAAAAAATATGGGCTTAAGCCCGGTACATGTCTAATATAAATAATCTCTCTCTCAACTCACACATCTTACGGAAGCAAGAAGAAATCCATCCTCGACCCGTCACCGTGAGGTTGTGGCAGTGCGCATCAACTGCTCCTCATGTCCTGCCTCCTTATCTTTCCGATGCTTGTGCTCTTGCTACTCGGTCCTGTAAAATGATGTGGTACGCTGACCGTTGATCAAAAGACTAAGCCACTATCGTCCTCGCCTCACCCACGCGACTCATAGGCACCGTACGGGGAGGTTGAAAGTGGAGGACAAAAAAACAGAGTGCAACAAATAGTGGACAACAACCCTAGCAGGTGTATGTACAAAGGACAATAACAAGAAAGCATTAATGTAAACAAGTAAAGTGGAGCAGTAAGTACATGTAAAGTAAACTATGGAATTAGTAACCTTAACTTATATGAATGCTCATACAATCTTATAAGTTAAGGGGTCTTTTGCAAGGCTCCCATCGTATAAAAAGTCTTATACCAATTTATACGATGGGGTTTCAGGTTATAACGCCCCCATCCGTCGTATAGCATATGACAGAAGGTCCGGCTGGGGCCCGATGCCAAAAAATACAGATAGGTAAGGAGATTACAAGTTGTGTCCAAATCCAAGTTCATTTATGAATGCACCCTAAATCAAAGAAGTCTAGCGGAAGAATTTATGTTTATGAACCCATACTGTACAAGAATGTCCACTACACAATAGGACTGATATATATATATATATACATAACACATGTTTCGGTCGTAACCTTATTACAACTATTTCATTTAACAAAAAGTGGTTTCATACATCAGCACGCAGGCCGGCCACACATGAATATACTAAATGTTCGCCTTTGGTCCTTGAAGTTCAAGCCAATTGCAGCACATGGGCTTTAGCCTACTACTTCCCACTTGGCTCTCCAGCACCTGTACAAAAGGGCTCACCAAAATGTGGCAAACAAAGCAACAATCAACATGTTTCTGCCCCGTTTATAACGATCCCACCCCTTACTCGGGGCGACATTTCTCCAATCCTGCAAACAAGGCAACAATATATATCGTGGCATTTACAAAGTGGAATTTAAGCACCATTCATCATAGACGTAGGCTCAACGACCACACGCCCCGTGCACTCAGGGCACATTTTTGGTGTCCATGACTTCGCTCATATCACCACTGTTCAGAGGTACTTTATGGGTAACTTTGTCATTCAATGGTCCTAAACTTGACGACTACGTCGTTAGGAGGTAATTAATTTAATGTCTAACTGCCCATTAAGAGGTACTTAATGACTCTATCGTTCAGAGGTACTTAACCCGATTGTATATTAATTGGCCTTCACGGCACAATTCATTCTTTTTACATTTTAGGCTGGAACTCACCATTACTGGGCAATTTAAGATCATAGCTTCGCAAACTGTGACCCCCAGGTCTCTTCAAGACAGGTCACATAACATTCAAGCTCACATTCAGGGTATTTTTCTTGAAATACTTCCAGTACTTTGAAGCAGCATTCTGTACACCCCTAGATCCCGGATTTCAAACGTACATCACACACATATCCACGAAGTCTTCTCCGATAAAAAAAATTAAACATCACTAATCTAGACCAACTCTTATATATGGGCTTCTCACAGCATGCCTATTCCGTACTCTACATTTCTAAATATAAATGGAGGAATATATGGGGATCAAACAGATCTTCCCATTGGAATCCACCCTTTTTCACCTTTTGGTGAGGGGATCCATGCAAATATGCATATTGAGGACTTCAATTGTCTCGAAGAAACTCATTACCCTTATCGTTCTCTTCAGAGCCATAGCTAAGCTTTTCTATGTGGATGGAAAGGAATACGTCGTACACCTCTTCGTGATCTAGCTTCGGTCCTTGATTCCATTTACCAGATCATCTCTATCAACTTCAAGCTCACCCAAACCGTAACACTAGCCAAAATCTCTCTACTCCAAAACTGGGAAGCAAGGAAGAGAGAGAGAGGTAAAAGGAAATAATAAATTCCTCAATCCATCCCTCTATAGATATGGCCTCGGGGTTTACCTTAGCAATACGATCTCTTCACAACAAAAGAACGCAGCAGCTCGAGTTTGAGCTGACAAAGTAAACCACCGCTCAATGGCCGCACACCGACCACCTGACACGAGTCGCCACTTCAACGACATTTTAATTAGTTGATTCGTCAAATGGGGTCACACCACCATTCATATCTGCTCGATAATTTCGTCGAGCTCTGCTCGACGTTTCGTCGAGCTCTGCTGAACGATTTCATCGAGCTCTGCTCGACGATTTTCGTCCAGCTCAGGTCGAATTTTAGCCTAAACTTTTTGGGGTGTTACAATCCTCCCTTCCTTAATGAACTTTCATCCCGAAATTTAATACAGCATGAAGAAACTAGTAACAAATATATTACAACATATATTTTTTGTATAACAAAATTTTTTTTAACAGTTTATACAAACAACTCGGGAAATTCAGCATGCATGGTTTGCTCCCGCTCCTATCTTAGCTCCTCACGACCACAGTTGTCCCACCGGACCTTGTACATCAAAATTCTCTTGTTCTGCAACTGCTTAACCGTCGTATCCTTGATCTGAATGAGCCTAACCTTAGTCATTAGCCTAGATTTGACTAGTATGTGCTCATTCGCAATCACTTGAGTTGGATCTTTCACAACTTTTCAAAGCACTGATATGTGGAACACATCATGCAATTCACTCAATTCTGTCGAAAGAGCTTGCCGTTAGGCATCTTCTCAAACTTGCTCCACCACTTCAAATGGACCAAGATACCTCGGACTTAACTTTTTCAAGCGTCGAATCCTGGACACTCCTTTGAATGGCGTGATTTTAAAATATACCCAATCTCCCATCGCGAATTCCACTTTCTGATGCTTGGCGTTGCAGTACTTTGCCTGCCTATCTTGGGTTATCAATAGCCTCTCCCGGATAGAGCGTATCATCGAATTAGCATCTTTCACTTCCTTACACTTATACCACATATACTCTCTTGTTTCCTCCCAATCTAACGGTGTACGACATTTCTTACCATACAAAGCTTCAAAGGGCGCCATTTGTATACTATCTATATAACTTTTATTATAGGTGAACTCAATCTTATATAGTTGATCTTCCAACCTCTTCCCGAACTCCAGGACGCACATAGGGAGCATGTCCTCCATTATTCTGTTGGTCCTCTAAGTCTGGCCATCTGTTTGAGGATGAAAGGCCATACTGAACTTTAACTTGGTACACGACAGTTGGTGGATTAGCCTCCAATCATTCGAAGTAAGACAACCATCTCGATCACTGACGATGTTACGGGGCACACCACGCAATCGTACTATTTACTCAACGTAAAGCTTAGCCAAGCTTTCCACTGAATCGTCGCTCTTGTTCGAAATGAAGTGAGCCACTTTAGTCAACCAGTCCACGATCACCCAAACAAAATCGTCCCCGCATTGCGATATCGGTAAACCGCGCATGAAATCTATCGAAATATCATCAAAATTCCATTCCAAAATAGGTAGCGACTTCAGGAAACCTCCAGGCTTCTAGCAGTCAGCTTTTACCATGGCACAAGTCTGACATTTTGCCATGTATTGGGCTATATCTTTCTTCAGACCTGGCCACCAGAACATCTTCTTCATGTCCTTATACATTTTTGTGCTCCCTAGGTGCATTGAATACTTCGTGAAGTGTGCCTCATACAATAATTCTTCACGTAATTTACCCACATTTGGGACGCACAAATGACCACCTTTCCGCAAAAACCCATCATCCCAGAAGAATTGGGCATTTGACTCATCCACTGCATAACGTTGCAGACTTTCATCAAGTTCCTTTGCTCGCAGAATCCTGTCTGCAAGTAGGGGTGTACACGGTGCGGTTTGGTGCAGTTTTGGCCCAAACCGCAACCGCACCGTAAGGGCTCGGTTTTTGCCCGAACAAAACCGCACCGCACCGAAATTATGCGGTGTGGTTTCGGTTCGGTGCGGTTTTTTGCGGTGCGGTTGCGGTTTCAGTGCGGTTTTTACATGTATTTTACATAGACTACAGGTAAGCATCGCCCCCAGTAGCGTAAAGTTGAGCGTTCTATTTATAAAGAAACAAATTTTCTACTACTACAGATGCACCATTTTAAAACGGTCATGCTATTTTAGTATTTTATCTCAGATTTCATTGAGTTCATTGAAGGTCATTCCTTTGATTGCTTTTGATGAAGATTTTTCTTTTTCTACATTGTTCTCTCTAGCCTTGATGTCGAACAACACAATTAATTCCACAACACCCATCAAATTTTCTCTTGTGAGTTTATCTCGATCAAACAGTTCTTTGATCAAGTCACTGTTACTACTGTGACTCTTGACGAATTCTCAACTCTCTTGACAATATCAAAGTAACATATTATGGTTTGTACTTGTTGTATAAAAATCGAGGATGATTATCCACATTATCCACCTCCACCAAGTATTGATATTGTTGATTCTCCACCTCCACTTCTTGGCATGATAATATCATGTATGATCTTAATCTTGCTCTAAGAAAGGGTAAGTGCACATGCATTATTTTTTCTATTTCTCAATTTATCTCCTTTACTTAATATACTTAAATGTGACGTCACATAATTATAAAAAATTAAATACACAAAATATTCGGTGCGGTGCGGTTTTTGCGGTTTTCAAAATCCAAAAACCGCACCGCACCGAACCGCGCTCGGTTGTAAAAGTTCAAACCCGCACCGCACCTAAACTACGCGGTGCGGGCGGGTTTTTTGCAGTTTGTGGTTTTTCATGCTCACCCCTATCTGCAAGGTCATATTGTACCTCCGTCCAGTTCAGGAATGCACTTGCAGTAGCATTATTGTCTACACAAGATATGTCTAAGGCCTCCAACTCGTAGATCAGACGCTTATCATGCATTTGCAACCAATTTTCCCTTATCGGATTGCTATGACATAAGGCATCTGCGACAACGTTTTCTTTCTCGAGAGTGTAATGAATATCAAAGGTATAGTCTCCAAGGAATTCCATCCACCTACGTTGCCGTATATTGAGATCCTTCTGATCCAATAGATACTTAAGGCTCTTGTAGTCCGTGAAGATGTCAACTTTCACACCATATAAGTAGTGACGCCACAATTTAAATGCAAATATCACCGCCTCTAACTCCAAGTGATGGACGGGATAGTTTCTCTCATGCACTTTCAACTGGAATGAGCAACAAGCTATTACGTTACCAAATTGGAGAAGAACGTAGCCTAAGCCGCTCCCTGATGCGTCACAATAAATCTCATTGTCATTCGAACCACATGGGGTCGTCATGATTGGCGTCATAGTCAGATGAACTTTCAGCTCCTCAAAAGCTCGTACGCACTCCGGCATCCAAATAAACTTCTGATCTTTTCTCATCAGTGTGGTGAGAGGCAAAGCTATTCGCGAGAAGTTCTCTATGAAGCGCCTATAGTAGCCCGCCAGTCCAAGGAAAACTCGTGACTTCGTGTACAAGAGACAACACCGACCACTCCTGTATCTCAACTATCTTCGTAGGATCCACCACAATACCCTCTCCACTAACAGTATGGCCATGAAAGGCCACTAACGACAACCATAACTCACACTTTGAGAACTTTACATAGGGATTTTTTCTTCTCAGGGTGTGTAACACCATCCGCAAATGGTTTGCTTTATCTTCTTCAGACTGAGAGTACACCAAAATGTCGTCAATAAAGACGATGACAAATTATCCAAGTACTCTCGAAACATTCCGTGCACTAGGTTCATAAATACCAATGGAGCATTTGTTAGCCAAAACAGCATTACCGTGAACTCGTAATGACCATTGTGTTTAAAAAATGCTGTTTTGGAAATATCACATTCCTGAATCCTCAACTGGTAATTGCCAGACTTTAAATCCTGTTTTGAGTTGACAGTTGAGCTTACTAGCTGATCGAACAAGTCATCAATCCGTGGAATCGGATACTTGTTCTTTTCACTCAGTTTATTCAGCTCTCGATAGTCAATGCATAGACGCAAACTTCCGTCCTTCTTTTTAACAAATAGGACCTGAGCGCTCCAAGGTGACATACATGGCGTATATATCCTTGCTCTAGTAAATGTTGTAATTAAACCTTAAGTTCTACCATTTCATTTGGCGCTACTCAGTACGGCGAGCGAGCCACACGTTTCGCACCTAGCAAATACTCGATAGCTAAGTCTATTTCCCATTGGGGAGGTAACCCCGGAAGATCCTTCGGAAACACATCTGTGTACTCTGATACAAACGAAAAGTTACTCAGACCTGTCTTCGGTTCAATAGCCTCTAAAATAATGAAGAATAACTCAGCTCTCTTCCAAACAGCCTTGACTACTTGGAGAGAAAATGTCAATATCTTGCTCGATCCTCGCATACCAACGAATTTATTCTATTGTTCAGTGTTCAATCCCAGTGTGACAACCTTAGAGTTGTAATCTATACCGGTTCGCTACTCCGCGAGTTATTCCATACCCAGGATCACCTCAAACATAAATATTGTCGGCACAGGGTCTTCCATCTAAATTGCATGACTTCACAACAACACCATAACACCAAACTTTCTATCAGTGTTCACTACTACCTTTAAGGTAATTTTATCCAAATCTTATATTGATTATATAGATATAAGTGATAAGTTGTAATTATACCTACTTTTATAGTATTGTTATTATGATATTTTATTTTATTTTTGCTTGTTTTTGTTTGTTTTGTTCAATAAATTGTCCATATTTTATAAATTTATTTCTAACTTAGTTATTTTTGTTTTCCAGAAAAATTAAGAAAAATGTCAAAATTTGACCTGACACGCCCGTGTCGGGCACTCAACGCCTTCATCCAGTCGACAATCAATGATTTTACTGTTCAACACTCAACGCCATCATGTCACACCCGTGTCCAAGCACGTCACGCCTGTGTCGATGTCGACACTAAACGCTTTTTCACAATCAATGTTGCCGACATCAGAACTGCCAGTTGTCCAATTCATGCCCCCCGTCACGCCAGTGTCTGACACCTGTCATGCCCGTGACGGACATGTGGCCCTTCCCAAACCTTCTAGAATAGAGCTAGCTCGTCGAAGTAACAAAGTCAAACACGGCAGCTGTGACACGCCTCCTATCACGCTCGTGACCTAGGGAGTATCATACCCGAAATTTTGCGTATAAATAAAAATTTTCTATAATGCCCAAGGGTTCACTTTTTTGAGCCAAATTTAGTGTGTTTTGTTGGCTGCCCTTGTTTACTCTATTGCCATTACTTAATTTCAAACTCACATTTCACTAAAAACCAAAATCTGTCCCCATACCGATCAGTGGCTAATCTCTATTAGCCTTCGGCATCGAAGAGCATTGGGACATATAAAATTATTTGAAATAATTAAAGAACTTTATTTTTATTTTAATTTAAGGACTTAAGGTTTGCCCCGGGTTAACGACACATAGGACCACATAATCGATGTGTGGGCTCTATTTCTGTTATCTATATGCAACGCTGAGAGGCTGCACGTATGGACCGATCCCCCTTGGGTAAGAGAACATCGTACACCCCCTCAAAAGAGGAGAAGCGTAGTTCTGCTGGATTGGGTTCCCCACCCAATAGCGGGGTTCTTAGCGTAATGCGGGCGTTAAGGGGAATCCTTCGTTGGACTAACGTTCGGTCAAATAGCCTTAGCATCCAGGTGAGCGATATCCCTAGACCCAGGGGAGCTCATGTTTATGGAACCTCCACGGCCAAGTGCCTTTTATTTATTTTAAAACTAAGTTCAATAATTCTTAAGAATTATTTTCGTCTTAATCCGATTCGATGCCGAGCGTTAACCCGTCATCAAATTAATCTATGTAAAATTCTGCTCTCTTTTCTTTCTGCCTTAATTAACTAAAAATATCACCTTATTGATAGTAAGATAATAGTCTTCCTGGAAGAGTAGGAATAATAACCGCGCCCAAGAGAACAATACGAACTCGGTATTCTCCTGAATACTGAGTACTACGCGATAGGTGCACTTGCCTCCTCTCGTTATAAAACTCAATCTTCTAACTCGGCCCGCGGAATCAGACCATTTCGAACAACCAACAGTCGGTCTATGTTCTGTGGCCATTAAGTTTTTGGCGCCGTTGTCGGGGAGCATGGTTGTTATATCGAATCCGGGACTATTAATTTTACTTTATTTTCAAAAAAAAAAATTAACAACAACAAAAAAATCCTTTCCCCTTCGTTATTTTTTTAGGGTGTATGACCCGTGGACAACCTTCGAGTTATTAAAATCTTGAATTCGACCCTTAGATTGACCGCTCACTTACGCGTACCTGATCTCTACGTCGAATTCCCCATTTAGACCCGGAAGAATCCACCGGATAACCCTCTTTCTCTTCTATGGACGACCCAAATAATACCCAAGCGGCCGAGTGTACGATGTCCTACTACGCTCGACCCAACTTGGATGATACATGGTCAAGTATTATTCAGCCTGCTGTGGCGAACAATAATTTTGAAATTAAGTCAAGTGTTATACAAATGATACAAAATGTCGTGCAGTTCGACAGACAGCCGGATGAGGACCCAAATAACCACTTGTCTAATTTTTTAGAAATTTGTGATACTTTCAAGATAAATGGCGTCACTGATGATGCCATTCGTTTGCGCCTCTTTCCCTTCTCCCTTAAGTCCAATGACAAGGAGTGGTTTGTCTCTCTCCCGCGGGGATCAATCACGACCAGGGCGGAGTTGGCAGAGAAATTCCTTACTAAATATTTTTCGCCCACAAAAACTGCTAGATTACGGGCGTACATATTCTCTGTTGTGCAAAATGACTCCGAGTCTCTTTATGAGACTTGGGAGCATTTTAAGGAATTTCTCCGCCGGTGCCCGCATTACGCGCTGCCAATATGGTTGCAGGTACAAATTTTTTATAATGGACTAAATAGTCAGAAGCGTCAAATGATTGACGCGGCTGTCGGGGGCACTCTGAATAATAAGACCCCTGAGGCCGCCCAGGATCTTTTCGAAGAAATGGCTATGAACGCCTACCAATGGAACGTCCCGCGGGCGCGCCATAAGCACGCGGGCCTTTATGAAGTGGATGCCACTGCTCAGCTAGCCCTTCAAGTCGAAAGGATAACTAAGAAGGTGGCGGAAATGTCTATTGCCTCCCCCACTCCGCCTTGTTTTCTCCCCCCTAATGCCTGTGTGGTCGACGAGTTTGTGGACTACATGGGGAATCTGGTGCGTCCCTCCTTTCAAAATAACGCTTATATTAGCCACCATAATCCGGGTTGGAGGAACCACCCGAATTTCTCATGGAGTAACCCGAATAATACGCAACGCCCTCCTCCCCCTCCTTTTGCGCTCTCTTTTCCGTCCCCTCCTCCGAAGCCTCTTCCGATGGAGGAAAATTTTAATCGATATGTCGCGTCCAATGAGTCCAATATCCGGAACATCACCGGATTGCTTAAAAATATAGAAATACAGGTTGGACAGCTGGCATGACTTATGTTGGAACGTGCTCTGGGGGCACTTCCAGGGAATACAGAGCCCAATCCAAGGGAGAATGCCAACGCTATAACCCTCCGTAGTGGTAAGGAGGTGGTCGATCAAAAACAAATCGATCCTCAGGGTTTCTAATGGGCTTCCCCGAGCGCGGATCAGGGACGTTTTCTGCCCCCCCTTTTTTTGTACATATAGCTGCTATCTTGTTCCTCATGCTTTGCATACAACATTTGGGACAATGTTGGAACTAAGTATGGGGGTGTTTTAGTATTTTCGTACTTTCTTTTTCACTTTAAAAAAAATTATTAAAAACAAAACTTCAAAAATCAATCAAAAATATATATATATAACACAAAAATCAAAAAAAAAATTGAAGTTTAATTTTTGAAACTTTGACTTATTTTTAACTCAGTGCGCGAGATCCGGCTCAACGAACCTTCCACATAACGAGTCATCTCGCGGCTACCTAGTTTTTAAGTTTTGTAAATATTTTTTGTAAGTAATTTTTGTAAGTATTTCTTTTTTAAGTATTTTGTGAATATTTTTTGTAAGTAATTTTTGTAAATATTTTTTAATTATTTTTTATAAATATTCTTTCTCTTTCCCCTCTCCTTTTTTCTCTCTCATCCTTGTAAATAACTTCTCTTTTTCTACAATTTTTTGTAAATAGAAAGAAAATTTTCTGGAAAAAAAAAATTCACAAAAAACATAAAAAAAAAAATCGCAAAACTAAAAAATCAAAAAAATTTATTTTCGCATTTTCCTTTCTTTAGTATGTATATATTAAAGAAATAAATAAATAAATACAAAAAAAAAGATAATAACTTTAAAAATAAAAAAAAAACAAAATATATATATATATATATATATATAATTTATGAAACAAATAAATCAAATGCATCATTCTTAAATTTCTTGCTTTCCAAAAATTTTGTTTTGAGTTTTTTTATATGCGAATTTGATCAATTTTTTGTTCTACTATTCGTTTGTTAATTATAGATTGAAAAATTTAAATAGTCGGGGTTAAGTTTAAAGAATTTATTATACTTTGTTAAAAATATGGGACTCGCTTTAAGCACTACTTCTAATTTTTCATAAATAGGAGCACGTGTATTATGTTAGAAAATAATGACTATAGAATTCAATTATGCTTACTTTTAGCTTTCTGAAAAATTGGAACGTACAATTTATAAAGGTTGCTCTCAAAATTTTTTTAATTAAATATCTAGTTCTCTTTTCTCCCCTTACTTATCATAACCTACTTGGTATGATAAAAAAATTTCCACCAAAAAAGATCCTATGTATATGGGAATAAGATTTCGTTCCGTAAACATATGCACCCAATAAATTAAAAGATTATATGTTACAGAGTAACAGGATAAAATTCATTACTCTTACACATATACATTGGGTTAATTTTTATTATTAAGAAGAAAAAAAATTTCATGTTAAGGAAAATAAGATTTCATTTTCCTATAACATCCAAATAAAAAAAAAGGGAGGTTCGATAAAAAAATTACCTCGCCTCAAAATCCAAGCATCTTCATAAACCAATATCAACCCCCCTTAGCCAATTTCATGACTCAAGAATAAATTCAAAAATCTTTTTGAGAGCATAATTCGTAAATTGCATTATTTCTGGTAAAACTCCTATAAGCTAAAGTTCATATAATTCCAAACTATTTTTGTTATTCTAACCAATACAATTATTGCTTTCTATTTGATTACATCAAGAAGTCTTTTCGCCAAAACTTTTGCCCTGTTTAAATCATCTATATAATTTTTGGACTTAACTCATATACATCGTATATTTATTTAGATCTCTCTGATAATTAATTCAAGCGGTAGCAGAACTTAGAGTTTTTTATTATTCCCTATAAGTTCATCTCAAACTTTTGCTCTGGAATAGCAAAAGCTTAAGTATGGGGGTATTTGATAAGTTGTAAATATACCTACTTTATAGTATTGTTATTATGATATTTTACTTTATTTTTGCCCGTTTTTGTTTGTTTTGATCAATAAATTGTTCATATTTTGTAATTTTTTTTTCTAACTTAGTTATTTTTGTTTTCTAGAAAAATTCAGAAAAATGTCAAAATTTGACCTGACAGGCCCGTGTCATTGCCCGACACACCCGTGCCGGGCACTCAACGCCTTCGACCAGTCGACACTCAATGATTTTACTGTTCAACACTCAACACCATCATGTCACGCCCGTATCAAAGCCCGTCACGCCTGTGTTGATGTCGACACTCAACGCTTTTTCACACTCAATGCTGCCAACATTAGAACTGCCAGCTGTCCAATTCACGCTCCCCCGTCACGCTCGTGTCTGACACGTGTCACGCCCGTGACGGACACGTGGCCCTTCCCAAACCTTCCAGAATAGCGCTAGCTCGTCGAAGTCACCAAGTCAAACACGGCAGCTGTGACGCGCCCCTTGTCACGCCTGTGACCTAGGATGTGTCACACCCGAAATTTTGCGTATAAATAAAAATTTTCTATAATGCCCAAGGGTTCACTTTTTTTAGAAAAATTTAGTTTGTTTTGTGGGCTGCCCTTGTGGACTCTATTGCCATTACTTAATTTCAAACTCACGTTTCACTAAAAACCATAAAGCCGTCCCCATACCGATTAGTGGCTAATCTCTATTAGCCTTCGGCATCGAAGAGCATTGGGATATATAAAATGATTTGAAATAATTAAAGAACTTTATTTTAATTTTAATTTAAGGACTTAAGGTTTGCTCCGGGTTAACGATGCATAGGACCACATAATCGATGCGTGGGCTCTATTTCTATTATCCATACGCAACACCGAGAGGCTGCACGTATGGACCGATCCCCCTTGGGTAAATAGAACTCTGTACGCCCCCTCGAAAGAGGAGAAGCGTAGTTCTGCCAGATTGGGTTCCCCACCCAATAACTGGGTTCTTAGCGTAATGCGGGCGTTAAGGGGAATCCTTCGTCGGACTAACGTTCGGTCGAATAGCCTTAGCGTACAGGTGAGCGATATCCCTAGACCCTGGTGAGCTCATGTCTATGGAAGCTCCACGACCAAGTGCCTTTTATTAATTTAAAAACTAAGTTCAATAATTGTTAAGAATTATTTTCATCTTAATCCGATTCAATGCAGAGCGTTAACCCGTCATCAAATTAATCTAAGTAAAATTCTACTCTCTTTTCTTTCCTCCTTAATTAACTAAAAATATCCCATTACTGATAGTTAGATAATATTCTTCCTGGAAGAGTAGATATAATAAACGCACCCCCGAGAACAATACGACCTCGGTATTCTCCCGAATACCGAGTACTACGCGATAGGTTCACTTGCCTCCTCTCGTTAAAAAAACTCAATCTTCTAACTCAGCCCGCGGAATCAGACCATTTCGAACAACCCACACTCGGTCTCTATTCTACAGCCATCAATAAGCACAAAATTTATACTTTAAGCCCCCATTAAAAGACTAACAACATGTTTGTACATAAAAAAACATGCACTGTATATTTTATTAAATACTAGTAAATGTACAGTTCACGATCACAGTTATTTATGTACATAAACTCGAAATTCCTTTCATTTTGTTGTCATATAAGGGCCACTTCGGCAGTCTTGGGCCATATGTCCCTCTTTGCCACACAAGTAACAAGTACGTGTAGTTTGCCCTGCAGTTGCTCTATCCTTACCCTTCTTTGGCTTCCGGCCACCACCCCAACACTCTCGAGCAAGATGTCCTTTCTTGCCACATGTATAGTATGAAAGAGCCGTTTGTCCCGATGCTGCACCATACATCAGAGAAGGAGCTGCTTCAGAAGTTTTTGACTTCTTTCATCATTGATATCCCTACTTGGAGACACTAGGTAGCTGCATTAATGGTGTCTGGTGGACATTGGCCAAGTCCATCTCAACCAACCTAGATGACTGAATTAGTGTCTGGAACCCATTAACTTTTGACTAAATAACAAAAGTCTTAGTTCCTAATGTAGTCCATCATAAAACCTGTTGATCTTCGTCTCCTCAGTTTCAAACTGAAACTCTGCTTGTTGTCTTAACACAAAAAATGCATGAAAGTACTCCTCAATCGAGTGCGGTCCTTGTATCAAACACATATTCAACGGCTGAGCTGATGCTCTTCTGCTGGCAATCTTCTCAAATAGACCAACCGGCAGTGCCGCCATCTAAGGAACAAGAGGTTGTACCTGCCGTTCTAGTTGGGCCTTCATCATTGTGGAGACCACATCCGCTATCCACCGAACCATTTCTTTCGATAGTTGAGGAATGGATGCCTCAACCAGTGCCGCACTCTTAATAGAACGATGGGGCTCCAAATTCCCCGCACCACTTCTAGTCACCTATAAGTGTAAAATACACAATTTTGCGATGACTCAGAAGCAAACAACAACTATTAGGAACGCGCAGGTTCCTTAAATAGGTGTATTTTAATTCCAAAGTGGACATTCATGGGTTCAGTTATGTTATCACGCTAGCGCACATATACGTGCTCGCCACCCCTTAAAAGAAATCGACCAACAATTCAAATAAGAAAGACCAAATATAGAATTTGATAACAATTTTTTAATGCCCCCATCCGTCGTATATCATATGACAGAAGGTCCGACAAGGGCCCGATGTCATAGACTACAGACATGTAAGGATATTACAAGTTGTTTCTAAATCCAAGTTCATCTATGAACACACCCTTACTCAAAGCATTCTAGTTAAAGAATTTTAGTTTATGAACCCATACTATACAAGAATGTCCACTAATGTTGCGCGCTAGTGTTCGAAGAAAGTAAACGCAGCCGAACTAGCAACCCAATGAGGCAAGTATACCTATCGAATTGTAGCTAGGGGACACAAGTGTCGTATTGAAATCCGGGAACTATTGGCTATGCTTACTCACACGAAAGCTATTATCTTATCGACGGAAAAACTAGTGTTTAAGAAAAACTAATTGCAAGGAAGGAATTAAAGCTATACTAGAAAGAGAACTACCGCAATTAAGTAAAGTGCTATTAAGTAAAGAACTATGCTAGAAAGGAAACTACTACAGTTAATTAAAGAGCACAAGATAGAAGATTACTATGAAAGATTGAAAATATGAAATGGAAATGCACTCGATCAAGAATCACCTCGGCTAAAGACGATTAAGAAAATGCGATAAAAATCTAAACTTAATAGGATAAAGGTCCTTGACCGTGGAGGTTCCTAAAGCTTGAACACGCTTCTCTTGAAGTCGTGCCCAACTGAGTTTAGGATGGTCTGACTGACTCTCGTCTAAATCGTAGGCCTAAAACTCGCTTTACGCGGTGAACCCCACTATTGGATTTTACTCCAATCCGGGAGATTTGGACGTCTGCCTCTCTCGAGGGGTGCATACAACTCCCTTTACTCTTGAATGCTCACTTCATTCTAACGGCCTCTCGGCTAGCCCAGATTGAAAGCAAAGGTGGAGAGTATATATCGATAATATACCTCCAACCCATGATTAATCAAGAGTAATTCAAGGCCCTAACCTAAAAAGAAAAGATTAATCAAAACATCATAACTTAATCGCTCGAACCTCAGATCATCAAGATCGAGTACAAGGAGGATTAGTTAATCATTATGGAATGGAGGAGGGGGAATGAGTAGTAGAGCATAAAAAAACACAATCTAAACAAAGAACACTTCTATTAATGAATGGGTCAAGTTACACTAATTGAAATTAAAATTACAAGTGCATGAAATTGAAACCTATTCTAGCCCTACAATTAACACTAAGCAACACTAAAGATTACAAGGAAAGCTAAAACAAACTAAGATTAAATAAGGGTCAAACAAAAATTACAAAGAGAGAGAGAGAGAGAGAGAAAAGCATAAAAAACTAGAAAAGGACTCAAGAACCAAAGGGGCAGCACCTCCCCCTCTCTGCCAAAACTTGCTGAAATGAAGAGGGGGGGTCTCAATTTATAGATTTTTTCTCACGAGTTGGTCACGCCCTCCGACACGCCCTAAGGGGGGCGTGTCATGGGGCGTGATAGTACTATGTTGACCTCAGGCTCTGGACTCTGGCGGGAAGGATCATTGCCTCTGTACGTCGGTGGTCACGCCCTAGGTCAAGCCCGTGTAGGGTGGCGTGACAGACACGTCATGTCCAAATCATTGGTCGGATATCCGTCAGTCACCGAAAAAGGAGGGAGTCACGCCCATGTCACGGGCGTGACATAGGGCATGATAGTACTATTTGCGTGCTGTGGAGAAACAACATTTAATGCGGCGGCAGGCTTTGCAGCAGAGGGCGACACGCTCATGGTCACGCCTGGTGACACGCCCAGGGAGGGTGTGTCAGGGGCCGTGACAGTGGTTTTGTTCATTTTTCTATCCCTTCTAGCAGGAGTCCTCGGGATCGGGTGACACGCCCTAGGTCACGCCCAGGGAGGGCGTGACAGGGGGGCGTGTCAGGTAATTTTTTGCCAATTTTCTGGAAACCTGCAAAAAGACAAGAAAAAGTCAGTGGCAATAATATTTACATAAAAATTATAAAAATAAACTAATAAGAGATGATTTGTACATTATAAACTAGAAAAATACAATAATAGTTTAGGCTACAAAACATATTATCAAATTCCCCCAAGCTTAAGCTTTGCTTGTCCCCAAGCAAAAATATAAAAACTAGATATTTATAAAAAGGACTAATCAAAAAGTTTTAATTATGCCTACACAAGTACTATGCAAAATTCTAAGTAGGGAAAAAGTGAAATGTAAGTCTAAAACAATTATTTAGGTATGGTAGAACTTTTATAAACTTTACTCAAAAAAACAAATCATCCAAAATTTAACGAAATTCTTTTAATAGACTTAAGCAATGCAACAAAAATGAAAAACACGCATTGAGTTGTTACTAGATCCAAGCAACGCATTATAATTATATCAATTTAATTAACAAAAATCTAGGTTTAAATCCAAAACTAAAACTGATTTCTTTTTTTCTTTTCTTAGTTGTTAAATAAAAATCAAAAAGCGTGAATCAAAAGGACATAAATAAGGCAGAAACGTTTGGTTTAGGAATATGATTAGGAGTGGAATTCAAAGATAAACGTGAAGGTTTCAAAATCACACTAAAACAAAGCAAAGAGTTTCAAAAACTTTCATAAAAAATATATATACATTTTTTTTCTTTTTCTTCTTTTTTCCATTTTTTTCTTTTTTTTTTTCAAAACAAAGGCCATAAATATTTTTATTTTCCTTTTGAATTGGCCAAACAAAAATAAACATCACTTTTGAGCATACTTTTTTTTTCAAAAACCTTTCTCCCACAAAAATCACAAAATATCCTATCAAAATCGTCAAAATAATTTATGAAACTTAAAAAGGCTAGTGTGATTCGATAGGTTGGAAATTTTGGCTTTGGTGAAACTGAAATGAAGGGAGGAGCTATCAAATGAAATCGGAAAAAGGCTCAAAAACAGCTAACTAGTGGCAAAAGTTTTTAGGTTGGTAGGAAAGCTCAAACGAAAACAAAAACGGCCTAAATCATTTTCACGCTTTTGAATTTATTTAAAACAAAGGTTTGAAAAATTTCAAAAAGGGAGTCCTAGATAATAAAAGAAGATTGATGAAATTAACTTGAAAATAGAAATAATAGGTGACTTGGATCGTTCACATCTACTACGTTATTCAAAAGTTGACTTTACAAAAATTATTCAAAAATAAAAAAAGAAAATAGTGGATGATGAATTTTTGAGAAAGTAAAGGAAATAAAATACAAAAAACCATAATAGAAATGCGAGTTTTAGAAAAATATTTCACCTTAACATGCTACCGTGAATTAGAAATACAGCATGACCAATATTTTACTTGTGAAACATAATTAAAAAAGACGATTAGAAATATTATAATGAACTACGTTGTTTATAGAAAATTTTGAGTAAAATAAAAACAAAAACTAGGGGTACTATTGAAATACAAAAATGTCTAAACTATTCAAAAACACATATATTTTTTTTAATTTTGTGAAATATTCTATTTTTTTTTGGATTTTGGAAATTTTTTCTATTTTTTTTTGGAAATTTAAGATATTCATTTTTTTTTTGAAAATTTTAAAATATATACAAAGAAAAAAATTTGTACACTAAGTAAAAATGAAGGAGGAAGTCCTCCCCTATGCTTAAAATAGACATTGTCCTCAATGGCTAAGAAGGGGATTGGAGAATGAGAGAAAAATAAAGTACAGAATTGAAAGACAGAATTGAAAGACAGGTACTTCCCCAGATTTATTTGCTGCGAAAGCTGAGTGATGCCGCTCCTCCGAATGTCTTCTTCGGACTTCGTGATGGATTCATCAACGTTGGAGATGGCGATCGCAGAAGCTTCAGCTTATCAGAGCTGTCCGAGGAAAAAATTATAAAATAAAGAAAACAGAAAAAGATAACTTGGGTTGCCTCCCAAGAGCGCCCTTTGGTTAAAGCGTCGTTGAGCTCGACGCATCAAAAAAATAATATTGTCCAAAAATATTGTTGTCCAGAAATAAAATTGTTTGTAACAAAAATTAAGAGTTCAAAGTTAGAGTTCGTGAAGCAGAAACTTAATAATGTTTGGACTGACATCATCATCACCAGAGAAATACAGTTTAAGACGCTGACCATTCACTTTGAAATTACCCTTATAAGGGTGAGAAATTAAAACAGTTCCATAAGGAAATACTTCTAAAACAGAAAACGGGCCAGACCAACGAGATTTTAATTTGCCCGGAAATAAACGTAAACGAGAATTATATAAAAGGACTTGGTAGCCCGGCTTAAAGTTTTTAGGGTGCCTTAAGTGTTTATCTTGTAAACGATTCGTCTGCTCTTTATAAAGTTTATTATTTTCATAAGCATAAGAGCGCCACTCATCGAGTTCATTTAGTTGAAATTTTAGAAGGTCACCGACTGAGTGGGGATCGAAGTTTACAAATTGTAAGGCCCAAAAGGCGAGGTGTTCTAACTCTACGGGCAGATGGCATGATTTTCCATAGACCAGCCGATACGACGTACATCCGAGGGCGGTTTTGTACGCTGTTCGGTAGGCCCATAGAGCATCGTCAAGTTTGGCTGACCAGTATTTCCTAGAAGTTGAAACAGTCTTTTCTAATATTCTTTTTATTTCTCTATTAACTACTTCGACTTGTCCGTTAGTTTGGGGGTGGTAGACAGTGGAAAGCTTATGCGTAACTCCGTATTTGGTAAGGATTTTTGAAAATTTTGTGTTACAGAAATGGGAACCCCTATCGCTAACGATCGCACGTGGCGTACTGAATCTAGAAAATAATCTTTTTAGAAACATGACTACAACTCGGGAGTCGTTCTTAGGAAGAGCTTGGGCCTCATCCCATCGTGAAACATAATCAACATCAACTAAAATATATTTGTTTCCGAAGCTAGAAGGAAGGGGGCCAACAAAATCAATTCCCCAGAGGTCGAAAATTTCACACTCTAAGAAATAATTTTGCGGCATTTCATTTTTATTAGAAATGTTGCCAGACCGTTGGCAACTATCACACCTGCTCACAAAGGCTTGCGCGTCTTTAAACCGGCTAGGCTAGTAAAAACCCGCGCAAAGCACCTTGTGAGCGGTGCGAGCAGCTTGATAGTGCCCACCTGTCGGACCTTCATGCAGATGTTTTAGAATATCAATTCCTTCATCATAAGAAACACATCTCCTTATCACTTGATCCGCACAAATTCTGAAAAGATGCGGGTCTTCCAAAAAGTAGTTCTTCAGCTCAGAAAAGAATTTCTTCTTTTGCTGAGAGGAGAACTCTTTTGGGAGCACCCGGGCCACTAGATAGTTGGCGATGTGCGCGAACCAAGGAGAAGTAGATGTGTTAACTAAAAGCAGCTTCTCATCAGGAAAATAATCATTAAAAGATTTTTCATTTAATTTTTCTATAAAGGGGTTATCTAATCTTGATAGATGGTCGGCGGCCAAGTTTTCGGCTCCTCGCTTATCACGGATCTCTAAGTCAAACTCCTGGAGGAGTAAGACCCAGCGAATCAAGCGAGGCTTGGCATCCGTTTTGGCAACAAGGTACTTGAGGGCCGAGTGGTCTGTAAAAACAATGATTTTTGAAAGTGTAATGTAAGGGCAAAATTTATCAAATACGAATACTACAGCTAAGAGCTCCTTCTCGGTTGTGGTGTAAATTTCTTGTGCAGATGTGAGGGTTTTACTAGCGTAATAGATGGGGTGGAAGTTTTTAGATATGCGTTGACCTAATACGGCTCCCCCCGCAAAACTACTCGCATCGCACATAATCTCGAAAGGAAGGTCCCACACCGGAGCTATCATAATCTGTGCGTTAATTAACTTTTCTTTAATTAATTCGAAGGAAGAAAGGCAAGATTCATCAAAAATGAATGGAGCGTCTTTTTCTAAGAGATGGGTGAGGGGCTTAGTGATCTTGGAGAAGTCCTTTATAAAACGACGATAAAAGCCAGCGTGGCCTACGAAACTTCTTATAGCTTTTATGTTTGTAGGCGGCGGCAACTTCTCAATTACTTCTATCTTGGCAACGTCTACCTCAAAACCTTTAGCAGAAATTTTATGACCCAAAACTAACCCTTCCCTCACCATAAAATGGAATTTTCCCAATTTAGGGCAAGGTTAGTTTCTTCGCATCGTTCTAAGACTTTTTCGAGGTTTTCTAAACATCTATCGAAGGAATCGCCGAACACGAAGAAATCGTCCATGAATACCTCCATAATGCTTTCTACGTACTTGTCAAATATTGCGAGCATACTTCGTTGGAATGTAGCTGGCGCATTGCACAATCCAAACGGCATTCTTCGGTAAGCGAAGGTGCCGAAGGGACAAGTAAACGTTGATTTCTCTTGGTCCTCGGGAGAGATGGGTATTTGAAAGTACCGCGAGAGGCCATTGAGAAAACAATAAAAGCTAGGGCCGGATAATCATTCTAAAATCTGGTCGATAAACGGTAAAGGAAAGTGGTCCTTGCGAGTGGCATCATTTAACTTACGATAATCTATACACATACGCCAACCCGCCACCGTCCGTGTCGGGATTAATTCATTATTCTCATTACTAACTACGGTTATCCCTCCCTTCTTTGGAACTACCTGAACGGGGCTAACCCACTTACTGTCTGAAATAGGGTAGATAATTCCTGCGTCTAATAATTTCATAACCTCTCCCTTAACTACTTCTTTTATATTCAGGTTTATACGGCGCTGAGGTTGAATAGAGTTATGCAAATTATCTTCCATTAAAATTTTATGGGTACAGAAAGATGGGCTTATTCCCTTGATATCAAAAATTTGCCAAGCAATAGCCTGTCGATGCTTACGTAGAACTAGAAGAAGTTTATCGTATTGCGTATTCATGAGGTAGGCCGAAACGATAATTGGTAACTTGGAATCTTTTTCTAAGAAAGCATACTTAAGGTGTTCAGGAAGTTCTTTAAGTTCTAGGGTAGGGGGTTCTTCATAATAGGATTTAGAGATTCTTTCTTTTTCAAAAATAATATCTTCATAAACTTTTTTATAAGGAGCATAATAAGGGGTGGGGCTAGCAGCCAAGACGGCTTCTTGTAGCGATTCAGTGGGAAGAAAAGAGGAAGAACAAAAATCAGAAAA
Organism: Platanthera zijinensis; assembly: GCA_039513925.1. Taxonomy (NCBI): domain Eukaryota; kingdom Viridiplantae; phylum Streptophyta; class Magnoliopsida; order Asparagales; family Orchidaceae; genus Platanthera; species Platanthera zijinensis. The sequence goes on from CM077091.1 coordinate 48,112,878, forward strand.
TTCTTTTTCAAACTCAGAAAGACAATCAGAAGATTCATCACTTCCCTGCAGCGATTCAGCGGGAAGAGAAGAAGAAAAAAATCAGAAAGTTCATTTTCAAAGTCGGAGAGGCAGCAGGAAGATTCATCACTCACGGCGTCTACGTAAAAACATGAGTCATCATTTGCTAGGGTGTTCTTCATCGAAGGGGTGATAGAAAATGTGACTTCATCATCGCCTACTCGAAGGAAGAGCTTACCATTGCTTACATCAATGATTACCTTGGAGGTGGCAAGGAAGGGTCGGCCAAGGATCAGGGGAACCTCGACGTCTTCTTCGATGTCCAAAATGACAAAGTCCACCGGGAAGATGAACTTGTTGACTTTCACTAGAACGTCCTCCACTATTCCTAACGGGTACTTGACGGATCTATCAGCTAACTGGATACTCATACGCATGGGTTTAAGGCTACCAATCCCTAATTTTTTAAACAACGAAAAGGGAATCAGGTTTATACTCGCGCCTAAGTCAGCTAACGCGTGTTTAACAAAAAGATCACCGAAGACACAAGGGATAGAGAAACTACCCGGGTCACTGATTTTCTTCGGCAAACCATTTGTTAAAACAGCAGAGCACTCGGCGTTTAGCGTGACGTGCGAAAGATTCTCTAACTTCTTCTTGTTGGTGAGGAGGTCCTTAAGATACTTGGCGTATTTCGGCATCTGCGAAATAGCCTCGTGGAAGGGATGATTAATGTGGATTTGCTTGAAGATCTCTAAGAAGCAAGAGTACTGATCATGTTGACGTTGTCTATTAAGTTCAGAGGGGTATGGAGGAGTTGAATTATTTTTGAAGATGGGTGGTGGAGTGAGATTATTTTCTAGAGCGGGGGTGATTACTTCTTCAGCAGAGGGTGGAATTTTTAAAATGGGAGCGGAGCTTTGATTTTTAGAGGCGGGAGCGGAGCTTGCCTCGGGCTCTTCACTTACCATACCGGAGACTTGCTTCCCACTCCGAAGAGTTATAGCTTTCGCTTTCTCTCTCGGGTTAAGTTCGGTATTGGAAAGAAGAGACCCTGCGGGTCGCTCAGAAATTATTTTCACGAGCTGTCCTACCTGATTTTCTAGACTTTTTACGCTTCCGGTTAAAGTTCTTATAGTAGTGTCATTTGTGGTGATATATTTAGAAAGTAATTCCTCCAAGCTTGGAGGTTTTGGGTAATTTTGAAGAGGTGGTTGTCGTGGTGGTGCAGAAAAATCATTTTGCGGTGGTGGGCGCATCGCATTCGATGGATTACTCCATGAAAAGTTCGGGTGATTTCTTAAATCAGGGATATAAGTATTCGGAAAATTAAAACCAGGAGGATGAAAATTCGCAGTAGAAAAATTATTAAAAGCAGTTCTAGGCATATTATTAACATAATCTAAATGTTCTGGAGTAGGGGTTGCAGATTCCCATACCTGAGGGGCGGAGGCAGAAGTCATCTCCGTGATTTTTTTGCTTAGGATTTCTACTTGCAAAGCGAGCTGGGAGACGTTGTCCACTTCATTGATACCTGGAGGCTTGTTCGGGCGGGACCTAGGCACATTTCACTAATAAGTGTTCATGGCCATGTCCTCAAAAAGCTCAAGAGCGGCTTCCGGGGTCTTATGATTTAAAGCACCGCCAGAAGCTGCGTCTATAGTTTGCTTCGTGCTTTGATTTAGCCCGTTATAGAACGTCTGCACTTATAACCATACAGGCAGCGCGTGATATGGGCATCGCCTTAATAATTCTTTAAATCTCTCCCAGGTTTCATATAGGGTTTCAGAGTCTATTTGTCCGAAGGCAGAGATGTCGTTCCTAAGTTTTGCAGTTTTAGCTGGCGGAAAATACTTCGCCAAAAATTTTTCAGTTAATTCATTCCAAGGGGTTATGCTATTTTTAGGTAGAGTGTTAAGCCACTGCTTAGCTTTAGTTCTTAAAGAGAAGGGGAAGAGTCTCAGCCTGATCGCATCATTTTTGACACCATTTATCTTGAAGGTGTTGCAAATTTCAAGAAAGCTAGCTATATGTGCGTTCGGATCTTCATCTTGAAGTCCGTCAAATTGCACATATTGCTGTACCATTTGAATTATGCTATGCTTTAGTTCGAAGTTATTATTTGCTATAGCAGGGCGGACTATACTAGATTCTGTTCCCTCGAGGTTCGGTCGTGCATAATAGGACATAGTCCTTTGCACGGCCTCATCTACGTTGGGTTCTTCCATTCTTAAAGTAGCAAATGACTCGGAGTACTCAACCGGCACTTGGATAGTAGGACCTTGAAATCGCGATCTTCTCCGAAGAGTACGCTCAATTTTGTGGTCCAAGTCCAAAATAACCGACAGACTCCCGCGGGTCATGCACTAAAAGAACAGAACAGAATAAAAGAAAGAGAAAAAGGATAAACTAGAAAGAAAAAAAAAAACTAGATTAGAAAATTTTTTTTTTGAAATAGATTTTTTTATAGATTAACTCCCAAACTTCCCAAGGACTACCCCGTGAAGGGTTCACAAGGTACTAGATATGATAGTGGCACATAAAGCCCTTTGCCCTTTTCGAGAGAATTAGGTGGCATAGAAAAATTATGAAGTTGGTTACTATTAAGAGCGGTGATAATTTTTTTCGTTTTTTTTAAAACTTTAAAGAAAGAGGATGAGAAAGAGAAGAGATAAAATTAATAGGTTCGTGTTTTCAATATATCAATGAAAGTTGGTTCCCCGGCAACGGCGCCAAAAACATATTCCGCGTTAGGGTTCGAAGAAAATAAACGCAACCGAACTAGCAACCCAATGAGGCAAGTATACCTATCGAATTGTAGCTAGGGGACACAAGTGTCGTATTGAAATCCGAGAACTGTTGGCTATACTTACTCACACGAACGCTATTATCTTATCGACAGAAAAACTAGAGTTTAAGAAAAACTATTTGCAAGGAAGGAAGTAAAGCTATACTAGAAAGAGAACTACAGCAATTAAGTAAAATGCTATTAAGTAAAGAACTATGCTAGAAAGGAAACTACTGCAGTTAATTAAAGAGCACAAGATAGGAGATTAATATGAAAGATTGAAAATATGAAATGGAAATGCACTCGATCAAGAATCACCTCGGCTAAAGACGATTAAGAAAATGCGATAAAAATCTAAACTTAATAGGATAAAGGTCCTTGACCGTGGAGGTTCCTAAAGCTTGAACACGCTTCACTCAAAGTCATGCCCAACTGAGTTTAGGAAGGTCCGACCGACTCTCGTCAAAATCGGAGGCCTAAAACTCGCTTTACGCGGTGAACCCCACTATTAGATTTTACTCCAATCCGGGAGATTTTGACGTCTGCCTCTCACAAGGGGTGCGTACAACTCCCTTTACTCTTGAATGCTCACTTCATTCTATCGGCCTCTTGGCTAGCCTAGAATGAAAGCAAAGGTGGAGAGTATATATCGATAATATACCTCCAACCCATGATTAATCAAGAGTAATTCAAGGACCTAACCTAAAAAGAAAAGATTAATCAAAACATCATAACTGAATCGCTCGAACCTCGGATCATCAAGATCGAGTACAAGGAGGATTAGTTAATCATTATGGAATGGAGGAGGGGGAATGAGTAGTAGAGAATAAAAAAAACACAATCTAAACAAAGAACACTTCTATTAATGAAAAGGGGCAAGTTACACTAATTGAAATTAAAATTACAAGTGCATGAAATTGAAACCTATTTTAGCCCTACAATTAACACTAAGCAACACTAAAGATTACAAGGAAATATAAAACAAACTAAGATTAAACTAGGGTTAAACAAAAATTACAAAGTGAGAGAGAGAGAGAAAAAAGCATAAAAAACTAGAAAAGGACCCAAGAACCAAAGGGGCAGCACCTCCCCCTCTCAGCCAAAACTTGCTGAAATGAAGACGGGGGTCTCAATTTATAGATTTTTTCTCACGGGTTGGTCACGCCCTCCGACATGCCCTAGGGGGGGCGTGTCATGGGGCATGACAGTACTATGTTGACCTTGGGCTCTGGACTCTGGCGGGAAGAATCATTGCCTCTGTACGTCGGTGGTCACGCCCTAGTTCACGCCCGTATAGGGGGGGCATGACAGGCATGTCATGTCCAAATCATTGGTCGGAAATACGTCAGTCACCAAAAAAGGAGGGAGTCATGCCCTTGTCATGGGCGTGATATGGGGCGTGACAGTACTATTTGCGTGTTGTGGAGAAACGACATTTAATATGGCGGCAGGCTTTGCAGCAGAGGGCGACACGCCCATGGTCACGCCTGGTGACACGCCCAGGGAGGGCGTGTTAGGGGGCGTGATAGCGGTTTTGTTCGTTTTTTTGTCCCTTCCCGCAGGAGTCCTCGGGATCGGGTGACACGCCCTAGGTCACGCCCAGGGAGGGCGTGACAGGGGGGCGTGTCAGGTCATTTTTGGCCAATTTTCTGGAAACCTGTAAAAAGACAAGAAAAAGTCAGTGGCAATAATATTTACATAAAAATGATAAACATAAACTAATAAGACATGATTTGTACATTATAAACTAGAAAAATACAATAATAGTTTAGGCTACAAAACGTATTATCAACTACACAACAGGAAATATATATATATAAATATATTTATATATTTATATATATATATACATAACACATGTTTTGGGCGTAGACTTATTACAACTGTTTCATTTAACAAAAAGTGGTTTCATACATTGACACGCAGGCCGGGCACATATGAAAATAATAAATGTTTGCCTTTGGGCCTTCAAGGGCCAACCAATTGCAACATATAGGTTTCAGCCCGCTACTTCCCACTTGGCTCTCAAGGACTTGTACAAAAGAGCCCACCAAAATGTGGCAAACAAAGCTACTGTACCATACCTACCCATTACAAGGGATATAGTAAAAGGTCCGGCCGGGGACCCATACCATATTCCACGAACAGGCGGAGAGGTTACTATATAATATGAAAACTACCAATAATTCCTTACACAGAGCATTCTAGCGGAAGCTTCAAGGTTGAAAACTTTGAACTCAAGTACAATAAAAGAAATGTCCACTAGTATCAATTAGGAATGAAAACCACCAATACACAAGGTACATGGCCTTATGGCCTTACAAGTTTCTCTTAACAGGAGTGTTGTTTACAAATATCGACACACAGACCGACCACACATGAACTAGAGTAAAGCAAAGTAAAGCCTTCAAGGGCAGCAGCACAACCAGGGCTTCAGCCTGCTATTTCCAACTTGGGCCAGCTCCACCTGCAATAAACAATCCACCAAGAGGCGGAAAACAGGGCAACGATCTGCATTAAGCTGACCAATTATAACGACCCTGCCCCTGGAACGGGGCAGCGGAATTCGTTCCCTGCAAAGAAATTTATTAACCAACACATATATACTATAATCCACCACGGATGCGCATAACCGCACTAGCCAATACATAACAAAAATGTCGGCACGATGGCCCGACGTTCCGTGAACTCAGGGAACCTTATTGGTGAACCGGAAAATCAAGGGTCCCACCACCGTTTCAAGGTCTCTCTCCCTTACGTTCAAGAATGAGCATTTCATATCATTACGGCGCGCAGGCCTAAGAATCTCGCTATGAGATTCTGACAGGTACTTAAGCACCCAAGGTTAGACAAACATAATGCGGGTACAGAAATGCCTTGCCCATTGCTCATCATCATCAATCGTCACATCGGACCGACGCGGGTACAACATCTCCTTGCCTGTTCGCCACCAAGGATTTTATTTGTAGCACAATGACCCAACAACACACAACATGGTACACATGACCACACGAGTTGAACACCAAGTATCAACTTTCATATTTTCCTGTACTTCCTCCAGTACTTCCTGCTGTACCAAGCCACAGGTATTTACCACGGGACTTCGTACAAACAATCAAAGAATACGGAGACTTCTTCGATTTGCAAACAAAGCATCACCATTCTGTACTACTCATTTCCGAAAGGGCTTCATATAGAATGCCTAACCGAACTACTCACTTCCCGTTCTAATGAAATAAAGCAAGGGATGAACCACCAATCCCACGGGAATCAATTCGCATTCCACCTTTTTGGTTGAGGATTCCAATGCAAATGTAGGAAAGAAAGACTTCACATGTACGAGTGGAAAACTCATTACCCTTGCAGTACGTTTTGGCGCCATGGAGAAATGTACACGGTTGGAAAGGACAGTAACGCTCTTGCCTCCGCGAATCTGAATTTGGCACACTATTCAGACCACCGTAGCACCACCGGTGGTCGAATTCCTCTTCTACTACCTCCTCTTGCTCTCCCCTCTCTCTTTTCTTTAGAAAGAGAAAGCCAAAGGTGAAATGAGGAATAACTTCCCCATTCCTGTCCATAAACCATAAGGAGGCAAGCTAGGGCCGTTGGATCGTATTTAATAAAAATGAACGGCCCAGAATAACTCTGACAATCATTTCAGATGGCCAAACATGGCTTTGCACACGGCCGTGTGCCTGGCCGTGTGCCCTAATCGCACACGAAATCGTCGATCCAGAATATGAAACGGGTTGAGACACGCCTGTTTCCAAGGTGACCCGCCCGTTTTGCCCAAACTTGCACGCCTGTGTCGGTCGTGTTCCATAACCGCCCTACAGAACTAACAAGACCCTTGGTGGACATAGGTCCTGGCACGCCCTTGTCAGGATTGACTCGGCAGTATCGACCACGACATACCTGTGTCTCGAGCCGTGTACACGCCTCTCGACATAGCCCAATTTCTAGAGAAGGACACGACATGTTAACACGCCCGTGTCAACTTTGACACGCCCATATCGGGACTCCTTACACGCCCGTGACCTACAGACCGGAAAATCCCAGGGCTCTATAACCCATAAAAACACTTCCCATACCTATAGTGTTTTGGGGCATTACAATTCTCCCACTCTTATAAGAATTTCATCCCGAAATTTACTAAGCACAAAAAAAATTATATACTATGCAAATATATACTATTGTTCATGCAAATGGTTACAACACTACTATAAAAATAGGTCGGGAAATTCAGTACGCATGGCTTATTCCTTCTCCTATGACAACTCCTCTTGGCCACAATTGTCCCATCGGACCTTGACCATCCCGACTACTTTATTTCGTAGTTATTTAACCGCCGTATCCTCAATTCGAATAGGCCAACCTTCGTCGTTAGCCCACTACTGACAGATACTCGATTTGCATCAACCAACTGAGATGGCTCTTTCACTGCTTTCCTTAATACCAAGACATGAAAGACATCATGCAAACCACTCAGTTCTATTGAAAGCATTAACCGATATGCAACCTCACCAACACATTCTACCACTTCAAACAGGCCAAAAAACCTCGGGCTCATCTTTTTCAGATGCCGTATCCTGGACACGCCCTTAAAGGGTTTAATCTTCAGTTATACCCAATCTCCCACTTCAAACTCCATGTTTCGGTGCTTGGCATTGTAGTACTTTGCTTGCCTATCTTAAGCCACCAACGATCTTTCTCGAATCAATCGAATAGTCGAGTTAGCATCATCCATTTCTTTTCACTTGTACAACTTCGATTTGTAAGTCCCCACCCAAGCAAAAGGGGTACGACACTTCCTATTGTATATGGCCTCAAATGGCGCCATCTGAATACTAGCTTGATAATTATTGTTGTAAGCGAACTCGATCATATATAGATGATCTTCCCAACTCTTTTTGAAATCTAGTGCAAAAATTAGGAGCATATCCTCCAACGTACTGTTGGTCCTTTCGGTCTAACCATCCGTCTGAGGATGAAAGACCGTACTGAAATGCAATTTCGTACCCAACAGTTGGTGAATTAGCCTCCAATATCCCGAAGTTAAACAGCCATCACGATCACTAACGATGCTACGGGTCACAACGTACAATCGTACAATGTTATCAACATATAACTTTCCCATCTTGTCAACTGAGTCGTCCTTCCAATTCGGGATGAAGTGTGATACCTTAGTTAACTAATCAACAATCTCCCAAACTGCATCATTACCGCGTTACGACCTCAGCAGCCCATGCTCGAAATCCATCGAGATGTCATCAATTTTCCATATAGGAATAGGCAACGACTTCAGAAGATCGCCTAGCCTTTGGCATTCAACCTTTACCAAGGCACATATCTGGCATTTCGCAACATAATGTCCTATATCCTTCTTCATCAAGTCCACCAGAACATTTTCTTCATATCTTTATACATCTTCGTGCTCCCGGGGTGAATTGAATATTTTGTGAAGTTGGCTTCATACATCAATTCTTCACGAATTTTACCCCTACTTGGGACGCACAAACGACCGTCTCTTCGCAAAAGGCTGTCATCAAAAGAAAACTTAGAATCTGAATTCTCCGCTACATACCATTGTAGACTTTCATCAAGTTCTGTTGCCTGCTGAACTCTATCTGTAAGGTCACACTGTACCTCTGTCCAGTTCAAAAATGCTTTTGAAGTGGAATCATTGTCCATACAAGAAATTTCAAAGACTTCTAGTTCCCGAATTAGGCTTTCATCATGCCTTAACAACCAATTAGCCCTTTTCGGAGTCCTATGACTCTAGGCATCCACGACGACATTCCCTTTATAGGGAGTGTAGTGAATCTGAAAGGTGTATTCTCCAAGAAACTCCATCCACCTTCTCTGTCGCATGTTGAGATCCTTCTGATCCAACAGATTCTTCAAGCTCTTATGGTCCGTGAATATATCCACTTTCATGCCATATAGATAATGATGCCACAGTTTAAGTGCAAATATTACTACCGCCAACTCCAAATCTTGGACGGGGTGATTCCGTTCGTGCACCTTCAACTAGCGTGATCCATAAGCTACCACCTTCCCAAATTGTAGAAGAACATAGCCTAAGCCACTCCTTAATGCATCACTATACACTTCAAAGCCATCTAAACCACATGGCGATGTCAAGATTGGCGCTGTGGTCAACTGACTCTTTAGCTCCTTTAAAGCTCGTGCACATTCGGGAATCCAATCGAACTTTTGATCCTTCCTCGTCAGTGTGGTGAGAGGTAAGGGAATCCGCGAGAAATTCTCTACGAAGCGCCTGTAGTAGCCCGCCAGTCCAAGAAAACTCCTGACCTCTGCCACAATAGTAAGAACAGGCCACTCCCGTATCGCAGAAATCTTAGTCGGATCCACCGCAATGCCCTCTCCACTAACCACATGGCCGAGTAAATCCATTGACGACAGCCAAAATTCACACTTAGAGAACTTAGCATAGAGCTTGTTCTTCCTCAGGGTGTGCATCACCAACCGCAAATGATTTGCATGATCTTCTTTAGTTTGGGAGTATACGAGGATATCGTCGATAAAGACGATTACAAACAGATCCAAGTATTCCCTAAACATCCGATGCATTAAATCCATGAATACCAATGGAGCATTGGACAGCCCAAACGACATTACCGTGAACTCATAGTGACCATAACATGTTCCGAACGTTGTTTTGGGTATGTCACTTTAACGAACTCTCAACTGATAATAACCTAACTTCAAATCCGATTTTGAGTATACAGTCGAGCCAACTAACTGGTCAAACAAGTCGTCAATCCGTGAATCAGATATTTGTTCCTTTTCGTTAGCTTGTTTAGTTCTCTATAGTCAATACATAGACGTAAGCTACCATCCTTCTTCTTAACAAAGAGAACTGACGCAAACCAAGGTGATTGACTTGGACGTATGTATCCTTTCTGTAGTAGTTCCTGTAACTGAACCTTCAACTCCTCCATTTCCTTTGGCGCGACTCGATATGGTTTGCGGGCCACAGGTTCGCACCTGGTACAAACTCGATAGCAAAGTCGATCTCCCTTTAGGGGGGTAACCCTAGAAGATTTTTCGGAAACACATCATCAAACTCTGACACAATCGGTACCTCACTAATACTTGCCTTAGGCTGCACAGCCTCTATAAGTATGAAGAATAATTCCGCACCCTTCCGAACTGCCTTAACGACTTGGAGGGCAGATAAAAGTATCCTACTCATCCCTCGCATGCCATTGAACTTAGTCTCTTGTTCGGTATCTTGACCCAGTGTAACCCCTTTGGAAGTGTAATTTATACTGGCATGCTGCTCTGCATGCCAGTCCATACCAAAGATAATATAGAACTCAAATATCGATAGCACTGATGCGTTCACCAAGAAATCCTGACTTCCTATCTTTACTTCCACACTACATGACTTATCCACGCACAACACACATCCGTTAGGTAGGAGCACCTTAATACTGTCTGTCATGGTCCGTGTAGGTACCCCGATTTGTAAGACAAAGTCTTCAGACAAAAACGAATGTAAGGCACCTGTATCGAATAGGGCTCTTGTCGGATGATCCCATATAAGGACAAAACCTATATTACCAAAATTAAAACAAGCACAACATAAGACACAAAGTAAAACTATAAACTACCCGTACCTGTGACGATATTAGCCTGTTTGATAGCCTCTTGTAGCCTGAGATTGAAGACCCGGGGAAGCACCTGCGATGTAGAAGACTCCATCACTGTCTTCCCTTTCTCCGCATACGACGCTCCCGCCTTCTTTTTGCCCTTTAGAGGGCCAGAGCATCAATCACGATCAAAGTGTCCTAGCTTTCCACACGTATAATAATCTCGAGAACCATACCCAGAAGCTGCCTCTGTCACAAAATTTGAAGGGGCTTGTCCAGCAGATTTGGACCTCTTTTCCCATCTCTTACGGAACACAGACTACTCCGGATGTGGCGTCTTGGACTATGGCTTTGTCACTGCCAAGTTCCTCTTGCCCTGTGTCCTTTTCAAGTCCTTCTCCCAAGACCTAGCCGTACAGACCAACGCTTGAAATCCTTGGCTCACAGAACTCGAGAGCAAAAACCTTAGCTCATCATGTTGTCCTTCATAGAATCTACTAGTCTTACGCTTCTCTTCGGCAAAGATAGATCATGCATAATGTCCCAGATGTGTAAACTCGTGGAGATAGTAATCCATGCCCTTTTCTCCTTGTATCAGTCGTTGAAACTCCAATTCCATTCCAATCCTTTGCGGCATTGGCAAATGCTTTGCCAAGAATAACCGAGAGAACTCCACCATCGAGACCTCAGTTAATTGCCTGCCTGCCAAGTTATGCAATTCGACCTCATCCCACCAAAGCCGATCCTCTCCCTCCAATAGGAAAGTGGCTAACGTTACCTTCTTCTCCTCCTTAACCCTGATTGTTATCAAGATCCTTCTTATCCTTGAGAGCCAATCCTCCGCCTTGGCCGGTAAACCGGTCCCATCAAATGTTGGAGGATTGAAACTCATTAACAACTTCAGTTGTTGATCTGCTGCTCGGCGAACAACCACAACTTCTACCTGTACTTGCCTTAGCCAAGCCTGATTTGGCGCCTCTGCAGGCCTCGCCTGTCGAGCCTACTGAGCATTCATCACAGCAAGAACCATCTCCGTAATCATACGAATAGTTTCAGCAGAAGGAGGAGGTATGGGAACCTCCACTTGTGTCACACTCTCATCGGAAAGTTGAGGTTCTGACTGTCATGCATGACTTCTATTCACCTATATGTGTAAGAAACACAACTTAGCGACTAAACAAAATGGCAAACAAACAAAATGGAATATGCAGATTCGGCAAACAAGTGTATTTTTATTCCTAAGTGGACATTTTTGAGTTCATTTTGTCTTATAATGACAACACTTACATGTGTTCGCCACCTCTCAAAAGAATTCGCCAATGAATTCGGATGAGAAATACCTACAAGATGATACCAAATTGTAACATCCCTACCTGTTACATGGGATATAGTAGAAGGTCCGGCCGGGGACCCACACCATATTCCACGAACAAGCGGAGAGGTTACTATATAATATCAAATATACCAATGATTCCTAACACAGAGCATTCTAGCGGAAGCTTCAAGGTTGAAAACTTTGAACTCAAGTACAACAAAATAAATGTCTATGACTATCAATTAGGAATGAAAACAACCAATACAAAAGGTACATGGCCTTATGGCCTTACAAGTTTCTCTTAACAGGAGTGTGGTTTATAAACATCGGCACGCAGGCCGGACACACATGAACAAGAGTAAAGCAAAGTAAAGCCTTCAAGGACAGTAGCGCAACCAGGGATTCAGGCCGCTATTTCCAGCTTGGGCCAGCTCCACCTGCAAGAAACAATCCACCAAGTGGAGGTAAATAGTGCAACGGTCAGCATTCAGCTGACCAATTATAACGACCCTACCCCGGGCACGGGGTAGCGGAATTCCTTCCCTGCAAAGAATTTTATTAACCAGCACATATATACAATAATCCACCATGGATATGCACAACCGTACTAGCCAATACATAAAACAAATGTCGGCACGACAGCCCGACGCTCCGTGCACTTAGGGTACCTTACTGGTGAACCGGAAAATCCAGGGTACCATCACTGTTTCAAGGTCTCTCTCCCTTACGGTCCAAAATGAGCTTTCCTAGTCATTACGGCGTGCACGCCTAAGACTCTTGCTATGAGATCCTAACAGGGACTTAAGCACCCAAGGTTAGACAACAATAACGCCGGTACAGATTCGCCTTGCCCGTTGATCATCATCGTCAGTCGTCACACCGGAACGACGCGGGTACAACATCTCCTTGCCCGTTCTCCACCAAGGCTTTTAGTTGTAGCACAACGACCCAACAACACACAACATGGTACTAATGACCACACGAGTTGAACACCAAGTATCAACTCTCACATTTTCCTAGAGTTCCTCCAGTAATTTCTACTGCACCAAGCCACAGGTATTCACCACGGGACTCCATACAAACAATCAAAGAACACGGAGTCTTCTCCATTTTGCAAACAAAGCATCAACAATCCGTACTACTCACTTCCGGATGGGCTTCACACAGAATGCCTAACCGTACTATTCACTTCCAGTTCTAATGTAATAAAGCAAGGGATGAACCACCGATCCCACGAGAATCACTTCAAGTTCCACATTTTTTGTCGAGGATTCTTATGCAAATGCAGGAAAGAAAGACTTCACATGTCCTAGTGGAAAATCGTTACCCTTGCAGCACGTTTTGGTTCCATGTAGAAAAGTACACGGTTGGAAAGGACCGCAACGCTCTTGCCTCCGAAAATCTTAATTAGGCACACAATTTGGACCACCGTAGCACCACCGGCGGCCTGATTCCTCCTCTCTTACCTCCTCTTTCTCTCCCCTCTCTCTTCTCCTTAGAAAGGGAAAGCCAAAGACGAAATGAGGAATAACTTCCTCATTCCCGTCCATAAACCATCAGGAGGCAAGCAAGTGTCGTTGGATCGTATTTAATAAAAACGAACGGCCTAGAATAACTCTGAAAATCATTTCAGATGGCCGAAAATGGCTTTGCACAAGGCCGTGTGCCCTGCTCGCACACGAAATCGTCGATCCAGAATAGGAAACGGGTTGAGACACGCCCGTGTCCAAGGTGACACGCCCGTGTCGCCCAAACTTGCACGCCCCTGTTAGTGGGTGTGTTCCATAACCGCCCTACGAAAACGACATGACCCTTGGTGGACACGGTTCCTGACATGCCCGTATCAGGATTAACACAGCCATATCGACCACGACATACTCGTGTCCCTAGCCGTGTACACGCCTCTCAACACAGCCCTATTTCTAGAGAAGTACACGACATGTTGACATGTCCGTGTCAACTTTGACATGCTTGTGTCGGCACTCCTTACACGCCCGTGACCTCCAGCCAGGAAAATCCCAGGGCTGTAGAACCCATAAAAAACTTCCCATACCTATAGTGTTTTGGGGGCATTACAGCAACAGTCAACATTTTGCTGAACCGTTTATAAAGATCCCACCCCTTATTCGGGGTGGCATTTTGATGTAGCATATGTCGCTAATGGAGATCTATATGAGAGAATGCTTTAGTTCTCCATTCGACACATTCTTGATCCGCCACACCTACAGAAACATCTATCGCCCTCAATACATGACCTTTCCGCGCACAATTCATACACAAAATCAGAGAGTGATCGACTCTAAAACAGCCCTGAAAAATGAATCGAATCGTTCCCAAAGAAAACACAAACGTTGCCAGTCCTTTTTGAGGGTAAGAACAAGGCTATAGGCCAAGATCCGCTCAAACAAAATGGACCTACGTGGTCTTGAAAAGGAAACACCGACAATAACAATTTTATTCAAAGATTTGAAAATGATTGAAATTTAAAATCACGGAGAACACGATGGTTCATCCTCCACAAATCTTAATATAAGAAGCACTAGAGTAGGGGAAGAGATTACCCAACCCGTTGATAGAAAACACACTTGATAATTTGTGGGATAATTAACTCTCTCCACGATTTCTACCGGCGTCACACTGAGTGGGGTTTCATCCTTCTTCCTTGGAGTCGCACCAAGAAACCATGCCGGAGGCTCCATGAGAGGGGAGGCCGAAATGGGGCAAAAGGGAGACAAGGGGGTGGCGGCTAGTCATAATCCATGGTCGAATTCTCTCTTAGGGAAACTAATTTATGGTTTCTTTTTCATCTCCTCATTCACTTAATAAGCATCATATATATATAAGTTACAAAATAGATCCAACCATCCAAAATTGAGATGAATCCTCATCAATCTGGATGGTTAATAGCACACCAAATTAAAATGCATGAAATTAAAATTTTACAAGTTCTAAATAAAATAAAGCATTTAAAGAAATTGAAATGGTCTTCAAATAAGTCTTTAAGTAGGCTTCGCACGCTGCGGACGGAGGTTGTATTGTTGTCTTCCGTTAGCGGCCAAGGATTCATCATGTCGCCTGAAATCATTACGTTGTAGCATTTCGGTGTCTGGATTATCTTCAAGTGGTGGTGGAGAGGCCGCGACATCAATCCTCCCCTGCTCAAAGTCTCGTATCTCCGATGCGTGGTCCAAGAGATAGTGGAGGAGAAGAGCGACATCCAATTTTCGAAGCTCTGTCTTGTGTACCCATGAGCCATCGGAAGGAGGGCATTTACGCCAATAGATGAGAAAGCGACAGGTAGCACCATCGGTAGTAGTGAGAAGCTCAGCATCCAGTATCCTGTCTAGTATAATAAAGGTTTTGGGAAACCTTTGAAACATGTCAGCAGTGGGAATAAAAGAAGGTAACTTACAATTCGATGCTGAACTTGTGGAGACCAGGGGAGAGAGATCATCTGTACTACTACTCCCCAAACCCAAAGAATTTTGAGTGGAAGGAGAAGATGACAAAGAATTCAACTCTTGTGGAGGCGAAACAAACCTTATCGAATCCGAGACATTAAAAATGGGTGAAACATCCCAATCAGTAGGCAAATTTAAGACAAAAGCATTATCACCGAGTTTCTTTATAATACAGAAGGGGCCTACGTGCTTTGGAGCTAACTTTCTAACGGTGCTAGTTGGCAGTCGCTCGGGAACTAAGCAGACTAAAACTTGATCGCCGACATTAAAGTGTGACAGTCTCCTACGTTTATTATCATGTGTTTGATAGGAATCATATTGGGAGGTCAAGGTTGCCCGGATATGTGTGTGCAAGTCATGAATGCGTTGGGCGAAGGATTGTGCGAATTTACTTACTTTATATGTTGGTGGAAATGAAACCATGTTAAGTGGCACATGAGCCTTATACCCGTGAACAATGTCATTAGGGGACATACCCGTGGACCTATTCAGAGTTATTTTAAGCTAATTATGCATGGGGGGAGAAGTAGATCCCAAGTGACCGTGTCATCACTCAAAAGACACCATAGAAGATTCCCCAAACTCCGATTGACCACTTCTGTCTGCCCATCAGTTTGTGGATGATAGGCAGTGGAAAATAATAATTTGGTTCCCATAAAAATCCATAGAGTTTTCCAAATATATCTAGTGAATTTCACGTCCCTATCCGAGACAATTGTGTTTCGTACTCCGCAATGACTAACGACCCCTCTAAAATATAATTTAGCTATGTGAGATGCATCGTTGGTCCTGCTACATGGGATAAAGTATGCCATTTTACAAAACCTATCAACAACTATAAAAATGGAGTCGTGTCTACGAAGAGTGGTGGGAAGGCCAAATATGAAATCCATGTTGTCGTCTTCCCATGGTATGGAAGGAATAGGTAGTGGGGTGTATAACCAAACATTGGTTTTAGTGCCCTTAGATACTTGACATGTATGACAACTACTCACTATCCCTCCAACCATTGCCTTAAGTATAGGCCAGTAAAATTTCTCCTCAACAAGTGTAATGGTCGTATCTCTCCCAAAGTATCCACTCAGACCTCCGCTTTGTAATTCCCAAATAATGTGGTGCCGTAAAGAGGATCTGGAATACACAACTTCTCGTGCCTAAAAAGATAACTATCCCTAAGAACAAATGCAGATATGGTCGTTGGAGAGCTATCCTGGGCAGATAAATACATCTTGGGGAAATATGGGTAAGTGGCGTATTCATCCTTAACTCATTCGATCCTAGAACATTGACTTGCATGGTAGACAGCAGAAGGGTAAGGAGGCTAAGTGCATCAGCAACTCGATTGTCAGACCCCTTAAGGTGATTAAGATTAAACGTGTACCCTTACAAGAATGCTTCCCACATAGCGTTACGTGGGCTGATTTTATGTTGGCCGTTTATGTAATGCAAAGCGTCATGATCAGAGAGGATCACAAACTCCTTGGAGAGGAGATAGTGCCTCCAATGATGCAAACATCGAATAACAACATAATACTCTCTATCGTAGTTCGAATAATTCAATTTAGCGCCCGCTAGTTTCTCACTAAAGTAACTGACCGGGTGACCTTATTGACTTAAAACACCTCCTATTCCCACCCCTGATGCATCACAGGTAATCTCAAAGACCTTGGTGAAGTCAGGTAGATGAAATACTGGTGCCTCAGTCATGAGCTTCTTAATACATTGGAAGGCAAAGGTGGCAAACTTCGTCCAAGTGAACTCACCATTCTTCATGCAGTCACTAATAGGTGTCATAATGCTACTAAAGTCTCGTATGAAGCATCGATAGAAAGTAGCCAAACTATGGAAACAATGCACCTCTCGTAGGCTAGTCGGTTCAGGCCAGTCCTTAATCACCTGAACCTTTCCAGGATCCACTCGAATTTATTCAGACCCGACTATATAACCTAAAAATTCTACCTCTAGAGCATAGAATATGCACTTCTTAAGGGTTAAGGAATAAAGTTTCGTTCCTCAAGGTGGAAATAGTCACTCTCATGTGGGAGATGTGTTTGGCAGTGAAGGTGTTATAGACTAAGATTTCTTGGAAGTAGACTACAACAAACTTCCCCAAGTATGACCGAAAGAATTGTGTCATCATCTGGGAGAAGGTGCTTGGGGCATTGGATAACCCAAAGGGCATCACAAGCCACTCATATAACCCATCCTTAGATTTAAATGTTGTCTTCCATTCATCTCCCTCACGGATCCTAATCTAGTGATAACTGCTCCTATGATCTAACTGAGAAAATATAGTGGTGCCAGATAAAAAATCCAATAGGTCATCGAAACGTGGGATAGGGAACCTATACTTGACGGTAATTTTGTTGATAGACCGACTATCCACACACATTCGCCATGAACTGTCCATTTTGGGGGCAAGCAGAGATGGTACCGCACACGGACTCATACTAGTCCTAATAAACCCCTTCTTCAACAAATCCTCTATCTGAACCTGAAACTCCTTATGGGCAGCGGGATGTAGTATATAATGGGGCAGTTTGGGCAAGGTAGATCCCAGGATGAGATCTACCTCATGCTGAATATCTCTAAGTCGAGGTAACGTCGATGGCAACTCATCCGGGTATGTATCCCTATTCTCTTCCAATAATACTCGTAGCTCACTAGGGAGATCATCCAATACTCTAGAATCCATCTTTGCACTCAGAAGGACTAGAGCATACATCAATCTATCAAGAAACGGGTCCTTAATAAAATCATTTCTCCCGATTAGGCTCAAATTCTTCCTCTCAACTGGGATCATAGTGTCCTTAACCGGTCCTATAGGTTACTTCGGGATGGTCGGCCTCAACGTAATGGTCTTGCTATTGAACTTGAATTTAAATGTGTTTGCTCTGCCAAAATTTGTCACATCACAGTCATAAAGTCAAGGGCGAGCCAAACAACACGTGATAAGCTTCCATAGAAAGGACATAACAACACACCTCATCAGTATAGGATTTGAATGAGAGGGGGACTAGGCATTGTTTGGTGACCGGGACGGTAACCCTATTGCTCCAAGCTACCTGATATGGAGTCGGGTGGGGATCCGTGGTCAAGGCCATGTGTGTAATGGCATTCTCAGATATGACATTCACACAACTACCGCTATCAATGATCAACTTTCTGAATTTCTCTCCACTCTTAAAAACCAAAGAAAATATACTCGTCCTCTTCCAATTATCTAACGGACGAGGAGTAGTAAAGATACAACGCATCACCATAAGGGGTGATAATCCTCTAAGTCACTCGAGACACCATCCGGGTTACCCTCTTCAGCAGCCTCATAAACTAGATCAGAGGGGTCGGTAGTCACATCTAATAGGGCTATGTCCTTAGTCTTTGTTGGGCATTCAAAGGCATGGTGGCCCTAAACACCACAAGCATAACAAGTGGTATTGGACAGACTAACCTTCCCTATGGAGATACACTCACTGGTGGGATTCCTAGTGTTCCTAGCTGTGATAACTACCGATTAAGACTCGTTGGACAGAAATTTCCCTTTATCTTGATATGTGGAAGAGGATGCCTTGAGTGTGGACTTACCCTTCGCTTGGGAATAACGGGGGTGAGTCTTAGAGGCTAGATGTTTTTCAATTTCAACGACGGCATTGAAAGTCGTGTTCAAATCCGTATGTCCATAGCGTAGGAGTTTCCTTTGAATATCAGAAGATAGCCCCTTTTAAAACCTTGATAAATTAACCTCGGGAACGTCTCTAAGTTCACAATGCACTATGCATTCCTTTAACTCACCCATGTACTCAGCTACTGATTTTGAGCCTTGCTGTAGGGTGGGTAGCTCATCGAACATCGTTGTATGGTGGTACGCGGGGACGTACTGATCTTACAACAGGTTCTTCATAATGGGCGATCAAACTAGTACGACTACTGTTCTCAGTCCCTAGCCTACGCTCCTCGTTTAGCAAATATGTCTTAGCACGCCCAGTTAACTTTATCCTGGCAACTTGGACCTTCTGAAGGTCCGAGATGGTGTTTCATTCGAAGTAACATTCCATGTCTACTACCTAGGTGAGGAATATATGGGGATCTCCCATTCCGTCATAGGTGGGGGCATCGATCTTAATGGCCCTAGTAATATTGAAGTCATGCTCGGGGTGATGATCTTGATGAGGAACTCGGGGAGAGTTCCCATCAGAGTAAGAACCGCTTACCAGTTTGTGTCAGTTAGACTGTCTCACGTTAATGTGTGGAGGCGGTCTCCCTTGGTTCAATAGGATTTCGGCTATCATTGTCCTAAGCTCTGTCATCTCAGCTCGTAGTTCCTCAATAGCCTCAGTATTCGAACCCCCGTGTTCATTCACAACCATCCTTGATGAAGACTTTGTAGTGTACTCCGTTTCGAGTTTAGAGCGCATAATGGGTAAAAAATTTTTGAAAGACGATTTTTCCTAGGGCTGGTCCTAAAGTGAAAACATGATATTTTTAAATTTTCCTCGAGTGATAGGAACGAGGAATGTGAATTTTTTTTTATTTTTGCAGAGAAATAAAGATTTTAGACCGCAATTTGAAGGACCGAAAACTCTTTTTTTTTATTAATTCGTGTCAAAGAAATAGAGCGAGGACGTTTGCAACATAGAAGTAGAAACGACCGGCTTTGATACCAAATTGATGTAGTGTATGTCGCTAATGGAGTTCTACACGAGATAAGGCTCTAGTTCGCCATTCAACACATTCTTGATCTGCCGCACCTACACAAGCATCTATCGCCCTCAATACGTAACCGTTCTGCGAAAAATCTTGCACACAATCAAAGAGTGATCAACTCTAAAACAACGATGGAAAAATGAGTGGACTCGTTCCCAAATATAACGCAAAGGATGCCAATCCTTTTTGAGGGTAAGACCAAGGCTATAGGCCATGTTTGCTCAAGCAAAATGGACCTACCCGGTCCGAAAAAGGAGACACCGGACAATAACAATTTTATTCAGAGATTTGAAAATGATTGAAATTTAAAATCAAGAGAACATGATGGTTCATCCTCCATAAATCTAAAGAGAAGAAGCAGTAGAGAAGGGGAAGAGATTACCCAACCCGTTGGTAGAAATCACACTTGATAACTTGTGGGAGAATCACTCACTCCACGATTTCCACCGGCGTCACACTGAATGGATCCACCGGCATCGCACCAAGTGGGGTTGTTGTCCTTCCTTGGAGTCACAGCAAGAAACCATGCTGAAGTCTCCACGAGAGGGGAGGCCGAAATGGGGGAAGAGGGAGACAAGGGGGGCGGCGGCTAGTCACAAGCCATGGCCGAATTCTCTCTTAGAGAAACTTATTTGGGGTTTCTTTTTAAACTCCTCATTCACTTAATAAGCCTCCTATATATAGGAGTTACAAAATAGATCCAACCATCCTATATTGAGATGAAACCTCATCAATCCGGATTGTTAAAGGCACACCAAATTAAAATGCATGAAATTAAAATATTACAAGTTCTAAATAAAATAAAGCTTTTAATGTAACTGAAGTGGTCTTCAAATAAGTCTTTAAGTAGGCTTCACAAGCCACATACGGAGGTTGTAATGTTTCCTTACATTAGCAGCAAAGGAGTTGTCATGTCGCTTGAAATCATTACGTTATAGCATTTCGGCGTCCGGATCATCTTCAAGTGGTGGTGGAGAGGCCGCGACATCACATTTCTCCATTCCTACAAACAAGGCATCATATATATATCATGGCATTTACAAAGTGCAATTTAAGCACCATTCATCACAGACATAGGCTCAACGACCACACGCCCCTTGCACTTAGGGCACATTTTTGGTGTCCACGACTTCCCGTGTATCACCACCGTTCGGAGGTACTTCACGGTTAACTTTGTCGTTCAGAGGTCCTTAACTTGACCACTACGTCGTGTAGAGTTAATTAACTTAACGACTAACTGCCCATTCAGAGGAACTTAAATTATTGACTATGTCGTTCAGAGGTACTTAACTTGATGGCACAGTAATTGGCATTCACGACACAATTCATTCTTTTTACATTTCAGGGTGGAACACCCCATTGCCGGGCAATTTAATCTCACAGCTTCGCATACAGTGACCCCCAAGGTCTCTTCAAGACAGGTCACACAATATTCCAGCTCACTTTCAGGGTCTTTTCTTGGAAATACTTCCAGTACATTGATGCAGCATCCTGCACACCCCTAGATCCCGGATTTCACAAGTATATCACACACATATCCGTAGTCTTCTTCGGTATGCAAATTAAACATCACCAATCAAGACCAACTTGTCTAGATGGGCTTCTCAAAGCATGTTTATTCCGTACTCTACATTTCCGGACCTAAATGCATGAATATATGGGGATCAAACCGATCATTCCATTGGAATCCACCTTTTTTCACCTTTTGGTCAGGGAATCCATGCAAATATGCATATTATGGACTTCAATTATCTAGGAGAAACTCGTTACCCTTGTCGTTCTCTTCAGAGCCATGGCTAAGCTTTTCTACGTGGATGGAAAGGAACAAGTTACTCTCCTCTTCGCGGATTTAGCTTCGACCGTTAATTCCAGCCACCAGATCTCCTCAAGACACATCAAGCTCCACCCAAACCCTAGCACCAGCCAAAATCTCTCTGCTCCAGGAGCCTCCGTCGTGGCTAACAGAGACAGTGGGTCGGGACAGCACACTCCTAGGCGGGTATCCGCACTACCAGGCCTAGCCCTTCGTATGCCTCAATGCGAAGAACATAATCGTGGAGTCACCACGTACTATGCTGGCCCACCGCCAGACTTTCCCTTGGCTATGTTTAAACCACACCCACCAAGTCATCGTATCGACGTCGGTGAAACGACCGTCTAATACCGAAGACCCACCACCTTTATGCACATGCAATTATGATAGATATAAATCTCCAAGCCGTCAGATCCCTAGACTAACCTGTCTGTTATAATTACCTTCCGAGTCTTCGGCCCACCGGGCTAACTTGCTCATTACTACAACCACCGAGGTTGAAACTAGAAACTTTGTCTCTCGTGGAGTTCGGTGTCCCAAAAGAGGGGTGACTTTACACCTACTACTCTCGGGAGAATGTCACGGACCAAAGACTTGGGAAACAAGGAACAGACCCTCGGCTCTAGCGTGGAGGTCCCACCACACACCCGGAAGGTCACAAGAGCACTTCCCCTCCCTCACCAATGGAAGAGCTTGTCACCTTGGAGAGCTCTCTAACCTCAACCAAGAAGAAAACCATGGGTGGAGGAGGCAAAAAAAAATCTCTCCCCAAAGGTACCCAAGGGTCTATTTATAGTTTTTCCAAGCCAGGGGGCCAAAATGTCCAAAATACCCTTAAGGCAAAAAAGCCTCGAGCAAATAAAAAAACTCCATACCGGGGGGTAAGAGGTAATCCCACCTCGAGGGCATAATGGTAAAAATGCTGCCCAAAGGGGTCCGGGGGGCCGATCCATGCTCCCCCACCCCTCCGAAAAACCACCCGTAGGGCAGGCCCCCCGGAAAGCAGAAGGTCGCCGACCTGGCTCGCCCGCAGGGCAGGCCGCCCGGGCGAGCAGCAGGCCGCCTGCCTGGCTCTCCCGAAGGGCCGGCTGCCCGGCAAATAGAAGGCCGCTGACCTGGATCACATGCAGGGAAGGATGCCCGGGCGAGTCGCAGGCTGCCGTCCTGGCTCGCCCGCAGGCAGGCCGCCCGGTCGAGCCGCAGGCCTGGCTCGATGGCAGGGCAGCTTGCCCGGGAGAGCTGTATGCCGCCGGCCTGGCTTTCCTGCAGGGCAGGACGGCCGAGCGAGCAGCAGGCCGTCGGCCTGGCTCGTCTATAGGGCAGGCCACCGGGGGGAGCTGTAGGCCGTAGGTCTGGCTCTCCCGCAGGGCAGGCTCCCCGGGCGAGACGCAGGCCATCGTCCTGGATTGCCCGCATAGAAGGCCGCCTGGGAGAGTCATAGGCGGCAGGCATGGATCGCCCGTAGGGCAGGCATCCCGGGCGAGAAGCATGTCGCCTCCTCGCTTCCTGGCTCGCCTGCAGGGAAGGACGCCCTGGCGAGCAGCAGGCCGCGCCTGGCTCGCTCGCAAGACAGGCCTCCCAGTCGAGCAGTAGGCCGCAGGCCTGGATCACCCGAAGGACAGGCTGATACACCTGTCTCGCCGCTCCTACCTTGCACCAAGGCAAGCTGGGGGGTGGACCGGCCATCTTGCCACACTCGCCCAAAAAAGGGACCGGGGGGAGGTAGATTTTCCCTCCCCCTACTAGTATATTTCTAAGGCCAAGCCAAATTGGCCACCAAGAGTGCAAAACTCTCCAAAAGCTTAAAAACTCAAAGTTGGTCATACGCCTCTCGGGAGGGCCCTACTCTGCGAATATGGGGTTGTACAACCGAGCCTACCACTCGGATTTCTAAACCAAACTAACCTCTCGAGTCACCGGGGTGGGTGAAAGTGAAGCCCCAGTATATTGCTAATTACTCTTGTATTCATTTTTGTCTTACGGTTTATGGTTGACCTTGGATTGCCTAGTGTATTCCCTGTGAAGGGCTCTTGGGGGCACTAGGAACTATGATGGTAAATGAAGCCCATTCCTTTCACAAGGCACTTACTACTATTGATATCTAGCCAAGTCCCAATTCCATTTAATGTTATACTAAGTCTAACCCTTGTGTATTTTGACATCTTCATGGGAAAGACAATCTATCGTCGGTCCCAAACACAACTCTTCCCTTGCACAGCCAGGCTCACAAATCCTACATTCCCTTGGTGACCCTATTCATTATCATCCAAACTAGGTACACCAACTACCTTTTCCCATAACATGATTCACCCATTACTCAACTTTTATAGTTTCTACTACGTGAAGACCAACCTATATGATGAGTATGAATGGTGACCCCTACAAATATTCATCTGATTAATCTAAGATTATTACTGGGGTCTTATAAAGAAGTTTTGAGAATTATTCCATAATATAGTATTTTTCCTAACTTAATTATTATTTAATTAATTTTTGCAAAATAAGAACAACAATGCTTTTGAACATTAAGTACACTTTTCTATCTAGGTATGGTCTTATCAAAATTATGTCAGGTGAATGTAATAAAAATAACACTAAATACTGAAATTCATAATTTTCCAAAAAGGTTTTCAGCTCCAAATAATTATTGACTAAATAGACACATTAATAGGGAAAAATAGGAAATAATAGAAATATTCATCCAAAAATTATAAGAAAATTACTAGAGGATCTACATAAATAGAAAGGACTACTATCCAAGAATTTTTATTTTCCAAGCTCATTTAGTCACATAATTAATTCAACTAATAATCCTCTACATACGACACTTGTGAAATAACTTATATGAAAAGACTTCCAATAATTATATAAAATTTCACAAAGCTAGGTTATGCTCTAAAATATTCACTGACCAAGTTTCATAATTTTCCTATGAGTATATAATCCCTAAATAATTATCTTGTGATTGAATCAAAATTAGGGTTTGTGAATTAAGTACTATAATTATTAATCCAAAATCCACAATATAATTTCTAGGGAACCATATCACTAAATCAAGTTTAATTCCTAAGTTTCATGAGCATCAAAATCCATTTGAGCATGTAAATAATTATAAGACCCAAGTGCCCTAAATCATCCATAATTATTTTAAGGAAGGTGGAAGATCCTAAAATCCTAAAACTATTCTCCAGAGCCTATTTTCACCCTAGGAACTCACAATCCAGGTTCCAAGGCCATCCAAGAACATAGAGTCCCATGTCCTTCACTAGGCCCCAAACCTTAACTCTAGGGCCTACACTAGGATCTTAGGGCATCTCCACCCCAAACAACTAAATCTCTATTGAGGGGGTGTTTTATATGACTTTGAGGCTGTGGCCCAACTTTCACTCCTTTGGGTGAGGATTGGCCCCTCAACCCATCAAGGATACATTTTGCCCTAATTCACCCTTAGGGGACCAAATTTTGGTCACACGAAAACCTATTCCAATCAACCCCAAATGGGCTGAAAATTTTACCAGGGTCATATCATGACACTAAGAACTATCCACCAAACTTTTTTGGGATTATAAGGTAATTAGACCCACTAATTAAATCATACATTTTATATTAAATTTTTACAAACACTACAAAATTTTTTTTCCAAAAAATCCCATTTTTGGATATGTTACAGGTATGGGTAATACTGACTCCTAGAAAAAAATTTCAAGTCATTTGAACAAGTGGTTTATTGGGGGCACTCAATTTAGTCTCTGAGTAGCCCTATGTACAGACTTCACCATTTTGAGTCATGTGGTCAGACCACTGCCCCAAATGGGTTGAAACAAATTTTAAAATAAAGTAGACTTTGAGGGCTATAATTTTCATGTTCTCCACTTATAAAGGTTCAACCCTATGGACATTATTTATTTGATTTAAAAGAGTGCACAATAAAGGGTAAAAATTGCCACTTATATTAATAATATAATATGTCCTTTGATCAGATCCAATTGTCGATGTATCGTCTTCTTCTTTCAGCGAATGGCCCAAAAAGCTCATCCTGGAGCTTTTCCAGCGGCTTTTTCCAGAAATCCAATTCCCTCAACAGCCGACCACCACCACTTCCATTGAGGTTATGGATATCGCCGGAGGGTGGCACGGCCGCCGGAGGGGTGGTTTCCAGTGAACCCGCAAGGTGTAAGAACCATGAAAATTTAGAAATTTTCTCACCCAATCAGGCTCAATTGAATCGATTTCTCTCTTAAATACCTAGGATTATAGCACAAGGGGAGAGGAGGAGAAGCGAATCTTCAACCGGGATTGCCGATGTGTTTGGTTGTGGTGCGCCATGGCTGGCGGTTGAGCTTTTGGTGCTATAAAACTGTACAGCCAAAGGCCTTGAAATATTCAGGGAAGAGGAGGAAACAACTCTTCACAGCCTGGTGAAGCTTTTAAAATAGCCAAATTGGTGAGGGGAATGGTAATGGCATCAATGCCATTAATGGCCTTGAAAGGAGAATTTCGGCCATTGTTGGTTCTATTGGTTCCATTGATCCCAAAGTCCTTGATTTGTAAGAAGTCAAACAGGTCAATGGTATACACATAGTTGTATTTGATGTATATTTAAGTTCTTGTATAGAAGTTGGTCTTTGTCATAATGATTAGATATATAGTTCAAGAGACAATGACAAGTTGACTCAAAGTGATAGGCTGGAAATTCAGAAAACTACCTAACTCCAAATCGTTGAGTGTGGAAAGGTCACTCTACACCATACAACTAATATCGTTGAGAGAAGGCTGGCAGTTAAAGCTTATGGTATTGAAAAGGCAGAAATGTGGTTAAGTCCACAAGCATTAAGTGAGCTCAACTCACTCAACGCCATATGTCCAGAATCGTTGAGTCAAGGATAGTCTATAAATGCTAAAGTATAAGGAGATAGAAAATTCGACTAAAGACAGAAGCGTTGAGTGAACCTCATTTACTCAATGCCAAGTCAAAAGACTTTGAGTCTAGTCTTCCTGTGAAGAAATAAGAATTCGGCTAAGTTCAGAATCTTTTAGTGAAGCCAGTTCACTCAACGCCAAACTTCAACAAGAAAGCAAGATTGCAGAAAATATGCTAAGTATAAAAGCGTTGAGTGAAGCTTATACACTCAACGCTCTCAACACTTTTAAGCAGAAAGGGCAGAAGAATATGGCTAAGGAAAAAAGCGTTGAGTGAGGCATATACACTCAACGCTCTCAATAGATCTGAAATATTTCTAAGTCCAAATTCATTGAGTAAGGCCTATTCACTCACGCCACTCAATGCCTATCAGAGCTGAAGAAAACTCTAAGTACAAAATCGTTGAGTATTGCTTATCCACTTTTCATTGAGCTGAGCTTTGATTTCGTCGAACTGAGTTCATAGTTCGTCGAACTCAGCTTTCACTTTTCATCGAGCTGAGCTCTGAGTTCATCGAATTAAATTTTGAGTTTGTCAAACTGAGTATTTATGGAATGATGCTAGATTTTGATATGTCAAGAATGATGTTGACGTCATAAAAGTCAACAAGTCAACAAATTTCAGATTTGTTATTTAAATGCTGCAATTAGACATTAACATCGCCGTCAGTCTATAGTGAATCTAAATTTGACTAAGCTGAGGTTTTAACAGGCGTTAAAATGGGACACGTGTCAATAATCTCGCAAATCGACAGGATTATAATTTGTAGTTGAGATTGAGATAAAATGAAATTTCTGATTAGCATTAATTCATTCTGAAAATGAGAAGCGGGAGTCCGTCATCTTCATCTACCATTGTTACAGAGACAAGAATTTCAAATTGATAAATCTGAAGGGGTTCTGAGTTCGCTAGTGCAATTAACATCTGCTACAACAAGTACAAAGGATATCCCTGAGGAAGACGAATTAGTCTAGGCAAGTCCTAGCTGAAATTGCTTCACGATTCGATCTGAGCCTCTAAATATCATTTTCTTAATCGAAGAAGAAGAAGATATCTGTTCGAAATTCTGACTGGACAGAAGAATAAGGGAGAGGAACTTCAATCTGCCCTATAGGTTTGTTGTTTAAAGATCGTCTTTCCCTCTTTCATCAGCAAGAATAGATTCAAGTTTCTGAGGAATTTCCAGCACAAGCCGCATACCATTGAAGATCAATTTTCTTGGTGTTGGGAAGCTGATAGGGCTGAGATTTTCTTAGCCCAGGAAGAAGTCGACTCAGTGAGCAATTTATCTTAAGTCGAATCAATATTCCTCTTTCAAAATCAGTGGATCTGTGATAGACTTGTGTTGAGGCCTAGATTAATTAGGCTATGTGAGAGATCTGTGTGATCTTATTGTAAAGCCTAAATTATAATGGCTGTGAGAAGGATCTGTGAGATCTGTGTTAGGGTCGTGGGCCTGTGATTGGATCCTTTTGTGGATCTATGTGGGGATGTTTCTCCCAGCCTATGTTAAGGGCAGTTGTGCTTGTGTTTGGTAGTCATGAGATTCCTGTGTGGAGGGCTGTGAACTTGTGTTGTAAGTCTCAGTGGAGTTTGAGTGATCTAGTGGGATCGTGTTGTAATCTCTAAGGAGCCATTAGTTTTTGGAAAAGAGTCTTGTCTAAGATATTGTTAGAAAGGAGGAGAGGGACAGTGGATTTACCCATAAACTGGGGAACCACTATAAAATGTGGTGTGTTGTGTCTTGTGTTTTGCTATGCTGAGTATTGTGTTCTTAAAAGCTGAATTATATATACATAGTAGGACAAAAGTCATAGAAGATTTTTAAAAACTATAAAAACCTATTCACCCCCCCCTCTAGGTGTTTATCTACCCATGTAATCAAAGACTTTCAAGTAGTATCAGAGGGAGGTTACTAAAGAAAAGACTTAACATACTGAGTAGATCTCCAGGGTAGCAGTCAAAAGGTTAAAATGGGTTCAGGAGAGAATCACAAAGATTTTGGATCCATGAAACTTCCTCTCTACACAAAGGATACTTTTAATATATGGAAGTAAAGGGTCAGATTATTCATGGAAGTATCTGATCCTAGGATCTATATCACATTTCAAGAAGGGCCCTTCATCCCATTGAAGACATCTGTCCTTGATGCAAATCTTATGACTACAAAGAAGTACACTGAAATGACTAAGGATGAAGTCATCTTAGCAATAATGGATAAGATGGAACAAAACATTATAAATAGTGCCATAGATTACTCCACCTTTCAAAACCTGGTGCACTACAAGACCTCAAACAAAATTTGGAAACTTTGATAGTGTATATGGAAGGTACTAAGGAAGTGAGAGTTGATAGAAAGTCAATGCTAAATCAAGAGTATGAAGCTTTAAGACAGATCAGGGAGGAGACCATAACTAGCTATTTTGAAAGGTTCTTTAGGACAGTTATTGAGCTAAAGACCTTTGGCAGGGCATTTTGTAATTATGAGCTAAATGATAAGTTTTTTAGGTATCTTACTAAAGACTGGAACACTAAGATATATGCCATTAAAGAAGTGGCAAAGCTGGCAGATACTCCACCATCCACACTGTTTGGTAAGCTGCTTTCATATGAGATGAAACTGACATCAAGGAAGGAGGAAGAGAAGTGTAGCAGAGGCCAGGCCAAAGAAACTTCTATGGCCTTCATGGTAGATAGCTATAAGAGGAGCAAGGAGAAGAATCCTTCTCCCCTAAGAAGGCTTGTTGAGTCAGAAGATTTAGATCAAGAGGAATCAGGCTGTAACATTTCTGATGAGGAGTTTGCTGCTTTCTAAAGACAGTTTATGAAGTTGATGAAAAAGAAGGGGTGGAGGAGCAAACCTATATCTTACTTCCAGCACAAAAAGGACTATTATAGAAATAAGTAAAAACCCTCCAAAGAGGGCAGGTATGATTCAAAGCATAGTAAACAATTTTATAAAAAGGTAGTTTATTTCTGTTGCAGCAAGCCAGGTCTTGTTGTGGCTGATTGTCCTGATAAGAAAGAGGTTGGTGAAAAGAATCATCACCATAAGAGAAGTAAGAAGGGGAAAACCTTCATTGCTAAGAGGGAGAAAATCTAGACTGAGTCTTCCTCATCAGAATCAGAAGAGGATGATGAAGCCTATATTAGGTTGATAGCAATTTCACATAAGGAATCCTATCAGGATCAGCCTGGACCAACTAAGGTACACTCTTCATCCAGCTCTTCATCTAAGTCTAAGTATGTGATTGGTCCTGATTCAAGTGCTTCTTCATCTAGAGATGAAGATGGCTCTGAATCTAAGGATGACAGAAATCAAATGAATGAAAGATATGGTGAACTTCTGGAAGCATTCAAAAGGAGTAAGCTGCTGACAAAACAGTATGATAAAGAGATTTCATATCTAAAGCTTGCTGCTTCCCACCATTCTAAAACAACAACTTTGCTAGAGAAAAAAACTAGGGAAGTTAGCCAGCTGAAAAACATTACTGTTATTCAGATGAGCACCAAAACCTTTAAGAATGATCATATCAGGAATCTAAAAGGTAAACTCAAGAAGGAGCTAGTGCCTAAATTTTCAAAGTCATGTTATGTATTGCCTTTGATAGATTCATTCTCCTCCCAAAGGGATATGAAAGGGATAGGCTTCAAAGGGAACACTAGAGCTTCCAATTCCAAACTAAAGGGCAAAGCTCTAGTGCAGCCACTAGCCTCCAAGACTCCTATTCCTTTATGGAGAGTGCT
The DNA here is from genome assembly GCA_039513925.1 of Platanthera zijinensis. NCBI lineage: Eukaryota > Viridiplantae > Streptophyta > Magnoliopsida > Asparagales > Orchidaceae > Platanthera > Platanthera zijinensis. Next base: position 48,143,249 of record CM077091.1, read on the forward strand.
GCTACCATCTAACAGGTATGACCAAGAGAGAATCTATGGTCACTAGGAGAATGATGGATCCACCAATGAGAACAAAGCTGTTCACAACCATGGTGGTAGGAATGGCAAGGGTGCTAGTACCTACAAGGCAGCCCATGAAGAAATTCAAATGGCCCATCATTGACCATATGTGTTTTATGTACCGGACCCTTCTCAAAAACTGTCAGTCAACATTTAAACCAAGGAAAGTCTATCAGAAAACCAGACTATGGCATATCTGAAGCCTTCTAGAGCATGCTCTCTGAAAAGAACGCAGCTGCTGGTAGGGTTCAAGATACCCCAAGTACCTCTGTTGCCAGACAGATCCCAAATCAGGCTGTGGCTGGAAGCAATAAGAAACAAGCTATTGCTGTACCTGGTGGACTGAGAGCTATTGGAAACAATGCTATTAAACTAGCCCTTAAAATAAGTTACAATATCTTTGAGTGCTGGTGTTGTAGAAAAGTGGGCCACTATGTCATTGATTGCTGGCACAATAATAGTGTCCAGAGAGCGAATGTCGGCTTACCTGTTAAAAGAGCTATAGGAAGGCATATTCATTTTCAGCCTAACATGCACCTAGGACCCAATAAGAATTGGGGTCCTAGGGTAAAATGATTTATTTCTTGCAGATGAGTCCAAGATGTCATACCCCTATATGGTACTTGGACAGTGATTATTCCAGGCACATGTGGAATAAAATGCATCCTGAAGGATTTAATTCCAATAAAGGATGGACCTAAGGTGATATTTGGTGGAGCAAATAGAGGGATCACCAAAGGTTATGGTAAGATCACTAATGGCTTACTCACTCTCACAAAAGTGGCTTATGTGGAAGGGTTGCAACACAACCTTATAAGCATAAGCACATTATGTGATCTTTGCTATGTCATTTATTTCCACAAGGATAGGTGACATATAAGAAGATCAAGTGACCAAGAGGTCACTTTGACTTGTACTAGGAGTGGGAATGTATATTGTCTTAATTTTCTTTGATTATCATCAGACTCTCCCATTTGTCTAATTGCAAATGAGAAAGCCTCACATTGTGTCAAATGGCACAAGAGTCTAGCTCATTTGAATTATAAAACTATAGGAAAGCTCTATAGTAATGAGTTAGTTAGGAATGGTCCTAACATGAAATGCTCTAAGGAAGGTATTTGCTCTGCATGCCAAAAGGGTAAGCAGACAAAAGAATCCTTCAAAAGCTTTTTGACTAAAGATTCTGTGAGGTTTTATTCCTCTTGCATATGGACTTGTTTGGTCCAATGCTAGTTCATAGTCTAGGTAGGATGGCTTACACCTGTGTGGTGGTTGATGACTTTTCCAAATTTATTTGGTTATTCTTTTTGAAGAAAAAGTCTGAAACCTCAGATGTCTTCAAGACATTTGTCATGCAAATACAGAATGAGATGAATAGTACTGTGGTCAAAATCAGAAGTGACCATGGGACTTAGTTTCAGTCTGAATGCATGACAAGAATCTGTGAACATCATAGGATTCAGCAAGAGTTTTCCTCTCCAAGAAGACCCTAGCAAAATGGGATAACTGAGAGGTAGAATAGAACTCTCATAGAGTTTGGGAGAACTCAACTAAATGACTCTTCTCTCCAAAAATATTTATGGGCTGAGGCTGTAAATACAGCTTGTAATGTCCTTAACAGGGCTTCTATCACCAAGAGCGATAATAAGACTCCCTATAAGATTAAGGGTAGGAAACCAAACCTTACATATCTCATAATTTTTTGGAGCAAGTGCTTTTTGCTCAACAATGGGAAATCCTATAAAACTAAGTTTGCTGCGAAATCTTATGAGGGGTTATTTATTTGTTACATAAATCATAGTAAGGCTTATAGGATCAACAACTTGACAAGTCAAGTTGTTGAGGAGTCATTTAATGTAGTGTTTGATGAAAGAAATATGATTAACAATGAGTTGTCAAGCTCTTCTTCTAGTTCTACAGGTACTGAACTAGTTTTGAAAAAGCGCACTCTCAAGGAAGCTGCTCCAACAATTCAAGACTAAGTAGAGGGTGTGTGCATTCCAAAGGAAGCACAAGGCTTACAGGAAGTATATATAGACCAACATCATGAAGACCATGATATTATAGCAATACTGCCTCCAGTAGCAAGACATCTGAGGGATCCTCCAGACCATCATATTATTGGTGATACAAGATAAGGAGTAGTGATAAAGAGAAGATGTCTGAACACTATAACGTATTCTTGCTTCCTGTCATAGGTAAAACCTAAGAAATTTGAAGAGGCTAACCAAGAACAGTTTTGGATTGGTGCTATGGAAGAGAAATTTAACCAGTTTAAAAGATGTAGGGTCTGGAAGCTTGTTCCCAAACCTCAGGGACATCATGTCATTAGAACCAAGTGGATCTACAAGAATAAACTTTATGAAAATAGCATTATAGTTAAGAATAAAGCTAGACTGGTGGCTTAGGGGTTTAGACAAGAGGAAAGTATTGAGTTTGATCAAACCTTTGCTCATGTAGCAAGACTAGAAAAATACTAGGATATTCCTTTTATATGTTGCATTCCAAGGGTTCAAAGTCTATTAGATGGATGCGAAATTAGTATTTCTAAATAGAGATTTGAAAGAAGAAGTCTATGTGGAACAACCTCCATGTTTTGTTCTTCCTTATAATACTGATTTTGTTTTTAGACTATGGAAAGCTCTATATGGGCTAAAGCATGCCCCTAGAGCTTGGAATGAAACATTATTTAGCTTTCTTATTGAAAATAAATTCCCAAGGGGGAAGATAGACAAGACCCTATTCCTTAGGGAATCTAAGGGCAAGATCATCATATTTCATATATATGTTGATGAAATTATATTTGGGTCTACTGATGATAACCTTTGATGAAAGTTTGCCAAACTTATGCAAGGGAAGTTTGAGATGAATAGCATGAGTGAACTTAAGTTCTTCTTTGGTCTTCAAGTAAGACAGATTAACAATGGAATATCCATATCACAGTCTAAGTTTACCAGGGAGTTAATTATGAAATTTGGGATGGAGATGCTTCCACCATGAAAACACCCATGGGATCAAATATGTCTTTAGACAAAGATGAGGCTAGGAAACCTGTAGATCAAACTTTATGTAGAGGGATAATTGGTTCTCTTTTAAACCTCACTACTAGTACTCCAGACATCATGTATGCTACATGTGTCTGTGCTAGATATCAGGCATGCCCTAATGAGACTCATTTCTCTACTGCTAAGAGAATTTTGAGATATCTAAAGGGCACATTAGATCTTGGACTATGGTACCATAGGAATTTTAATTTTGAGCTAATTGACTATTAAGATGCAGTCTTTGCATGCTTCAGATTGGACAGGAAAATTATATCAGGTTCCTGTCAGTTTTTGGGTAGAAGACTAGTATCCTGGAGCAACAAGAAGCAGACTAGTATATTTATTTCTATTGTAGAATCAGAATACATAGCTGTAGGAAGCTGATGTGCACAGTTACTATAAATTGAACATCAACTTCATGGATTATAACCTCAAGATAAGTAAAATTCTTTTGTTTTGTGATTCTACAAGTGCAATCTCTATAGCTAGGAATCCTGTATCACAAAGTAGTACTAAGCACATAGAGATTAGATATTTTTTTTATAAGAGAGCAAGTGGAATGTGAGGATATTAGTCTTGAGTTTGTCCAAACAGACAAGTAAGTGGCTGATATTTTCACCAAGCCACTAGATGAAGCAAAGTTCAACACCTTCTAATTTGAATTAGGTGTGTTGAATTTGGTATAGCTTCAGTTGGTCTTTATGATTGTTTGTAGCAGGAAAATTTAATCTTGCAGGTTGGTGTGGACTAAAGAAACTATTAAGAGGATTGATAGTATTTGTTCTTATTGAGGGGGAGCAAGTTCAGCTCTAGGTGTTTCTCTAATCTCAAATAGGGGGAGTAGATAGCATGCTGCTCCTAAGATATTTCACAGAAGTCAAAAGGGGGAGAAGTAGTAAAGGAAGAACAATAGCAAGGGGAGTAGCAGCAACAACAAAGCAGCTACAACAAAGAAGCAGTTATAAGAAAAGGCTTTACAGTTGAACCAGCTTGTAGCAAAAAAATGCATGTAAGTAGGGGGAGCATGATGAGTTGTAAATATACCTATATTTTTGTATTTTATTTAAGTCATTTTTGTTTATAATTGTCTTTTTAAATTGTTTTCTTTAATAAAATTGCTTCTTTTTATAAAAATATATTCTAACTTACTTTATTTTTTTTTCTGAAAAATTTCAGAAAAGGTCAAAATTTTACCTGTCACGCCCGTGACCATGCCCGACACGCCCGTGTCAAGCACTCAACGCCTTCCTCCAGTCGACACTCAATGATTTTACTGTTCAACACTCGATGCCGTTCAGACACGCCCCAGTCACGCCCGTGTCTAAGACCCGTCACACCCGTGTCGATGTCAACACTCAACGCCTTTTCAACACTCGACGCTGCCGACATCAGGACTGCCAGCTGTTCAAGTCACGCCCTCCATCACTCACGTGACCATGCCTGTCACGCCCGTGACCGACACGTGTCACTCCCCGACCTTCCAGAATTTCGCCAGCTTGCCATAGAAGCCAAGTCAAACACCGCTCTGATCGACAGGCCCCCTGTCATGCCCGTGACCTAGGGCGTGTAAAACCCGAAAATTTGTCTATAAATAAAAGCCTTAAGAATGCTTTTCTTGTCCATTTTTTGACCACTTTGCTTAGTGGAGGTGCTGCCCAAATGGATCCAAATGCTTGTGGAAGGAGAATTTCTCCCCCTCTCTCTCTTAGTTTGTATTAGCTTTCTCATTTTAGCTTTCATGTAATCACTTAGATTTTAATAAAATATGCAATTTTCTTCTCTTTGCATTGTATGAAAATCCATTTGAACGTGCCTACCCAAAGTGATTTTTAGTTCCCTTTTCTGTGTTTTTCTTTTTATGTCTTCATTTTATAGCTTTTATAACTCGTTTAGTTTAGGAAATTATCCGCATTTCTAGCCGTTATGCCGACAATTTTATTTTCATGCAACTTGTTTAGGTTTAGCTTGTTTTCTCTTTACTATTTTCATTCTTAAAGCTTTATAAAAACACTTTTAAAAGTGTTATTTTTCATTTTCTTTAACTTAGGACTTTTTAGGATCGTAAAACTTTTCGTCTTTTTTTAGTTTTATTTTCACTTTTTAGGATTTTTATAAAAATATAAGAATGAAAATATAGTCGTTTTAATTTTTCAACAACTTCACTTTTGCGTTTATTTGCAAAACTTTTTGCCCGTTTAATTTATATTTCGCCTTTTTACACATTTCTACCGCATTTTAGCGGTAGAAATGTTGTCGTTTTAATTTTTAGAGCATTTGCATTTAGTGTTTATTTGCAAAAACTTTTCGCTCGGTTTATTTTTATTTTCTCTTTTTATGCATTTCTACCACACTCTAGCGGTAGAAATGCAGTTGTTTTAATTTTTCTGCTCACTTTGCTTTTTCTTATTTTTGCAAGTGTGCGTTCGTGTATGAGTTAGATTTTATAGCTTTATTTCAATTTTTGTAGAGTGCGTGCGTGTGCGCGTTTATTTCCGCCTACTCATTAAGAGTTAAATGACGCTCTACTTTCAGTTCCTGCCCACTCGTTTGAGTGGGACATGTCTTTTTATTGCTTTCTGTTTTCTCCTACACACTTTAGTAGGAAAACTTTGTGTGCGTGTGTGTGTTTTCATTAATGTATAATACGTGTTTGTGTTTTTTTTCAAGTAGAGTGCTTTCGTGTATGAGATTAATTTACCCCCGCCCACTCATTTGAGCCGGGATTCGCATTTACTGCTTTCTTTAGCCCTACTCGTTTGAGTAGGACTCACAATTTTGTGCTTTCCTTTACTGCTTTCTTTACAGCTTTCTTTTATCGCTTTCTAGCTTAAGTGTCCCCATTCCGATGAGTGGCTAACCGCCCTTAGCCCTCAATATCGAAGAGCATTGGGACAGATAAAGTAACTTTAAATAATTAAAGGTCCATTTTTTCAGTTTAATTAAATTTCTTAAGGTTTGCACCGGGTTAACGACGCGTAGGACCACATATCGATGTGCGGGCTCTATTTCTATTATCTATACGCAATGCCGAGAGGCCGTGCGTTTGGACTGATCACCCTTTGGTAAAGAGAGCTACGCTCTAACCCTCGAGAGAGGAGGCGCGTGACACTACCGGATTCGGTTTCCCCACCCAATAGCGGGGTTCTTAGCATAATGCGGGCGTTAAGAGGAATCCTTCATCGGACTAACGTTTCGGTCGAATAGTCTTAGCGTTTAGGTGAGCAATATCCCTAAACCAAGGTGAGCTCATGTTAGTGGAACCTCCACGACCAAGTATCCGCCTTAATTAATTTGAAATTTAGGATCTCTTTTTATTAAAAGTTATTTTAATTAAGTTCTCTTTTTGATATCGTCGCGCTGAGTTCTTAATTGGCTTTCTGCACTTCATTTTCTGCTTTAATTTTTTTGCATTTATTATCCTGTTTTATTATTACGCAATATTATTATGCTTTAAATATATTTTTTTAGGTCATCTTCTTTTTAAACCAACACTAAAAATTATCGGTAAAATAATAGGCTTTCAAGGAAAGAGTAGAAATAGCTAAGCCGACCCCGAGAACAATACGACCCCGATAATCCACACCGAAATATCCAGTACTACACGCAATAGGTGCACTTGCCTCCCTTTTATTAAAACTCGGTTTCTAATAAAATAAAACGCTCTACTTTTTTATAAAATAAAATCACCTCCATTTTCATCATTAAATAAGAATTGTCATTTTAACCCATCAGAGCACATGGGAAAATGTGGTAACAAGGGAAAATGTGGTAACTCTTACTGCTCTTAGAATAATACAATTTTAATCTTTTTTCTGCTTATGTTAGTGTATATCATTGACTAAGAATTCTCAAGTGGTGTTTTGACTTCTTCAAATAGGGGGAGATTGTTGGGTCCATTGATCCTAATGTCCTAGATTTGTAAGAAGTCAAACAGGTCAATTTTATTCACATAGTTGTATTTGATGTATATTTATGTTCATGCATACAGGTTGGTCTTTTTCACAATGATTGGAAATATAGTTCAAGAGACAATGACAGGTGGAGTCAAAGTGATAGGCTTGAAATTCAGAAAACTACCTAAGTCTAGAAGCGTTGAGTTTGGCAAGCTCACTCAATGCCATACATAAAATAGCACTGAGAAAAGGATGGTAGTCAAAACTTACAGTATTGAAAAGGCAGAAATGGGCTATGTCCATAGGAATTGAGTGAGCTCAACTCATTCAATGCCATATGGCCAGAATCGTTGAGTCAAGGATGTTCTGTCAACGCCAAAGTATAAGGAGACAAAAAATTCGACTAAGTACAGACGCATTGAGTGAAGCTCATTTACTCAATGCCAAGTCAAAAGTCAATGATTCTACTCTTCCTTTGAAGAAACAATAGTCCGGCTATGTCCTGAATCATTAAGTGAAGCCAATTAACTCAACGCACTCAACTCCAAACTTCAGGAAGAAGGCAAGATTGCAGAAAATCAGGCTAAGTATAAAAGCATTGAGTGAAGCTTATACACTCAACTCTCTCATTGCTTTTAATCAGAAAGGACAGAAGAATATTGCTAAGGCAAAAAGCGTTGAGTAAAGCTTATAGACTTAATGATTTCAATGCTTTTAAGCAGAAAGGGCAAAAGAATATGGCTAAGGAAAAAAAGCGATGAGTGAGGCATATACACTCAACGCTCTCATTAGAGATGAAATATTTTTTAAGTCCAAATTCATTGATTAAGGCCCTATTCACTCAATGCCACTCAATACCTAGCAGAGCTGAAGAAATTTCTAAGTCAAGAATCATTGAGTAATGCTTATCCACTTTTCATCAAGATAAGCTCTGAGTTCGTTGAATTGAGTTCAGAGTTCGGCGAACTCTGAACTCAATTCTTGTCGATCTGAGCTCTTAGTTCGTTTAACTGAGTTCAGAGTTCGTCGAACTCAACTTTCATGTTTTCATTGAGCTGAGCTCTGGGTTCGTCGAACTGAGTTTTGAGTTCGTTGAATGGAGGATTTCTGGAATGTTGTTTGATTTTGGTAAGTCCAGAATGATGCTAACATCAGCAAGTCAACAAGTTAACGAATTTCAGATTAGTTATTTAAATGCTTTAATTCGACATTAACGCCATCGTTAGTCTACAGTGAATCTCAATTTAACTAAGCTGAGGTTTTAATCGCCGTTAAAACCGGAACATGCGTCTATCATCTTGCAAATCGACAGGATAATAAATAGCAGTTTAGATCGAGATCAAATGAACTTTCTGATTAACATTAATTCATTCTGAAAATGAGAAGCATGAGTTCGTCATCTCCATCCTATATTGTTATAGTGCCAAGAACTTAAAATTGATAAATCTGAAGGGATTCTGAGTTCGCTGGTGAAATCAAAATCTATTACACCATATGTAGAGGATATCTCTGAGGAAGACGAATATGTCTAGGCAAGCCCTAGCTGAAATTGCTTCACGATTCAATCTGAGCCAAATCTGAAGTTCATTTTCTGAATGGAAGAAGAAGAAGATATCTTTGCCAGATTAAGAATGGATAGAAGAATAAAGCAGAGGAATTGCAATCTTCCCTATAAGTTAGCTGTTTAAAGATCGACTTCCCCTCTTTCAACAATAAGAACAGATTCAAGATTCTGAGGAATTTCCAGCATAAGCTGCAGACCATTGATGATCTATTTTCTTGTTCCTGGGAAGCATATAGGACTGAGATTTTCTTAGCCCAGGAATAAATCGACTTAGGGAGCAATTTCTCTTGAGTCGAATCAACATTTCTCTTTCAAAATCTGTGGATCTGTGATAGATCTGTGTTGAGGCCTAGATTGATTAGGCTGTCTGAGAGATCTGTGTGATATTATTGTAAAGCGTAAATTATAAAAGTTGTAAGAAGGATCTATGAGATCTGTTTTAGGTTCGTGGGCCTGTGTTTGGATACTTGTGTGGATCTGTGTGGGGCTATTTCTCCTAGCCTGTGTTAAGGGCAGTTATGCATATGTTTGGTAGTCAGGAGAATACTCTGTGGAGGGCTATGAACCTGTGTTGTATGTCACAGTGGAAACTATCTGATCTGGTGGGATCGTGCTGTAATCTCTAAGGAGCCTTAGTTTTTTTAGAAGATCCTTGTCTAACATACTATTATAAATGCGGAGAGGGATAATGGATGTACCCATACACTAGGGAACCAGTATAACATCTAGTTTGTTGTGTCTTGTGTTTTGCTGTGTTGTGTATTGTGTTCTTGATAGCTGAATTATGTATACACAGTAGGACATAAGTCATAAGAAGATTTGACAAAACTATAAAAGACTGTAATAACCTATTCACCCCCCCCCACCTCTAGATGATTAGCTACCCTTATAATCAAAGACTTTCAATTTCACTACACGCAGCCACTGAATGGGCCTAGAAAACTCCTTTATCTGATCAGAACTAATGGGGGAGATGATCAATCCTTTGGAGATGAAGAGGGGAGGCCCCTTGGCCTTCCTTGGCCATGAATAGCCCACTTTCTCTCTCCTCCATTAAAGGGCAACTTGAGGTTTATCTCTCCTAGTCACCATCTCTAGAAAATGAATGGCATTCCATGTAAGTATCAGCCTCCTAAAGTTAATGGGCAACTCAAGTTGGGCTTAGCCTAAGTGGCTTGGGATTGGTTAGGTCAAAATAGGCCATTTTGACCTAAAATTGAGATGGAGTTGACTTTAGTCAATTTGATCTTTTAGGTTGACCCTAATGGATCCTTAGTGATCCATTGACCTCTCCTAAGGTCTAGGGAGACTTGCGTAGGGTTGGTTTGACACCTTGTAATCTGCTTGACCCTTTATTAGGGCACTCTGACCACTTTGGACCTTGGGCAGGCTTAGGTCAATTTGACCACTTTAGTTAACCCCAATGGGTCCTTAGTGGCCCAATGAGACCCTTTTTTGGATAGGGAGGTTTATATGGGGTCAAATTGGCTAAGGGAATGTCATCTGGCCCTAGATAGGGCACTTTGACCATTTTAGGGTTTAGGTTGACTTTGGTCAACGTTACCTATTTGGTTGACCCCAATGGGTCCTTAGTGACCCAATGAACCTTCTATTGGGTTAAGGATGTTATGGTGGGGTCAAAGAGTCAAGGTGAGGCCCTAAATTCAAACAGTAGGTTAGCTAATTGGAAAGTGTTATTTGTAGACCAAAGTGATTTTTACCTTCATGCATAAGCTCACTTGGTCTTCCCAGGGTTTTGTCATGACCTAATCATGATAAAACCATCTTAGGGGTCTTGTTGGAAATGGGATGTTATAGAGGGTGTTGCAGTAGATCTAGCAAAAGTTGTGGCGATTAGACAGGTGCCTGAGCTGAGAAATGTAACGGAATTTTGGAGCTTCTTGGGGCTTACCGGTTATTACAGGCGCTTTGTGGAGAATTTTTTGCTGATTGCACTTCCCCTCATAATGCTGACATGGAATGATCAGCGGTTTTTATTGACTCTAGATTACGCACAAGCTTTCGAGGATCTGAAAAATTAACTGATTTCTATCTTGATTCTATGTTCGTCGTGTGGGACTGAAGGTTACCGGGTGTATAGTGACGCCTTGGGCAGTGGTTTGGGATGTGTACTATGTCAACATGGGAATGATATCGCTTACAGTTCGCACTAGTTGAAGGTGCATGAGAGAAAATATCCGGTCCATGATTTAGAGTTAGCGGCCATGGTGTTTGCTTTGATGTTGTGGAGACATTACATTTATGGCGTGAAGGTCGAAATCTTCCCAGACCATAAGAGTTTGAAGTACTTTCTACCTCAGAAAGATCTGAATATGCGTCAGAGGAGATGTATGGAATTTATTGGGGATTACACGTTCGATATACTCTATGCCCCTAAGAGAGGGAATGTAGTGGCATACGCTTTGAGTCGTCAAGCGTCGACACAAGTGAGTTGGATTTTGGCTCATGTTGAGCGTTTGACATGTGAGCTTGAGGGCTTTCAAATCTCCTGTGTAGATCGTGGTTAATCTTCCACGGCTAGTCTTAGCTGGATGGAAGTTTAGTATTGTTGGTTATTGTATCCACAATAACCTAGATTTTTATGAAGTCACCTTTTAACTAAGATGAATTAAGTTTGTATTTGATGCCATGTTCAAGTTAAGTGTTTGTAGGTTATAATTGCAAAGTGTAGACCAATATCAGTTTACAATGGGTCACAAAACACAGAACCATACAATGTAATCCCTCATTGTGTGATCCATGGTGTTGACTCATGTGTAACCTCTCTATTGGGACACACTTCATTTTCAAAGTACTAAAGTTATGGGAGAAAGGCTGGTTGCTGAGTTCTTTGAAGAAAATCATTTTTTAGAATAACAAAATTTTTCTAAGTGTTTTCTCGAGAAAGGCTAATAGGTACTCGAGTAAAATTGAAGTTATTTCTCGAGTAAGCTCAATTAGGTTTTCGAGCAGCAGAAGATGTTCTCGAGAAAGCATAATATAGTTCTTGAGAAAGCCTTACAGTACTCGAGTAGGACTCATTTCTTCCTCGAGTTAACTTAAAATTTAGTTCAGAATTTTTCAAAGTCCTTTTCTCAAGAACGCCAATGATATTTCTCGAGAAGGCCAAAGTATTTCTCGAGAACCAGATGTTCTTACTGGGAAACAGAAATATTTTTCTCGTGTTGGCTTTTTATTCTCGAGTAAAAGAAATTCTTTCTCGGGAAAAGTATTTTCTTTCTCGAGAAGCTAGAATTCTTTTTCTACACTTTCCTTAAGTAATTCTTCTCGAGAACATTATACCTCTTCTCAAGAAATAGAATCTCGTTCTCCAGAAATACTTATCTCTCTCGATGAATGGAGTTCAAGATTCTGAAATTTTGCTAAGTGTCAGACGCATTCAATTTAAAATGTAATTAAACTTTGATTAGTCCACATGGATTGTCATTAATGATATTTTGATCGTTATGTTAGACCTATAATTGGTCTTGTTAGAATCGACAAACCCTAAGAAGATTTAATAAAAAATGCTGAATTATTTTCTACTTTCTAAATCAAGAAGTGTCGCCGCCTTATTCTTCATCGCCGATCTTTTCGATCCAGAAATTAAGACAAGAAGGATTCAATTGATCAAGATTTTCATCTTCTGCAAATCTTCTCCTTGATCGTGGTGATCCTACGTTCTCAGATCGAAGTATTCTCCGATTTCTTCCTCGAATTTTCTAACAGAGCCTTACGATTTTTCAAGAAGGAAGAAGTCGAGATTCAGCTAGATCCGTGAAGACAGTTTGTGTATTTTCATTGTGAATTCATTTTATATTTGTAGGATTTTTCTCTAAGTTTTGTAGGAGTTGTTCTCCGAGTTATTGTAGGAGTGCTTTTATTCCGAGTTATAGGATTGTTTTCCAATTTGAGATAAAAGTGATTTAGCTGAGTCTAGCGTGGTGCTAGACTAGTGAGGTGTAGAGTGGACGTACCCAAGATTGGAGAACCACTATAATTTTTGGTGTCGTTTGTGGTTTGCTTGTTTATTTTCTGCGCATCTCTCGTACAATTTTTATTCCGCAAAAAGATGCATAACTCACCTATTCACACCCCTCTAGGTGATTTAGGTAGACAACTAGACATTATTAATTCGTATCAAAGGGATGTTGTTCATCAAAAGGTTAACACATTGAACAGATCTGCTCCTAGTTGTCTTAAGAGTATACAAGCATCGACAGATTCAAGGATTTTTCTAAGGTCCCCATATGCACTAAGGCAAACTTCCCCATGTGGAAAGAAAGGGTGAAGTTCTTCATGGAAGCAGTATATCCAAGGAATATCATGATAGTGGAAGAAGGCCCCTTCTTTCCTATAACGGCCTACACTAATGACTCCACAAAGAAAGTACAGAAAAAATTGATGGATCTAGATAGAGATGAGATTGTAATTCTATCTCTATACAAGAAAGCTAAAAATATCATAGCAAGTGCAGTTGATGATTCGATGCTACAAAATCTCATTCACTGTCAATCTCCCAAAGAGATGTGTCTATCTCTGATCGTGTTGATGGAAGGCACCGAAGAAGTAATGGATGATAAAAGATCCCTTCTAAACCAAAATTATGAGGCCTTCGGGCAAGGCCCCAAAGAAAATATTGCAAACACCTTTGAAATTTTTTTCATTATCGTCAAAGGTCTGAGGAACTATGGCCGAGTCTTCACTAATGGAGAGCTAAACAATAAGCTCATAAGATCCTTAATAAAGGAATGGGTCAACAAAATATGTGCAATAAGGGAGTTTGGAAAGCTAAGTGAGACTGATCCTCAGAACCTCTCGGAGAAGCATATTTCATATAAGTTTCAAATAAATACAAGAAAAGCTTAAGAAGAGGGAAGCAGATCCACATTGAAGGAGAAGTCTGTCGCACAAAAGGTAGACAACTCAAGGAAGGTAAAGGCTGCATCTCTTGCTCCTTCACAAGAAGAAAGTGAAGAAGAAAACTCAAATCCAAACTCCTCGGGCTCAGAATTATCAGTTGGAGAGTTCTCCCTACTCTCTAGAAAGTTCAAAATGTTCCTGAGTAATAAGAAGCAATGGAAAGGCTAAAAATTTTCTTCCAGAAGATCACATCAGGATGGTGATAGTCATAAGAAAGGCTCAAGTAGCCACGACAGGTATCACTCCAAACAAAATAAACATATTTCATCTGACATTTTTGTTACTATTATAATAATCCAGGGCATGTAATTGCTGATTGCCCACACAAGAAGAATGAGGGTGGAAGAATAGAAGAAAAGAAGTCTTCTTATAGTAAAAATAAATCTTAAAGAAGCCTAGTAGCCAAGAAGGCCAATACTCTCAGTGACACTAACTCATCTGAGTCAACTGAGGAAGATTAAGCCTACTTTGGGCTGATGACGCAGATAGAAGAGGAAGAAGAACCCGAGTACACTAGGAAGGTAAATTCTCAAACCCCTCTCTCAGAATCTGATGCTTCAGAGAAAGATCATGAGGACTGCTCTTATGATGATGAGTCTAAATTCATGATTCAATAGAAGGAGTTGATCAACGATTATGACAAATGTCGAAGAGTCGTGAGAATGCAAGCCAAGGAGATCAAATCTCTTAAGACTTAGGAGAGCACTCTGAGTGAGGAATTCGCAAGGATGGAATCACTTAGAAAGGAATTCCATACTGTGATGGAAGACTACAATAAAGCTCTCGAGCACCTAAACCTGAAAGAGAAAATCATTGAGAAATTGGAAGAACAACTTGCCGCTAAAAAGAAACTGGTTTAAAGTTTCTTAAAGCCCAAGACAGTCCTTCCATTTATTCTTAAATTCTCCAGTCAGGCTAAAGGAGCTGGCTTAGGACATGAGGCTGCTCCTAGTAAATCTTCTAGGAGGAATAAAACTCAAAGAAGGAATAAGGCTACTAAGAAAGCTTTAGCCAACGAGTAGTGGAAAGCTCCTCTAGTTCAAACATCGTTTAAGAAGGTCATCTTCCCAAAAAATGAGTTTGATTTTGATTCATCAAACGGTCATTTTGCTAGGCCTTCTTATGTAGAGCCTAAGTCCTGGTACTAACGATGTACCCATCCCCGAAGCTTTGGTGAAACTGTAGTCAAGGCTCTTTATGAGGAAATATAAATGAAATACAATGGTCCATACGTTCATGGCCATAATATGAAGAACGAACCTAAGGCCAAGACCGTTGTTCCAAAGTAAAAGGAGGTGAAAAAGGCTTGTGAGTACCATCATCATGAGGCTTCAACCTCCAGATCAGCCTCCCTTTCAAGACCACACATTCAAAAGGTCAAGTAGGAGACTTGGAAAAGGTATAACAGGTTTGACTGTTGGTGTTGCGGCAAAGTTGGTCACTTTGCTGTAGATTGCTGGTTTAATCCCAGAAGCTTTAAAACTCCTCTAGTTAATCATATGAGGCAGACCACTCGTAATGTTAACACTCCTAAGGGGAGCATGCTGTCAAATAACCAAGGACCCAAACGCGTTTGGGTTACTAAGGTAAACTAATTCTATTTTTGCAGGTATGTACAAAGGCCAACAAATCGCCTATCTAGTCAGTGGATGCTCTCGGCACATGACTAGGATAAGAAGCCTTATTCAAAAGTACTCTCCAGTTGAGAACAGAGCAAAGGTTATATTTGGAGGTTCTGATAGGGGAATCCTAAGAGGCTACAGTATGATCACTAACGGTAGTATATCCTTATCATTTGTGGCTTATGTTGAAGGATTATAACATAATCTTTTAAGCATAAGACAACTTTATGATAAATGATACATAGAAGAATTTCATGCAGACAACTGCTTGATAAAATTGGTTGATTACTTAGAAATGATTCTATCAGGCACTCGTAGTAGAAATATTTTTTATTTAATTTTATTTTCATAGACTCGTCTACACCAATGTGCTTTTTGGCAAAATGTAGTGTCTCATGGTGACCAAGGCCAAAAGAGATTAACACATATAAATTACAAAACTATTAATAAATTATTTTATTTTAATTTAGTACGTGATGCACCCAACATTAAGTGCGTTAAAGATAGACCTTGTTACGCATGTGTAAAAGCCAATAAAACAAGGGCTACCTTTAAAAGCATTATTGGAAATGAATCTAATAGGTGTTTAAACCTACTTCATATGGACTTGTTCGGTCCCATGAAAATTAGAAGTTTGGGAGGTAATGATTATACACTGGTTATTGTAGATGAATACTCTCTTTTCTCCTGGGTGTTCTTTCTAAAACACAAGTTAGATACTTTTGATATTTTCACTAATTTTGTGAGGCAAATACAAGATGAATACAATTGTTCAGTTGTCAAAATCAGAAGTGACAATGGAACAGAATTCAAATCTGGGGCCATGACATAATTCTATGAAAGTATAGGTATCTTTAATGAGTTCTCCTATCATCGTAACCCTCAACAAAATTGAGTCGTGGATAAAAGGAATAGAACACTCATAGAGACCTACAGAACCATATTGAGTGATGCCTCACTACCAGAATACTTCTAGGCTGAAGCCATCAACACTGCTTGTCACATGCAAAACAGAGCACTCATAAATAAGAACTATGTTAAAACACCATACGAACTACTAAAGGCAGGAAACCGACTATTTTATATTTTACAATCTTTGGTAGTAAATGCTTCGTACTTAACAATGAGAAGTATCACATAACTAAATTCAGTGGAAAGTTTTTTGAAGGTATTTTCGTAGGATATAGTAGCCATAGTAAGGCATATAGGATTTTTAACAAGAAAACCCTGATCATAGAAGAATATATTAATATTGTATTTGAAAGATTATGTTAATAGATCCTAAACACCTAGAGGAGGGGGGGTGAATGGGTTCAAATCCAATTTTAACTTATACAATGAAAATATTAATCACAACATAGCAAATTAAGCTACAACTATCACAACACAGGATAAAACAAGCATAGGAAAACACAACACAACACACAGTATTTTATAGTTGTTCCCCAATTCGTGGGTACATCCACTCTCCCCCCTTCACCTATCCAGCAGAGAGCTGGATTCGGCCAAACTTCTTTCCACTAACTCAGATCCTCAAATCTTACAACTCAGAACCCAACTAGTTCCTATAGCTCAGACTTCTTCAAGTCTTAAAACTCAGATTCTTTCTAAGAAACCTACCTCAGGCAAATAGCCCTACCTCAGCCCTTAATTTTCAGGCCTATAACTCAGATCATAGAGATCCGGCCTCAGCGTTTATAAAATTAGTCTTACAACTCAGAGAGATAACTCTCTTACACTGAGATCTATAAAAGATCTTACAGAAAAATTGATTATGAAAGTGATAAATTCTTCACCTAGTTAGAGAGAGAAAGGGGTGAAAGCTTCTTGATCAGTTCTTTATTGATCTAACTGCTTAAGATCCAACCTATCTTAGCTTCTTCAAAGCTTCTTGAATATAAACAAATTAAGGTTGATCTTCTTGTGAAGTTAGAGATGATCCTCAATCCAGCTTCGTTCTTCTATTCAGAATTTGATCTGATATCTTCTTGCAGACTTTTTCAGGATCTGTCTTCTCTTGATGACTTGTAGATTTCAACTGTTAGAAAAATGACAAGTCCTTTCTTCTTAGACTTCTCTTGTTTGATGATGGAACAAGTCTTTATATATACCCATCTGAGGTTACCTGTTCATCCAGTTCATAATGGCCTTCTGACAGCTCTGACAGATGCAATAGCTTTGTTGGTTATTACAGCTGCCAAGTCTACAGTCTTGACACCTGATACCTCATTGTACTTTATCTCAGCAGAAATGCGTCGATATAATACTTCAAATGTGTCAACACAAATATACCATGTGTCGACACAATTCTTGATGATGTCGACACAGCTCACACAATATCGACACAGCGCTTCTTTATCTACTCGACACAACTTCTGTGGAATGTGTCGACACAAGTCCTGTGTGTCGACACAATAGCTTCTAGTCTCGACATAGTTAGTGTTGACAGAATTTCTGTGTATGTCGACACAAGTCCTGTGTGTCGACACAATTGCTGCTAATAGAATTTCTGTTTCGACACAAGTCCTGTGTGTCGACACAAACTAGCTTCCAATGTCAACACATTTCCTTCACAAGTGTCCACACTTGTACTTAGAATATTTTTCTGAATTTCCTTAACCTGCACATTAAACTCAACATCCCATCAAATACACATTGATGTATATCATTGAGTTAAGTGAGACTTCATCCAAAACAAAGATTATGAGATATAAAATCATTACTCAGACAGGGTAACTCATAAACAGAAACAACATGTAATATCATCACAAAATGTGATAAAATACAGTGAACAAGAATCAGTTTTTTTTAAAATTACAAAGATTTTAGAACAAAAGATTACATTGTTCTAAACCTAGTCAATCTATCCCTAGGATTGATCAGGCTCTTTAATGACAATTCCTTTGCCAGACTGAATCCTAACATGTACATTAGCTTTTGTGTCATCATCCAGCTTCTTTCTTTTGAGATCCTTCTTCTTGAGCTCTTCAGCCTTGATCTTTTGCCTTTCAAAGAAATGATAAGTCTTTGGGAAATACTTGCTAGGCTCCACAGAGCTAGCATACCCAACTCTGAGGTCTCTTTTGAACTGATATATGACATCTTGCCGCTTTTGATATTTGTTCCATTCCTATTCAGAATACCACTTGCCTCTATCATGCATATTCTCTTTAATAGCTTGCGAAGCAGTAAGTATAATATTCCTGGAGGTTGGACTCCATTGTTCCAAATCAGGCTTTAATTCTATCTGTTCTTTGAATCTTTTCTTAGAAAGCTGAGCTTCTTTCTTAGCATCCCATGGTCTTTGTGCTTGTTGTTCTTTTTGTAATACAACTGCAAACATTTCAACAATTTCATGAATAACATTATGTACCTCCTGTGGAGGGCTATACATTTGGTGTACTACCTGCTAGATTTCTTCAAAATATGATGGGGGATAAATGACTTGGGCTTCTTCCTGCTGAACCCAGTCAATATAAGTAGGTTGAATTCCTGATTCTACAGTGTTGTCATCATCATAAAGGTCTAGATGACCAAGAGTTGCTCTGATGCTATTGGTTATACATTTAGAATGATCTGAGCTTGCTTTGACTAATACTCTCTCGCCCTTTATGACTTTTTAGCTACATGGTCTCTTAGATCATCCTTTTGAAACCTTACCTGATTAGCCAGATAATCTGTTCCTTCTTTGTAGTAGGCCCTGAACTTCTTCATTTGATCAAAGATAGCTTGTTGAGATGCCTGGATTGCTGTTTGGACAGCTACTAAATCTTCTTTGATTTGCTTGGACACTTTAGTCTTTACATCAGTTGCAATACTCCCAAGTTTTGTTAGAATATTTTATGAGAGTCTACTAGATGATCATTCATTATGATTTGATTTTCCAGGACATAACCTTGTTTCACTGTAATGTCTACTATTTCAGTTTTGATTTCCTATTGTTGCTTGGCCAAGTAAACTACAACATTACCTCCTTTATGGAAGCAATCAGTCATCTCTTTTTTATTCTGATTGACTTAAAATTTGATGGATTTGATATCCTGGGCCAGTTAAAATTACAGGTCCTTATGGGTCTCATCCATATATTTTTCAAGAGCAAGTCTTTGCTCATCCATCTCCACTTGCAGTTTCACAAAAAATGAACTGAAGTCTACTACTGGAGCTAGTGTTTGTGGGACAGTCTGCAAGGCTTTCTAATAGCCTGAGCTCTTCTTCCTGAGCTCCACCAGTTTCCTTTGGTTTTCACTGGAGGCTTCTTCATCTCTAGAAGAATCAGATGAACTAGCTATATCCACTGTGTTTTTTTGACTAGAGGCAACATTTGACATCTCCCCCTCAGTTCTTAACATCTCCCCCTCAGTTCTTGCTCCTTGTAAGTTAGGAAATAACTCCTCTAGTGTAACTCTTATTGCATCTGAACTGGAGGAATAACTTTATCCTTCTCAACAGATGGATCCCCCTGGACATCAAAGTCCTCTTCCAGGGTTTTCTCTTAATTAGGAGAGTTTTGTTGTTCAGATTGATTTGAATCAGATATATGCACATGCTGTGCTTCTTTCTCAGTATTTGTGGTTGCAGTATTATTGATTTCTTAAACTATTATCATGACTGTGTAAGTTTCTTTTTCACTATCCAGTGTAACTTCATTTATACCTCCCCCTAGGTCTGGTAGCTGTGGATTTTATGGTTCATAGACAAGTGTAGTTTCAGTGTTGTCTCCCCTGGAGTTTATACCACCTAGTTGTCTGTAACTTTGATGCTCTTCCCCTGGGAATTATCAATAGTGCAAGTTTCTAGAGTCAGAGATTTTCTTGTCCTCTCATGTTCTTCATCATCTGAGCTGAAGACAACTTCCTCCTCTGAAACACTAGAAGATTAAGCTTCCTTGGTTGGAGTTTTCTTTTTCTGAACCTTTTTCATGTGTTTCTGAGGTGTAGAAACATCCTTGGTCAACACCCTATCCCATCTGGACAGTATTCTTAAGTCCATTATCCTCATATGATTAATATTAGAACCTGTAGTCTTATTCATCACTTCTGTAATACTAAAAGACAGATACAGGCTTAGTATTCTAGCAAAATTATGTTTCTTGAGACTTTCTTTAATATTTCTAAACACAACAGCAGATGAGTCAGTTTTCACTTTGAATATGACTCTGGTCATGAGATTGAACATATAGGCTAAAATCCTATCATGTCCTCATAATTTTCACAAAAAAAACTTTGCCAATAATCTCAGAAAGGAATTTGCCCTTGGAACTCATTCCCTTCCTGTTCATTGATGATTCAATCATGGTAGTGGGATCCAGTCCAAACAATTGGAGAGCATCTTTTGTCATGGAAGATGCTATGCCATCTTCTTCCTTTATCCTCAGAAGCTGAAGTGTTTTACTTAAACTCTTTTGTGTGAGTTTTACCTTAGTACCTTGGACATATTTTTTAATCATCATTCCCTTAGAATCAATTGATGCCGATGAGTAGAATTCAAGAACCTCCTTCTTCCATATCCTGGTAGGTTCTGAGACTATGTACTCCAATCCATTGTCGGTGATTAGGGTAATTACGGCTTTGATTTCTTGTGAGGCAGTCTCAAACGCATTGCGACCCAGTTCATATCCCTCATTTACTTTCTCTTCCATTTGTGGCGCCATGGATGAAAGAGAGAGAAGAGATTAGACAGTAGAATTTCTTGTTGACACAGGGTTTATAGTTGAGAGTTCTATATAACATAGTCGACTAGATTTTATTTCTCCTATTTATAGAATCTTGTAAAGTGTAGGTCAAAAGATGCTCCTAAATAAGAATCTTATTAGTCGACATAATTTTGCATGTGTCGACATAGACTACTCAGGTCATGATAGAGAATTGTAGGTGTCGACATAGATGTTTGTGTGTCAATACAGAAATCTTCTAATACAAGGTATCGAAAGAGTTGTGTCAACACAAACCTTTTCTGTCGACACAGATTTTATTTCTGTGTCGACATAGTTTATTCCTTTTTCGACACAACTCACTGATAGTGTCGATACAGTGAGCTTGTGTCGACACCAACTGTCTAATTTAGCCAATTTTTGAGAAATTTTGTGCTAATTCAACATACCTAATTAAATCTAACATTTTTCCTAACATTTTACTCTAGGTTTAACATATCTAATTCAATCTTAAAATAATTGAATTTACTTTCATCCAACGGTTTTGTAAATATGTCAGCAATTTCAATGTTAGTGTTGTCAAATTCTAGACTTATGTCTTCTTTTTTTACATGTTCTCTAATGAAATGAAACCTGATTTCTATATGCTTAGTTCTGCTATGTGAAACAAGATTTCTAGCAATAGATATGGCACTAGTAGAATCACAATATAATGAAGTTCTACATACCTTGATGTCATAGTCTTCAAGTTGATGTTGTATCCACAACAGCTGAGCACATCAACTGCTTGCAGCTACATATTCTTACTTAACAGGGGATATAGCCACACTTGTCTGCTTTTTGCTGCTCCATGACACCAATCTTCCATGTAAGAACTGACATGTTCCTGTAGTGCTTTTCTTATCTTCTTTGCAGCGTACAAAGTCTGCATCTGAATAACCTGTTAGCAGAAAATGTCTATTCTTAGGGTACTTAAGACTAAGATTTTGTGTGCCCTTAAGATATGTCAAAATTCTCTTGATAATAGAATAATGAGATTCTTTTGGGCAAGCTTGGTACCTTGCACAGACACATGTGACATACATGATGTCAGGTTTACTAGCAGTCAAGTAAAGAAGGGAGCCAATTATCCCTCTATACAAAGACTCATCAATAGGTTTTCCTACCTCATCTTTGCCTATAGGCATATTTGACCCCATTTGAGTTCTCATGGTGGAGGCTGACTCCATGCCATATTTCTTAATTAACTCTTTAGTGAACTTAGACTGGGATATGGACAAGCCATCATCAGTCTGTCTAACTTGGAGTCCCAAGAAGAATTTCAGCTCACTCATGCTGCTCATCTCAAACTTCCCTTGCATAAGTTTGGCAAACTTTCTACAAAGGTTGTTCTCTTTTGATCCAAAGATAATTTCATCAACATATATCTGGACTAGGATGATCTTGCCTTTTGATTCCCTAAAGAATAGAGTCTTGTCAATTTTCCTGCTTGAGAATTTATTCTCAATGAGGAAGGTAGACAGAGTTTTATACCAAGCCCTAGGGGCTTGTTTCAATACATATAGAGCTTTATTAAGCCTATAAACATAGTTAGAATAAAGATGATCTACAAAACCTGAAGGTTGTTCAACATAAACTTCCTCTTTTAAGTCACCATTCAAAAATGCTGACTTTACATCCATCTGGAATACCTTGAACCCTTGGTAAGCTGCATAGGCAAGGAACAACCTTATTGCTTCTATCCTTGCCACTGGGACAAATGTCTAGTCAAAGTCTATTCCTTCTTCCTGCCTATAACCTTTTTGCAACCAGTTTGGCTTTGTTCTTGACTACAATGTCATTTTCATCTAACTTGTTCTTATAGATCCACTTACTCCCTATGACATTGTGATTCTTTTGCTTAGGAACAAACTTCCAGACTTTACATCTTTTGAATTGATTCAGCTCTTCCTGCATGGCATCAATCCAATTTGGGTATTGTATGGCCACTTCAAATTTCTTAGGTTCCATCTAGGACAAGAAGATTGAACATAGAACTGTGTTTATGCTCTTACTTTTGGTCAGAACTCCTTGTCTTGCATCACCAATGATTTGGTGTGGAGGATGATCCCTTAGATGTCTTATTGTTGGAGGAAATCTGTCCACCTATTAATTTTCTTCATTTTCCTCACGAAGCTGTACTTTATTGTCTTCATCTTCATCTTGTGGGTCTTGAACTCACCCTAGACAACATCCATCATTTTACTCATCCTGTCTTATAGATTGGTCTTAACTAAATGTTAGCATGTCAATCTTTTCCTTCAAAATTGTAGGGCTAGAAGAAGTGCTAGATAGCTTACAGTTGATTAGCTTAGATTCATCTATTTGGTACACTGGAAACTGGGTACCAGATTTGGAGAAGCCTCACTTAACTCAATGATATACATGAATGTGTATCTGATGGGATGTTGAGTTTCAATGTGCAGGTTAAAGAAATGCACGAAAATATTTTAAATACAAGGGTCGACACTTGTGAGGGAAATGCGTCGACACCAGAAGGCAGATTGTGTCGACACACAGGACTTGTGTAAGCCAACAGAAATTCTTTTAGCGGTAGTTATGTCGACACACGGGACTTGTGTCGACACACAGAAGTTCAGACTAGAAGCAGTTGTGTCGACACACAGGACTTCTGTCGACACACACTCAAGAAATCTGTCAACACCAGCTATGTCGAGACTAGAAGAAGTTGTGTCGACACATAGGACTTGTGTCGACACACACTCAAGAAATCTATCAACACCAACTATGTCGAGACTAGAAGCAGTTGTGTCAACTCACAGGACTTGGTGTTGACACATCCAACAGAAGATGTGTCGAAAAGACAAAGAATGACTATGTCGACATATTAGGAGCTGTGTCGACATCTTCAAGACTTCTGTCGACGCATGGACTATTTGTGTTGGCACATTTGAAGTGTTATCTAGTCAAGTCTCTGCTGTGATAGAATTTCAAGGAGGGGTCAGGTATCAAGACTGAAGTCCAGACTGCTGTCATAAGTAACAAAACTATCACATATGTCAGAGCTGTCAGAAGGCCATTATGTACCAGATCAACCGGTAACCTAGATGGGTTCTATATAAAGACCTATTCTATCACAAAAAGAAGATAGTAAATAGAGAAGAGAAAATGGTGAACTAAGAAATAAACACAGATGAAGTAAAGTAAGAAGAAGGTAGATCCTGAACAAGTCTGCAAGAGGAGTTCAGATCTAATTCTGAATATAAGAAGGAAGTTGGATTAAAGATCATCTCCAACTTCATTTGTTGATAAACCTTACTTTGTTCAGATTCAAGAAGCTTTGAAGAAGCTAAGACAGGTTAGATCTTAAGAAGTGAGTTCAATCAAGAACATATCAAGAAAGTCTTCACTCATTCTTTTTCTATATGGGTGAAGAATTTATTATTTTAAAAAATAAATTTTTCTGTAAGATCTCTTGTAGATCTGAGTGTAGGAGAGTTATCTCTCTGAGATGTAAGCCTAAACATATAATGGTTGAGGTATGGCTGAGTGCCTGAGGTAGGATCTTGGTGATTTGAGTTGTAGGCCTGGTGGTTAAGGCTGAGGTAGGACTGAGTGTCTGAGGTAGGATCTTGGAGATCTGAGTTGTAGGCCTGGTAGTTAAGGCTGAGGTAGGGCTTTTGCATGAGGTAGGTTTCTTGGGAAGACTCTGAGTTGTAGGACTTGAAGAAGTCTGAGCTGTAGGAACATGTTTGGTTCTGAGTTGTAAGATCTGAGAATCTGAGATAGTGGAAGGAAGTTTGGCTGAATCTAGTACTCTACTAGATAGGTGAAGGGGGAGAGTGGGCGTACCCATAAATTAGGGAACCATTATAAACCATTGTGTGTTGTGCTGTGAATTTTCTATGATTGTTATTCTTTGTGCTGTTATAGTTGTGCTGTGTTTAACATTTTTAATTGCATAAGTTATTAAACAGAATTTGAACCTATTCACCCCCCCCCCCCCCCCCCGTCTAGGTGTTTAGGCTCTATAAACCAAATATTTCAAGTGGTATCAGAGAGAGATTCACTCAAATATAGACCTAACAGTCTGTGTAGATCTCCAAGGTAATTAACTGTAAGCCAGAATGGGTTCAAGTGAATATCAGAAGGACTTGGTTCCATGAAACCTCCTATCTATAGGAAAGAAAAATTTGGCATATAGAAAGAGAGGGTCAGATCTTTCATGGAAGCATCAGATCAAAGAATCTAAATCACAGTTCTAGAAGGACCTTTCATTCGTATGAACATATCAGTTCTTGATGCAAATCTCAAAACTCCAAAGAGCTATTCTGAAATGACTAAGGAAGAGATCATCCTAGTAACCTAAGACAAGAGAGCACAAAACATAATTGTGAGTGCCATAGATGATTCAACATTCCATAATCTGGTATATTGCAAAACCTCCAAGGAGATGTGGGACACTTTGATTGTCTTTATGGAGGGAACTGAAGAAGTAAGAGAGGATAGAAAGTCCATGCTAAATCAAGAATATGAGAGCTTTAGACAAGCCAAGACATACAACATAGCTGAATGTTAGAAGAAATTCTTTAGAAATGTAAATGAGTTAATGACCTATGAAAGAGTCTTTAGCACATATGAACTTAATAACAAGTTTCTCAGGTCACTAACCAAGGACTGGGATACAAAAATATGTGCCATTAGAGAGGTGGCCAAGCTTACTTATACACCTCCAACAACCTTGTTTTGAAAACTGTTATCTAATGAGATGCAGCTCACTACTAGAAAGGAGAAGGAGAAAAGTAATAGGTCTGAATACAAAGAAAAGTCAGAAGCCTTCAAGGCTGAAGCCACAAGAATGGGTAGGAGAAATTCTCCTTCTCCACCCTTGAGAATTTCTGAGGTTGAATCAGAAAATCCTGACATCAACACTTCAGAAAGCCACAACTCTGATGAAGAATTTACTGCCTTTACAAGGCAGTTTCAAAGGTTCATGAAGAAGAAGAAATGGAGAATAAAGCCATCTTCATCTCTCTCCAAGGATGACTATTACAAGAAGAAGAATACTTTTAAGGATGACAAGTATTGCTCTAATCCTAGTAAACAAATTTCATCTAAAATTGTTTTCTATTATTTCAACAGGCCAGGACATGTCATAGCTAATTGTCCTGATAAAAGAAAGGAATCTAAGGAATAGAAGAAGCATCAAAATAAGGGAAAGAAGGAGAGATCCATTTTTGCCCAGAAGCAGAAGAGTTGGACTGACTCTTCATCATCAGAATCTGGAGAAGAGGATAAAGCAGAAGCCTATATTGGATTGTTCACTATAGAAGAGGATTCTGTAGAAACTGAATTCCTGCAAATGTTGGATTCTATAAAGGGGAGTGAAGATAATTATTGTAGAGGGCTGATGGCTTTGTCTGAGGAAGAACAGTGTCAGGATCAGCCTGGTCCTAGTAAAGTACACAATCCATCAACAGTCTCTGATTATTATACTGGATCAGAATTAGAAGTATCAGCATCAAGAGATGAGGATGGTTCTGAATCTAAAGGGGATGTCCATCAACTAATTGATGAGTATGGTGGTCTGTTGCAAACTCTTAAGAGAAGTAGAATATTATCAAAGAGCAGGCTAAGGAAATTGCATCTCTTAAATTGGTTGTATCAGATTCAGCAAAAGTGTTGGATTTGAAGTTAAATGAAGTTACCAAGCTGAAAAACATAACTGTTATTCAGATGGGTGCAATTACCTTCAAAAATGATCACATCAATAGTCTAGAAGTCAGACTTCAAAGAGAGAAGGATCTTGTGGCTAAATTATCAAAGCCAAAGTCAGTCTTACCCTAAATAGACAACATTATCTCCCAAAAGGGTAAGATGGGATTAGGCTTCAATGAAAGAACTAGGGCAGCATATTCCAAAAGAAAAGGAAAACCCAGTTCAACCACTAGCCTTCAAACCACCCATTTCTTTAAGAAAAGTAATGCAACCTACTAATAGGTATGATCATGACATCACTCATGGTCAATGTAAGTATGGTAATCTGAATGGAAAGGGAAAAAATGCTAATTATGCTTCCCATGAGCAAACACACCAGGTTATTAAAGAATCCTTAGTGTTTACTGCTCCAGCACCTACACATAAAAGGACTGTTGACAACAACGCTGTTAAGCCTGGACTTAAAAGAAGGTATAACAAATATGAATGCTGGTGCTGTGGAAAAGTTGGCCACTATGCCATTGATTGTTTGCAAAATGCCAGTGTCCAAAAAAATGACAACTCACCTGTCAGAAAGGCTGCAGGCTAGCATGTCATATTCCAAGCTAACCTTAACCTAGGACCAAAAAACAATTGGGGTTCTAAGGATAGGTAATTTTATTTGATGCAGGTGAGTCCAAGTGGCCATAACCCAATATTGTACTTGGACAGTGGATGTTCCAGGAATATGACTGGAATAAAATGGATGCTGAAGGATAACTCTCCCATAGAAAATGGATCCAAAGTGATCTTTGGTTGATCTGAAAAGGAAGTCATCAAAAGGTTTGGTAACATTTCCAATTACTCTATCACTTTTACTCAAGTGGCTTATGTGAAAGTTTTGAAACATAACCTAATAAGCATAAGCCAACTAAGTGATCTAGGTTATGACACTTCTTTATATAAGGGTGTATGCCAAATAAGAAGGTCAAATGATCAAGAGATCATTCTGACATGCACTATGAAAGGAAATGTCTACTATCTTAACCTTGATTGTCAGAATAAGTACTCACCAATCTGTCTACTTGTAGATGAGAAAGCATCTCATTGTGTCCAATGGCATAAGAGGCTAGCTCACCTGAACTATAAGTAAATTGGCAAACTCTTTAGTATGAAGTTAGTGAGTAATGGTCCTCAAGTCAAGTGTATTAAAGAGGGTCTATGTTCAGCTGCCAAAAGGGCAAACAGACCAGGACCCCTTTCACTGGACAAGATACCACAGATTCGCTGTTATGTATTTACCTCCTGCATATTGATTTATTTGGTCCTATTTCTGTTCATAGTTAAGGTAGGAAAGCTTACATGTTTGTAATTGTGGATGACTATTCTAGATTTACATGGGTTTTCTTCTTGAGGCAGAAATCTGAAACCCCTACTATCTTTAAGAATTTTGTTAGGCAAATTCAGATTGAACTTAACAATTAAGTGGTCAAAATCAGAAGTGACCATGAGACTGAATTTCAGTTTGAATGCACGATAAGGTTCTCTGAAGAACTTAGGATTAATCAGGAGTTCTCCTTACGTAGAACTACCCAGTAAAATGGGGTTGCTGAAAGAAAGAATAGGACTCTTATTGAGGCAAGTAGAAAACTACTAAGTGACACTTCTCTCCTAGAATATTTCTGGGCTGAAGCAGAAAATACTGCATGTCATGTTCTCAATAGAGCATCCAACAATAAAAGACACAAGAAGACACCCTATGAGATTATGAAAGGCAAGAAAACCAAACATATCTAAAAGATATAAGTTGTCTACCTAAATCACCTAGAGGGGGGTGAATATGTGAGATGTGCGTCTAAAGCAAAATAAAAATTTAGCGACAAGCACAAATAAGTAAGCAATTAATCACACAGACGACAAGAGATTTATAGTGGTTCCCCGATCTTGGGTACGTCCACTTTCCTCACCGATCTAGTAAATCACTAGGCTCGGCTACTCCACTATCTCGGATTGCAAACCAATCCTACACCTCAGAACCATGTTCCTACAAAACTCGATCCCAAACGTATCTACACTCGGAAGATAGAACTTTCTTACCACTCGGAGATAAATCTCCTACAAAAAAAAATTGTTTGAGGAAATATAAAAACAAAATAACACAGATTTGAATCTTTGGCTTTGTCTTCTTCATTTAGAGCTTTCGGCTTGGACAGAAAATTTTGAAGAAGTCTTGATAGAAATCCACAGATCTGAGATCTTGAATCACCACTATCAAATAAAAATATCAGAGATCGATGAAGCACGAAGTGATCAGATGATTCTTCTTGATTCTGGATCGCTTGAGACTTAGAGATCGGCATTAGTGGCTGTGAGAAGGATGATCCAGAGCTCTTTTCGCAACCAGTAATGGCGGCTGAGAAAAATTATTTTTTCGGAAATATTTCTTTCATAATATTCTCTGTATTCTAAAAAGATAAATTGTTGTTGTGTTTTTTAAGGTCAAATCGGAAAGGACCTATTTATAGGCGAACTGTAACGGTCATACTAATCTTTACTGATGACACGTGGACCAATCAGAAAAGAGTAATTCAAAATACCCGTTGAATCTATACTTAGAAATATTCCAGGAAATATAAACCAATATACCCGAGAGAAATGATATACTCGAGTATAAGAGGTCTGCTACTCGAGTATAAGAGGTCTGCTACCCGAGTAGATAAGAGAGGAATATACTCGAGTACAAGGACAGAAACTACTCGAGTATCTTGCGAAGAACTACTCGAGTGACTAGAGAAACTACTCGAGTATAGCAGGAAAAAACTACTTGAGTAAGATAAGACCTAATCGAGTATGGGAAAATATACTCAAGTGTAAACACAAATACTTCACAGAAAAGAAAACTTGAAGAACATACTCGAGTATAAGAATTGAAAATACTCGAGTACAGAGAAGACAACCTAGTCAAATAGAAACAAAGGATCCACTCGAGTACTTGAGAAACTACTCGAGTATAAAATAAATCTACTCGAGTACTAAGTCACTTACTCGAGTATATCAGGGAAGTACTCGAGTATGTGGACTTGAAAAAGTTCATACTGAATACAGAAAGCTCTACTCGTGTATAAACATAGCCTACTCGAGTGACTAACCATCTATTCGAGTATAAATATCACCTACTCGAGTATAAGAAATCTACTCGAGTATAAGCTCATATACTTGAGTATACAGAGTCTTCTCGAGTCTGTCCAAGGATCTGCTCGAGTACTAAGTCACTCACTCGAGTATGTGAAGGATACTACTCGAGTATGTGGACTTAGAAAAATTCCAGACTGAAATAATCTTCAATACTCCATAGTCCATAAGTCCAAATACATGTAGATGAAGTATATCCCAATATAGAGGTTATACCTGAGTCAACACCTTGGATCACACAATGAGGGATTATATTGTATGGTCCTGTGTTTGGTGACCCACTATAGGCTGACATTGGTATACACTTGGTAATAAGGTCCTTCATACATACAACTCAAACACAATATCAAATAAAACTTAATTCATCATAGTTCAATGTATGACTTCCTACAAATCTGAGGTGTTATGAAGACAATTTCCAACAATCTCCCCCTATTTGTAGAAGTCAGCACACTCTACACTAAGGTGAATTAATTAGAGTAAAAAGAACAATGATAGCATATATCAATGATAAATAAAGTAGTAAACTACTTTAACAAAGAATAATAATTAAG
The DNA here is from genome assembly GCA_039513925.1 of Platanthera zijinensis. NCBI lineage: Eukaryota > Viridiplantae > Streptophyta > Magnoliopsida > Asparagales > Orchidaceae > Platanthera > Platanthera zijinensis. The sequence goes on from CM077091.1 coordinate 48,173,448, forward strand.
GATTACCATAATCAGAGTTATATATAATAAAGATTTCCATTTCCACATCATCATTCACTCAAGGAAAAGCTTCTCTATGTAATTTTTATCTTTTCAGATTTTGCCTCTCCAAGTACCTGAAAGGTTTAGGAAAGTAAGTTCTGGGCCTTTGAGGAGCAGCTGGATTATTGTATCCCCATCGCTTGTCATGCAATCTAATTTTTATCTGGGATACGTCATAGGCTTTCCATTTAGAGGAACTGTAGAACTGATCTCTATATTCTCAAAAATCTTTCACCAGCTTCAAGGTATCAAAAATCAGAGACTTGGAGGTAGGACTCCCGACTTCAGCATGCACTAATTCAGGTCTTTCCTCTGGAACTGGGGCTGACTCTTTCCTAGGTGCAGAACGACTGGCAGAAGCGCCGTCACTATACTTTCTTTTCTTGTTTGGAGCACCCTGATCAGCAGGTCTTCTAGATGAGGAAGCACCTCGATAAAAGTGTCCCTGAGAGCTACAAGGAATATCATCTTTCCAAACATCAGAATACGATAGAGGAGGCTCAGACATCTCACCAGCAGGTCTGGGAGAGAAGATTGGCACATCCTCTTAAATGTTAACATGAACCTGAGCATTTGAAGAGGATTTTCCTCAAGACGATCTAGACTTCTGGGAATGATGGTAGGATCAAGCTGGAAATCTACGAAGTTCTTATTATACACCCAGACTGCAGTATAATATATATAGAATTTAACTAACTGAAGTTGGGCTAGAATATCTGCTTTCATTTCTTTAACTTTTCCATCCAAAGTAGCTTGAGACTGGGCAGATAACTGGGTAGAGATTTTTTCAACTTGTTCTTTCACTATTTTCTCCCCCTTGCTGATTTCTACAGATAGCTGAGCAATAGCCTCATCTCTGAAAGTTCTAACTTCCTCACAAACCTTCATAACGTTTGCTTCAGCCCTTTTGTCAAACTGAATTTGATTGTATGCCACTATTTCAGCTTGGTTCCTTACTTCACCTATACTAGTGATAGTATGGTCTATTGCCTTTCCACCCAACTGAAACAGTCTTCTCAACTCGTCAGTATTGGCTTGAATTTCTGCAAAGCCTCTACTCATTTCAGATTCAAGAGTAGAGACCTTGTCTTTTACTGAATTCAGAGAATCATCAAAGTAATTTCTCGGTTCTAGGAGCATATGCTCAATCTTACTTATAATATAAGAATAATTCGGGGGAGCAGAGGCAGGAGAAGAGGATGAAACAGGGCTTGAGGAACAGGGGATACCCATGGAGGAAATTCTTCAATCACAACTGAGCTTACAACTCTCTTTGTAGGTACTATCTCAACTAAATCTTCTTGATTTATGAAAGAAGGGAGAGAGAAATTAGGTGTTCTAAGAGGTTGATCAACATGCTCTGGGGACATGTCCTCATCATCGGACAGGAGGAAACTCTCATGCTGATTTGGGTCTTCAGCAGGAGACTGAGCAGGTGAGGGAGAGGGATATGGCTACTTTGATAGCAACAGGTCCTTTGTAGGAAACTGATCTTCAGGTAGTTGATGCTCAGGAGAGACAAAAACTGATACTTCTTGATGTTAGGGATCATCTGATCTTAGCTCTTCAATGAATCTGTCGATATCTGCAGCAGTTGAGAGGATGTCCTCTTGAACTTGTACATCTGAGAGAATATATGCTGGAGAAGGGGATGGATCTCTTATCTGAGCTGGCTGAGATGGAGACACTGAATTCTGATGCTGAGGGCTAGATGAAGAAGGATCCCCCTCAACTATTGCACCCAAGGTGTCACTAGTTTGATGCAAAGGAGTTGATGGAATCCTATCATCTTACACATTTTGTTCTCTGGTGATATCTTCTTTGATAACAGGAGCTTTGGATGCTTGAGCAGTGTTCTGAAGTTTTATCTCATATCTCTGGATAGAAGAAATGGAGACCTTTTTTATGTGGTGGAGGGGAGTTCCTTTGGATAAATTGAAAACTTCGGGATTAATCTCATCGAGGAGTAGAGATATAATCCTAGCAAAATTAGGGTGTTTTACACTGTCCTTGATCTTGTCCAGTAGAAACATTCCAAACTGGAACTTCTTTCGGCAGACGATAGCTTTCATAATGTCAAACATACACATGGATATCTCTCAGATCGAATAGGTTTTGCACAGAATTACTTTAGAAATTACATCCACCAGGAATTTACCTTTTGTATTGAAATCTGCTCTGTTAAAGGAATTGGCTTCAGGATCTACTCCACAGAATAAGCTTGTTTAATTGGAATCTTCAAAACCTAAGTCATCCTCTACATCTACCACGGGCAGTCATAATAGAGTAGCTATGGAGGTCTTGTCTATATGGATTTTTACCCCTTTTACCTCGGATTTCAGTACTGTAACATTTCTCTTTATCTTCAGTTTATTGTAGAATTCTTCAATATCGGGAAGAAGAACCTTACACAGAGACTGCAGGAGGAAGGTGAGTCCAGCGGTATCGAACAGGATCAAGAGATTACAGAAGTCATCTGAGAGGTCTGTTATCCTTTCAGGAGCAGGCTCTGAGCCGATCCCAATCATCAAGGGGGCCATCATCGAATTTTTGTAAAACTGAAACGGGGAAGACGAAGCTCTGCGAGCTCTGAAAGACGAATCGACGATTGCTTAATCGAGAGAATGGAAATTATGGAAAGGATTTTCCGATTTTTCTATTTATATATAACTCAAATTAGGTTTAATGAGGTATTTAAAGTTTAAATCATACCTGCGAGGGAGAGACAAGAGTCTCGGTGTGCGAATATAGAAAAATAAAATTTTCAAAGTTCTGGAATTCCCGTATACTCGAGTATATTTCGTCATACAGGATTATGTTTCCATGTACTCGAGTATGTAAAGTTGGTACTCGAGTATATTTTTACTTATATGAGTATATAATTCTAGTACTCGAGTATATTTTCATTTACTCAAGTATGTAAGTTTATCTACTCGGGTAAATTACCAAGTACTCAAGTATGTGAGTGCACTTACTCGAGTATATAACTTTGAAAATTATTTTTCTTGGAGAAAATTTTACCTTCACCGATTTCTTCAACTCTGAGCCTTTGAATTAATCCACCATCACTATTCTTCTTTGTTAAGCATCCCGAGTTCCGTTTTGAAGAATAAAAACTTGGTCTCATCAAGCGGTTTTGTGAATATATCTGCAACATGCCTGTCTGTGGAGACATATTGTAGATCTATGTCTCAATTCTCCACATGCTCCCGGATGAAATTATATCGAAGCTCTATGTGCTTTGTCCAGCTGTAGGAGACTGGGTTGTTGGCAATTGCTATTGCGCTGGACGAGTCACAAAACAGAGGAATGTTATGGAACTTCATGTTGTAGTCTTCAAATTTATTCTTGATCCACAGAAGCTGTGCATAACAGCTGCCTGCAGAGATATACTATGATTCAACCGTTGAGATGACTACACAGTCTTGCTTCTTACATCTCCAGGAAATAAGTCTCCTTCCTAGGAATTGGCATGTCCCGTAAGTGCTTTTCCTATCGTCTTTGCTTACTGCAAAATTTGTGTCTCTCTGAGTGATGACACAATCCCGGGAATCTCTTATGATCTGGTCCAAGGGATGATCCTTCTGGTGTCTGAGCTCTAGAGTCCTTGGATCTTGGATCTCTTCAGCCACTAGAGTTGCATCTTCAGCTGGGATGAATTCTTCATCTTGATCATCTACCTCTCAATTCGGGGTTGTAGAGGTTATCTTGATGAACTTTTCATCTTTATCTTTAGTAGGTTCATCCAGGCTGAGTTCCTTTATCTTTGTACCTGCATCTTCAATGAGCACACTAGAAGAGTTGCTTTGCAGCAAACTCATCTCATCAAATACAATGTCTATCAATTCTTCTACCACCAGAGTTTTTCTTATTAAATACTCTTTAGGCCTTACTATGGCTACTATAACCTATAAAAATACCTTCAAAGCTTTTCTCGCTAAACTTGGTAGTGTGATACTTGCCATTGTTAAGTACGAAGCACTTACAGCCAAAGATTCTAAAATATGAAATGGTTGGTTTCCTGCCTTTTAGAAGTTCGTAAGGAGTCTTATCATGGTTCTTGTTGATGAGAGCTCGATTTTGCACGTGACAAGCGGTGTTGACGGCTTCAACCCAGAAGTGCTCTGGAAGTGAGGCATCACTAGACATAGTCCGGCAAGCCTCTATGAGTGTTATGTTCCTTCTCTCAGCTACTCCATTTTGCTGTGGAGTGCGAGGAGAGGAAAACTCATGAAAGATACCTTGACTTTCACAGTATTCTGTCATTGCCCCAGACTTGAATTCTATTCCATTGTAACTTCTGATTTTGACTACGGAGCAGTTGTATTCATTTTGGACTTGCCTAATAAAATTAGTGAAAATATTGAAGGTATCTGACTTGTGTTTCAGAAAGAACACCCACGCAAAGCACAAGAAATCATCAACAATAACAAACGTATATTCCTTACCTCCCAAACTTCTAACTTGTAGTGGACCGAACAACTCCATATGAAGAAGCTGTAATCTTCTATTAGAATCGTTGCCTATAATGCTTTTAAATGAACTCCTTGTTTGCTTGACTTTTATACAGGCATGACAAGGGATGTCCTTAACGCACTTGACATTTGGGGCATCACATACTAAGTTCTGAGAGAATAGTTTATTAATAGTTTTGAAATTAATATGTGCTGGTCTCTTGTGCCATTGGTCAGCAAGAGATGCACTACTTTTTGCTAAAAGACATACTGGTGTAGAGGTTTCAATACAGATGAAATTTAAACAGAAAATATTTCTAGTTTGAGTGCCTGATAAAATAGTTTCCATGTTGTCAACCGATTTTATCAAACACTTTTCAGCATGGAATTCAACAACGTATCCTTTGTCGCATAGTTGGCTTATGTTGATGAGATTGTGTTCCAATCCTTCAACATAGGCTACATCCGAAAAGGATACGTTACGGTTAGTAATCATACCGTAGCCTTTAGTAATTCCTCGGTCTGAACCTCCAAAGACGACCTTTGGTCCGTTCAATTCCGCTGAAAAGTTCTAGAGTAGGCTCCTTGTCCCGGTCATATACCGAGAACACCCACTGTCCAAAAACTAGATTGGCATTTTAATGGCCTTTGGACGTACCTTCAATTATAATCACTTAGCCTTAGGAACCCAAACATGTTTGGGTCCTTGGTCTCGAGTTAGAATACTCCCCCTACGAGTATTAGCCTCATGAGTGGTCATTCTCACATTGCTAACTTAAGGAGTTGCAGCATTTTTAGGATTGAACCAACAATCTATGGAAAAGTGACCAACTCTACCACAAAATAAACAGTCGAATCTGTTGTATCTTTGCTTTATAATCTCCTTCTTGACCTTCTTGAGAGGAGGTCCAGCAGGGGTAACATCCTTGGTGGAAGAAGCTTCATGATGATTGCAACTACATGAAGTTTTCTCCTTCATAGGCTTTTCCACAACAGGTTTTACCTTGGGTGCCTTCTTGATATTATGACCATGAGCATAAGGTCCATAGCTCTGAAGTTGAATCTCTTCATAAGGTGACTTGAAGACACTCTCGCCAAAGTCACGAGGGCGAGTCCAACCTTGGTACCTTGACTTAGGCTTCTCTGAGATCGGCCTAGTTAAGTGTCCATAGGTGGACTCAAAGTCGAATTCGTTCACATGAAAGATAACTTTCTTGAACGAGACTGGCTCCAAAGGATCTTTCCCTTTTTCCTCGGCCAAGGCCTTCTTGGCATCCTTATTCTTTCTCTTGGCCTTCCTTCTCCTAGAGGATTTACTAGGAGCACCTTTGTGGCCAAGACCAGCACCCTTGCCCTTAGCTGAGAATTTAGCAATCAAAGGAAGTATAGTCTTTGGCTTAGAGAAACCTTCTACAAGTTTCTTTACAGCCGAGAGTTGTTCTTCCAACTCCTTGATAATTTTCTCCTTAAGGTCAAGGTGCTCAAGAGCCTTGTTTTATTCTTCAATAGATTTATTTACGTATTCCTTGAGAGAGTCAGTCTTTGAGACTTCTTCTCTAAAGGCGCTCTCTGTAGCTTTTAGAGACTATATCTCTTTAGCTTGAGTTTTCACGACTCGGCGACATTTGTCGTAAGCCTCGAGTAACTCCTTATATTGTCCCATGAGTTCAGATTCATCCTCAGAGGGATAGCCCTCTTGCTCATCATCATCATCATCAGATTCTGAAAGAGGGGTGTGAGATTTCATCTCCCCAGTGAACTGGGTGACTTGTTCATCATCAGTTAGAGCCATTAGCCCAAAGTAAGCTTCTTCCTCTTCTGCACTTGACTCAGATGAGTCGGAGTCACTGAGGGTTTTTCCCTTCTTGTCCAACAGGCTCTTCTCTGTCCTCTTTTTACTATAGGACTTCTTCTCTTCTCTTTTGCCACCCTCTTTCTTCTTGTTGGGGCAATCCGCAATAACGTGACCTGGCTTATTACAGCAATAACCAACGATGTCAGTCGAATAATGTTTATTCGGTTTAGAACCATACCTGTCGTGGCTGCTTGTGCCATTTCTATGGCGATCACCATCATTGCGTGATTTTCTATAGGAGGCATCCTTGCCTTTCCATTTCTTCTTCTTGTTCAATAATTTCTTGAATTGCCTTGAGAGTAGAGAGAACTCTCCATCAGATAGCTCTGAGCCAGAGGAGCTTGACTCAGATGATTCTTCTTCATCAGCTTTAGGAGCTGGGGCAGGAGGGCTAGCCTTTGTCTTCCTTGAGCTATCTGCCTTCAGAGCGACAGACTTCTCCTTGGATGCAGACCTGCTCATCTCTTCTACAACTTTTCTTGAGTTGATTTGGAGCTCGTAAGACATAAGCTTTCCGAATAGATTTTGCGGGTCTGTCTCGGCTAACCTTCCGAACTCCCGAATGGCGCATACCTTATTATCCCATTCCTTGGTAAGGGATCTTAAGAATTTCTCATTCAGTTCCCCATTTGTGAAGACTCGGCCATAAACTCTTAGGCCATTGACTATCTTGAAAAAGTTCTCAAAGGTATCAGTTATGGCTTCCTTGTGACCTTGCCTGAAGGCTTCATACTTCTTATTTAGAAGGGATCTCCGATCATCCCTAACTTCTTCAGTGCCTTCCATCAGAGTCGCCAGGGATTTCCACATCTCCTTGGCAGACTGGCAATGAATTAGATTTTGCAGCATCGAGTCATCGACTGCACTTGCTATAATATTTTTAGCTTTCTTGTCCAGGGAGACAAGTGCAATCTCGTCCTTATCCAAGTCCATCAACTTCTTTTGGACTTGTCTGGTTGGATCTATTGTAGATGCAATAATAGGAACAAACTGACCTTCTTAAACAATCATGAAGATCCGAGGGTCCACTGCTTCCATGAAGAGTTTAACTCTTTCCTTCCACATAGGAAAATTGTTCATGGTGCATATAGGGAGCTTGGCAAAATCCTTGGTATTAATCATGCTTGATACTTCTCTAAAGACAACTTGGGAAGGATAAGATCAAGGTGTTAACCTTTTAATGATGAACCTCCGTCTGATAACAATTGAAAGATATAAGTTGTCTACCTAAATCACCTAGAGGGGTGTGAATAGGTGAGATGTGCGTCTAATGCGGAATAAAAATTTAGCAACAAGCACAAATAAGTAAGCAAGAAATCACACAGACGACACGAGATTTATAGTGGTTCCCCGATCTTGGGTACGCCCACTTTCCTCACCGATCTAGCAAATCACTAGACTCGGCTACTTCACTATCTCGGATTGCAAACCAATCCTACACCTCGGAACCACGTTCCTACAAAACTCGATCCCAAACGGATCTACACTCGGAAGATAGAACTTACTACCACTCGGAGATAAATCTCTAACAAAAAAAAATTGTTTGAGGAAAAATACAAACAAAATAACATAGATCTGGATCTTTGTCTTTGTCTTCTTCGTTTAGAGCTTTCGGCTTGGACAGAAAATGTTGAAGAAGTCTTGACAAAAATCCACGGATCTCAGATCTGGAATCACCACGATCAAACAAAAATATCAGAGATCGATTAAGAACAAAGTGATCGGATGATTCTTCTTGATTCTGGATCGCTTGAGACTAAGAGATCGGCAGCAACGGCTGTGAGAAAGATGATCCGGAGATATTTCTGAAACCAGTAATGGAAACTGAGAGAAATTAGGTTTTTGGAAAAATTTCTTTCTTAATATTCTCTGTATTCTTGAAAGAAAAAATGTTGTTATGTTTTTTAGGTCAAATCGGAAAGGACCTATTTATAGGCGAGTTGCAACAGTCATAAAAATCTTTACTGATGACACGTGAACCAATCAGAAAAGAGTAATTCAAAATAACCGTTGAATCTGGACTTAGAAATATTCCAGGAAATCTGAACTAATATACCCGAGAGAAATGATATACTCGAGTATAAAAGGTCTGCTACTTGAGTATAAGAGGTCTGCTACTCGAGTAGATAAGAGAGGAATATACTCGAGTACAAGGAGAGAAACTACTCAAGTGACTAGAGAAACTACTCGAGTATAACAGGAAACAACTACTTGAGTAAGATAAGAAAAACTCGAGTATGGGAAAATATACTCGAGTGTAAACACAAATACTTCTCAGAAAAGAAAACTTGAAGAACATACTCGAGTACAAGAATTGAAAATACTCGAGTACAGAGAAGACAACCTACTCGAATAGAAATAAAGGATCTACTCGAGTACCTGAGCAACTACTCGAGTATAAAATAAATCTACTCAAGTAATAAGTCACTTACTCGAGTATATCAGGGAAGTACTCGAGTATGTGGACTTGGAAAAGTTCAGACTGAATACAGAAAGCTCTAGTCGAGTATAAACATAGCCTACTCAGTGACTAACCATCTAATCGAGTATAAAATATCACCTAATCGAGTAAAAGAAATCTACTCGGGTATAAGCTCATATACTCTAGTATACGGAGTCTTATCGAGTATGTCCAAGGATCTGCTCGAGTACATAGTCACTCACTAGAGTATGTGAAGGATACTACTCGAATTTGTGGACTTAGAAATATTCCAGACTAAAATAATCTTCAATACTCCATAGTCCATAAATCCAAATGCATGTAGATGAAGTGTATCAACATAGAGAGGCTATACCCGAGTTAACACCTTGGATCACACAATGAGGGATTACTTTGTATGGTCCTGTGTTTGGTGACCCACTATAGACTGATATTGGTATACACTTGGCAATAAGGTACTGCATACATAAAACTAAAACATAATATCAAATACAACTTAATTCATCTTAGTTCAGTGTCTGACTTCCTACAAATCTGAGGTGTTGTGGAGATAATTTCCAACAATATCCTACTTTAGAATCTTTGGTAGCAAGTGTTATGTTCTAAATAATTGAAAGCACTATCAAACTAAGTTTGCTACCAAATCCCTAGAAGGGATATTTGTTGGGTACGGCAATAATAGTAGGGCATATAGGATCTATAACTTGACTACACAAGTTGTAGAAGAATCTATCCATGTAGTCTTTGATGAGTCTAAGCCAATTAACTTTGAGCTGTCGAGCACTTCTGTTTGTCCTACAGGTTTGAAGGAAAAGATGGACAAGCAAACAATTAGTGAAGAATAACCTGCAAGACAAGATGAAGAAAATAATGGATGTTGTCCAGGGAGAGTACAAGTCTCACTGGATGAAGACGAAGAAAATAAAGTATATCTAGATGAGGACAATGAAGAAGACCAAGAGGTGGGAGGATTTCCTCCAGTAAGAAGACATTTGAAGGATCATCCAGCACACCAAATCATTGGTGAAGCAAGACATGGTGTTCTAAACATAAGCAAGAGCCTGAACACAGTTCTATGTTCAAGCTTCCTGTCCCAGATGGAACTTACAAAGTTTGAAGAAGCTATACAAGACACAAATTGGATTGATACCATGCAGGAAGAATTGAATCAATTCAGAAGATGTAAAGTCTGGGAGTTAGTTCCTAAACCAAAGAATCACAATGTCATAGGAACTAAGTGGATCTACAAAAATTAGTTAGATGAAAATGGCACTATAATCATGAACAAAGGCAGACTGGTAGCAAAGTGCTACAGATAGGAAGAAGGGATAGACTTTGATCATACATTTGACCTAGTGGTAAGGTTAGAAGCAATAAAACTGTTCCTGGCTTATGCAGCAGTATTTCAAATGGATGTAAAGTCAGCATTTTTGAATGGTGACTTAAAAGAGGAAGTTTATATTGAACAAACTTTAGGTTTTATAGATTCCCTTTATCCCAACTATGTATATAGGCTTAAGAAAGCTCTATATGGATTGAAACAAGCCCCTAGGGCTTGGTATGAAACATTGCCTGCTTTCTTTATTGAGAATAAATTTGACAAGACTCTATTCTTTAGGGAATCAAAAGGTAAGATAATTCTAGTCTAGATATATGTTGATGATATTATCTTTGGTTTTACTGAAAACAACCTTTGTTGAAAGTTTGACAAACTTATGCAAGAAAAGTTTGAGATGAGCAGCATGTGTAAGCTAAATTCTTCTTAGGACTCCAAGTAAGACAGACTATTGATGGATTTTCCATATCTCACTCTAAGTTCACCAAGGAGTTAATTAAGAAATATGGCATGGATTCAGACTCCACCATGAAAACTCCAATGGGGATAAGTATGCCTATAGGAAAAGAAGAGGCAGGAAAACCTGTTGATGAGTCTTGTATAGAGGGATAATTGGCTCCCTACTTTACTTGACTGCTAGTAGATCTGACATCATGTATGGCACATGTGTCTGTGCTGGGTACCAAGCTTGTCCAAAGGAATCTCATTATTCTACTGTTAAGCAAATATTAAGATATCTTAAGGGCACACCTAATCTAGGTCTTTGGTACCCTAAGAATAGAGATTTCTTGATAACAAGTCTTTCAGATGCAGACTTTGCAAGCTGCAAAGAAGATAGGAAAAGCACCACAAGCACATGTCAGTTCCTAGGTAGAAGGTTGGTGTCATGAAGCAGTAAAAAACAGACAAGTGTAGCTATTTCCACTGCTGAATCAGAGTATATAGCTGGAGGCAGTTGCTGTGCTCAGTTTTTGTGGATACAACATCAACTTGAAGACTATGACATCAAGGTATGTAGTATTCAATTATATTGTGATTCTACTAGTGCGATATCTATTGCTTGAAATCCTGTTTAACAAAGAAGAACTAAACATATAGAAATCAAGTTTCACTTCATTAGGGAACATGTTGAAAAAGAAGACATAAGTCTAGAATTTGTCAACACTAACAATTAAATTGCAGATATATTTACAAAACCTCTGGATGAAAGTAAATTTAATTATTTTAAAATTGAATTAGTTATGTTGAACCTAGAAGAGATGTTAGGTTAGCACAAAATTTCTCAAGAAATTTTGCTAAGTTAGAAAGTTTGTGTCGACATAAGCCAATTATGTCGACATTATCAGCAAGTTTGTGTCGACACAAGCCAATTGTGTCAACACCACTCTGTCGAGACCTTGTACCAGTAGATTTTTTTATCGACACAGAAAAATAATTATCGACACAGATTTTATTTCTGTGTAAACCCAATTCATTTCATTGTCGACACAGGCAAAAGTATGTCCACACATAGACATGATGACACCTACAAAACTCTGTCGAGACCTAGGTCATCAATGTCGACACATGTAAAATTTTGTCGACTAGTAAAATCCCTAGTAAGGCGCATCTTTTGACCTTCCATTTACAAGTATACTATAAATAGGAGAAGGAAAAATCTAGCCGACTGTGCTTTCAGAACTCTCGACTCTAGACTTTATGTCGAAAAGAAATTCTCCCATCAACTCTCTTCTCTCTCTTTCACTCATGGCGCTACAACAGGAAGACAAGGTAAACAAGAGATATGAACTGGTTCGCAAGGCGTTCGAGACTTCCTCCACAGAAATCAAGGTCGTGATTACCCAAATCACTGAAAATGGATTGGAATACTTGGTCTCAGAACCTATAAGGATATTGAAGAAGTAGGTTCTTGAATTTTACTCATCAGCAACAATGGATTCTAAGGGAAAGAAGATAAAGTCCACTATAAATGGTACTACAGTAAAATTCTCACCGAAGAATATAAGAAAGTCACTTCAGCTTCCAAAGATTAAGGAACAAGCTGATATCGCATCATCAATGACAAGAGATGCACTCACATGGTGTGGACTGGATCCCACTACCAAGATTGGATCTTCAATGACCAGGAAGGGAATGAATTCCCAAGTTAAGTTCCTGTCCAAGATAATAGGCAAGGTTATTCTATGCAAAATAAGAAGACATGATAGGATTTCTGTCTATATGTTCAAACTCATGACCAGATTAATATACAAGGTGAAAACAGACTGGTCTGCTGTAATATTTGACAAGATCAAAGAAAGTGCCAAGAAGCCCAATTTGGGTAGAATACTAAGCCTATTTCTGGCTTCCACCATTCAAGAAGTGATGAATAAAACTCCAAGAATCAAGATCAACCACATGAGGAGAATGGATCAAAGAATACTATCTAGATGGGATAGAGTTTTGACAAAAGATGTTTCTATCCCACAGAAACAGTGAAGAAGGATAAGAAAAAGAAAACTACCACACAAGAAGTAGAATCTTCTAGTGATTCTAAAGAGCAGGTTGACTTCGGCTCAGATGAAGAATAACCAAGAAAATCACCTACACTAACATCAGCTAAAGAGGCTCAAGCCCAAGGGAGAGCATTCAATTACCAGAAAACCATATGGTCTCCACTCAAGGGGGAGACAACACTTAGATTACAATTGTTTAATAACCTGAACAATCATAGCTGCCAGCACAAGGGGGAGGTATAGCTGAGGTTGCGCTGGATAGTGAGAATGCAACTGATACTGTTATGGACATAATCTAAGAAATCAACAATACTACAATAGTCATCAATGAGAAAGAAGGACAGTATGTGCATATGTCAGACCCAGATCAAGCTGAGCAACTCCACTCCTCCAGTTTAGAGAAAACCCTGGAAAAGGATCTTTATGTCCAGGGAGAACCATTTGTTGAAAAAGAGAATATTTTCCCTCCTGTTCAGATGCAGTAGGAGGTAACTCTAGAAGAGTTATTTCCGGATTTATAAGGAGCTCAAACTGAGGGGGAGATGGCAAGGACTGAGGGTGAGATGCCACTAAACTAGGGCTATAGAAAGTTCATCAAATTCTTCTAAAGATGAAGAAGCCACCAGGGCCAAGAAAAGGAAGCTGGTGGCACTCAGGAAGAGGAGCACAGGCTATAAGAAAGCCTTGCAGACTGTCCCTCAAACATTTGCACTAGGAATAGACTTTAGTTCACTTTTGGTGAAATTGTAAGTGAAAATGGATGAGAAAAGACTTGCTCTAGAGAAATAAGTGGATGAGTCACATAATAAAATGAAGTTCCAGCTGGCCCAAGATATCAAGTCTATCAGATTTGAAGTAAATTGCATAAGAAAGAGATGACAGATTTCTTCCATAAGGGAGGTAATGCTGTAGTGTACTTGGCCATGCAACAATAGGACATGAAAACTAAAATAGATGACATTGCAGATAAACAAGGATATATTCTAGAAAATCAATTTAGAATGAACGAAAATCTAACAGACTCACATGGTGATATTCTCACAAAAATGGGAGGTATTCCTACTGATATGAAATCTTAAGAATCTAATCAGATCAAAGAAGATCTAGCTGCTGTCCAAAAAGCAATTCAAGCATCTCAAAAGGCTATTTCTGATCAACTACAGAAGTTCAGACTCTACTATAAAGAGGGCATAGATTTTCTGGCTAATCAGGTAAGGTTTCAGAAGGATGATCTAAGAGATCATGTGGCCAGAGAAGTCATAAAGGGGGTGAGAGTGTTAGTCAAAGAAAGCTCATATCATGTTGTTTCATGCATTATGAGTTACCCTGTGTGTGTAATGACTATATACTTCTTAATCTTTGTTTATTATAAGTGGTGATATCATTGACTAAGGGTTATGAATTCTCCAAATAGGGGAAGATTGTTGGGTACAATGGAAACTGTGTACCAGATTTGGGGAAGCCTCACTTAACTCAATGATATACATCAATATTTATTTGATGGGATGTTGAGTTTCAATGTGCAGGTTAAAGAAATGAAGTAAAATATTCTAAGTACAAGTGTAGACACTTGTGAGGGAAATGTGTCAACACCAGAAGCCAGATTGTGTCGACAAACAGGACTCGTGTCGACACATAGAAATTCTATCAGTGGCAGTTATGTCGACACACGAGACTTGTGTCATCACATAGAAGTTCAGACTAGAAGCAGTTGTGTCGGCACATAGGACTTCTATCGACACACACTCAAGAAATCTGTCAACACTAGCTATGTCGAGACTAGAAGCAGTTGTGTCGACACACAGGACTTGTGTTGACACACACTCAAGAAATCTGTGAACACCAGCTATGTCGAGACTAGAAGCAGTTGTATCGACAAATAGGACTTGTATCGACACATCCAAAAAAAGCTGTGTCGAGAAGATAAAGATGACTGTATCGACATATTAGGAGCTGTATCACCATCATCAAGACTTGTGTCAACACATGGTCTATTTGTGTTAACACATTTGAAGTGTTATCCAAATAAGTCTCTGCTGTAATAGAAGTTCAAGGAGGGGTCAGGTATCAAGACTGAAGTTCTGAGAGCTGTCATAAGTAACAAAGTGGTCACATATGTCAGAGCTGTCAGAAGGCCGTTATATACCGGATCAACCGGTAACCTTGGATGGGTTTTATATAAAGACCTATTCTATCACAAACAGAAGATAGTAAATAGTGAAGAGGAAACGGTGAACGAAGAAAAAAATATAGAAGAAGTAAAGTAAGAAGAAGGCAGATCCTGAACAAGCCTGCAAGAGGAGTTCAGATCTAATTCTGAATACAAGAAGGAAGCTGGATTGAAGATCATCTCCAACTTCATTTATAGATCAACCTTACTTTGTTCAAATTCAAGAAGCTTTGAAGATGCTAAGACAGGTTGGATCTTAAGAGGTGAGTTCAATCAAGAACTTATCAAGAAAGTCTTCACCTAATTTTCTTTCTATCTGGGTGAAGAATTAATTATTTTAAACAATCAATTTTTATGTAAGATCTCTTGTAGATCTATGTGTAGGAGAGTTGTCTCTCTCAGTTGTAAGCCTAAACATATAAAGGCTGAGGTAGGGCTGAGTGCCTGAGATAGGATCTTGGTGATCTGTGTTGTATGCCTGGTGGTTAAGGCTAAGGCAGGGCTGAGCGCCTGAGGTAGGATCTTGGTGATCTGAGTTTTAGGCCTGGTGGTTAAGCTTAAGGTAGGGCTGTTGCCTAAGGTAGGATTCTTTGGAAGAATCTAAGTTGTAGGACTTGAAGAAGTTCTAGCTATAGGAACTAGTTGGGTTTTGAGTTATAAGATCTGAGGATCTGAGATAGTGAAATGAAGTTTGTCCGAATCCAGTACTCTACTTGATAGATGAAGGGGGAGAGTGGACGTACTAATAAATTGGGGAACCACTATAAACAATTATGTGCTGTGCCGTGAATTTTATGTGATTGTTATTCTTTGTGCTGTGATAGTTGCGATGTGTTTAACATTTTTAATTGCCTAAATTGTTAAAAAGGATTTGAACCTATTCACCCCCCTCTAGGTGTTTAGGCTCTATAAACCAAATCTTTCATCATAAAAGACTACATGAACAGATTCTTCTACAACTTGAGAAGTCAAGTTTTAGACCCTATATGCCTTACTACTATTATTGTAGCCAACAAATATCCTTTCTTGGGATTTGGCAGCAAATTTTGTTAAATAGTGCTTACCATTATTAAGAACATAACACTTGTTATCAAAGATTCTAAAGTAGGCTAAATTTGGTTTTCTGCCTTTCATAATCTCATAGGGTGTCTTCTTGTGGCTTTTGGTGATGGAAGCTCTATTGAGAACATGACATGCAGTGTTTACTGCCTCAGCCCAGAAATATTCTGGGAGAGAAGTGTCACTAAGTAGTGTTCTACAAACCTCAATAAAAGTCCTATTCTTTCTTTTAGCAATCCCATTTTGTTGGGGAGTTCTAGGTGAGGATAACTCTTGATAAATCCCAAGTTCTTCACAGAAACTTGTCATACATTCAGACTGAAATTCAATCCCATGGTCACTTCTGATTTTGACCACTAAATTTTTAAGTTCATTCTGAATTTGCCTAACAAAAATCTGGAAGACTGTAGGGGTTTCAAATTTCTGCCTCAGGAAGAAAACCCATATAAATCTAGAATAATTATCCACAACAAAAAATATGTAAGCTTTCCTACCTAGACTATAAGCTGGCATAGGACAAAATAGATCCATATGTAGGAGGAATAAACATCTCATAGAATCTTTGTTATCATGGCCATAGAAAGAGGTCTTGGCCTGTTTGCCCTTTTGGCAAGCAGAGCATACAACCTCTTAAATGCACTTGACCTGAGGACAATTCCTCACTAACTCCATACTGAAGAGTTTGCCTATTGACTTGTAGTTCATGTGAGCTATCCTCTTGTGCCATTGGAGACAATGAGATGCTTTCTCATCTACAACTAGACTAATAGGAGAGTTCTTATTCTCATAATCAAAATTAATACAGTAGACATTTCCTTTCGTAGTTCCTGTTAGAATGATCTCTTCATCACTTGATCTTCTTAATTGGCACACACCCTTGAGGAAAGAATTGTCATAACCAAGATCACTTAGTTGGCTTATACATATTAGGTTATGTTTCAGACCTTTCACATAAGCTACTTGGGTGATAGTGATAGAGCTATTGGAAATGTTACCAAACCTTTTGATGACCCCTTTTTCAGATCCATCAAAGATCACTTTGGGTCCATTTTCTATGGGAGAGAAATCCTTCAGCATCCTTCTTTTTCAAGTCATGTGCCTAGAACATCCACTGTCCAAGTACAATATTGGGGTATGGGACTTGGACTTACCTACATCAAATAAAATTACCTATATATCCTTAGAACATTAATTGTTTTTGGGTCCTAGGTTTAGGTTTGCTTGGAATTTGACATGCTTGCCTGCAGCCTTTCTGATAGGTAAGCTGGCATTTTTCTGGACACTGGCATTGTGCTAACAATCAATGGCATAGTGGCCCACTTTTCCAAAACACCAGCATTCATATTTGTTATACCTTCTTTTAAGTATAGGCTTAAAATCATTGTTGTCAGCAGTCCTTAAGTATGAAGGTACAATAGTATTTTTAAGTGCTGGGTTTGGTACATCAAACATTGATGATTCATGAAGAACATGGTGTGTTTGCTCATGGGCTGCCCTATTATCATTTGTACCCTATCCATCCTGATCACCATGCTTATAGTGACCATAGGTATTGTCATGATCATACCTGTTAGTAGGCTGCATCACATTCGTGAAAGAAATAGGGGGTTTGGAGGCTAGTGGCTGAACTGGGGCTTTTCCTATTCTTTTGGAATTAGCTGCCCTTATTCTTCCCTTAAAGCCTAATCTCGTCTTACCCTTTTGGGAGATGAAGTTATCAATTAAGAGTATGACTGACTTTTGCTTTGAGAATTTAGCCACAAGATCCTTCCCTCTTTGAAGTCTAACTTCTAGACTCTTGTTGTGATCATTTTTGAAGGTAATTGTACCCATCTTAATAACAATTATGTTTTTCAGTTTGGGAACTTCATTCAACTTCAAATCCAACATTTTTTCTGAATCTGATACAGCCAATTTAAGAGATGCAATTTCCTTAGCCTTCTTTTTGACAATGATTCAGCTTCTCTTCAGAGCTTGCAACAGACCACCATAATCATCAATTAGTTTATGAACATCCCCTTCAGATTCAAAACCATACACATCTCTTTAGGCAGATGCTTCTGATTCTAATCCAGTATAATAATCAGAAAATGAAGATAGATTGTATATCTTACTGGGACCAGGCTGATCCTGTGATAGATCTTCCTCTAAAAGAGCCATCAACCCTCTATAATGATGATCTTCAATCCCATTTATAGAGTCCAACATTTGCAAGAATTCAGTCCCTACATAATCCTCTACAGTAGTGTATAATCCAATATTGGCTTCAGCTTCAGCCTCTTCTCCAGATTCTAATGATGAAGAGTTAGTCCAACTCTTCTGCTTCTGGGAAACAAAGGATCTCTCCTTCTCTCCGTTATTTTGATGCTTCTTATTAAAATTAGATTCCTTTGTTTTATCAGGTAAGTAAATTAGGACATATCCTGACCTGTTGCAACAATAACAAACAATTTAAGAAGAAGTTTGTTTACTGGGATTATAGCCATACCTGTCATCCTTAGAAGTTTTCTTCTTCTGGTAGTAGTCATCATTATGGGAAGATGAAGATGGATTTGTTCTCAATTTCCTCTTATTCATTAACCTTTGAAACTGCCTTGTGAAGGCAGCAAAGTCTTCATTAGAGTTGTAGCTGTCTGAAGTGTTGATGTCAGTATCTTTTGATTCAACATCAGCAATTTTCCTAGGAGGAAAAGGAGACTTTATCCTGCCCTTTCTTTGTGCTTCAGCCTTGAAGGAACTGACTTCTCATTCAGAACTATTGCTTTTCTCCTCCTCCTTTCTAGTAGTGAGCTGCAACTCATATGATAACAGTTTTCCAAATAAGTTTGGTGGAGGTGTATCAGCATTCCTGGCCACCTCTCTAATGGCACATATTTTAGTATCCCAGTCCTTGGTTGGTGATCTAGGAAACTTGTCATTTAGTTCATATGTGTTAAAGACTCTTCCATAGGTCATTAGCTTATTTACAATTCTAAAGAATTTATTATAGCATTCAGCTATGCTATCTGTCTTGGCTTGTCTAAAACTCTCATTTTCTTGATTTAGCATAGACTTTATATCCTCTCTTAATTCTTTTGTTCCCTCCATGTAGACAATCAAAGTGTCCCACATCTCCTTGGAGGTTTTTCAATGGACCAGATTCTGTAATGTAGAATCATCTATATCACTCACAATAATGTTATGTGCTCTCTTTTCTAAGGTTGCTAGGATGATCTCTTCCTTATTAATTTTAGAATAACTTTTTTGAGTCTTGAGGTTTCCATCAAGAACTGAAATGTTCATATGAATAAATGGCCCTTCTAATACTGTGATGTAAATTCTTGGATCAGATGCTTCTATGAACAATCTGACCATCTCTTTCCATATGTCAAAATTTTCTTTCCTACAGATAGGAAGTTTCATGGATCAAAGTTCCTTCTGATTTTCACTTGAACCCATTCTGGCTAACAGATAACTGCCTTGGAGATCAACTCAGATTGTTAGGTTTATATTTGAGTAAACCTCCCTCTGATACCACTTGAAAGATTTAGTTAATATATCCTAAACACCTAGGGGGGGTGAATAGGTTCTAATCCAATTTTAACTTAGGTAATTAAAATATTAATTACAGCATAGTAAATTAAGCTACAACTATCACAACACAGGATAAAACAAGCATAGGAAAACCCAGCACAACACACAGTGTTTTATAGTGGTTCCCCAATTCGTGGGTACGTCCACTCTCCCCCCTTCACCTATCAAGTAGAGAGTTGGATTTGCCCAAACTTCCTTCCACTATTTCAGATCCTCAGATCTTACAACTCAGAACCCAACTGTTTCCTACAGCTCAGACTTCTTCATGTCCTATAAATAAGATTCTTCCTAAGAATCCTACCTCAGGCAAACAATCCTACCTCAGCCCTTATCTTCAGGACTACAACTCAGATCATAGAGATCCTATATCAGCCTTTATAAACATAGGCTTACAACTCAGAGATATAACTCTCTTACACTCAGATCTATAAAAGATCTTATAGAAAAATTTATTATAAAAGTGATAAATCCTTCACCTAGGTAGAGAGAGAAAGTGGTGAAGGCTTCTTGATCAGTTCTTGATTAATCTGACTTCTTATGATCAACCCTGTCTTAGCTTCTTCAAAGATTATTGAATCTGAACAAAGTAAGGTTGATCTTCTTGTAAAGTTAGAGATGATCCTCAATCCAGCTTCCTTCTTCTATTCAGAATTTGATCTGAAATCTTCTTGCAGACTTGTTAAGGATCTTCCTTTTCTTGATGACATGTAGATTTCAACTCTTAGAAAAATGTCAAGTCCTTTCTTCTTAGATCTCTCTCGTTTGATGAAAGAACAGGTCTTTATTTAGACCAATCTGAGGTTACCGGTTGATGAAGTTCATAATGACCTTTTGAAAGCTCTGATAGATGCAACAACTTTTTTTGTTATGACAGTTATCAAGTCTTCAGTCTTGACACCGGATACCTCATTGTACTCTATCTCAACAGAAAAGCATCGAGACAATACTTCAAATGTGTCAACACAAATAGACCATATGTTGACACAATTCTTGATGATGTCGACACATCTCACACAATGTTGACACAACCTTTCTTTATCTACTCGACACATTTTCTGTGGAATGTGTCGACACAAGTCCTGTTTGTCGATACAATAGCTTCTAGTCTCAAAATTGGATGTGTTGATAGAATTTATGAGTGTGTTGATACAAGTCCTGTGTGTCGACACAATTGCTGCTTTTAGAATTTTTGTGTGCGACACAAGTCCTATGTGTCGACACAAACTGGCTTCCAGTGTCGACACATTTCCTTCACAAGTGTCGAGACTTGTACTTAGAAAATTTTTCTACATTTCCTTAACCTGCACAATAAAACTCAACATCCCATCAAATACACATTGATGTATATCATTGAGTTAATTGAGACTTCATCCAAATCAGCTACATAGTTTCCAATATACCTAACAGTATTTGATGAGACGAGAATGCTACAAAGCATCTCTTCTATTGTGTTTATTGAAGATGCAGGTTCAAAATTAAAGTAATTAAGCTTGGATGAGGAATTTAAAGAAAAAGGTCAATAATTCTTCAAGATCACCACTCCAGCCCCATTTGGATAGGTTGATCACCAAAATGAAGATGTCATTCTAGTTGATGAAGTCACTCCAGTGATAGAGGAAGCTCCAGATGCATGGACTTTAGAGCTCAGACACTTGAAGGATCACCCAATTGATCAAATCATAGGAGACCCTCGTTATGGTGTCAGAACTCATAGAGGTACAACTAAAGAAAATTTCTATTTGAGTTTTCACTCGCAGGTTGAACCAAAGAAGTTTGAGGAAGCAAACAAGGATGCATCTTGGGTAATGGCAATGGAAGAAGAACTAAATATGTTAAAACATTGCCAAGTCTCGAAGCATGTGCCAAGAACCAAAGGAAAGAATGTGATTGGAACAAAGTGGGTCTATTAAAACAAGATGGACGAAGATGGAACAATAATCAATAATAAAGCCAGACTCGTCGCCCAAGGGTATCTTTAAGAAGAATGGATTGACTTCGATCAGACATATGCTCCAGTGGCAAGACTGGAGGCAATCAGGTTGTTCCTCGCATATGCTACACTCAAAGGCTTCACTACCAAGCAAATGGACGTGAAGTCAACATTCCTTAATAGTGACATAAAAGAAGAAGTGTATGTGGAACAACCTCCAGGTTTTGTTGATCTTGAAAATCCTGAATTTGTTTATTTATTATTTAAAGTGCTATATGGTTTGTAACAAGCTCTGCGAGCTTGGTATGAAATGCTATCTAAGTTTCTTCTTGAGAACAAGTTCACAAGGGGAAAGATAGACAAGACATTATTTCTTAGGGAAGTAAAATGAAAGATTTTGCTATTGAAAATCTATGTCGATGACATCATTTTTGGTTCTACTGACGATAACCTTTGCAAGAGTTTTCAAAACTTATGGAAGGGATGTTTGAAATCAATAGTATGGGAGAGCTGAAGTATTTCTTGGGAGTTCATATAAAATAATCTGAGGATGGAATTTTCATCTCTTAGACAAAGTTCACCAAAGAGTTAATTAAGAAATTCAGATTGGAGAATGCAACCTCTATGAGGATTCCAATGGGTTCAGCTTTGTCTCTGGACAAGAATGAGAAAGGGGAACCTTTTGATGAATCCAAGTACAGAACCATAATTGGATCCTTGCTCTACCTTACTATTAGTAGGCAAGACATCATGTTTTCAACATGTGTGTGTGCTAGATGTCAAGTGAACTCTAAGATATTTCATTACACTACTGCAAAGCGGATTCTGAGATACCTTAAGGGTACACCAAATCTTGTCTTATGGTACCCAAGAAGTAATGATAACGAGCTAATTGGATTTTCATATATAGATTTTGCAGGTAGTAAATATGATAAAAAGAGAACTTCCAGGACTTGCCAATTCCTTAGGAGGAGACACATCTCATGGAGCAGCAAAAAGCAAAATTGTGTTGCAAGCTCGACGGCCATCTCGGAATACATTTTTGCCAGCAGTTGCTGTACACAATTACTCTGACTTGAACATCAACTTGAAGACTATAACTTGAAGGTCAAGAACATCCCACTATTCTGTGACTCCTCTAGTGCAATTGAAATTGCCAACAACCCAGTCTATCATAGCCAGACAAAGCATATAGAGCTGAGATACCACTTCATCAGGGAGCATGTAGAGCATGGAGACATAATTCTCCAGTATGTTCAAACTGACATGCAGGTTACAAATATATTTATGAAGCCACTGGATGAGGTCAAGTTCTCATTCTTCAAAACAGAACTTGGCATGCTCAACAAGGAAGGATGAAATAAAGGTCATCACAGCAAGTTCAAGAATCAGATTACCCTTCGAAAATAAAGAAATTTCTTTGTCTGGACTTCACATCTCGGAACGATCCTTATTACTCGAGTACTTAGCTCACTACTTGAGAACCACAGCTCCTTCCCAAAAAAAATTACTCGAGTACTTACTTTATTCTCGAGAACTTCAAACTTGCCACTCAGAAAGGATATCTCTACTCGAGAACAAGTTCTCTTATTCTCGAGAACATATATGCCTCCTCTCGAGAGATGATTTGTCTCTCGAGAAATCCTATGTTGAATGTTTGTCAAAGTTCAAAATTTTATATTGGCACCTGAGTACCTCAACTGCCATACTTCAGGTATTTTATTACTATTATTTCCTTAATAATAACTATTTAAAATATATATAAATAGATTAAGTCCGAAAAAGCAAAAATCCCGAATTTCAAAACCCTTTTCTCGAGAAAAACTATTCGTCTTCTCCTTCTTCGTTGCCTCTCTCGCAAACAACCATGCTCCTCTCGCCGGCCAGGAGACGATTCATTTCTTCAATCAATGGCTCCTTCATCTAAGATAGGCATCGACATTGAACTTTTCTCAACCAGAATCGTCAAAGTTTCCGACTATTTCATAAACGTTCTCATTTTGCTCGACACCGCTGGACTAACTTTCGTTCTTCAACACCCTTGCAAAGTTCGTACCTCTAATGTTGAAGAGTTTTTCCAAAATGCTACGGTCAAGTACAATGGAAAATTTTTGAAAACCAAGGTAGACATCAAAATCAAGATGACTTCTACATCTATTTCACAACATCTGCAGCTGCCCTTGATTGACAAGGAAGACGACCTAGAAGGCACAAATTATGACAGGTCTTTCAACTTCTATGGCCTTCCAGACTCAATCATCACAGTTCGCCGACAACACATGAATGCAGAGAGCAACTAACTTGCCAATATTTTGGGAAAGGTTCTTCTCTGCCGCACCAGTTCAATAAGCTATATCACCACTGAATTCTTTGAAATGATGACAATAGTAATATGTAGAAAGAAATTTCAATGGGGGATGATGATTTTTGAAAAGATCAAAGAGAGTATAAAAAACAAAAACTATGGAAGAATTCCGTCTCTCTATCTCAATCAGTTGAGGCCAAGTATCTTTACCTTGGATAAGGGCATGACCATTCATCACATGAAGAAAGTTTCAATTACCTCAATACAAAGATTGGAAATCAAACTTCAAATGCCAACCGAAGCCCCTCCAGCTCCAAAGGCAGTTATAGATGAAGTCAGGACCCCATCACCCATCTCTTATCAAATAACTGACACATCTGATCAAGTTATTGAGGGGGAGCCTTCTCCATCTATACAAGTGACAGTGCAGTATACTCCAGTTCCAGATCCAGCCACAGTCCTATCTGATATTCAGGCCCAAGTCTCAACTCCACCAGATGCTGAACATATAATTATAGAAGAAGATACAGCTCCATCTACTGCTGCAAAGGACCCTTCTATCCAAGAAGATGGCTCATGTCTTATTGATGCTGACCTGCTTGATTAAGAACTTCTTACTGATGCCCAAGTAGATGATCAAGTAATATCTACAGAAGCTGGCATTAACAGGATGATAGTGGAACTCACCTCTAAATAACCTCTCTCCCTTCTGCCTTTAAGTAACATCATCTCAACCAGAATCATCTAAACAAAAAAATCCTTTTGAACTAAAATCTTCTTAGCCCCAGACTCCTATTGAGGATGTGCATGATGAAGAGTGGTGATCGCTAAACTTCTAAGAAAATAAAAGCAACCGAACTAGAAATCTAATGAGGCAAGTATACCTATCGATCTATAGCTAGGGGACACAAGTGTCGTGTTGAAATCCGGGAACTGTTGAGTACACTTACTCACACGAAGGCTATTATTTTATCGATGGAAAAACTAGGGTTTGAGAAACTAATTGCAATTAAGGAAATAAAACTATACTATAAAGAGAACTACTGCAGTTAATTAAAGGGCTATTAGAAGTGATTACAACGAAGGCTGAAAATATGAAATGGAAATGCACTGGATCAAGAATCACCATGGCTAAAGTCGACTAAGAAATGCGATAAAAACCTAAACTTAATAGGGTAAAGGTCCTTGATCGTGGAGGTTCCTAAAGCTTGAACACGTTTCTCTCGAAGTCGTGCCCAACATAGTTTTGGAAGGTCCGACCGACTCTCGTCTAAATCGGAGGCCTAAAGCTCGCTTTACGCGGTGAACCACACTATTGGATTTTACTCCAATCCGGGAGATTTCGACGTCTCCCTCTCTCGTGGGGTGCATACAACTCCTTTTACTCTTGATCGCTCAATTCAAACTATCGGCCTCTCGGCTAGCCCAGAATGAAAGCAAAGGTGGAGAGCATATATCGATAATATAACTCCAGCCCATGAAAAATCAAGAGTAATTCAAGGCCTAAAACCTAAAAAGAAAAGGTAAATTAAAACATCATAACTTAATCGCTCGAACCTCAGATCATCAAGATCGAGTACAAGGAGGATTAGTTTATCATAATGGAGTGGAGGAGGGGGGATGAGTAGTAAAGAATAATAAGAACACAAGTAAGAAAAGAGCACTTTTATTAATAATGAAAGAGAGCTACACAACTTGAAATGAAAAATTACACTTGCAAAAAATAAAAATCTTATTCTAGCCCTACAATTATCAACTAAAACAAGTGTATAAATTACAATAAAAGATATTGAAAAGGCTAAAACTAAACTAGGGTTAAGAAAATTACAAAAAAAGGAAGAGAGAGAGAGAGGGAAGAACATGAAAAAGACCAAGAAACAAAGGGGCAGCACCTCCCCTTTCAACCAAATCTTGTTGAAATGGAATGGGGGGTCTAAATTTATTGGAAAAGTTCACAGGTTGGTCACGCCCTTCGACACGCCCTAGGGGGGCGTGTTAGGGGGCGTGACATGTATGAGGTTGACCTCGGGCTCTAGATTCTGGCGGGAAGGATGATTTCTTCTATACGTCGGTGGACACGCCCTGGGTCATGCCCGTGTAGGGTGGGAATGATACGCACGTCGCGTCGAAATCATTGGTCGGTAATCCCTCAGTCATAAGAAAAGGAGGGGTCACGCCCTATGTCATACCCGTGACGGGGGGCGGGACAGTACTGTTGGCGTGCTAAGGCGAAATAACATTTAATGCGGTGACAGAATTCGGGCATAGGGCGACACGCCCCATGTCACACCTGGGGACATGCTAGGGGAGGGCATGTTAAGGGGCATGCCAACCGTTTTTCCTGGTATTTTGTCTCAATCATCAGGCTTCATCGGGATCGGGCAACACGCCCTAGGTCATGCGCAGAGAGGGCGTAACAGGGGGCGTGACAGGTCATTTTTGATCAAACTTCTTGAAATCTGCATAAAGATAAGAAAATGTTAGTGGCAATAATATTTACATAAAAACAATAAAAAATAAACTAAAAAGACATGATTTGTACATTATAAAATAGAAAATACGATAATAGTTTAGGCTATAAAACGTATTTTAAAATTCCCCCATGCTTAATCTTTGCTTGTCCCCAAGGAAAAATATAAACACTAGATAATCATAAAAAGGACTAATCAAAAGGTTCTAATTATGCCAAAACAAGTACTATGCGAAATTCTAAGTAGGGAAAAGGTGAAACGTAAATCTAAAACAAATATTTAGGTATGGTATAACTTTTATAAACTTTACTTAGCGAAAATAAATCATCCTAAATTTTGACGAAATTCTTTAAATAGATTTAAGCAAAGCAACGAAAATGAAAAACACATTGAGTTGTTACTAGATCCTAAGAGACATTTTATACCCAACTTAAATAAAGAACAACAATCTAAATTTAAATCCAAGACTAAACTAGTCTATTGTTTTTTTTACCTAGCTAAAAGAAAACCTAGGAGCATGATACAACAGGACTTAATAGGACTGAAACGTTTGGTTTAGGCATATAATTAGGAATGGAATTCAATGATAAACATGAAGGCTTAAAATCATGCTAAACCAGAAATAAAGAGCTTCCAAAATTTTCATAGAAAAATATATAAATTTTTTTATTTTTTTTCTTTTTCGTTTTCTTTTTCTTTTTTTCAAAAAAAAGGCCATCAAAATTTTGAAATTGGCCATAAAAAGAAGCCAAACTTTCGAGCATCCTTTTTAAAAAAGATTTCAAAAAAATTTCAAAGCAAACCAATCACATCATGAAATTTATGAAGCTCAAAAATTTAAGCGTGATAAGGAGGGTTGGAATAATTGGCTTTGGTGAACAGTGTATGAAAGGTGGAGTTATCAAATGAAATTTGGAAAAGGCTCAAAAGCGGCTAACTAGGCGGATAATTTTAGGGTTGGCAAGAAGGCTCAAATGAAAACAAAAATGACCTATATCATTTTCATGCTCCTAAAGTTTGCCTAAAGAATTAGTTTTGAAAAATTTCAAAAAGTAGGTCCTAGAAATTAAATAGATATTAATGAACTTAGTTTAAAAATTAGGATAAAATGAGTCTAGAATTGTTCACATATACTACGCTAATCAAAAGTGGACTTTATAAAAATTATCTAAAAACAAAAAGTAAAATAGTCGATGATGAATTTTTGAGAAAGTAAAGAAAATAAAGAAAGAAAACCATAATGGAAATGCGAGTTTTAGAGAAATATTCTCCTTAACATGCTACCGTGAATTAGAAACACAGCATGGCCGACATTTTACTTGTGAAACCTAATTAAAAAGGACGATTAGAAATATTATAATTAACTAAGTTGTTTATAGCAAATTTTAAGTAAAACAAAACAAAAACAATGGGTACTATTGAGAAAACAAAATGTCTAAACAATTAAATTAAGAATAAAAAAACCAATATATTTATTTTAATTTTTAAAATATTATCCTTTTTTGGATTTTCGATTTTTTTTTTGGAATTTTGAATATTCATTTTTTTGGGATTTTTTAAAAAAAATATATATACAAAAAGAAAAAATATTTACACTAAGCATAAAGGAGGAAGTCCT
Organism: Platanthera zijinensis; assembly: GCA_039513925.1. Lineage (NCBI taxonomy): Eukaryota > Viridiplantae > Streptophyta > Magnoliopsida > Asparagales > Orchidaceae > Platanthera > Platanthera zijinensis. Next base: position 48,201,196 of record CM077091.1, read on the forward strand.
CCCCCAAGCTTAAAATGGACAATTTCCTCAATGGCAAAAGAAGGGGATTAAAGAAGGAGAGAAAATTAAAGTACAGAATTGAAAAACAAGTACATCCCCAGATTTATTTGCTGCGAAAGCTGAGTGATGTCGTTCTCCAAAGATTCTTCTTTGGACTTCGTGATGGATTTAGCAACGTTGTAGCAGGCGATCACAGAAGCTTCAGCTTGTTGGAGCCATCCAGTGCAAAAATTGTAAAATAAAGAAAACAAAAAAAGATAACTTGGGTTGCCTCCCAAAAGGGCCCTTTGTTTAAAACATCGTTTGAGCTTGATGCATCAAAAAAATATTGTCCAAAAAATATTTTGTCCAGAATAATAATTAAAGTTTTTTTTTAAAATAAAATAAAATCAAAGTTTGAAATTAGAGTTTGTGCAGCAGATACTTAATAATGTTTGGACTAACATCATCATCACCAGAGAAATAAAGTTTAAGACGTTGACCATTCACTTTGAAATTACCCTTATCAGGGTGAGAAATCAAAACAGTACCATACGGAAATAATTCTAAAACATAAAAGGGCCCAGACCAACGAGATTTTAATTTTCCAGGAAATAAACACAATCGAGAATTATAAAGAAGAACCTGGTTGCCCGGCTTAAAGGTTTTCGAATGCCTTAAGTGCTTATCGTGCAAACGCTTCGTCCGCTCTTTATAAAGTTTGTTATTTTCATAGGCGTAAGAGCGCCACTCGTCGAGTTCATTGAGTTGAAATTTTCTAAGGTGACCGACTGAATGGGGATCAAAGTTTAAAAATCTTAAGGCCTGAAAAGCATGGTGTTCGAGTTCTACAGGGAAATGGAACGATTTTCCATAGACGTACATCCGAGGGTAGTTTTTTACGCAGTTCGGTATGCCCATAGAGCATTGTTTAATTTGGCTAACCAGTCTTTCCTAGAAGTCGAAACAGTCTTTTCAAAAAAAAAATTTATTTCTCTATTCACCACTCTAACTTGTCTGTTAGTTTGGGGGTGGTAAGTAGTTGAAAGCTTATGTGTAACGCCGTATTTGGTAAAGATTTTTGAAAATTATGCGTTACAGAAATGGGAACCCCTATTGCTAATGATGGCACGCGGCGTACCGAATCTAGAAAACAATTTTTATTAAAATGTGACTACAACTCAAGATTCATTCGTAGGAAGAGATTGGGCTTCGGCCCAACAAGAAACGTAGTTAATGACAACTAAAGTATACTTATTTCCAAAGCTAGAAGAAAGGGGGCCAACAAAATCGATTCCCTAGAGGTCGAAATTTCGCACACAAGGAAATAATTTTGCGGCATCTCATTTTTATTGGAAATGTTGCCCGACCGTTGACAACTATCACACCTACTCACAAAGTCTTGCACGTCTTATAATATGCTAGGACAGTAAAAACCCACGCAATGCACCTTGTGAGCTGTGCTAGCAGCTTGATAGTGCCCACCTGTCGGACCTTCATGTAAGTGTTTTAAAAATATCTAAACCTTCTTCATAAGAAACACATCTCCTTAACACTTGGTCCGCACAGACTCTGAAAAGATGCGGGTTTCTTCTTTTGCTGAAAGGAGAACTATTTTTGGAGCACCTGGGCCACTAAATAGTTGGCGATGTGTGCGAACCAAGGAGAAGTAGATGTGTTAATTGAAAGCAGCTTTTCATCAGGAAAATAATCATTAAAAGATTTTTCATTTATTTTTTATATGAAGGGATTTTCTAATCTGGAGAGATGGTAGGCGGCCAAGTTCTCGGCTCCTCGCTAATCACGGAGCTCTAAGTCAAACTCCAGGAGGAGTAAGACCCAGTGAATTGGGCGCGGATTGGAATCCATTTTGGCAAGAAGATATTTGAGGGCCGAGTGGTTCGTAAAAATAATAATTTTTGAAAGAGTAATATAAGGGCATAGTTTATCAAAAGTGAATACTACAACTAGGAGCTCCTTCTCGGTCGTGGTGTAATTTTCCTATGTAGATGTGAGTGTCTTACTTACATAATAGATGGGGTTGAAGTTTTTAGATATGCGCTGACCTAATACAGCTCCCACCGCGAAACTACTCGCATCGCATATTATCTCAAATTGAAGGTCCCACACCGGAGCTATCATAATCGGTGCGTTAATTAAATTTTCTTTTATTAATTCGAAGGCAGAAAGACAAGAGTACTCAAAAATGAATGAGGCGTCTTTTTATAGAAGATGGGTAAGGGGATTGGTGATCTTTGAGAAGTCCTTTATGAAGCGGCGGTAGAAACTAGCGTGACCTAAGAAACTTCTTATAGCTTTTATATTCATAGGTGGCGGCAGCTTCTCCATAGCTTTTATCTTCGCAATATCTACCTCAATACCTCTCGCAGAAATTTTATGACCCAAAACTAACCCTTCCCTCACCATAAAATGGAATTTTTCCCAATTTAGGGAAAGGTTAGTTTCTTCGCATCATTCTAAGACTTTTTCGAGGTTTTCTAAACATCAATAAAAGGAATCGCCGAACACGGAGAAATCGTCCATAAATACCTCTGTAATGCTTTCTATGTACTTGTCAAAGATAGTGAGCAAACATTGCTGGAATATCGTTGGCGCATTACACAATCCAAATGGCATTGTTCGGTAGACGAAGGTGCCGAAGGGACAAGTAACCGTAGTTTTCTCTTGGTCGTCGGGAGAGATGGTGTTTTTAAAATATCCCAAGAGTCCATCGAGAAAACAATAAAAGCTATGGACATTTAATCGTTCTAAAATCTGGTCGATAAACGACAAAGGAAAGTGGTCCTTGCGGGTGGCGTCATTCAGCTTCCTATAATCTATACACATACGCCAACTCGTCACCGTCCGTGTCAGGATTAATTCGTTATTTTCATTACTAACTACTGTTATCCCTCCTTTATTTGGTACTCCTTAATAGGGCTAACAAACTTACTATCGAATATAGGGTAGATAATTCATGTTTCTAAGAGTTTCATAACCTCGCCCTTAACTACTTCTTTCATGTTGGGATTTATGCGGCGCTGAGGTTGTATGGAGTTACGTAAATTATCTTCCATTAAAATTTTATGAGTGCAGAAGGATTGGCTTATGCCCTTGATATCAGAAATTTGTCAGGCAATATCTCGGCGATGCTTAAGTAGAACTAAGAGAAGTTTTTCATTTTGGACATCTGTGAGGTAGGCCGAAAATATAACTAGCAGCTTGGAGTCTTTTTCTAAGATAGCATACTTGAGATGTTCAGGAAGTTCTTTAAGTTCTAGGGTAGGGGGTTCTTCATAAGAGGTTCGAGAAATTCTTTCTTTTTCAATTACTATATCTTCATAGATCTTTTTAGATTGAAAAATAAAAGGGGTGAAGCTGGTGGCCAAAGCGACTTCTTGCAGCGATTTAGTTGGAAGAGTAGAAGAGGAACAAAAATCAGAAAATTCTTTTTTAAAATAAGATAAAAGATAAAAGGATTCTACACTTTCTTCACTTGGGTGTAGCGATTCAGTTGGAAGAAAAGAGGAGGAACAAAACACAGAAAATTCTTTTTCAGAATTAGAGAGGCAATAGGAGGATTCATCACTCACGACATCTACGAAAAAGCAGGAGTCATCATTTGCTAAGGTGTTTTCCATCGAAGGTGTAATAGAGAAAGTGACTTCGTCGTCGCCTACTTGAAGGAAGAGGTTACCATTGCTTACATCAAGGGTAGTTCGGGAGGTGGAAAGGAAGGGTCGGCCAAGGATCAGGGGAACTGTCACAACCCGCATTTTTCCCAACAATTTAATTATATCAGAGCAAGGGGAAAATATGCGTCGTGATGCCACGCCGTGCAGGGGATAACTGCAGACATTCCGGCAAGACTCCAAACTCTACAATTTTAATAGAAAACATAAATGGTTATGAATAAAATCTAGTTTAAGTTATGATGGTAGCCGTATCCCTCGGCTTAGTGAATCATCTAGTTCACGATTTAAAATATAAATTATACGTTTGCGGAAAATACTTATTTAAATTGACTCTAATATCCTACACGAGTATAAATGTCCCCGAGGAACAACTCATACAATGCAAACCCTAGATTTATAATAAGTGTAGGAAAGTCTTTACGCTAAATAAAAAGTAGTGGCTTAGTTTTGAAAGAGATGACAAGTATGCTTTACTAATAGTAGGGTTTTATAGGTTAAAAATATTTAACATGCAATCCTAGCAATAAATCATCCCAGAGAGCAAGTAATGTAAACCAAATATAAGGAAACCACAACAGCTAGCAAGTGTCAAAAAAACAACAATCCTGTGGGCGTCAACAGCCTGACACGAAACCACAGTAGGAATATGTCTGAAACTAGGCAAAGAAAACTAAAACAACGAACTACCTCGCTACGGCGATGGGGAAAAACCACAGCCAAACAGCTGCTGCTAGGGCTCCAAAACTGGCTCCGCTACCTGCTAATGCTCCGAACCTAAGGCATTCCAAAGACAGAACACCTCAGCAAAGAGGGTACAAATGGTGGCAGAAAAATAAGCCAAAATATATATGGGTCAAAAGTGGTACCAACCCAAGACCAAAACCTTTGAAGTAAAGTATAAAAAGAAACAAGGCATCATCAGAAAAAAAAAAGAACACTTAGGTGATTCGTCACAAGAGTACACCAGACGCACAAGGCTATAAGGTGACAACATGAATAAATCATAAGGAAGAAATACAAAACCTTTATTAGGCACCCGTGGTCGACTCTACCCCAAAAACACGGGCGAGGTGGTCACTTAACTGGACACACCCTTACGAATAAAATATCCGCTTAACTGCGAGGGAGTCTCATACTCTCCACCATACACCGCAGATGCCCAAAAACCTGGTAAACTTCCACAAGGTAAAAAAATAATGGCATCAAACTTTGCGGAGGTGATTTCGTCCACTAACTCCCGCAATCAAGAAAACCCACAAAGAAACCATCACATATATCTCGAGATTTGACTCGTCAGATTCTACTTGACACTTCTAGATTCAAGACATGGTTGATCAACCCCTATGAACGATTTATAATCCTAGACAAACTCTAATACGATCAATAACGATAGGTAATACATTTAAAGGCATTAATAAGATACATCAAGAACGATTAAATATATCATGATAAGATCAAGTTCATCAAGACAAAATCTTACAATCTCGAGTGATCATCCATAAAGGTTAATCATAGCAATAACTTGGAAAAACAAAGTGAATAAATTTTTAAAGAACATAAAAACTGAACCGTTACCATCAAATCAGAAAAGGAGAAATGAGGGGAAACCACCACTTGCCTTGGTTTTACCGGAAAAGTTCTCCAAATTAGTCCACGTCACAGATCGGGGCAAAAGAGGATGGAGGAAGTTGAAATCTAGACAAAAATGGTCGAAAAGGGGGTTAGGGCCGAAAAACCCTAACGAGAAAACTCAAAGAAAGGGGAAAAATTTACCACGATAGCGCAGCTCTCGGTGAGAGCTTTACAAATCTAAGCTCGGTTGAAGATTTCGAGCACCGGAGCTCCGTCGGCTGCCACCGGAAGATTCATGAAATATTCTCTCTCTCGCTCACGCCGCTCTGGTTCGGGAAAAAGAATCGGAGAAGATGAAGTATTCCTATTTTTCTATATAACCTAAGTATAAGAATATATATATATATATATATATATATATATATATATATATATATATATATATAAAAGTAGTTATAAAAAGTTTTGTCTAAATATATAAAAAAAACGGTTTAAGTACGAGCAGTTCGCGGAAAACAAAATTAGTGGTCTAGAATGACTTCAAATCGAAAAGTGCCCAACACAAAAGTTGTAGATCTCGTCGAGTCGAACAAATTTTATGTTAGCCATTTTTTCATACGGCACTGTTTTGACCCTCAAAAAGGCTCCCGAACACAAACTATGACGAACTACACGAGAAAGACAGCAGACTACTCGAGTATACAGAAGGCTACTCGAGTAAGTAGAAACAGACTACTCGAGTATGCAGGAACATACTACTCGAGTATACAGAAAGCTACTCGAGTATACAGAAACAGACTACTCGAGTATAGAGAAACAGACTACTCGAGTATGCAGGAACAGACTACTCGAGTATACAGAAGGTTACTCGAGTATACAGAAATAGACTACTCGAGTATACAGGAACAGAATACTCGAGTATACAGAAGGCTACTCGAGTATACATAAACAGACTACTCGAGTATATAGAAACAGAATACTCGAGTATACAGAAGGCTACTCGAGTATACATAAACAGACTACTCGAGTATACAGAAATAGACTACTCGAGTCTACAGAAGGCTACTGGAATATACATAAACAGACTACTCGAGTATACAGAAACAGACTACTCGAGTATACAGAAGGCTACTCGAGTATATATAAACAGACTACTCGAGTATACAGAATTGGAGGAATAGAAGATTTACATAATAAGCAGAAACTTCACACGAGTCAAGGTTGCAGGAAAAACAATTTCTTGGCAAATCTAACCTTTTGATCAAACTATAAGAATGAATAGTACTTTTCATTTTTGAATAGTAATTTAATATTAAAATAATCGTATTTATATATATATTTGAATAAGGAAACGCGAGATCAAAACGGAGGCCCAAACGAGCGCCGAATTGAATGAAACTCACGCCGTAGGCGAACACAGACGCTACGAACACAACGGCGAAGTCAAAATAAAGATCAGACGAGCCATTCTCGAGATATAAGTTTTCAAAGTTTACGACGAACATAAATTCCACAAAACTTTCGAAAAATGCCGAGGCCCAAATATCACTCGGATCGGGACGAAACTTGACGAGTAAGTCAAAAATTACTCAACTTAAATTCCAAATGAAAAATTTTCTCATAACAACAAGAATTTGGCCGACTTGACCGCATGGACGCGAAAATGCCTTTATGGCATTACGTCGTCATCTTGACGTTAAAGGTAACGCCATGACGTCATAAATATGATGTTTCCCATTTAAAAAAAATCGTCGAAAAATCGGGGGCGTTACAGTCACTCCCCCTAAAAAGAAGTTTCGTCCCGAAACTTAACACAACTCCAAAACCAAATCAAAATGATAAAATCAAACGTGACTGAAAACATATCGACGTACCCAAAACTAGGAGAAGAGGTGCGGATGAGATTCTCTTATTGCTGACTCCAATTCCCACGTCGCGCTCTCGACGTCTTGATTTCTCCAAAGAATCTTAACCATGGGGATGGTCTTCCTTCATAAGACACACTCTTGAGATTCCAAAACGCGGACAGGCTCTTCCATATACGACAGATCGGGCTGAATTTGGGGCACCGAGTCAAGAATTTGACGATCACTACGAACACACTTCCGCAACTGGCTCACATGGAACACATCGTGGACACCAGGGAAGCTAGCAGGTAATTCTAGTTGATAAGCTGACACTCCGATGCGCTCCAGAATATGAAAAGGTACAACATACCGGGGGTTTAACTTGTGGTTCCTTCCAAATCTTTTTACTCCTAGCATCGGAGAAACTTTCAGGAAAACCAAGTCCCCAACGACAAACTCCAAATCGACCCTTCATCGATTAGCATATTTCTCATAACGCTCTTGTGCTACACGTAGCTTCTCTCGAATATGAGTCACCGCACAATTCATCTCCTCAAGGGCTTCCGGACCTAGCAATGGTCTCTCACCAACCTCAGCCCAAAATAAGGGAGTCCTACAATGCCTCCCATACAAGGCCTCAAACGGGGCCATCTGCAAGCTCTCTTGATAACTATTATTGTAAGCAAACTCCATGAGTCTGAGACGCTCATCCCAAGCACCACCATGATCCAAAATATAACATCTAATCATATCCTCCACGATCTTATTTACTCTTTCTGTTTGCCCATTCGTCGGTGGATGATAGGCGGTGGAATACCTCAAGTCGGTACCCAACCCCTCTTGCAGGATCTTCCAAAAGCGAGACGTAAATCTTGAGTCCCGATCTGATACAATGCTAACAGGCACTCCATGTAACCTGATGACCTCTTCAAGATATAGCTCAGCTATCTTCTTCATCGAATACCTAATCTTAAACGGAACAAAGTGGGCACACTTTGTCAGTCTGTCGACTATCACCCAAACTGAGTCATGCCCACGGGGAGATTTTGGTAGACTGTTGATAAAATCCATTGAAATACTTTCCCATTTCCAACTTGGAATATCAAGAGGTGTCAATTTACCACCAGGCCTTCTATGATCAGCCTTGACACGCTGACACGTATAACATTCTGATACAAACTTTGCGATATCGCCCTTCATCCCTACCCACCAAACAATTTGCTTTAGATCTTTATACATTTTGGTGGAACCAGGATGATAGGAAACACTGAAACCATGAGCTTCTTCACAAATTTTACCCCGAATGTCACCCATGTCAGGAATATAGAATCTACCCCGATATTTCAAAGTACCTAGCTCGTCCAAAGAAAAATCAGGTAACTCTCCTTTCTCAGTCCTATTCCAGAGGTGCAACAATTCCGGATCATCCTTTTGGTGTACCCTAGTAAGGGAAATCCAAGAGGACGCTTCTGCTTCCAAACTAGCAGGCGTAGAACTACTCCCAATCTCGATGTTCATCAACAAGAATTCTTCTACCAAGGACTGTACCGATAGAATAAAAATTTTAGTGGCCTTCCTACTCAAGGCATCAGCTACTACATTAGCCTTTCCCGGATGATAAAGAATTTCTACTTCATAATCCGCCACATATTCTAACCACCGACGCTGGCGTAGGTTTAGTTCCTTCTGAGTGAAGACGTACTTCAAACTCTTATGGTCCGTATAGATCTTGCACAGTGCGTCATACAAAAGTGTCGCCACAGCTTCAGCGCATAAATTACGGCAGCAAACTCCAAATCGTGCGTAGGATAGTTTCTCTCATGAATCTTTAGTTGCCTCGATCCATACGCGATCACCTTACCATCTTGCATTAAAACACAACCAAGTCCGATGTGTGATGCATCGACGTACATAGCATACTCGACTCCTTCAGTAGGTAAGGTTAAAATTGGGGCAGTACACAGTCTCTTCTTCAACTCTTGGAAAGCCTCTTCACACTTATCACTCCAAATGAATGTAGTATTCTTCTGAGTAAGTCTAGTTAAAGGAGCAGACAACACCGAAAATCCTTCCACAAATCTTCTATAGTAGCCAGCGAGGCCTAAGAAGCTCCTAATCTCCTTAGGTGAAGAAGGTCTTTCCCATTCCATCACGGCAGAAATCTTGGTCGGGTCTACAGAAATACCATCCTTACCTACAACATGACCCAGAAAGGACACCTGAGGTAGCCAGAACTCACATTTGCTCAACTTCGCATATAACTTATGCTCCCTCAAGGTCGACAAAATCAAACGCAAATGCTGAGTATGCTCCTTAACATTGCGGGAATACACTCGGACATCATCTATGAACACAATAACGAATCGGTCCATGAAATCCTTAAACACTCTATTCATCAAATCCATGAAAGCAGAGGGTGCATTGGTTAAACCGAAAGACATCACCAAAAACTCATAATGTCCATGCCGTGAACGGAATGTGGTTCGGGGAATATCTTCCTCGCAAATCCTCAACTGGTGGTATCCTGAGCGAAGATCAACTTTTGAAAATACCGAGCTACCACGCAACTGATCGAACAAATCATCGATCCTTGGCAGGGGATATCTATTCTTAACGGTCACCTTATTTAATTCCCAATAATCGATGCAAAGCCTCATCGATCCGTCCTTCTTCCTTACGAACAAAACCGGAGCACCCCACGGAGAAGAACTTGGTCTAATAAAACCACACCTCAGCAACTCATCGAGTTGAGTACGCAACTCATCCAACTCACGTGGAGCCATACGGTACGGTGCTTTGGCGATGGACGAGTGCCTGGCTCGAGGTCAATCACGAACTCAATCTCCCTCTCAGGAGGAAGTCCTGGAAGACTATCAGGAAAGAAATCTGGAAACTCTCGCACCACCGAGACATCCTCGAGACGTGGTGTAACTGAAGCTGTTTCCAGAGCAGAAATAGAAACTAAAAACGCCTCGCAACCAGACTTTATAGCACGTACCGCAGAAATGACAGGGGAAACTCTGTCCTGAAATCCATAGACGCTCATAGGTTGGTCATTGTCCATCCTGAAGTCCAGTCTTTTTTCCTTGCACTGGATGACTGCATCATACTTGGACAGCTAGTCCATGCCCAAAATCACATCAAAATCAGTCAGGTCTAAAATTAACAGATCCGCAAGGGCTAGAAAATTGCCAAGATGAATAGGGCATCTCAGAACTCCTTGATTGGATATCACCGAATCACCGGAGGGAAGCTTGACGATGAAGGAGTCTCTCAATTGATCAACATCCAGGCGATGTTTATCATCAAACCTCCTGGCCACAAAGGAATGAGTGGCACCCGAATCGAACAGAACGCGCGCCCACCTATTCCGCACCTTAAACTCCCCTAAAACCGTAACATACATAACTAAACGAATGATAACCATGGCAACAACGATAAATAATAGGGATAAAATAGACTGGGGCTAACCTGAAATAACTTGCGTAGAGTTTTGAGCTTCCTCGCTAGTCATCACGTTCAGCTTTGCTTTTCGTTTATCTAGGGTTGGTGGTGGCGGTAGAGCTCGAAGCGGGGCAGGATGCAGTGGGGTTTGAGCCTGGGGGCACGAAGATTTCTGGTGTCCCTTCTGACCGCACTGGAAGCAGGTCCTTTCTTTCATCCAGCACCGACTCACATCATGACCCTTCCTTGCACAGAACGAGCACACGAGCTCTCCCTTAGGTGCACCTTGGATGGCGTGCACTTGCTGCTTCTTCAGGGTGGCTGTTCTCTTGAAACATCTTTCATAAGGGTGGCAAGAACAACCACAGAAACTACACACTTCCTTACCTTTCTTCTTCGAAGAAGGGCCAGATGCCCTGGAGCTACCATCCTCAACACCCTTCCTTTTCTCTTTCCTCGCCGCAGCACCGCGGTTCTTGGCATTTTCAATCGCTTCAACTTTTAGTGCGGCTTCCACTGCTATAGCATAACTGTCAGCTCCATAAGCGCATGCCCACTGCTAGACATCACTTCTTAGTCCTCCCATGAAACGTTTCACTCTTCCCTCCTCCGAAGCTACCAAATCGGGAGCAAATCTACTCAACTTGCTAAACTCAATCTCATATTCGCTCACCGTGAGCTGTCTCTGCTTCAAATGCAGGAAGTTATTCATGAGACAGTCCTGCTCGACCGAGGGCAGAAACTTCTTCAGCAACATCTTCTTGAAAGAGTCCCAGGTACAGCCTTCCTTCAGACTCTCCTTTTCACGAATCCACCAACTCTTTGCTAGGACTTTTAGCTGATATGCTGCAATCATAACCTTCTAGGCTTCTAGAATCCCGGAATACGAAAACATCTCCTCGATTGAGATGATCCAATCATCCAAAATCATAAAGTCAGCACTCCCGTCGTAGGTGGGAGGTCCCAATCGCTGGAAATGCGATATGAAATTCATTTCTGGTGGTATTGCCACCGGGGCCACAAAAGGAGTAGGGGTATTGGGCACGACTTGACCCAAGGAAGGCTCTTGCACTGAAGGTTGCCGTGCTAGAGCGGTAGACAACAATGACTGAATTTGCGTTTGCATCGTAACTACTTGCCTTGATAGAGCCTCATTGCTATGGCGCAAACTCTCAATCAACGCATCACTCTACGCACCTGACGACTCACCCTCCGATTGGGGAGTCGATCTCGTCGCAATAGCTTTGGAGGCATTTCTAAAATGGCAAACGAACAACCCAATTAAAATCCTAGATTACGACTAGCGCAAACAAAACTAGTTCAGACCATACTTGAAAGACACTTGCTAAAGCTATCACTTGCTCTGGGATTATATGATGATGATATGTCCTACTCAGGATGATATCTTATCATCCTATTGACTCATGTGCCTATGATATGAATGCATGAATTCTTTACTCTTATTTAAAATCATGTGTGTACATATGTCATCAAGTAAATCTGTAGCTTGGCATGTTGTGCTTATGTTATGTTATGATATGCATGTGGTGCTATGAATTCTATAAAAGGCCTTAATGCATGTTATGAGCAGCGTACACATGCTATGTTATGCATCCCATACTATATAATATTGCATGCAACGAAAAGAAAACGTGCTAATGGGCATTCATGTGGTGAGGTTATGCATCCCAAACTACATAACCCTCATATGTTGCCACCTATGGTGGATCCATATACAAACACATATTATGCATCCCATACTACATAATATGCCCCATATACTTCTAATCATGCTTATGAGTGTAGTGTTCATGCTTCAGCCAAGACATATTGATGACACATCGGTGTGTGTATGACAGGACACTAAGCAACTAACACTAACAAGGGAAGGTTGCTCGACCAATTGTCAAGCAACCTCCCTCTCATACCAACTATCACAACCCGTAATTTTCCCAACAATTTAATTATATTAGAGCAAGGGGAAATACGCGTCGTGATGCCACGCCGTGCAGGGGATAACTGCAGACGTTCCGGCAAGACTCCAAACTCTACAATTTTAATAGAAAAAATAAATGGTTATGAATAAAATCTAGTTTAAGTTATGATGGTAGCCGTATCCCTCGGCTTAGTGAATCATCTAGTTCACGATTTAAAATATAAATTATACGCTTGCAGAAAATACTTATTTAAATTGACTCTAATATCCTACACGAGTATAAATGTCCCCGAGGAACAACTCATACAATGCAAACCCTAGATTTATAATAAGTGTAGGAAAGTCTTTACGCTAAATAAAAAGTAGTGGCTTAGTTTTGAAAGAGATGACAAGTATGCTTTACTAATAGTAGGGTTTTATAGGTTAAAAATATCTAACATGCAATCCTAGCAATAAATCATCCCAGAGAGCAAGTAATGTAAACCAAATATAAGGAAACCACAACAGCTAGCAAGTGTCAAAAAAAAACAACAATCCTGTGGGCGTCAACAGCCTGACACGAACCCACAGTAGGAATATGTCTGAAACTAGGCAAAGAAAACTAAAACAACGAACTACCTCGCTACGGCGAGGGGGAAAAACCACAGCCAAACAGCTGCTGCTAGGGCTCCAAAACCGGCTCCGCTACCTGCTAATGCTCCGAACCTGGGGCATTCCAAAGATAGAACACCTCAGCAAGAGGGTACAAATGGTGGCAGAAAAATAAGCCAAAATATATAAGGGTCAAAAGGGGTACCAACCCAAGACCAAAACCTTTGAAGTAAAGTATAAAAAGAAACAAGGCATCATCAGAAAAAAAAAAGAACACTTAGGTGATTCGTCACAAGAGTACACAAGACGCACAAGGCTATAAGGTGACAACATGAATAAATCATAAGGAAGAAATACAAAACCTTTATTAGGCACCCGTGGTCGACTCTACCCCAAAAACACGGGCGAGGTGGTCACTCAACTGGACACACCCTTATGAATAAAATATCCGCTTAACTGTGAGGGAGTCTCATACTCTCCACCATACACCGCAGATGCCCAAAAACCTGGTAGACATCCACAAGGTACTAATAAAGGCATCAAACTTTGCGGAGGTGATTTCGTCCACTAACTCCCGCAATCAAGAAAACCCACAAAGAAACCATCACATATATCTCGAGATTTGGCTCGTCGGATTCTACTTGACACTTCTAGTTTCTAGACATGGTTGATCAACCCCTATGAACAATTTATAATCCTAGACAAACTTTAATACGATCAATAACGATAGGTAATGCATTTAAAGCCATTAATAAAATACATCAAGAACGATTAAATATATCATGACAAGATCAAGTTCATCAAGACAAAATCTTACAATCTCGAGTGATCATCCAAAAAGGTTAATCGTAGCAATAACTTGGAAAAACAAAGTGAAGAAATTTTTAAAGAACATAAAAAATGAACCGTTACCATCAAATCAGACAAGGAGAAATGAGGGGAAACCACCACTTGCCTTGGTTTTACCGGAAAAGTTCTCCAAATTAGTCCACGTCACAGATCGGGGCAAAAGAGGATGGAGGAAGTTGAAATCTAGACAAAAATGGTCGAAAAGGGGGTTAGGGCCGAAAAACCCTAACGAGAAAACTCAAAGAAAGGGGAAAAATTTACCACGATAGCGCAGCTCTCGGTGAGAGCTTTTCAAATCTATGCTCGGTTGAAGATTTCGAGCACCGGAGCTCCGTCGGCGGCCACTGGAAGATTCACGAAATATTCTCTCTCTCGCTCACGCCGCTCTGGTTCGGGAGAAAGAATCGGAGAATATAAAGTATTCCTATTTTTCTAAATAACCTAAGTATAAGAATATATATATATATATATATATATATATATATATATATATGTAAGTAGTTATAAAAAGTTTTGTCTAAATATATAAAAAAAAACGGTTTAAGTACAAGCAGTTCGCGGAAAACAAAATTAGAGGTCTAGAATGGCTTCAAATCGAAAAGTGCCCAACATAAAAGTTGTAGATCTAGTCGAGACGAACAAATTTCATGGTAGCCATTTTTTCATACGGCACTGTTTTGACCCTCAAAAATGCTCCCGAACACAAACTATGACGAACTACACGAGAAAGACAGCAGACTACTCGAGTATACAGAAGGCTACTCGAGTAAGCAGAAACAGACTACTCGAGTATGCAGGAACAGACTACTCGAGTATACAAAAAGCTACTCGAGTATACAGAAACAAACTACTCGAGTATACAGAAACAGACTACTCGAGTATGCAGGAACAGACTACTCGAGTATACAGAAGGCTACTCGAGTATACAGAAACAGACTACTCGAGTATACAGAAACAAAATACTCGAGTATACAGAAGGCTACTCGAGTATACATAAACAGACTACTCGAGTATATAGAAACAGACTACTCGAGTATACAGAAGGCTACTCGAGTATACAGAAACAGACTACTCGAGTATACAGAAACATACTACTCGAGTATACAAAAGGCTACTCGAGTATACATAAACAGACTACTCGAGTATATAGAATTGGAGGAACAGAAGATTTACATAATAAGCAGAAACTTCACACGAGTCAAGGTTGCAGGAAAAACAATTTCTTGGCAAATCTATCCTTTTGATCAAACTATAAGAATGAATAGTACTTTTCATTTTTGAATAGTAATTTAATATTAAAATAATCGTATTTATATATATATTTGAATAAGGAAACGCGAGATCAAAACGGAGGCCCAAACGAGCGCCGAATTGAACGAAACTCAAGCCGTAGGCGAACACAGATGCTACGAACACAACGACGAAGTCAAAACCAAGATCAGACGAGCCATTCTCGAGATATAAGTTTTCAAAGTTTACGACAAACATAAATTCCACAAAACTTTGGAAAAATGCCGAGGCCCAAATATCGCTCGGATCGCGACGAAACATGACGAGTAAGTCAAAAATTACTCAACTTAAATTCCAAATGCAAAATTTTCTCATAACAACAAGAATTTGGCCGACTTGACCGCATGGACGCGAAAATGCCTTTATGGCATTACGTCGTCATCTTCACGTTAAAGGTAACGCCATGACGTCATAAATATGATGTTTCCCATTTAAATAAAATCGTCGAAAAATCGGGGGCGTTACAGGAACCTCGACGTCTTCTTCGATGTCCAAAATGACAAAGCCCACCGGGAAGATGAACTTGTCCACTTTTACTAGAACATCCTCCACTATTCCTAACGGGTACTTAACGGATCTGTCGGCAAGCTGGATACTCATGCGTGTGGGGTTGAGGCAACCAATTACTAACTTCTTAAACAACGAGAGGGGCATCAGGTTAATACTCGCACCTAAGTCGGCTAATGCGTTCTTGACAAAAAGATTACCAAAGACACACGGAATAGAAAAACTACTCGGGTAGCTGATTTTCTTTGGTAAGCCATTTGTCAAAACTGTAGAGCACTCGACATTTAACGTGATGTGCAAATGGTTCTCTAACAACTTCTTGTTGGTAAGGAGGTACTTAAGGTACTTTGCGTACTTCGGCATGTAGGAAATCGCTTCATGGAAGGGCAGATTTATGTGGATTTGCTTAAACATCTCTAAGAAATGGGAGTATTGATCGTCCTGACGTTGTTTATTAAGTTCGTAAGGGTAAGGCAGATTTGGATTATTTTTAAAGATTGGTGGTGGAGTGAGATCTTTTTTTAAAACGGGGGTGAAAACTTCTTCAGCAGAGGGTGGAATTTTTAAAATGGGGGCAGAGCTTTGATTTTTTAAAGTGGGGGCGGAGCTTGCCTCGGGCCCTTCACTTATAGTACCGGGAACTTGCTTCCAACTCCGAAGAGTTTTAGCTTTCGCTCTCTCTCTCGGGTTGGGCTCAGTATTGGAAGGAAGAGACCCTGCGGGTCGCTCAAAAATAATTTTAGCGAACTGTCCTACTTGATTTTCAAGACTTTTAATGCTTCCAGTTAAGGATCTTATCGTAGCGTCATTTATGACGATATATTTGGAAAGTAAATCCTCCATGCTTGGAGGTTTTGGATAATTTTGAAGAGGTGGTTGTGGTGGTGCAGAAAAATCATTTTTTTTGTGGCAGGCGCATAGCATTCGATGGATAACTTCACGAAAAATTCGGATGATTTCTTAAGGCAGGAATATAACAATTCGGAAAATTTAAACTACGCACAGGAAAATTCGAAGCAGGAAAATTATGAAAAGCGTTTCTAGGCATATTGTTAACAAAATTTAAATGTTCGGGGGAAGGAGTTACAGATTCCCATACCTGAGGGGCGGAGGCAGCAGTCATCTCCGTTATCTTTTAGCTAAATATTTCAACTTGTAGAGCGAGCTGGGAGACGTTGTCCACTTCAAAGATACATGCAGGCTTATTCGGGCGGGACCTAGGAAAATTCCACTGATAAGTGGTCATGGCCATGTCCTCGAAAAGATCAAGAGCTACTTCCGGGGTCTTATGATTTAAAGTTTCGCCAGGAGCTGCGTCTATCATTTCCTTTGTATTTTGATTTAGCCCGTTATATAACATCTGCACTTGTAACCATACTGACAGCGCATGATGTGGGCATCATCTTAATAATTCTT
This sequence comes from Platanthera zijinensis, assembly GCA_039513925.1. Classification (NCBI taxonomy): domain Eukaryota; kingdom Viridiplantae; phylum Streptophyta; class Magnoliopsida; order Asparagales; family Orchidaceae; genus Platanthera; species Platanthera zijinensis. Next base: position 48,218,322 of record CM077091.1, read on the forward strand.
TAAATCTTTCGAAGGTTTCGTATAAGGTTTCATAGTTTATTTGTTCGAAAGAGAAAATGTCGTTCCTAAATTTTGCAGTTTTAGCAGGCGAAAAATACATCGCAAAAAATTTTTCAGTTAATTCATTCCAGGTGGTTATGCTATTTTTAAGTAGAGTGTTCAGCCACTGTTTAGACCTAGTTCTTAGAGAGAAGGGGAAGAGTCTTAGCCTGATTGCATCATTTGTGACACCATTTATCTTGAAGGTGTCACAAATTTCAAGAAAGCTTTCTATATGTGCGTTCGGATCATCATCTTCAAGTCCGTCAAATTGCACATTCTACTACACCATTTGAATTATGCTAGGCTTTAATTCGAAGTAATTATTTGGTATAGCAGGGCGGACTATGCTTGATTCTGTTCCCTCGAGATTCGGTCGTTCATAAAAGTATATAGTCCTTTGTAAGGCTTCATCTACGTTCGGTTCTTCCATTCTTAGAGTAGAGAATGACTCGGAGTCCTCAACCAACACTTGGATAGTTGGACCTATAAATCACGATCTTCTCCGAAGAGTATGCTCAATTTCGTTGTCAAGTCCAAAATAACCGGTGGACTCCCGCGGGTCATGCACTAAAAGAAGAGAAGAGAAGAAAGAGAAATAAAATAAACTAGAGAGAAAAGTTAGATTAATTTTTTTTTTGAAATTGAATTTTTTTAATATATTAACTCCCGAACATCCCAAGGACTACCCGGTGAAGGGGTTCGCAAGGTACTAGACAAGATAGCGGCACTTAAAGCCGCTTTGCCCTTTCCGAGAGAATTTGGTGGCGTAGAAAAAATTGTGAAGTTAGTTACTATTAAGAGCGGCAATAATTTTTTTTTTTTTTAATTTGTAAGAAAGAGGTGAGAAAGAGAAAAGATAAAATTTATAGGTTGGTGTTTTCAATATAGCAACGAAAATTACTCCCTGACAATGGCGCCAAAAACTTGTTGGTCGCTAAGCTTCGAAGAAAATAAAAGCAACCGAACTAGAAATCCAATGAGGCAAGTATACCTATCGAACTGTAGCTAGGGGACACAAGTGTCTTATTGAAATCCGGGAACTATTGAGTACACTTACTCACACAAAGGCTATTATTTTATCGATGGAAAAACTAGGTTTTTAGAAACTAATTGCAATTAAGGAAATAAAACTATGCTAGAAAGAGAACTACTACAGTTAATTAAAGTGCTATTAAAAGTGATTACAATGAAGGGCTGAAAATATGAAATAGAAATGCACTCGATCAAGAATCACCTCAGCTAAAGTCGACTAAGAAATGTGATAAAAACCTAAAATTAATAGGGTAAAAGTCCTTGATCGTGGAGGTTCCTAAAGCTTGAACACGCTTCTCTCGAAGTCGTGCCCAATTGAGTTTAGGAAGGTCCAACCGACTCTCTTCTAAATCGGAGGCCTAAAGCTCGCTTTACGCGGTGAACCCCACTATTAGATTTTTACTCCATTCCGGGAGATTTGGACGTCTGCCTCTCTCGAGGGATGCGTACAACTCCCTTTAATCTTGAGCGCTCAATTGAAACTATCGGCCTCTCGGCTAGCCTAGATTGAAAGCAAAGGTGGAGAGTATATATCGATAATATACCTCTAGCCCATGAAAAATCAAGAGTAATTCAAGGCCTAAAACCTAAAAAGAAAAGGTAAATTAAAACATCATAACTTAATCGCTCGAACCTCGAATCATCAAGATTGAGTATAAGGAGGATTAGTTAATCATAATGGAGTGGAGGAGGGGGGATGAGTAGTAAAGCATAATAAGAACACAAATAAGAAAAGAGCACTTTTATTAATAATGAAAGAGAGCTACACTAATTGAAATGAAAAATTACACTTGCATGAAATTAGAATCCTATTCTAGCCCTAGATTTATCAACTAAAACAAGTTCATAAATTACAATAAGAGCTATTACAAAGGCTAAAACTAAACAAGGATTAATAAAATTTCAAAATGAGGAAGGGAGACAGAGGGAAGAACATGAAAAAGACCAAGAAATAAAGGGGCAACACCTCCCCTCTCAACCCAAGCTTGCTTAAATGGAAGGGGGGTCTTAATTTATAGGAAAAGTTCACGGGTTGGTCACACCCTTCAACACGCCCTAGGGGGTGCGTTTTAGGGGGCGTGACATATACGTGGTTGACCTCAGGCTCTAGATTCTTGCGAGAAGGATGATTGCTTCTATACGTCGATGGAAATTCCCTGGGTCACGCCTGTGTTGGGTGGGCATGACATGCACATCACGTCGAAATAATTGGTCAGAAATCTGTCAGCCATCGGAAAAGGAGGGGTCACCGCGATATAACGCCCGTGATGGGGGCGTGACACTACTGTCGGCGTGTTAAGGCGAAATAGCATTTAATTTGGCGTCAGACTTTAGGTAGAGGGAGACACACCCCGTATCATGCCCGGGGACAGGCCCGGGGCGGGCGTGTCAGGGGGGCTTGATAGCCCTTTTTCTTGGTATTTTGTCTCTGTCATCAGGCTTCATCGGGATCGGGCGACACGACCTAGTTCACGACCAGGGAGGGCGTGACAGGGGGCATGACATGTCATTTTTGACCAAACTTCTGGACACCTGCAAAAAGATAAGAAAATGTTTGTGGAAATAATATTTACATAAAAATAATAAAAAATAAACTAAAAAGACATGATTTGTACATTATAAACTAGAAAATACGATAATAGTTTTGGCTACAAAACGTATTATCAAAGAGATATCTTAAATCTTTGATGTTGTAGAATTATCTCCTGAAGCAGCTGAACCTCCTATCCAAAGCCTACATTTCAACATTCCAACTTTCATAGGTGATAATGCATTAGATGAAATAATAACTACTAGAAGGAACCAAACCACCACATTTACTGTGCTCATTGAAGAAGTAGTTCCCATGATAGCTCCAATCCTACCTCCTCCACCTCCTCCAGCTTTAGCCAATTCTAAAGATACCCTTCTAGGTAAGATTGAATCTTTATTAGCCCAGTAAAGAATATATTTTGATGACTCTCTTAAAGTTGGCACAGACAAAATAACTGCTCTAGAGAAAGAGATGAGAAGAGGCTTCGCTGAGATTCAAAATAATACGGATTCCCTCAAACACCTGTTCCAAAGAGGTGGGAAAGCCTTAGATCACACAATTACTAGTATTGGTCACGAATGGACCAATCAGTCACATTGGCAAACAACCAGATCCAGTTGGAAAAGAATGCTGAAGGGCACAACTTCTAGACTTGTGAAGAAGTTGGGAAGTTCAAAGAAGATGCTATAAGCATCCTATCTGTAGATGTCAAAAAGTGGGATAAATTAGTCAAGGAATATCTAGAAAAATCTGATGGAACCATGAAGCTCTTTGGGAAGCAAAACTAAAAGAGATAAATATTGATGTCCAATCCCAAATTGTTGTTGTTAAATTTCATACCTAAGATACAATAATTTTGATGCACAACCAGATCTTCCCTGAATTTCAATTTTTATCCAAATGTTGTTCCTCCTCCTCATTTCAATCCTACTTTCCAGCAACCTTCTGCCCTGATGCCATCATTCTCTCCTAGAACTGAAGATTGTGAAGCCCCTCCTACAGAGTACTCCCAAGTTTGGTCAGAACAAGAGTTGCCTCAGATTCCACCTCCAGAAATTCCAGCTCCTAAGAAAAGGAAATATGGTGATGGTTCCTCTACAAGCTGATCCAATCTAAATCAAGAAGCTGAAAGAAGAAGAGCACAAGAATTTGCTGAAGTGTGGTGCCCAACCTCCAAGTCACTAATTCTTGACACTCTAAAACTAATTATTGATTTTAATGAAAATATAATTGATCATTACAACTCCCATGAATTGGACTTGTATGAGAAATCTGTAAATACGAGGAGAATTTATGACAAAGAATATGGAATGAATAATCCCAAGGCTCCTCCAAAACCTGTTAAGTACTATCCTAAATGATACAGCTATCAGAAGAGGCAGTAAGAAAAGAAAGAGAGGCAGCATCAACAACAGAGCAAGTAGTAATTAAAGATGATCAGAATTTTCCTATATGAGATTTTGTGGAATAGGTCTTTTTCCTGGACAATGTCTATGTATATATAAATCTTTAAATTTTGATGATCTAAATTTTCTATTGCATGGCATTTCTTCCATTATTCTGCTTATTAGTTATTTTTTTTGTTTATGTTGATGTAATTCACCTTAGTGTAAAGGGTTCTGACTTCTACAAATAGGGGGAGATTGTTGGGTATTGTATCCACAATAACCTATATTTTTATGAAGTCACCCTTGAACTAAGATGAATTAAGTTTGTATTTGATGCCCTGTTCAAGTTAAGTGTTTGCAGGTTATAATTGCCAAGTGTAGACCAATGTCAATTTACAATGGGTCACCAAACACAAGACCATACAATATAATCCCTCATTATGTGATCCATGGTGTTGACTCATATGTAACCTCTTTATTACAACACACTTCATTTTCAAAGTACTAAAGTTATGGGAGAAAGACTGGTTGCTGAGTTCTTCGAAGAAAATCATTTTTCAGAATAATAAAATATTTCTAAGTGTTTTTCTCGACAAAAGCTAATAGGTACTCGAGTAAAATTGAAGTTATTTCTCAAGTCAGCTCTGTCAGGTATTCGAGTAGTAGAAAATGTTCTCAAGAAAACATAGTATAGTTCTCGAGAAAGTCTTGCAGTACTCGAGTAATACTCATTTTTTCCTCGAGCTAACTTAAAATATAATTCAGTATTTTTGTTAGTTCTCTTCTCGAGAAGGCCAAAGATATTTCTCGAGAAGGCCAAAGTAGTTCTCGAGAACCAGATGTTCTTACTCGGGAGATAGAAATATTTTTATCGAGTTGGCTTCTTGTTCTCTAGTAATAGAAATTCTTTCTCGGGAAAACACTTTTCTTTCTCGACAAGCCAGAAATCTTTTTATACACTTTCCTCTTCTCGAGAACTTTATACCTCTTCTCGAGAAATAGAAACATGTTCTTGAGTAATACTTATCTCTCTCGAGAAATGGAGTTCAGGATTATGAAATTTTGCTAAGTGTCAGACGGATTAAATTTCAAATGTAATTAACCTTTGATTGATCCACGTGGATTGTCATTAATGATATTTTGACCGTTATGTTAAACCTATAAAAGTTCTTGTCAAAATCGACAAACCCTAAGACTATTTCTTATAAAATTCTGAATTATTTTCTACTTTTTAAATCGGAAAGCATCGCCGCCTTATTCTTCATCGCCGATCTTCTCGATCAAGGAATTCAGACAAGAAGGATTCAATCGATCAAACTTTTCATCTTCTGTAAATATTCTCCTTGATCGTGGTGATCCTACATTCTTAGATCAAAGTATTCTCCGATTTCTTCCTTGACTTTTCTGACAGAGCCTTATGATTTTTCAAGAAGGAAGAAGCCGTGATTCAGCTAGATCTATGAAGACAGTTTATGTATTTTCAATGTGAATTCATTTTATTCTTGTAGGAGTTTTTCTCAAATTTTTGTAGGAGTTGCTCTCCGAGTTGTTGTAGGAGTGGTTTACTCTGAGTTATAGGAACGTTTTTCCAAGTTGTAGAATTGTTTTCCAATCCGAGATTATAGTGAAGTAGCTGAGTCAGCGTGGTGTTAGATCGGTGAGGTGTAGAGTGGACGTACCCAAGATTGGTTAACCACTATAATTTTTGGTGTCGTATGTGGTTTGCTTGTTTAATTTTTTGCTCATCTATCGTACAATTTTTATTCTGCAAAAAAAGTAGAACTCAGCTATTCACCCCCCCTCTAGGTGATTTAGGTAGACAACTAGACATTATTAAGTATGATATTGCTGACCGTGTGAAATCTGCCTTGGAGTTTGATCAATGCATGCAATTCTATTTGTCGTATCCCGTGGAGGGACAGAATGCCAAGTTTCTACTTAACGATGGGCTATTATGGAAGAATGGCAAGCTTTGTGTTCCTAATCACGAGAAGCTGCGTGTTGAATTGATGTACGAAGCTCATTTCACCAAGTACGAGATTCATCCTGGGAGTACAAAAATGTATCAAGACATGAAAATGTTGTTTAGGTGTCCTGGGATGAACAAAGACATAGCCCTTTTTGTAGTAAAGTGTCAAACGTGCGCATTGGTGAAGGCTAAGTGCCAGTAGCCAGGAGGATTTTTGAAGTCATTGCCAATCCCGAAATGGAAATTCGATGATATTTCCATGGACTTTGTACATGGATTGCCAATGTTGCTATAGAAAAATGATTCGATTTGGGTGATTGTTTATCGGTTGACTAAAGTTGCACATTTTATTCGAAATCGGAAAAGTGATTTAGTGGAGAAATTGGCAAAGCTGTATGTGGAGAACATCGTTCAATTACATGGTGTCCCTCACAGTATTGTTAGTGACCGTGATGGACTATTTAAGTTCGACATTTGGAAGCATGTTAATCAATTACTGGGCACAAAGTTCAAGTTTAGCACTACCTTCCACCCATAGATAGATGGGAAGACCGAGAGGACAAATCGAATGATGGAAGACTTGTTGCATATGTGCATTTTGGATTTCGGACAGCGTTGGGAGGATCAACTTTTCATGGTAGAGTTCGCCTATAACAATAGATAACCGACAAGTATCAAGATGGCTCCGTTCAAAGTGTTATATGGTAGGAGGTGTCGTACTCCATTAGCATAGGAAGAGACTGGTGATACCAAGCTATTGAAATGTAAAGATTTTGAGGAGGCGAATGAGTCTATATGAATCATTCGAGAGCGGTTATTGACTGCCCAAGATTGTCAGGCGAAGTATTACAATGCCAAACACTGGAACATGGAATTTGCCGTTGGAGATTGGGTTTACTTGAAGATAAACCCTTTCAAGGGAGTGTCGAGAGTTCGACGCTTGAAGTAGTTGAGTCACAAGAATTTAGGGACATTCGAGATCACCAAGTGCATCGGAGAGACAGCTTACCAACTTGCTTTGTTGATGGAGCTGAGTGGATTGCACGACGTCTTCATATTTTAGTATTGAGAAAGATGGTGCGGGAACCCGATTCTGTGTTGGAGGCTGATAGTGTGACGGTGGATAGTGGTATATCTACCAAAGTGACGCTGATTTGAATCGTCGATAACGACATATTACAGTTGCGATGAAAGCCATCAAGATGGTGAGAGTTTGTTGGGACAATTGTGTCCGCATGAAGCTCTCTTGGGAGCCAGAAAAGGTCATGCGCGAGGAATACCATGATTTATTTTACTCAGGTATGACGAATTTCATTTCGTTATCAATATTTTAAATTTCAGGACGAAATTTCTATTAGATACCTTGTTGGATTTGGGCAAGGTTCACTAATTTTTGCTGAGTTTGACCCATATTGTATACCAGGGTCTTGTTTAGCAGTCCTAGAGTTTAGGCTAAGTCTTGATAGTTCTAGCTCCTTGGACCACACAGCAAAGGACCTAAGAAGACTCAGAATTAGAAGATCTCTGAAGACAGTTTTGATCAGTTCGAAATTCTTCAAACTCAGCTCGACGATCGTCGATCTCAGTTCGACGAACGCAGAGGTAATTCTCTGTGCTAAGCTCGACGATACCAGAGCTTAGGTCGACGTTTAGTTTTCTTCCGAAAAATTCTCAGCTCGACGAACTCAGAGTGTAGAATAGGAAAGTATTTCTCAGTTAGCAATTCGCAGAGCTCTGGTCGATTAACTGGAATTCTCTGGTCGATGATCTTGGATCTATGGTCGACGAATTCTGTTAAGCGCTCGACGTTTTCTGTTCAGTTCCAGAATGAGTTTTTCCTTCCTCCTGTTCTTTATTCTCTATTTATTAGTAGTATTATTCTGAGTATTTAATGCACATATTCCTCTTAATATAGCCATTAATTGGCTGTGTTTAATATGGTTTTAATCAGAATAATTTGCTTATTCTATCAAGGACAGTTGGGGAAACTCATTAATGCTTTTATTCAAACCATTTTCCATTCTCCAGATCAGCCAACATTTATGGATATAATTCAAATTCAAAGGAGAATTCTATTTGGCAGAAAAATAAAAGAAATTGTCTCTTTTTCTGACACAGAGATACAGAGAGAGAAGAAAGAAATGAGAAGCACTGCACAGAGAACATTCAACCAGCAGACGACTCTTTCATTCTCTCTCAGCCTTTCTCATTCTTTTCCAATACTCAAGACTGAAGAATAAAAATTAAAAACAAATAAAGAGTCTTCTTCATCTTTAGTTCCAAAAATCTACAGAACTTCTATTTCAACATCTGCCAATGGATTTCCTGGACATTGGCAGATTAATGCTGAATGCCTACTTACCCTGAAGCAAAGCTCTCATTTTTCCTCATCCTTCAACTTCTTAGGGGGATCTTGGACAACATCAAAATCCACATAGTCTTCTGAAGTTGATTTGATAAAAGAGAAGACTTCCATCAACATCTTTCCCCCCACTGTACAGGGTTTTTACTCCCTTCAAAAGTTAGACTGGTTCACATGTCTCCTTCCAAAAGACTTGAGATTAGTTTTTGAACACCTGATCAAAAGTTCAAAGGTGGCAGTCATTTAATCAAAACCTGTTAGTTGTTTCTTACCAGGGTGGTAGAAGAGTGGATGTACCCAGGTTAGGGAACCACTATAAAAGTTCTTGTGTTGTCTGGTTGTCCTTTTCTTTTTGTTTTTGCTGTGTTTGTGATTGCTGGAATAGTTAGCTTACTTTCTTTCTTAACTAATATATGGTATCATTTTTTTTTACTCTGATATAAATAAAAAGAAATCATCCAAAAGTTTTTATACTCTATTCACCCCCCCCCCTCTAGAGTAAATCAGATCTAACCCCACCTTTCAATTGGTATTAGATGGTGTGTTTGTTGGTTGTACAAGTTAACACTTGAACTACGATCCAGTTAGATCAGATTTTCTTCTTCTCAACTGTTCTTCTCTCATAATGGCACAAAAGAAGGATTATGCAAGCACCAGACCTCCAGTGTGCAATCTAAATAAGTTTGCCATCTGGAAGGCAAGAATTAAAGTGTAAATGAACTATATTGATGATGATATATTTAATTCTATTTTGACAGGACCTCCTACTACAGCAACTGCTTCAACCCCTATGTCAAACACTCATGTTGTTCCACCACCTGAGTGGACAGATGAACAAGAGAAAGCCAAAATTACAGATACATAAGAAATGAACATATTGGCTAAAACCATTCCAGATAACATCTTTCAAAAGGTGGCTGAATGCACTTCTGCAAAAGCAATCTGGGATTCTCTCAACCAGATGGTTGTTGGCTCAGCATATGAGAGAAAGGATAGGAGATCAACTCTCATCTCACAGTATGAGAACTTCAAGAAAGATGAAGCTTAATCTGTTAGTGACATGTACAACAGATAAAGCCCTATACTTAGTGAGCTAAAGACTTTAGATAAAGACATCTCTCTCACAGAGGTGAATGACAAGATCCTAATGTGCTTCCCAAGCTCATGGGACTCCAGGATCTTGCCCATCAAAGAAGCCAGAAGCTTGATTGAGATTTCCACAGAATCTCTCCTGGGAAAGCTCAAATCATATGATCAGCTGATCAAATCAAGAGAAGCTGTAGAACAAAGGAATCCTCCACCAGCAAGGAAAGAGTAAAACATAGAATTCAAGGCTGCTGAAGACACAGAAGCTCCAACAGTCAATGAATAATTGATGAGTCTCCTTGCTAAGAGATTCTATAAAATGGGAAGAAAGGACTTCTGGAGAAAGTCATCCAGGAATGACAACAAGACCAGGTATGACAAAACCCCTACTAAAGAAATAATGTGTTTTGGATGCAGGAAACTGGACACTTCATGTCTAAAATCCCTGAGAATCAAAAGAAAGAGAGGAGAAAAGAAAAAGAATCCAGAAGCAAGCAATACAACAAGCCTTCTTCCAATAAGCATAAAAAAGGAAAAGGGATTTGTTGTTGAAACATGGAGTGACACAGAAGATGAATCCATATCTTCTAGCTCCAGTGAAGAGGAAGAAGAGGAAAAGGCAAAGGGAATCTGCCTCATGGCTATCAATGCCTCTTGCAGCCCATCAAATGCTGAAGAAGAATCTGAAAATGAAGAAGTTTCAGAATCAGAAGCTGATCAGGTATGATCATCCTTTGATTACAACTCTGATAGTTTAAAAATTGAATTTAAAACGATATGCATAGACTTAATTAATTTTGAAAAAGTAATAAAACAACTTAGAGAGACATTAACTGAACAAAGTAACTTAATGCTAGAAAATGATAAATTGAAAAATGAAATAACCTTAGCTAATGAACAAATAATAAAATTAATACTGAATTGTGTGAGGCCAGGCAACTTGAGGAATCTCTCAATGGGAGAAGCCTTAAGCTTATGGACATAATATGCACAGTAAATTCCAGGTTGAATGGCAAGATGGGCTTCGATGCTTTATCAAGCCTACCCCCTCTAATTCAGAAAAATATTTCAACCATACCAGTTAAGTTTGTTTCTGAAAAAGACAAAGAAAAAAATAGAAAATAATAGTCGTAAACAAACAGATGTAAAACACAAAATTAAGAAAAAGAAAAGAAGTAATAAGAACAATAATCAAGAACTATGTTTAGCAGATTTCGTCAAACTCAGATCGACAAAATGTGTATAGTTCGTCGAACTCAAGTCGATGAACTCTGAATGCAAACATGTATCATAATTATTCTTTGAACTACGATTGAAGAAACCAGTATGGTTCGTCGAACGGAGATCGACGTTATTAGGGCTCAGAAAATGAGTATTTCATTCTCTGAGTGGAGCTCAATGAACTCATCCCCGATCGTCGAACTCATGTCGACGAACTCACCACAATTCATCCAACGCAGATCAGTATAACAGAAACTTTATTCCTTTTGAAACCTGTAATCAACTAAGAACATTTAACAATAAATTTAATCAATGGATTATACCACTTAGGAAATATCATCCTTTAGGTTTTAAAAGCCAACATGAATACTCTTACATTTTTGTTTTAATTATGTGAAGAAAGAAGGACCCAAGGTAACCTGGGTAAGAAATGACTAATCTGTTTCATTACAGGAGAAAGACTGTTCTACCACAGAGCAATAGTGGTATTTTTACAGTGGTTGTTCTAAGCATATTACAGTAAATAAGGCCAACCTAACTCACTACAAGGCAAAGCTAAGACAAAAAGTGATATTCAGTGACTCCAATTGTGGCCAGACTGGGGGATTTGGAAAAGTTAAAGTTAGAGCTGTCACCTTCAGGAATATAGCTTATGTGTGTAGATTGAAGCACAACCTCATCTCCATAAGTCAATTATTGTATGTAAGGTTTCAGGTATCATTTACTAAAACCTTATGTTTTATCACTTCTTTAGACAATAGTGTAGTACTGACTGGCACTATAGTAGGAAATATTTACTTAGTTAATTTCCAATCAGCCAAATCTGAAATCTGCCTATTTAATTCAACTAGTAATAATAATGAACTTTGGCATTGAAGATTAGGACATGTAAAACTAAAAAATATTGCTAGGTTATCTGAAGACAACCTTGTTAGAAGATTGCCTTCTTATCCCTACAAGAAGGAAAGCCTTTGCAGGGCTTGTCCGTTAGGTAAGCAAACTAAAAATAGCTTTAAATAATTAAACAAAAGTTACCACCGAGAATATTGTACTTACTACATATGGACCTTTTTGGCCCTATAGTAGTACAAAGTCTAGGACGGAAATCTTATACTTTAGTGATTGTAGATGACTTCTCTGTACAACCTCGGGCTCACGGGAGGGAACCCAGCAGAGAGAAGATCAGAAGAATCCCCAGGAGGAGAAAAGGCCCTAAGCAAGAGGGGCCTAAAGTCGGGTCCACTCGCAATGGGCGAGAGGGGCCTAAAGCGGGGTCCACTCGCAATAGGCGAGAGGAGCCAAAAGGTGGGTCCGCTCGCGCCAAGCGAGAGGGGCCTAAAGATTGGGTCCACTCGCAATAGGCGAGAGGAGCCCAAAGGTGGTCCTCTCGCCAAGCATCGGGTCGGCAGGAAGAGATAAGGCCGGTTCAGCAATTGGGGGGGGGGACCGGTTCAGTTGGCAAGCGGTTCATCCCTTTTGGCCTTTTTTACTCTTTTACCCTCGGTGGTCTGCTCATAGTCCTTCAGAACAGCGGAGTTCGGCTGTTGGCAGACCCAACCCAGGGTATTCAGGTAATTTCACAGGTGCTTGCTTTGGTTATTAGCAGTTCAAATCCTGAAGCCTATAAATAGACCGGTAAGGTGTCTGAGAAGAGGTGTGTGGAACCTTCTTTTTCCTTCTCACTCAGGCACCTAGCTCAGCACTGGCTAGGGAGGGGAAGGATTCTAGTCCTTCCGGGTGAGCGGTGGGACCTCCGAGCTGAAGCTCCCGGTCTGTTCCTTTGGGTGTCTTGTTAGGAGCGTGGTTCAAAGAAAGTAAGCGTGGGTTGCAGCCTTAGATCCGAGCTTTTAGGAGAAACTAGTTCGACTAGTTTCAACATTTTTGGTGCGGTGAGCGTGGATCGCAGCCTGCGTCGAAGAACTTTGGATCATCTCATGGCAGGAGATCTAGGAGGAGGAGATGAGGGCGGAGGAAATGAGGGCGGGTCCCAGAACCCAGGAGGATATGTTGGGAGGGAAGAATTCATGGCATCCATCGGGGGCATCATGGGGATGTTGCAGCAGATCTCGCAGCGAGGCGAATGCGTGACCCCTCTTCCTCAGGGGCCGGGCCTCTTGCCTCCGGAAGAAGCCGTCTCGGCAAGGGTGGGCGAGGATGCGCCAGGAGGGCGGCCCGGAAAGGAGAAAGTGGTGGAGGGAAACGGGCGAGACCTGGCAGGAAGGGAGTTGTTCCCCAGCCCGGCGAGCGCCGTCTCGCCAGTAGATCTCGTCGCGCGAGTGGAGACGGCGAGACCCCTGGCGAGAGGGTCCCCCTTTTGCGAGCTGGTTCTTTCGGCTCCCGTCCCGGAGGGGTTCCGCGAGCCTGAGATGGTTTATTATGTGGGGAAGGATGATCCCCTCCAACACTTGCAATGGTTCGAAGATGCGGTCTCCATCAGGCCGATGACGGATGCATTCAAGTGCCGCCTTTTCGCGATCACCTTGAAGGACAAGGCCCGGGACTGGTTTCATCAACTCCAGCAGGGTCAATATATGGTTTTGAAGATTTGAGTAGGAGCTTCCAGCTGCGCTTCTCGACCTCGAAGAAGAGGAAGAAAAACCCGGAATCCATCTTCCTGATCAAGCAAAAGGCAGACGAGTCCTTAGCCCAGTACGTGGATCGCTTCCAAGAGGAAATCCTGGACATTCAGGAGGTGCCGGGATTTGCTCTCCAAATGGCCTTTACTGTGGGTCTCAGGGAAGGCTTCTTCAAAATGAGCCTCACCAGGAAGGCACCCTTATCATTTGAAGGGTTGATGGAGAAGGCAGCCAAGGAGATAGCGATGGAGGCAGCGAACCCGGCTTTTGCCAAGAAACTAGCAAGGCTGACGGAGGTAGAGTCCAGAGAACCAGGAGGAGCGAGGCAGCAGGAAGGGAGGAGAAGGGAGGAGCCAAGGGGGCCGGCACAGCAGGAGTTGAGTTGGAGGCAACCGGAAGGCCCGGTTCAAGGGCAATGGAGAGGTCTTCCCCCGGGGGGAAGGAACTACTACCATGGAGGAGCAGGAAGGTTGCCACAGCTGGGGTGGAGACAGGGACCTAGGCCACTCCCACCCCCGCCTCAGCAGGCTATGGCTATAGGCCGGGGAAGAGGAAGAGGAAGAGAGCGAGGAAGGGGGGGAGCCGGAGCAGGGAGGAGAAGGAATCACCAAGAAGGGAGGCAGGAGGGGGAAGTAGCTATACCATTCTGTGACTTTCACGAGGAGGAAGGTCACGCGACAGCTACATGTCCAGAGTTTCTGGAGCTGAAGGGGAGAAGAGGAGCGGGAGTGCAGCAGCCACCGGCGCGGATAGTAGAGATGACCGGAGTGGGGGAGGAGGATAGATGTGTAGATCGGTCAGATGTGGGGGATAGAGGGGGGATCAGGGTGATTCATGGTGGGGTGGGCATCGAGGCTACCCGAAAGGCCAGCCTTTATACAATGTACCGTCGAGGTGTCGCCTCGACGTCGCAAGCCCCGCCCCCGGACGAGAAGATCACCTTCTCCAGGAAGGACTTGCCAGATCACGAAGACCCATTCTGCGATGCGCTGGTGATTCGGACGGCTATCGAGGGTTTCACGGTATCAAGGATCTTGGTGGACAATGGGAGCTCGGTTAATGTCATCTTCAAAAAGGCATTCAAGGAGATGAGGGTGGAAGCCAGGAGGGTGTTAGCAGCGGACGGACCGCTGTTCGGATTCTCAGGAGAAAGGAAAGAAGTAGAGGGGGGAGTCGGTCTCCAGGTAACCCTGGGAGGGCTGTCCAGGAACTACCGCTTTGTGATAGTGGATGCTCCCAGCAGTTACAACGCCATCTTCGGGCGCCCCTTGATTTGTGCCTTTAGGTGTGTACCATCATCTTTTCATCAATGTTTGAAACTCAATTCAGGAGGGACCCAGATCAGGGTGAGAGGAGATCCGAAGGCGGCCCGGGAATGTTATGTGACGGCAGTAAATGCTATCTCCTGGAGGGGGGATGCGGAAGAGTTAGAAAGAAGACTGGAACGGGAGGAACAAGAGGAGAATAGAGTTGAGAAGCTAGGAGGTGGCATTGCGGAGGAGCCAGTAATGGCAGGGAGTCAAGGGTCGGAAGAGAAGGGGAAGAGGAGAGTAGAGTTGAGGAGTGGGGAGGTGGCATTGCGGAGGAGCCAGTAATGGCAGGGGAGTTAAGGGTCGGAGGAGAAGGGAAAGAGGAGAGAGGAAGGAAAAGAAAAATAGGAGAGATGGAAGAGTCAGTGCTAGGAGGAGGCCCGGTGCGGGTGGAGGAGAGGTTCGTAGAGAAAGTAGACATGGCAGTGGAGAAAAAAGAGGGTGGAGAGCAAGAGCTCGGAAACCAGGAGGAGGGGCTGGGAGAGGAAGAGGAGATTCCGAAAGATCAGGAGGAAGAAGAAGAGCCCTCGAGGCTGAAGGCTGCAGTCGAGCTACAGGAGGTGGACATCCTAACAAAAGAAGGAAGGAAAGAAAAGATCAGAATCAGCGGAGAGCTCGGTCTTGAGGACCAGGAGGAGATCCGAAAATGCGTGCAGGAAAACATTGATATCTTTGCTTGGAGCGCGGCCGACATGCCAGGGATTGACGCAGATGTGGCATGCCATCGTCTCAACCTTGACCCCAAGGTTCGTCCCATCCAGCAGAAGAAAAGGGCCATCGCCTCCAGGATGGCCAAGCCTGTCAGGGAGGAAGTGGAAAAGCTGCTCCAGGCGGGGTTCATATCTGCAAACAAGTATCCAGGGTGGGTGAGCAATGTTGTGATGGTAAAGAAGGGGGAAGGGAAGTGGAGAATGTGTATTGACTTCTCTCTTTTGAATAAAGCATGTCCCAAAGATTGTTACCCTCTGCCTCGAATCGACGCGCTGGTTGATTCAGCCGTCGGTTTTTCACTAATGAGTTTTTTAGATGCCTTTTCAGGATACCATCAAATACGCATGCACCCACCAGACATCAAGGATGTCACCTTTATCACCGAGGATGGATGCTTCAGCTATAACATGATGCCTTTTGGGTTGAAGAATGCGGGGGCGACCTATCAACGGATGATGGATCGGATCTTCCGAGAACAAAAGGGACGGAACCTCGAAGTCTACGTAGACGACTTGATGATCAAGAGCCAAGATCTCAAGTCTCATATTGCGGATCTGGAAGAAACGTTTGCAACGGTAAGGAAGTATAAGATGAGGCTTAATCCGCTGAAGTGCGTATTCGGGGCCAGTAGGGGAAAGTTTTTAGGACATCTCCTCACCCCATCAGGAGTAGAGCCCAACCCGGATAAGGTAAGGGCTATCCTAGAACTAGAGTCTCCAACGAATACCAAAGAGGTCCAGCGTCTTACCGGCAAGTTGGCAGGGCTCAGCAGATTCCTTTCCAGGGCAGGAGAGAGGTGCTCACCTTTCTTTCGGACATTGAGGGGGGGAAAGAAATTCGAGTGGACCTCTGAATGCGAGAATGCTTTTCTAGCCTTAAAGCAGCAGCTCACCAAGGCACCGCTACTCCAAGGCCCGAGAGAAGGAGAGATTCTATTCTTGTATCTAGGGGTAGGGGCAGGGGCATTGAGTTCGGTCCTCGTGCGGGAAGAAGGTAAAAAACAATTCCCGATCAACTATGTAAGTAGAGTCCTCAAGAAGGCAGAGCTAAAGTACCCCATCCTAGAGAAGCTAGCCTTCGCCCTCGTTATCTCAGCTCGAAAGCTCAGGCCCTATTTTCAGGCCCATTCCATCCAGATCGTGACGGACCACCCTCTCCGCCGTATTTTGGAAGGGGTAGAGCACTCAGGGAGATTAGCTAAATGGTCAATAGAACTCAGTGAGTTTGACCTTTCTTATGTTCCCCGGTTGGCTATCAAGGCGCAAGCTGTAGCAGATTTCTTGGTAGATTACACGGTGGAGGTCAAGGAGGCCGAGACGCCTCCCGTAGTAGCTTGGGAGATGCTTGTAGATGGGGCCTCGGGAAAGAATTCTTTTGGAGGAGGGATAGTTTTGGTAAGCCCTGAGGGAACACGGATCGAACAGGCCCTGAAGGTTCATTTCATCCTCACCAACAATCAAGCGGAGTACGAGGCCATTATAGCAGGGCTGAGGTTGGCTCGTGAGCTCGGTATACGAGATATTAAGGTCTCCACGGATTCTATGATAGTGGCAAGGCATATAAAGGAGAATTTGAGGTAAGAGAGCCCACCCTCCAGTTGTACTTAACAAAGGTAAAGAGAGTCATTGGGCAGTTCCGCAGTTTCTCAGTTCAACACGTCCCAAGGGAAGAAAATATTCGGGCAGACCTGCTCGCCAAGCACGGTCCTCGGGCCGGAGGAACCATGACAGAGCTCTTTAGGCCCTCCATCGAAGAGGGAGAACTGATGGAAGTAGATCAGCAGAGATCCTGGATGGATCCATTTACCACCTACTTGACGATGGGACGTCTGCCCGAGGGAGAGCTCGAGAAGAAACAGGTCAGGTACAAGTCGGCATACTACCTGCTAAGAGAAGGGATCTTATACCGTAAGACGTTGTCGGGGCTGTTGGCTCGATGCGTATCCGAGAAGGAGGTTGCGAGGGTGCTGGAAGAAATTCACTCTGGAGAGTGCGGCAGCCATTCCGGGAGTCGGACCTTGGAAGGAAGGGTGTTGAGGCAAGGCTATTTCTGGCCCGCCCTTAGGAAGGATTCCGAGGAATTCGCAAGGAAGTGCAGAAAGTGCAAGGAATTTGCCCCTCTTCAGCTCCTCCCGGCCCAAAGGTTGCGCACGATCACAGCTCCATGGCCCTTCGCCATATGGGGGCTAGATATGGTGGGTCCATTCCCTCAAGCCAGCGGCCAGAGGAGGTTCCTGCTGGTCATGGTAGACTATTTCTCAAAATGGCTGGAGGTGAAGGCATTGGCGAAGGTGACGTCTCAAGTGGTCAAAAGCTTCGTATGGGGGGAAATCATCTGTAGGCATGGGCTCCCTCTGGCCATTGTCACGGATAACGGACCGCAATTTGCCAGCAGAGAGTTCGTGGATTTCTGTATACGACTAGGTATAGACCTTCAGTTTGCTTCAGTGCATCATCCTCGAAGCAATGGGCAGGTGGAAGCCGCGAATAAGGTCATCGTGAATCTCTTAAAGAAAAAGGTGGAAAACTTGAGGGGAAGTTGGGTGGAGCAGCTCCCCTCCGTCCTCTGGGCCTTAAGGACCACGCCAAGTTCTGCCACAGGGGAGACGCCATTCAAACTTTCCCATGGCTCCGAGGCCGTTATACCTGTTGAGTTCGAGGTCGAGTCACCTAGGGTGACGGCGGCAAGGAGGGGAGATGAGGAGTGGCCGGCAGAAAATGGTGAAGAGCAAAGGCTCTCCCTCGACTTGGTGGAGGAGCTTAGAGAGCTGGCATCTATCCGACAGGAGGAGGTCAAGCGCCGAATGTCAAGATATTTTGATAAGCACGTCAGAGTCAAGCAGTTTGAGAAGGGAGACTTGGTCCTCAAGAAGGTGGATGTAGCAGGGAGAGGGGCTTCGGTAGGGAAGCTCAACCCCAACTGGGAATGTCCTTTTATTGTAAAAGAGGTCTTGAAATCAGTAGGGTATCACCTCCAAGATGTAGACGGGACACCCCTAGATCGCGCCCGAAGCGGCGACGACCTAAAGCGTTTCTATCCTTAAAACTTTTGTTCATGTTCATTATCCATTATGAATGAGGGGTAGTTTTCTTTGTTTTTTCTCTCTCACTTTCCAATGTTAGCCAACCTAGCAAGACCTTCTGGTACTACCATACAGTTCCAAGTAGCTGTCTCCTCAAAGCAGGAAGATTTCATTTCGGAGAGGAGACCCCGAGAAGACCCGCTGTCCAGGCTACCATCGAGCTGGCAGGTCTGTAGGCTCACTCGGTGGTTGGAGTTGGTTTTGGAGAGGAGACCCCGAGAAGACCCGCTGTCCAGGCTACCATCGAGCTGGCAGGTCTGTAGGCTCACTCGGTGGTTGGAGGTGGTTTCGGAGAGGAGACCCCGAGAAGACCCGCTGTCCAGGCTACCATCGAGCTGGCAGGTCTGTAGGCTCACTCGGTGGTTGGAGGTGGTTTCGGAGAGGAGACCCTGAGAAGACCCGCTGTCCAGGCTACCATCGAGCTGGCAGGTCGGAGAGAGACCCCGAGAAGACCCGCTGTAGGCTCACTCGGTGGTTGGAGGTGGTTTCGGAGAGGAGACCCCGAGAAGACCCGCTGTCCAGGCTACCATCGAGCTGGCAGGTCTGTAGGCTCACTCGATGGTTGGAGGTGGTTTCGGAGAGGAGACCCCGAGAAGACCCGCTGTCCAGGCTACCATCGAGCTGGCAGGTCTGTAGGCTAACTCGGTGGTTGGAGGTGGTTTCGGAGAGGAGACCCCGAGAAGACCCGCTGTCCAGGCTACCATCGAGCTGGCAGGTCTGTAGGCTCACTCGGTGGTTGGAGGTGGTTTCGGAGAGGAGACCCCGAGAAGACCCACTGTCCAGGCTACCATCGAGCTAGCAGGTCTGTAGGCTCACTCGGTGGTTGGAGGTGGTTTCGGAGAGGAGACCCCGAGAAGACCCGCTGTCCAGGCTACCATCGAGTTGGCAGGTCTGTAGGCTCACTCGGTGGTTGGAGGTGGTTTCGGAGAGGAGACCCGAGAAGACCCGCTGTCCAGGCTACCATCGAGCTGGCAGGTCTGTAGGCTCACTCGGTGGTTGGAGGTGGTTTCGGAGAGGAGACCCGAGAAGACCCGCTGTCCAGGCTACCATCGAGCTGGCAGGTCGGTGGTTGGAGGTGTAGGCTCACTCGGTGGTTGGAGGTGGTTTCGGAGAGGAGACCCCGAGAAGACCCGCTGTCCAGGCTACCATCGAGCTGGCAGGTCTGTAGGCTCACTCGGTGGTTGGAGGTGGTTTCGGAGAGGAGACCCCGAGAAGACCCGCTGTCCAGGCTACCATCGAGCTGGCAGGTCTGTAGGCTCACTCGGTGGTTGGAGGTGGTTTCGGAGAGGAGACCCCGAGAAGACCCGCTGTCCAGGCTACCATCGAGCTGGCAGGTCTGTAGGCTCACTCGGTGGTTGGAGGTGGTTTCGGAGAGGAGACCCCGAGAAGACCCGCTGTCCAGGCTACCATCGAGCTGGCAGGTCTGTAGGCTCACTCGGTGGTTGGAGGTGGTTTCGGAGAGGAGACCCCGAGAAGACCCGCTGTCCAGGCTACCATCGAGCTGGCAGGTCTGTAGGCTCACTCGGTGGTTGGAGGTGGTTTCGGAGAGGAGACCCCGAGAAGACCCGCTGTCCAGGCTACCATCGAGCTGGCAGGTCTGTAGGCTCACTCGGTGGTTGGAGGTGGTCGGAGAGGAGACCCCGAGAAGACCCGCTTCGCTACCATCGAGAGGAGACCCGGTGGTTGGAGGTGGTTTCGAGAAGACCCGCTGTCCAGGCTACCATCGAGCTGGCAGGTCTGTAGGCTCACTCGGTGGTTGGAGTTGGTTTCGGAGAGGAGACCCCGAGAAGACCCGCTGTCCAGGCTACCATCGAGCTGGCAGGTCTGTAGGCTCACTCGGTGGTTGGAGGTGGTTTCGGAGAGGAGACCCCGAGAAGACCCGCTGTCCAGGCTACCATCGAGCTGGCAGGTCTGTAGGCTCACTCGGTGGTTGGAGGTGGTTTCGGAGAGGAGACCCCGAGAAGACCCGCTGTCCAGGCTACCATCGAGCTGGCAGGTCTGTAGGCTCACTCGGTGGTTGGAGGTGGTTTCGGAGAGGAGACCCCGAGAAGACCCGCTGTCCAGGCTACCATCGAGCTGGCAGGTCTATAGGCTCACTCGGTGGTTGGAGGTGGTTTCGGAGAGGAGACCCCGAGAAGACCCGCTGTCCAGGCTACCATCGAGCTGGCAGGTCTGTAGGCTCACTCGGTGGTTGGAGTTGGTTTCAGAGAGGAGACCCCGAGAAGACCCGCTGTCCAGGCTACCATCGAGCTGGCAGGTCTGTAGGCTCACTCGGTGGTTGGAGTTGGTTTTGGAGAGGAGACCCCGAGAAGACCCGCTGTCCAGGCTACCATCGAGCTGGCAGGTCTGTAGGCTCACTCGGTGGTTGGAGTTGGTTTCGGAGAGGAGACCCCGAGAAGACCCGCTGTCCAGGCTACCATCGAGCTGGCAGGTCTGTAGGCTCACTCGGTGGTTGGAGTTGGTTTCGGAGAGGAGACCCCGAGAAGACCCGCTGTCCAGGCTACCATCGAGCTGGCAGGTCTGTAGGCTCACTCGGTGGTTGGAGTTGGTTTCGGAGAGGAGACCCCGAGAAGACCCGCTGTCCAGGCTACCATCGAGCGGGCAGGTCTGTAGGCTCACTCGGTGGTTGGAGTTGGTTTCGGAGAGGAGATCCCGAGAAGACCCGCTGTCCAGGCTACCATCGAGCTGGCAGGTCTGTAGGCTTACTCGGTGGTTGGAGTTGGTTTCGGAGAGGAGACCCCGAGAAGACCCGCTGTCCAGGCTACCATCGAGCTGGCAGGTCTGTAGGCTCACTCGGTGGTTGGAGTTGGTTTCGGAGAGGAGACCCCGAGAAGACCCGCTGTCCAGGCTACCATCGAGCTGGCAGGTCTGTAGGCTCACTCAGTGGTTGGAGTTGGTTCTGGAGAGGAGACCCCGAGGAGACCCGCTGCCCAGGCTATCATCGAGCTGGCAGGTCGGTAGGCTCACTCGGAGGTTAGGTAAAGGGGCAGCATATGGATGGGAGTTTCGTAATTTGATCAAAAGCAAGGTCCTTGTCCCAAAGGAAGAAGAGGAGGAAGGAGTCGGTCCCTCAAGATCCTCTCGCGCCAAGGGTGCCCAGGGGCAAGGCGAGTGGAAGGGTACATGACTATTCGCGCCTAGAGTAAGGGGTCTGCTCTTCGGCCAAAGGGCGAGAAGAGGAGTACCTTCGTCTCGCAAACGAAACTAAGCATAGTAGCGATTCGAGACCCACTCGCGCCTGGGGTGTCCAAAGGTAAGGCGAGAGGGAGTGATACGTCCCTGCGTGAGAGCACTGAGGGCCCGCCCACTCGCGCCACAAGTAAAACTAGCCCCTCCATCGGTAGGCGAGACAAGTCGTGATCTCGTTCCGCAAAGTGAAGAGAGAGTAGGCACACAGGAGAGATGAAAAGAATGGCCTTAAAAATAAAATATATATCATCCACAAAAAGAGGCCGTAATACAAAATGCCTCAGCAACAAGTATCCAAAAGAGAAAAAGGGGGGGAGAAGAGGAGTATACAAAAAACACTGTAAAATAAATCCTCTATTCTTCCGCGCTGGAGGACGGGCCGTCTTCCTCCTCGCCATAAATCTCGGGTACCAGGTCGCGGGCAGTGACCTCCTCGCAGCCTTCCCTGATAACTTCCATCTCCTTCATCATCTTCACGATTAGTTCGGCGGTCCGGATATTGGCGTCTTTGCAGAGTCCCATGACCTCGGCATGAGAATAATGAGAGGGAGGAGGTTGGGGAATCACCACGCGAGAAGGCGAGAGAGTAGCCTCCTGAAGTCGAGTGATCTCGGACTCCATGCTTTTAACCTCCCCTTCCAGAGTAGCTATGCGCGAGTGCATCCTGTCGGCCGTCTCGGCATCCTGCGAGAGGTTTATTCATTAGGGGAATTTGAAGGTGAACAAAGAGAGGGAAGGAATTGAGAATGGGGAAACTCACCACACCACCCCGAGCTTTGGCGAGAAGGTTTTCGGCCACGGCCAACCGTTTCTCAAGATCCGTAGACTTCTCGCGCTCGGCCGCCAGGCTCGCCTCTGAATCCCTCCAGCTCTTATTATTGTAAATCAGACGGCGTGAGACCTGGTGCGATAGCTCTAGCGAGCGCAGCTGGGATTGCGCGGCCCTCAGGATCAAATCCCGCGAGGGAGGCTCAGCGGCAGTTTCTCGCTCTGCGCCACCGTAAAGGCCAAAGCCCAAAGAAAACGCGTGAGCCGTAGGTTGGTCTCGCTCTATCCAGGGGGGAAGGAGGGTAGAGATAGAGACCCGGTTCGCCTCCTTGTCCCATATCAGGGTTGGCTCACCGGCAGCATCCGGGATCGCTGGGCCCATATTGAAGTTCAGATGAGTGGAGGGAGCCGGGCGGCTGGAGGAGCCCACCTCGCGAGTAGGAGATTTAGAGGGGAGGTTGTCAGCAAGAGAATCAGGTTGACCCGTCCCGCCAATCGGCGAGACGGTCCGCTGACCAAGAAGCCGAGAAGGGGATTGGGGAGATTGGGAACCCAAAGAGATGGGGGATAAGGATCCCGACACATCTACCATCTCGGCAGGAACTTGCTTCGCCTTTCCAGAGGGAAGAGGCGCTCCTTTCTTGACCTTTGCTTTCTTTGAAGGACTCTGGCGAGACGGGGCGGAGCCTTCTGCAGGCCTTTTCTTCAGGGAGAGGGGTAGGTTTTCTCTCGCTGCCTCAGCTACCATCGTGGCGAGGGCGACATCTTTGGAGGGTTTGATGCTGCTTTTGTAAGGCGGGCGAACGGGAACATTTCTTTCTCCTGGAAACGGCGAGACGATGCGTTTACAAAAACTATTCGTTAGACCTAGACGAAAATAAAGGGCCCCAGCATTTACCTTCGCCTGGAAGCACAGGAAGGAGGGAGTCGAGGCCCCTCCTCAGGAACTGAACCTCGAAGTTCTTGCCGATAAAGAAGTCACAGAGAAGCTTGTCCGTGCCACTAACCTGGGGAGTGGTATAGAACACCTCGGCTGGCGACACGGGCGCCAGCGGAATGCCACCCATGTTGCCGCGAATAAAGACGAAGCGAGTAAGCCAGTGATGATTCTTGTTAGGCGTCTCGCAAACCTTGAGACCCTGCCCCGTGAAATAGGAAACGCCATCGGCATTGGCATGGTAGACAAAAAGCTTGCGGAAGGAGTTCAGGCTGAACTCGATTCGCTCCCGGCGCATGTAGCAGGCGAAGGCAACGAGTACCGAGATAGCATTTGGGTTTAGTTGCGCAGGAACAATCCCGAAGTATTTGCGAACCTGTTTCACTTCTGGCCAGAGGGGCAACCTCAGCCCCGCTTCAAAATGCGAGACGGGGAAGGCGAGTTCACCGGGATAAAAAGTGTTGATTGACTCGCCCACCTTTGGAGGGCGTGACTCAAAACCTTCCGGCAAGAAATCGCGAGTAAAGGCGTTGTAGTCCTCCTCGGAAATCCGGCCGGGAGGAAAATCATGGTCACCAAACCGCCTCCCGCATCGGCTTCGCCCCTCGCCTTCTTCAGCCTTCTTTTTTCCCATTCTGGACAAAGAGAGCGAAAGGGAGGGTGCGAGAAGAACAGGCGAGACGAGACACCAGCAGGATCAGTTCGTGAGAGGAGGGAGAGAGAGGTGAGGTTTAGGGCGCCGAGACAAATCGAGAGCATGATCCGGGCCCCAGGGATAGGGGGGTATTTATAGCCCGTTGGGTAAAGAGAAAAATACGAAGAGGCAAAAAAATATATCGTGTAAAGGAAGGGGAAGAGTCGGCCATCCTTCTCTCTCTCCTAGTCTCGATGGGTGTAACCTAACGTAAGTCCCAGGCCGGGGACGAGACCGTATCATAAAAATACAATAAAAATAAAAAGAAAAAGTGGTGATTTAAGCATAGATGTGACGCGCGAGTCACAATATGGAAAAGAACGGTACTAGAGGTAAAAATTATCAAAGAAACTACTAAAAGATGTTATTACGCAGACCCATTCAGTAGATCCAAAGAGTTCGGGCGGTAGATGCGAGAGGAAACGTTATTACAAAACGAAGAGCAGTACAAAGAAAATAAAGGCGCAGGGCGGCGCGAGGGATTCAATCCTTATGCCACCGCCAGCGCCCCCCACCGCGAGACCTCGCGCAAGGAGGACGGTGGGGGAGGTGAAAAGCACGAGCCGCATCTACGCCACGGCGCGCGAGACGGAGTTGTTTATCAACCTCGTTCAGAATCGCCTGGGGGTCGGTCTCATCTATCTCAATGTCAGCATCAACTTCAGAGGTCAAGCGGGCAACCTCCACCTCTAACCAATCAATCTGCCGGTCAGCCGTTTGCTTGTCTTTCTCCAACTCTTGAATCAGGATCCCATGTTTTCGGAACATCTCGGCCACCCTGCGCTTCATCGCCAGCGGATCCATAGGGTCGCCAAGGTAATCTTCTATCTCGTCCATAGGAGGAGGAGGCGAGGAGACCGCTCGCCTCGGGCTCTCCTCAGCAGGCGAGTCTTCGGCAGATGAGTCTACTCGCACATCTGCAAAGGCAAAAACAGAAGGAAGGACATAATAAAAAGTGGGCGGCCGGAGAGGCTAGAACCAAGGGTAGGGGATTCCTAACCAGAGTGGCGAGAGGTCCCAGCGACATGGGAGGGCTCACCATTTTTCCCACCAAGAGTAGAAGGAGGAGTAGAAGGAGGAGGCGAGACGGGGTTTAGATGATGGCTGGCGAGAGGAGTTTGTGTGCTACCAGACTGGCCGAGGGGTGCGTGACTTTTCTGAAAACCAACAGCAAAAGGAGCAATGAAAGATAGATAGCGAACAGGTGAGGTATACAAGGACCTTACCTCTTTTCCCTGGGGAAGCGATGGTGTAGGAGGGATGCGTGTCTCCGGGGGATCCGGTAAGAGTCCTCCTGACGGGGGAACCAGATCAGTTGTTCTCGCCTTCTTCGGGCGAGAAGAAGAGGGCGGGGGTGAGGGAAAAGTGCGAGCGGGAATTAGGTTCAAGGCAGCCGCACTCGCCTTGTTCCGCTGGCGCACCAACGCGATACGATCGCGAAAGCTTTTGCTAAGAGACATGGCAGCAGGGTGAATGTAGCTGTAACAAAGAGAGGAGGCCTGTCGCACTTGGGGAGGTTCCCAATATTTATAGACTCATGGGGGGGAATCTCACCCGAAAAAGATTCCGCTTTAAAGTCGCTGAGATGACGTGAGCCTCGGTTGGACTTTTCTTTTCGGGCTTAGACAACCCCGAAAAGAGCGGGGATTGTGTACAACCTCGGGCTCACGGGAGGGAACCCAGCAGAGAGAAGATCAGAAGAATCCCCAGGAGGAGAAAAGGCCCTAAGCAAGAGGGGCCTAAAGTCGGGTCCACTCGCAATGGGCGAGAGGGGCCTAAAGCGGGGTCCACTCACAATAGGCGAGAGGAGCCAAAAGGTGGGTCCGCTCGCGCCAAGCGAGAGGGGCCTAAAGATTGGGTCCACTCGCAATAGGCGAGAGGAGCCCAAAGGTGGTCCTCTCGCCAAGCATCGGGTCGGCAGGAAGAGATAAGGCCGGTTCAGCAATTGGGGGGGGGACCGGTTCAGTTGGCAAGCGGTTCATCCCTTTTGGCCTTTTTTACTCTTTTACCCTCGGTGGTCTGCTCATAGTCCTTCAGAACAGCGGAGTTCGGCTGTTGGCAGACCCAACCCAGGGTATTCAGGTAATTTCACAGGTGCTTGCTTTGGTTATTTGCAGTTCAAATCCTGAAGCTTATAAATAGACCGGTAAGGTGTCTGAGAAGAGGTGTGTGGAACTTTCTTTTTCCTTCTCACTCAGGCACCTAGCTCAGCACTGGCTAGGGAGGGGAAGGATTCTAGTCCTTCCGGGTGAGCGGTGGGACCTCCGAGCTGAAGCTCCCGGTCTGTTCCATTGGGTGTCTTGTTAGGAGCGTGGTTCAAAGAAAGTAAGCGTGGGTTGCAGCCTTAGATCCGAGCTTTTAGGAGAAACTAGTTCGACTAGTTTCAACATTCTCTAGATTCACTAGGGTTTTCTTTCTGAGATTAAAGTCTGATAACTTTAAGATTCTTGCGTACTTTCTCAAGAACATACAGATTGAGTACTCTACTCCAGTTGCATTGATCAGAAGTGATCATGGTACTAAGTTTGAGTCTCTTCTTTTGCAAGAGTTTTATAGGAAGGAAGGTATTAGACAATGCTTCTCACCTCCTAGAACACCTCAATAGAATGGGGTTTCTGAAAAGAAGAATAGAAAACTAATTGAATCAGCAGGCACATTACTTGCAGATGCTTATTTGCCCCTATCTTTTTGGTTAGAGGCTATAAGTACAGTAAATTATGTACTGAATAGAAGTCTTATACACAAACTTAAGAATAAGACTCCTTATGAACTTCTAAAAGGGAAGAAACCTAAAGAAGATTACTTTAAAAATTTTGGTTGTTTATGTTATATTCACAACAACAACAAGAAACATCTTAGAAAATTTGAGCCAAAGCTGAAGTTGGAATTTTTCTTGGATATTCCTAAGTAAGCAAGGCTTATAGGGTTTACAACAAATCTACCTTAAATATTAAAGAATATATTCATGTTTCTTTTGATGAGACTAACACATTTTACAAGGAGAAGATAGCATCTACCAGTAACTCTTTGCAGGTACCTAACATGTGTGAGAGGCTAAATGAGCTGACCCTCACCAATGAGGTTGTTACACATTCTCCTCCACATGTTGTTGAAAAAAGTGATTATGAAGAAGCTGGTATCTATGCTAAACCAAAAATAGCTAGTCAAATTCAACCAGAGGAATTAACTCCCCAGTGTGTTGCTCAACCAACTCTACCAACTGAACTTGTCACACTTAGAGATCACCCTACATCTCAAGTGATTAGAGACATATTAGCTGGTGTGCAGACAAAGCATCAACTCGACCAAGATATGATGCATGCCTGCTTCATATCTCAAATTGAGCCCCAATCCATCAAAGATGCTGAGCAAGATGCACACTGGATTATTGATATGCAAGAGGAGCTCAACCAATTTGAGAGATGCATAGTTTGGGACTTAGTTCCAAGACCCAAAGACTACCCAGTAATTGGAACTAAGTGGGTTTTTAGCAATAAGCTTGATGCCCATGGATCAATAATAAGGAATAATGCAAGACTTGTTGCTCAAGGCTATAGACAAGAGGAAGGCATTGATTATGACCAGACCTTTGCACCTATTGCCAGGCTTAAGGCAATAAGGATTTTCCTTTCTTATGCTGCTTTCAAGAAGTTCAAGGTCTACCAGATGGATGTAAAAAGTGCATTTCTGAATGGAGAACTAAAAGAAGAGGTTTATGTTGAAAAACCTCCATGTTTTATCACTTCATCTCATCCCTTTTATGTTTTTAGATTACATAAAGCTCTCTATGGTCTAAAGCAAGCTCCAAGAGCTTGGTATGAAACCTTAGCTAGCTTTCTTTTAGAGCATAAGTTTTCTAGATACATGGTAGATAGGACTTTATTTTTTAAGCATCATAATAATAAAATTCTGTTAGTACCAATATATGTAGATGAAATTATATTTGGCTCTATAGATCCCAAACTATGCAAAAGGTTTTCCAACCTTATGCATTCTAAATTTGAGATGAGTAGCATGGGTGAGCTCTCCTACTTCCTTGGCCTCCAAGTGAAGTAGACCCCTGTTGGCATTTTCTTATCTCAATCCAAATATGTTAAAGAGCTGATAAAAAGGTTTGGGATGGCTGATGCCTTAGCTAAGAAAACACCTATGACTACAAATGTTGTGGTTGATTCTGATGAATAAGGGAAATCTGTTGATCAGAAATTGTATAGGGCTATTGTTGGGTCCCTTCTAAATCTCACAACAAGTAGGCCTGATATAATGTTTGATACTTATCTTTGTGCAAAGTTCCAGGTGAACCCTAAAGACTCTCATCTAATTTTCTTAAAAAGAATTTTATGATATATAAAGAGTTACCCAAACCTAGGACTCTGGTATCCAATTGAGTTAGAATTTGAGTTAACTGGATACTCAGATGCTGACTTTGCTGGATGTAGATTGGACAGGAAAAGCATATCAGGAACATGCCAGGTCCTTGGTGATAGACTTGTCTCTTTGTTTTGTAAAAGGCAGACATCTATGTCTACATCAACAACAGAAGCTAAATATATAGCAGCTGGAAGTTGATGTTCACAAATGTTATGGATACAAAATCAACTCCTAGATTATGGATACAACTTAAATAATTCAACTCTATTTTGTGATTGTACCAGTGCTACATCCATAGCACAGAATCCAGTGCATCATAGTAGGACCAAGCATATAGATGTTAGTCATCATTTCATTCGAGAGTTTATGGACAGGAAGAAAATTTATATTAACTTCATTCCCACTGATTTGTAATGGGCAGATATCTTCACCAAACCCTTGTATGAGAAGAAACATTTATCCTTTATGAATCAGCTAGGCATGATGAATGGTGATACCTTAATTTAATTCCCTGTCTATGGTCGAAGAATTTGCCAAATTTCATCGAACGGAGCATGACGAACTAAGGGAAGTTCTTGATATATTTCGTCGACCTGAGATCAACAAACTCTCCGTGGAAGTCATTTTTCGTCGACCTAAGGTCGACAATTTGGCTTCAGAAAAATTGTCGTCGACCAGAGAACGACAAAAAATTTTATCTTCTTCTGACTGAGATCGACGAACTCTTTTGTTAATCAAATAGTTCGTTAACCCCAGATCGAAGATTTCTTTTGTTCCACCGGATGAAGTTTGTCATTTCATATTCTTCTAAAAACCTTATAACTAGGTTTTCTTCGACCTCCATCCCACGCTTTCAGTTCCCTTGGAATTGATCTTTCTTATTTCTTGTTGCAGGCGACTATGGCAATTCCGACAGGTGCTCTCTCTAGAATTAAATTCGATATGTGATTTGACATTGATTTTGAATCATTTTAACACTCAGACCAGATATTTCTCAATATTCTGCAGTTGTTCGAAGAACGGCACTTGAAGAACCTGATGACTACCAGAATGAAGATAGCCGCAACCGAAATCAGAGAATGGGTTTACACTTCATTTGTGCCGGAAGCTGACACCATCGTTGGAAAAATATTGGGTAACACCATTTCTTTAACTCTAGATGTTCTTACTGAAATTTTCGGATTAGTAAACGGGGAAGATGTTGAAATTGAATCTTCTGAATTCAATGAGATGCTGACTGTAATGGGTCATTCTTGAGACAACCCAAACAAATTGCTGATAAAAAAACATCTGTCTGCCGAATATAAGTTTCTCGCAGACATAGTTGGCATGGTGTTGCTGGGCAAGCATATATCCCATGATCATATTACTAGACATTAGTTTCTAGTGATTTTTGTTGTGGTGAATAAGAAAGCTGTTAATTGGGCTAAGATTTTGTTCAATCTTATATGGATGAAAAACACCAAGAAAGAAGTGTGTTTTGGAAGGATACTTTGTATCTTCCTTCAGGCCAAAGCTGCTGAATCCGTGGTCGCTCTTACCATATTCATCAATGCCTCTATGAGGCTTACCTGCGCCTTATTTGGTAGGTGGGAGAGGAACATCCCAAAGCCTTCACGGTCTTCCTCCTCAAAGACTTCTAAGAATACTAGGGAAGTTACAGCCACTCCCCACCCTACAGAGGAAAATTCTATTCCTCCCATTCCTCCACTCGTTCAAACTCCTTCCTCATCCATCCAACAAATCTCTACAGCTCCAGTACATAAACCCACACCTACACCTACACCTCCTCCTTCCCCCATTAATACTTCTTCACTAGTCCATCAACCTACACCTCCACAATCCCGCATTTCTTCTCCAGCTCAACATCTAAAGCAAGATCTTTCTCCAGATTCTGCTACTCCTCCTTTGTCCTCCCTTCCTTCTCATCTTGTAGATATACCCTCATTCAATCTTCTTTCTTCCCCTAGTCATTCTCCATTCCCTCCAGCTGAGCAAAGGCTAGTTTCTCAACCAACTCCTCCTTCTTCGATACCCACACAGACTCCTTCTCAGCCTATCTAACTTGATGCTCCCTTTCTCATCCTGAGTTCCATCATCCAGAACTCCCTCATGCCATCTCAGTATATTCAAATTGTGGACATCCCTCCCCTTCCTCCTATTCTATGCCTGCACCTCTCCATCTTAATCTCACACCAATTGCTCAAGATCTTCTTAAATTTCTTTCTCCCACCTTGGAGACTCTAATAGCAAAAGCTATAGCTCCTCTCTCTGCCTCTATCAACATTCTCTTTTCTAAAGTTTATGCCCTCTCCTTTGTCCCTTCTTTTGTCAGGGGCCTGGCTCCAGTAATTGCTGAACCCAGGCAGGGGGATATACTTTATGATGAAGAAGCTCCAGAACCTCAAGATCCAACAGTAGCAATAACAGCAGAACCAAACATTGTAGATATAGTAATTCCTGATGCACAACTTGTTGAGTTTTTGGATACTTACATTGAGACTATTTCTTTGGAAATTCTTTATGGAGACTGTTTCATTTCTCCAGATTTAGAATTAAATTCAGTTCTTAAGTCTTTTGATCTTCTATATAGAGACTGTCTTCCTTTTGTCTCTTCTCAGTTGTGTACAGATATAGTTTATTATACAACCCCTATCAGTTCAGAGATTCTTCAGCAGATTCAGAATAGCTTTCAAGCTCCAGAGCTTGAACATTTCTTAGTTCCAGAGGCTGAGCTTATCAAGTTGGCAGAGGATGAACTTTCTGAGCCCAAGGCTCCTTTTACTCCCACTTTTGTCTTCTCTATCTCTCTATTGCCATACATGGATGAGATCCTTACTGATGATATGGATCAGGAAACTGAATAAGTTCCTGCTGAAGTCGTTCCAACCCGAGTAGTTCTTCCTCCAGTTATCCCTCCTCTAGCTGAAAAGCAAGTTCCTCAAGATGTTCTTACAGAGATTGATGCATTGTATGTCAATCCACAAGGCACTTCTAATGATGATCCAGCTGAGGATTCAGATTCTGACAATGGAAAGAAGAAAGTGTTCAAGAAAAGTAAAGCTCCACCTTAGGATGTTCCTAAGCCAAACCCTAACACTGAAACTCCATATTATATAATGTAAAAGAATACTCCTTATCAAGGAATTCCTCAATGGATGTGGTTGACCAAGAATGAACAAAAAGAAAGGAAGAAGAGGAGAAGGTACAGGTCTCCTCTAATACAATTCAGGAAAGTCCCTCCTCCTCCTCCCCCTCCCTCTTAAGGATCCTCAAGCAACATCATTCAGAAACCTGTTACTATGACCAAAACATATAAGAGAAAACCTCGTCAAAGCAGTCAACACTCTTCTACAAACAATCCACCTCCAGATTCTTCTAAGAAAGTGCCTACTAAAGAACCACTACAGGACTCTAGTCCAAAAAGGCAAGAGTCTCCACCTATTCCATTTGTTGATCCAGAGCAGGAGACTTCTGCCAAGATGGCTAGATTCCATGAGCTTATAGGACTCTCTCAGATTAGGAAAGCAAAAGCTTAAGGCAAGGACATCTCTCAGTACTGAACAATGTTAGCATACAGAAAAGAAGAACTGAAAAGGTATGCTAAAGCTAATAAGTTCTTTAATGTAGATGATTATATGAAACTGCACCCAGAGGCTGTTGTACTATGAACTTCATCTCAAATTATTATTGGAGCATGTGACATGTATATGTCAAAGAAAGAAGCTGCCAATCTAAACAGGGAAATCAAATTTAAACATCCTGTTGAAGAATCAAACAATGATAAAGCCTAGCAGAGAAAATGAGTCTATTTTCTGTGATTTTCTTATTTTCATTTGAAATCAATTTTATTTATATCATGAAAAACATTCTGTAAATATTTGTTGAATATTTATTTCTATCAGATATATTTTCTTTTGCTTTATGATTGCTTGTTTTTGTTTTGTATTAGTGACCTCACCCAAATAGGGGGAGATTATTGGATCCCAAGTTGGATTTGGGCTAGGTTCACTAATTTAGGTTTAGTCTGACCCATATTGTATAACCATGGTCATGTTTAGTAGTCCTAGAGTTTAGACTAAGTCCTGATAGTTCTACCTCATTGGACCAGCCAGTAAAGGACCTCAGAAGACTCAGACTTTGAAGATATTTGAAGACAGTTTTGATTAGTTCGAAATTCTTCGAGCTCAGCTCGATGATCGTCGATCTCAGATCGACGAACGTCGAGTTAATTCTCTGTGCTGAGGTCGACGCTTAGTTTTCTTTAGGCAGATTCTCAGCTCGATGAACTCTAAGTGTAGAATTGGAAAGCATTTCTCAGTTAGCAGTTCGTAGAGCTTAGGTCGACGAACTGGAATTCTCTGGTCGGTGATCTTGGATCTTAGGTCGATGAATTCCGTTAAGCGTTCAACATTTTCTGTTCAGTTCCAGAATGAGTTTTTCCTTCCTCCTGTTCTTTATTCTCTATTTATTAGCGGTATTATTCTGAGTATTTAATGCACATATTCCTCTGAATATATCCGTTAATTGGCTGCATTAAATATGGTATTCATCAGAATAATTTGCTTATTATATCAAGGATAGATGGGGAAACTCATTAATGCTTTTATTCCAGCCATTTTCAATTCTCCAGATCAGCCAAAATTTATGGATATAATTCAAATTCAGAGAATTCTATTTGGCAGAATAATAAAAGAGATTCTCTTTTTTGAGACACAATGATACAAAGAGACAAGAAAGAAACGAGAAGCGCTACACAGAGAACATTCTAACCAGCAGATGAATCTTTCATTATCTCTCAGCCTTTCTCATTCTTTGCCAATACTCAAGACTTAAGAAGAACAATTAAAAACATATCAAGAGTCTTCTTTATCTTTAGTTCCAGAAATCTTCAGAACTTTTATTTCAAAATTAGCCATTGGATTTCCTGAACATTGGTCGATCAAAGCTGAAGACCTACTCACCCTGAAGTAAAGTTCTCATTCTTCCTGATCGTTCAACTTCTCAAGGGGAGCTTTGACAACATCAAAATCCACATACTCTTTTCAAGTTGATTTGAGAAAAGAGAAGACTTCCATCAACCTCTTTCCCCCCACTATACAGGGTTTTAACTCCCTTCAAAAGTTCGACTGGTTCACAAGTCTCCTTCTAAAAGACTTGAGATTGGTTTTTGAGCACCTGATCAAAAGTTCAAAGGTGGCAGTCACCTGATCAAAACCTGTTAATGGATTCCTACCAGGGTGGTAGATGAGTGGATGTACCTAGGTTGGGAAACCACTATAAAAGTTCTTGTGTTGTCTGGTTGCCCTTTTCTTTTTGTTCTTGCTGTGTTTGTGATTGCTGGAATTGTTAGCCTACGTTCTTTCTTAACTAATATATGGTATCATTATTTTTACTCTGATATAAATAAAAAGAAATCAGCCAAAAGTTTTAATACTCTATTCACTCCCCCCCACCCCCTCTAGAGTAAATCAGATCTAACCTGTCCTTTAAATTTCCTTAAGGGGGAGAGAATTATAACGTACCAAATTTAACCATAGTTATTTTGGTGTGCATTAATTCGGTAGTGGACGGTTTGTGAGTTTTGTGTGGATTTAGGGGCTGGTCTGCAGTTAGTAGTTCGGCTAGGGTTTAATATAAAACAAGAAACCTAAGCCCTCCCCTCTCATTTTCTTCCCAGCCATCTCCCTTCCGGATTTTCTCCCGTTTTTTCCTCTCTCTGATTTTTGGGAGCATAGGTACAGCCTAGCCTCGCCTCCTCCTCCTCCTCCCTCTATCCTGGTCCTCACCAGTAAGGGGGAAACTCGATCTCTTCCTCTTCCTTGTCCTAGCCGCCGCCGGCTAGGGTTGAGGTCGTGACCGACCTCCCTCTCCACTTGACCGACCAAGAGGGATTAGTGTTAGGTTTGCTCTTGCGGGAGGAGGTTGTCCAGAGTTGGTGGTGGTGAGAAACTTGAGTTCGGCTAGGGATCATGGCAAAAAAATTGATTTGGAACTCGGACCGGTGCGTGGAAACCAAGCCCATGATGACCAAGCTATGGATCCAAAATGCGCATCAAGGGAAACAAATTTTCTTCTTGGGTAGGTGAAGCCATTAATTTTAGCATGTTTGTATGGAGGCCCCTCCCTACTGACGGGTGGGGGAAAGATGCTTTCCAATGGGTTCATATGTACATCCCTATTATTTAATTGCATTTAGAACCCAGAAGTACGAGTATGGTTTTAGTTATGCTGTGGAAGACCATCCAGACATGTGGTTTGGATTAGTGATGTTATGTGGGTTCCTGGAGAAGACTCCTTGGACGTTGAATATTTCGGAATTGAGGTTTGCCCGGGGCGGCAGTTATTACTAGAGGTGTGCTCCAGAAAACAACTTAATGTTTGCATAGGATCGTTGTAACGATAACATTATCTCCCGGGGATCTTGTGTGGTGTTTTGTGCCCAACTGGTCTCTCGAAGACCGTATGCTAGCCTGTTGAGTTACGTGCCTTAGACGCCCAACTTTGGTGTCCACAACAGCTAACCTCGAATTAAAACATGTGGTATGTAGTGTATGGGAAAGGGGATGCTGACCCACGTCTTTGTCGTTAATTGGCACGACGATTTGATCAACGAGAAAGAGCTAAAATGTAGCCGCACTATGTCATTCGGTTAAATAGAACTAAATTACGTGTAAATTGTTGTTGGCAAAGGGGTGAGCCAAGGCTATAGTCTTGGCTAGTAATGCTCAAGCGGAACCATCCAGTCTAGAACTGAGAATGGTGGTGTACTAGTGGAGTTCACCGTTGAGGTGCTTTATGCATGTTTGTATTACTATGAGGGAAAAAAGGTGCGACTTTGGAAAACCCGGTGTGTCGTTAAGGGGCCGTGAGTGCACGAGATGTTGGGTGGTTTGCGCCATCATCTGTGATGAATGGTGCTTAAATTGCACATTTATATTAAACATGTAAACATGCTAATTGCTTGCAGGGATTAAGCACCACCACCCCGAGAAAGGGGTGGGGTTATTATAATTTGGTCAGCTCTAGCTGACCATTGCTTTGCTTTCCACCGCTTGGTCTAATTTTTTACATGTAGGTGTTGCGGAGAAAAGCAGGAAATAGCGGGCTGGAGCCCAAAACTGTGCTGGCCCTCGAAGGCCCAATATTTTGCTTTTGTTTTTCCTATTTTGTCGGCCTACGTGCCAGTGTTTGGAATCCACTATTGTCATGGTAACACATTTTTATTCTAAGGCCTTAAGGATAGAACTTTATGGTGTATGCTCTTTTCATTCCCGGTGTATTACCATTAGTGGACATTCCCACTTGGATTGTTGGTTTTTATTTGTTATTGTTTCCGCTAGTTTGCAACTCTGTGTTAGAGTGCGTTTAGATTTATAAAGGTTATGGTTTCATTTCGTAACCCTTTAATCTATCCGTGTAATATGGCGTGGGGCCCCGGTCAGACCCTCTGTTATATTATTCGTGATGGAATAAGGTTATTACATAACATCCTTAGCCACGAGGTCCCTTGCAACCTCAACCTGTTGGAAGCCGGGATAGAGATCATTATAAGTGACATTCTCAAATTCGGCCTTGAAGGCATGTTTCTCCTTAAGAAGATCAAGCATCTCCTCCCCATCATCCCATAAGTTGGTAGTAATTTCATTTATGAAGGGAGGGTTTTCGAGGTCATATGCTTTCTGCAAAGGAAACAAACACGGTAAGCACGCGAATAAATTAGAGCAAACGACAAAGCTCATCGAGTAACTTCTTACCGAATTAACTTCCTTTAGTTTTTTCTTCAACTCTTCAATCCCCTCCTCTAGCTGCTCATTCTCTTTGACAACCTCGACAAGAGTTCCAGATAAGAAGTGTTTCGGAACAAAACTCATGGCACGAGCCAGGGCCGTTAGCGTAGGATGTTTTTCACTGGGTATTGATTGAAGGTCAGCCAAATTTTATTTCCCATATATAATTCAACTAATCGCGGGAGCATGCCGGCTAATCTTGTCTCTCTTATATGTTCTTCGATTTTAGATCATGATGAACTTTGGAATAAAATAAACTTATTCTATTATTCTCAAATTATCAAGAACTCTACTTTATGTACTTCAATTTAGCACTTGATCATGATCCTATATGACACTTGGTCCTATACTCTAGAATGATAGGTATACTTGTCTTATCAATTTAGAATTGCGTTCTAGCGTGAATTTTATGCATCATGTTTACTCCTCGGCAACGGTGCCATTAACTTGATGCGTAAAATTCAGGCTAGAGTGCAATTGAAGTACATAATGTAAAGTGCTAAATAATTTTAGAAAAATATAATAAGTTTATTTTATTCCAAAGTTCATCATGATCAAGTGCTAAATTGAATTTAAATACTCATCATGATACGAGAATTACACAAACAGTTTAAGAGAGACATGATTATAAATAAAAAATGTACTTGAATTGAAAATAACAAAGCTAAGAGTTACACTATAAATTGGAAAAATACAGGGAAAAGAAATGAAAGAAAGCTGAAAACAAACTCCAAAAACCAACTCAAAACTAATTAGATCTGTCTCCAAAACTGACTATCCAAGCTCCAGACATTGTCTGGAATTTATAGTGAAGGTTGCTAGTGAATCACTCGCCTAGTTCATGCCCATGACTAGGGGGAGTGTAAGATATGGAACCATCATCTTGAAAGCCCGGGATCTTTAGGGAAAACCACCAAAATCTGCTAAAGTGCGAGTGACGCCCCTAGGTCATGCTCGTTACCTACGACATTTTCTTGACTGTTGTTGTAAATGGCGGGAACTTTAAATGACGGGAGTTAATCTTGCATTACAGAAAAGATCACGCCCCTAGGTCACGTCCGTGTCCTAGGGCATGTAAGTTTGGAACGGCCTACGGCAGAAACTGTCTTCTAAATGCTGCGCCATGCGTCTGAGCTGGTTGTCATGCCTATGAGTCACGCCCATGACCTTAAGGTCATGCCATTGAAATAGGCATGTAACTTTAAACCGACGTGTCACTGGAATCTGGAGATCCTTTGGCGAGTCACGCCCATGTCTAGTGTCACACCCCATATCATGCTCGTGACATGGGGGTGTGTAATTTCAAATGAAGTGGAATGACTTATAGAACTTCTAGAGCCAGTCAAGGCCATGAAAATGGTCACGCACAATGCTCACACCAGTGACTGTGTGGCGTGTACTTATGATTTTTCTAGTTTTGCTCCAAACTTTCTGCTAATCAATCCAATCAGCTTCAAATTGATTATTGCAGCCCAGATTAACCTGAAATTAGAAAAGAAGTAAATTCGAAAATAAATTAAAAAAATTAAACTATAAAATAACTAATTCTTAAATAAAATATATGTAAAAATAAAGATAAAATTAGAGATATCAAATACCCTCATACTTAATTCTTTGCTAGTCTCGAGCAAACAACTTTCTAAAGGGAATAAAATAATTTCAACGCTAGAAAAGAAAATTGAACCTAAGGAGCAAAATTTGAAGTCTTATGACAATGCGCGTAGAAATTTTAGCAGAAGTAACATTCTTAACATACAAATTAGCTTACATTTTTCAAGAATGTGTTTTTACTTCTTATTCCAACTTTGAAATTGAAAATCCGCTAAATCTTAA
Source organism: Platanthera zijinensis (assembly GCA_039513925.1). Classification (NCBI taxonomy): domain Eukaryota; kingdom Viridiplantae; phylum Streptophyta; class Magnoliopsida; order Asparagales; family Orchidaceae; genus Platanthera; species Platanthera zijinensis. The sequence continues at coordinate 48,256,217 of CM077091.1, forward strand.
AATTATATTTAGGGAAAAGGTAGCGTGTTTACAAAGATCGAAATTACACAAATAAAAGATCGAGTTACCCTCCAAAGAAATCCATTAATGTCGATGGCCATAGGATTGCCCTTTCTATAATACCCTGAAACTCAAAAGAGTGACGGATGGCATTTTGAGCCAAATCTGGGTTTGTAGAGATGACACGGCCTTGGACACGGGCATGTCCCAGGGCGTGTCGTGCTCGGATTCGGCCTTGGTTGCGTGGCCGACGATTTTAAAGTCAATGATCGTAGGGGGGTGGGTACACATGGCCTGGGACATGGGCGTGTCCTAGGATGTGTCGGTCACTCAAAGACTTGCACTCAACGATCGTTGAGTGAGGGACGCACGGCCTGAGCCCAGGCATGCCTGGGTCCGACACGGGCGTGTGAAATTCGACACGGGCATGTCGAATACCCGTGTACTCCTCGGGTCGATCAGCGTGTTGTGCTATGGAAGCTATACGGCCTGGTACACGTGCCTGTACTAGTGCGTGTCTAGCACACGGCATGTGATACGGGCATTTCACCTGGCCGTGTCGTTCTCGGGTTATTTTTGATCTGTATCATTGAGGGATCACGCCCAGCTATACGGGCGTGTACTGGCTGACACGGGCGTCTCAAGCCTGACACAGGCGTGTTGACTGCCCGTGCTCTTTTCAAAGTGACGGCGAATGGCTAACACGAGCCTGGACACGGGCATGTCGCAGGCCGTGTTCGTCCCAGGATTTCAAATTTTGGGCTGAATCATGGCCGTCCGTTTCCAAAGTTTGGGATCTGACAGATGGGGGATATTCCTGGTGGGTTATATCCGGGAATAGGGCTTGGAAACCCTCATTCAATTTGAGTTTTCTCTTTCTAAAAGCTAGAGAGAAGGGAGAGCAAGGAGGAAGAAGAAGGAGGTCAACTTCAGCCGCTGGTGGAGCTTCGGAGCTCCGATTCTCGATTCGAGTCCCGATCTGCGAAGGCGAGGCCGATACGGTGCTTTCCATCCGACTGGATCGTCATGGAGTCGAGGAGAAATGCTAGGGTAACGATTCTCATCTAGAGCATGTGAAGCTCTTCTTCCTTTGCATGGGAAAACCCTTCTCCCGCGAGTGTGCGGTGATTTTGCAGTATTCCTTGAAATAGATATGTAAAGTCCCCCGTGTTAGAGTCCGAAATCGTAGAACGGACATAGGCATGATGTTGGAAGCCTACCCGGACATGTTGGTCTGGATCGGTGATGTTTTTCAATTCATGGTTGGCCGGAGAAGACTCCGTGCCTTTGTGTTATTTTCAGCCTTCTACGTGGTTGATTGCAATAGGGAGACTTGGGGATAAACCCCAGGGTGCAACCGGAAATTTGGGCGAAAGCGAATTTCTGCCATATCAGTTGCCTGGGATCCAACCGGGTACATAGACGGGCTATGTACCGTGTTTGAATGATAGTTGGGACTGGGAAAGCTTAAATCGCGTCAAAGGACAAATGGCAGTGGCACGGTGAGCAACATGCAGGTGGACCCCTACCTGCTCCATCTGCTCGATTAAATTGACCTAAAGTTTTACGTGGTACTTACCAAGGTTTGGAGATCGAGTCTTGGCTACGGATGAAAGGACTAAATGCTCACAAGGTTTGCCTCCCCATGGAGGTGGTGGTGGAGTCAAGGACCGGATGAGGTTCGGACTGGCTTCGCCGAGTAAGTGCCCTGAGAGCACGAAGTGTACGGCCTTGTGCGCGTGCACCTGTGATGTGGTGTTTCTTTACTATGTTGCTTGTTATGCTAACAAGTGCAGGTAAGGAGCTTTGCCGCACCGGTCTGGGGGCAGAATCGTTATAATTTGGTAAGCTTTAGCTGATCGTTGCCTTTTTTTACCACTGTGCTGTAGATTTTTGCTTGCAGGTGCTGCGGAGCCGAACGGTAAATAGCGGGCTAAAGCCCAAGTTGCTGAGCTGGCCCTCAAAGACCAAATTGTTGAGTGTTTTCTTGTATTCTCTTGTATTACCGGCCTGCGTGCCGTTGTTTGGAAGACACTTTTATTTGAGCAAACTAATGTAAGGCTATAAGGCCAGTACTTGTGTATTAAACATTTCTATTTCTTTGAGTAGTGGACATTCAAGTTTGGCAAGGTTATTTATTCTTTGCAACCTTAATAAATTGCTACCGCTAGATGCTCTGTGTAGGACGTTTTTATTGGTTAAATGGCATCAATAAGTAACAAACCGGTCTGTCCGTAGTATATGCCGTCGGGCCCCAGCCAGACCTACTGCTATATGCTATGTGACGGATAGGGGTGTTACAATTTGGTATCAGTCTACCGGTTTCGGTCAAGCTTAAATGAATTCGTGGATGAATTCACTTTAAGGGGTGGTGAGCACATGTGTGTGTGTGATCGTTATAATATGAAAAGAACCCATGAGTGTCCACTTAAGAATCAAAATACACATGTTTGGGGAACCTGCGTGTTCCTATAATTGCTTATTGCAATTTTTTTCGGGCACTTATTGGTGTTTTGTATGACTATAGGTGTCCGGATGTGGAGCGTGGAAGTCTGAACACACATTTTCTGAGCAAAGTACTGCACTAAGCGACATGCCTGAGACCCCTACTTCTTTGGAAACCATAATAAGGGTGGTTAAAGCGGTGTTCGCTATGACCAACGCACAATAAGGAAGAAATATGAAACTCGCTGTCCCTTAAATGGCCCCAACATCGGGCAGTATGTTTGAGAAAAGTGCATTTGGAGGTCAATTAGGGCAGCAGATGAGCATGATTATGGTGCAGGGAGCGCACTCAGTTGACGAATACTTGCAGACGTTCCTTATGTTAAGGAACTACCTATGCTTTGAAAGGGAAAGCGAGCAATCTATAGTTGATAGATTTTATAATGGTCTGCGCATCTAGTTGCGTATCCTACAGCTAGGACCAAAGCTATTGGGATTCCGAGCTTTGGTGGAGTCGGCCAGAGATTTGGAAGTGGAGTTGGGGAAAACACACCAAATACCAGTGAATAGGGTACCAAACCATGCAGATCCTATAAGGACTGCCTACCGAAAAATGCTGAGGAAAGAGGCTATATCATCTACTAGCCAAGTCACTTATAATTGTTATTCTTGTGGAAAGAAAGGGCACTTTTCTAGAGATTGTTGGGAGGGTTCTCAAAAGACAATGAAACCTATGGTAGGAGCAGATGAAGACTCTAGTGCAAAGGAGACGGTGTTCAAAATGCCAACCTCAAAATCTGGGTATCTTAGGTGGTGCAAGAAGGCAAGGAGGTCGGGTATAGTCCCTTCCTTTAGCACATCTAGAGCGACTACAACCCAAACCCCGGAAGCATGCTTTGTTTGTGGAAAGCCGGGACACTATGCACGAGATTGTCGAAGTGGACGCCCAATGTCCGAAAAGAAGATGGGGGCAATATCTGAGGAGAAGGGCAAGGCGGTGGCGTCCACCACATCACATTTTACTCTGACCCAATCGGGAGTGGACATCCTTGGCCAGCAGGAGGCCTTGTGGCCGACCGTCGGGATGTTAGGTATGGTTTTCTTGTTAGTAAACTAGCTTCTTTTACTGGATACCTTATGTGTGTTAGCTTAGGACTGGAGGTTCTAGGCTTTGTTTGGATTGTTGGTAATCCGGCGAGAGCATTGTTCGATATGGGAGCTTCACACTCCTTTTGTCCGAAGGATTTATATCGTACATCAGAGTACCTGCTTCGATGGTAAAGGACAAATTGGATGTGTAGTTGCATAGTGGTTTTTCAATACGCGCGAAGAGAGAGTCTGTATCATAAAGGTACGGGTTAGGGGTCAGGAGTTTGACTTGCACGCATCGTTACCGCCACCATGGGAGGGTGCGAAGCCTAAGACTACATTAGATAGTTTATCGGTTGTATCTGAATATCCTAATGTGTTTCCCTGATGGTCTCCCTGGATCCCCACCGTAGCGAGAGATCGATTTCACGAGTGAGTTGTGCCAGGTGCCAAACCTGTGTCACGCTTTCCTTATAGGTTGATACCTAAGAAAATGGCAGAGTTAAAGGTTCAACTAGAAGAGTTGATGGAGTAAGAGTATGTGCGTCCAAGCTCGTTTCCTTGGAGTGCACCGGTCCTTTTTACCAAGAAGAAGGACGGGAACTTGCAACTTTGTATCTATTGTAGAGAGCTGTATAAGTTTGCAGAAAAAAAGGAAAAGTACTCGATCCCAATAATCAATGATCTTTTGATCAGTTAGTCGGGTCTTTAGTGGACTCAATAGTGGATCGTAAGTCCGGTTACCCTCAACTGAGAATAAGGGTAAATGATATCGCAAAGATGGCGTTAAGCACGAGGAATGAGCAATCCGAGTCTACGATCGTGTCATCTTGGCAGTAAAATGCGCCATCAGTGTTCAAAGACCGGATGAACGGAACGTTCATGGAGTACCTAGTCCATTTTTATGATCGACTTCATCGATGACGTATTGGTGTACTTGAAGTGCGAAAAATATCACTTCTGAATACCTACTTTTTGTTTTGGGGACGCTAAGGAGGAACAATTTATACGCCTTGTTGTCCAAACAAGAGTCTTGGGTTATCCTTGGTAGCACTCCTCGGTCATGTAGTTGGTAGAGTTGGAGTCCGTGGATCCAGCGTTGTTAGTCGCGAGACGAGGGTGGCCTGTGTTGTCTTGGTAGCGGAAGTCCAGAGTTTTCTGAGGTGGCCAGCTACTACAGGCGCTTTGTAGAGGACTTCTCGCGGATAGATTTATCCCACACAACATTGTCAAGGAAAACTTAAAAGTTTGTTTAGATGCGCGAGTGCGCACAAGCTTTTGAAGGGTGAAAGAGTCGGTAAACCACGACGCCGATACTAAGTTCTCTTAGTAGGACCAAAGGCTTTGAGATCTACAGTACTGCCTTGGGAGGTGGATTGGGATGCGTGCTGCTGCAGAATGGTAATGTTATGGCTTATGGCTCGCTGTAACTGAAAGAGCATGAGAGGAATTGTCCAGTCCGCCATCTGGAGTTAGCGACCGTGTGTTTTTGCGCAAAAACTGTGGAGGCATAATTTTAATGGCGTAAAAGTCGATGTTTATACCGATCGCAGGAGCCTGAAGTACTTATTAGATCTGAAGGATCTGAACATGAGGCAGCGGAGATGGATGGAGTTCCTGGGGGACTATACGTTCAAGATTTATTATGTACCCTGGAAAGGCAACGCAGTTGCGGATGAGTTGAGTCGCAGGGCTCCCGCCCAAGCCAACTTGTTATCGGTTCATGATGAGAGATTGATTCGGGAGTTGGAGACGTTAACTATCTCTTGTGTTGACAAGCAAACTAGCGTCGAAGCGTGTTTGAACTAGACGGAAGTTGAGTATGACCTGGCTGATCGGATTCGGCAGGTTATGGAGTTGGACAACAGCATGAAGGACAATTGTTTGTGCGTCCCAAACGTGGGAAATCAACGGGCAGAGTTGAAGTACGAGGCTCATCATACCAAGCACTCAATTTACCCAGGGAGCAAGAAGATGTACCGAGATCTAAAGAAGTTGTTCTGGTAGCCAGGACACAAGAAGGTTGTGGGACTGTATGTGGCAAAATGCCAAACTTGCGCCTTAGTGAAGGCAGAGTGCCAAAAACCTTGGGTTTCTTGAAATCCTTGCCAATTCTGGAGTAGAAGTTTGACTGGACCTTGTGTATGGCTTGCAAAGGTCACAGTAGGGAAACGATGCCATGTGGGTGATCGTGGTTTGGTTAACAAAATTACCACACTTTATTCCACATAGGAACGATGATCTGGTGGAGTAACAGGCAAAGTTGTTTATGGATAACATAGTTATACTGCACGGTGTGCCCCACAACATCGTGAGCGATCGAGATTGGAATTTTATGTCCAATGATTGGAAGTTGGTGCAGAAAATGTCGGGGACTAAGTGTAGTTTAGTACATTCTTATATCCACAGACGGATGGGCAGACCGAGAGGGTCAAAAGGACGTTGGATGACATGCTTCGCATGTACGTTCTGGACTTTGGGAAGCAGTGGGAAGGCCATCTGTTTTAGGTGGAGTTTGCATACAACAATAACTACCAAGCGAGTATACAAATAGCGCCCTTCGAGGCTCTAAATGGTAGAAAGTGTCGCACGCCGATGTCGTGGCTAGAAATGGGTAAGGAAAGGTTGTCCAAAAAGAAGGAGGTTGGGATGAACCATTCGAGAGCGGTTGCTGATCGCTAAAGATAAACAAGCTAAATACTTTAATGCCATGCATCAGAGTGTGGAGTTTGTAGTTGGCATATTGGGAACTATATTCATTCAAGGATGTCTCACGGGAGCGACGCTTAAAGAAGCTGAGCCCGAGATACCTTGGACCATTTGAGATTCTTGAGCGGATCGGTGAAGCGGCATATCTCCTAAGGCTATCAGTGGAGTTGAGTAGTCTACTTGATGTATTCCACATTGTAGTGATGCAGAAGGCGGTGCAAGAGCCTACGAACTTGATCTCGGGTGATCAAGTACCAGTGTACGAAGGGTTGATGACAAGTGTAAAGCCCGTTCGTATTGAATACTTTGAGATTAAGCAACTCTGTAGCAAGGAGATCAGGATGGTCAAGGTCTATTGGGACGATTGTGGTCGAGAGGAGCTCTCATGGGAACGGGAGAAAACTATGCTGGAGGAGTAACCAGAGTTATATCACTCAGTTAATGCTTTTGGTTTTGCTTATCTTTCCTTTGGTAATTTTGCGGACGAAATTCTTTTAAGAGGGAGAGAGTTGTAGAGGTGATACGACCTGGGACACGGCCGTGTCCAAGGGCGTGTCGTGCTCGGATTCGGCGTTGGTCGCGTGGTCGATGATTTTGGAGTCAACGATCGTCGGGGGGGGTGAACACGGCCTGGGACACGGGCGTGTCCTAGGGCTTTTCAGTTACTCAAAGCCTTACACTTAACGATTATTGAGTGAGGGACGCACGGCCTGAGCCCAGGGGTGTCTGGGTCCGACACGGGCATGTAAAATTCGACATCAGCATGTCGAATACCCGTGTCCTCCTCGGGTCGTTCGGCGTGTTGTGCTAAGGCATCTACATGGCATGGGACACGGGCGTGTCCCACTGCATGTCTTGCACACGGCATGTGACACGGGCGTGTCACCTGGCCGTGTCATGCTCGTGTTATTTTGGATATGTGTCATTGAGGGAACATGCCCAGCTACACGGGCGTGTACTGGCTGACACAGGCGTGTCAAGCCTGACACAGGAGTGTCGACTGCCCGTGCTCTTTTTGAAGTGATGGCGAATGGATAATACGGCCGTGGACACGGGCGTGTCGTAGGCCGTGTTCGGACCAGGATTTCTAATTTTGGTCCTAATCGTGGCCGTCTGTTTCCTTAGTTTGGGATCCGACGGATGGGGGTTGTTCCTGGTGGTTTATATCTGGGAATATGGCTTGGAAACCCTCATTCCATTTGAGTTTTCTCTTTCTAAAAGCTAGAGAGAAGGGAGAGCAAGGAGGAAGAAGAAGGAGGTCAACTCCGGCCGACGGTGGAGCTTCGGAGCTCCGATTCTCGATCTGAGTCCAGTTCTGCGAAGGCGAGGCCGATAAGGTGCTTTCCATCCGACTGGATCGTCATGGCGCCGATGAGAAATGCTAGGGTAACGATTCTCATCTTTAGCCTGTGAAGCTCTTCTTCCTTTGCATGGGAAAACCCTTCTCCCATGAGTGTGCGGCGAGTTTGCGGTATTCCTTGCGGTAGATATGTAAAGTCCCCCCTATTAGAGTTTGGAATCGTAGTACGGACATAGGCATGATGTGTGAAGCCTACCCGGATAAGTCGGTCATGATTAGTGATGTTTTGCTATGCATAGTTGGCTGGGAAGACTCCGTGCCTTTGTGTTATTTTCGGGCTTCTACATGGTAGATTTCAACATGGAGTCTTGGGGATTAACCCCAGGGTGAACTCGGAAATTTGGGCGGAAGCGAATTTCTGCCATATCGGTTGCCTGGGAGCCAACCGGGTGCATAGCGGGGCTATATACCGTGTTTGAACGATAGTTGGGACTGGGGAAGCTTAGCCCGCATCAAAGGACAAATGGTAGTGGTGGGGTGAGCAACAGGCTGGTGGACTCATACCCGCTCCATCTGCTCGGTTAAAGTGACCTAAAGTTTTACGTGGGACTTGATGAGGTTTGGATATCGAGTCTAGGATACGGCTGAAAGGACTAAATGCTCACAAGGTTTGCCACCCCATGGGGGTGGTGGTTGAGTCAAGGACCGGACGGGGTTCAGACTGGCTTCGCTGAGTAAGTGCCCTAAGAGCACAAGGTGTACGACCTTGTTAGCGTGCACCTGTGATGTAGTGTTTCTTTTCTATGTTACTTGTTGTGCTAACAAGTGAAGGGAAGGAGCTTTGTCGCCCCGGTCTGGGGGCGGAATCGTTATAATTTGGTCAGCTTTAGCTGACCGTTGCTCTTGTTTACCACCATGCGGTGGATTGTTTCTTGCAGGTGTTGCGGAGCCGAGTGGTAAATAGCGGGCTAAAGCCCAAGTTGTTGAGTCGGCCCTCGAAGGCATAATCATTGAGTGTTTTCTTGTATTCTCATGTACGACCGACCTGTGTGCCGAGGTTTGGAAGACACTTTTATTTGAGCAAACTAATGTAAGGCTATAGGGCCAGTACTGGTGTATTAAACAGTCCTATTGGTTTGAGTAGTGGACATTCATGCTTGACAGGGTTCTATATTCTTTGCAACCTTAATAAATTACTTCCGCTAGATGCTCTGTGTATGACGTTTTGATTGGTTGAATGACATCAATAAGTAACCAACCGATCTATCCATTGTATATGGCGTCGGTCCCCGTCGGAACCTATTGCTATATGCTATATGACGGATAGGGGTGTTACACTTTCACACTCTCACCACGACGCTAGTCTAACTCATAAGTGCAAATCAATAAGACTTAACTAGGTTTAAATATAGGCTTAGGTTTCTTTGTGTGGGTAATCAAAGATAAAAATGACAATAAGTGATGGCCTGCGAATAGACTCTTATTTAGGTGGTTGGTTCGATTAGTAGAACGTCACGGACTTGCTAAAAAGCGAGTTTTTAACAAAAGGAGGCAAGTGCACCTATCGTATGTAGTACTCAATATTTGGAGGAATACCGAGGTCGTATTATTCTCGTGGTAAGGTTATTATCCCTACTGCTCCAGGAGTAACTATTATTTTACTGAAAATTCGTTGAGGATTTTAATTAACTAAGGAGGATAAAATAAAAGCGCAAAAATGATTTAGAAAATTCGATGAAGGGTTAATGCTCGACACCGAATCAGATTAAGACTAAAATAACTCTTAATAACTATAGAACCAAATTATCAAATTAATAAAAGGCAACTTGGCCTTGGAGGTTCCACAAACGTAAGCTTACCAATCTCTAGAAATATCGCTCACCTGAACATTAAGAATATTCGACCGAATGCCAGTCCGTCGAAGGATTCCTCTTAATGCCCGCATTACGCTAAGAACCTCGTTATTGGGTGGGGAACCCAATCCGGTAGAGTTACGCTTCTCCCCTCTCGAGGGTATGCACACAACTCTATTTATCTAAGGGTGATCGGTCCATACGCACGGGCTCTCGGCAACTAGCGTATGGACAACGGAAATAATGCCCATACATCGATATGTGGTCCTACGCGTCGTATACCCGGGGCAAACCTTATGTCCTAAAATTAAAGTGAGAAAAGGAACTTTAATTATTTCAAGTTATTTTGTTTGTCCCAATGCTCTTCGATGCCGAGGGATAAAGACGATTAGCCACTAATCGGTATGGGGACGGCTTATGATTTTTATGAGGCATGAGTTCGTAACTAAGCGTTAAAGTGTTATAAGAAGAAGACAAAAAAACAAGACAAAGTTTAGTAAAATTGCAAAGTTAAATTAAGGCGAGAAATCACACACTCAACGAAACCAGAAGTAAAATGACAAGTGATACTCAAATGAGTAGGGGGAAATAAATGCAAGTACAAGTCCTACTCAAACGAGTAGGCGAGAAATGATAAGTCCTAATCAAATGAGTAGGCAGGAAATAAAGCGAGTCCTACTAAAATGAGTCGGCGATAAATAGATGCAAGTACAAGTCCTACTCAAACAAGTAGGCGGGAAATAAATCGAGTCCTACTCAAATGAGTAGGCGGGAAATAAATTCAAGTGCAAGTCCTACTCAAACGAGTAGGCGGGAAATAAAGCGAGTCCTACTCAAATGAGTGGGCGGGAAATAAACGCATACACACGCACACACTCTTCATAATTGTAAGAAAGCTTTAAAGATTATCTCGTACACGCACACACTCTACGTAATTGAAGAAATTCATAAAGAAAGCGATAAAAACTACTTCATACACTCACACACACTTCATCAAAATTGAAAAAGGCAAAATGAAAAGATAAAAAAAAAGTTACTTAGAAATTAAAATTACAACATTTCTACTCCTAAAGCTTACCACAAACACATAAAAAGATCAAATGAAAATAAAACGAGCAAAACATTTTAAAAAAAAGCAAAAACTAAATTCCTTTAAAAATTAAAATTACACTAATTTTTCATTCTTAGGATTCCATAAAAGTGGTTAAAAAGTTAAAATAAAGTGAAAAGAACCAAAAAAGTTTTACAATCCTAAAACAAAGCTAAGTAAAAAAAACAAAATCACTTTTAGAAGCCCTTTTACAAATCCTAAGAATGAAAACATAAACTCTAAAACATAAAGAAGATAGAATAAAAATAAAACTATCCTAACAACATTTTTTTGCAAGGAAAAATACAATAACATCCTATCATATTAGCAAAAAAAAGATGAATTAAAACATCACTCACAAACTCACACACACATTTCATAAGAGAAAAATAAGGAAATACAAAAATAAAATATCATTGAAATTGGGGCACTCAAATGCATTCCATACCATCATGAGGAGAGAAAAACTACAAATTTTATTTAAGGGAAAATGTTGGATTACAAAGCTAAAGAAAAAGCTAAAACAAACATGAAAGGGAGGGGGGAGAAATCTTCTTATATTGCATAAAAAGAACCCAAGCTTCTCTATAACAACAATATGGTCCAAAAAAGATGAACCCTTGGACCTTACAGAAACTTTTTATTTATATGCAAAAAGAGGGGGTGACACGGGCGTGTCGACTATTGGGATACGTGCGTGTCGTGTCGGGTATGTTGGAGAAGTCAAAATTCATTGACTGGCCAATTTCTAGAAGCAGCTAGAATGGGATACGTGTCAGACATGGGTGTGTTGGGAGGCGTGACACGGGCATGTCGGGACACCTTGCAACTTGATGTCAGCAGTTGATGAGCTTGAACTGGTGACACGGGCGTGTCGGCTTTTGGGATACGGGTGTGTCCTGGTTGGGTTGACGAAGGCCGAACATCGAGCGTCGTGTTAAGTTTAATGAACGTCGAGGGCGTGATACGGGTGTGTCAGGTCCTGGGACACGTGCGTGCCGTGTGATTTTTTGCTTTTTCTGAAAAATTTCAGTAAACAAAATTAAAGTTAGTTTAGAATAATATTTACAAAAAGGAACATTTTATTGAATAAAAATAACTAAAAATAATAAAAATAAACTAAAACAACCTAATAGAAGTACTGAAAAATACGTATATTTATAATTTATCAAATACCCCCATACATAACTTTTTGCTATTCCAGAGCAAAAGTTTTAGATGAACTTATAGGGAATTAAAATAAATCCTAAATTTACTACCGCTTAAATTAATTAAAAGTGATCTAGATAAACATCCAGGGTATAAGAGTTAAGTCCTAATCTATGAAAATGATTTAAATAGAGGAAAAGTTTTGGCCAAAAAGGCTTCTTGAAGTAATCAAATAACAAGCATAAATTGTAATCGTTAGCTAACAAAAATATATTAGAATTATAGGAACTTTATCTTACAAGAGTTTTAAAGGAAATAATGCAATTTAAAATTATGCTCCCAAAAAGATTTTTAAATTAATTCTAGAATCATTGAATTTGGCTAAGGGAGTTATTTTGGTTTATGAAGATGGCTTAGGCTTGGAGGCGAGGTAATTTTTTTCTCGAACCTCAAATGAATTTTTTTTGATCTTTTAGGAAAATGAAATCTTATTTTCCTAACATATATATATATATATATATATATATATATATATATATATATATTTATATATATATCGAACAACTTCAATATAACCCAATGTATATGTATAAGAGTAATGAATTTTATCCTTTTACTCCGTAACATATAATCTTTTAAAATATTGGATGCCCATGTTTACGGAACGAAATCTTATTCCCATTGACATAGGTTTTTTTTAAGGATAGAAATTTTATAATGTCAAGTAAAACATGATAAATATTGGTAGAAAGGGTTTATATTTTCAAGAAGAATACTAGCTTTTATTAAAAAAAAATTTGAAAGTAACTTTGATAAATTGAACGTTCCTATATTTCAAAAAGCTTGAAGTAGAAATAATTGAAGTCTATAGTTGTTTTTTCTAAAATAATACATGTGCCTCTATTTTAGATAAATTATAAGTAGTGTCTAAAATAAGTCCCCTATATTAACATGAAAAACATAAGATATTCTTTAAAACATAACCCCGCTATTTAAATTTATCCATCTCTAATTAACAAATGAATATTAAACAAAGAATTAATGAAATTCACATATAAATAAACTCATAACTATATTTTTGGAGAGCAAAAATGATTAAGAATGAAATATTTGATTTATTTGTTTTATAATTTTTTGATTTTTAAAGTTATCATTTTTTTTTAATTTAGTTCATTTTTTTTGAAGTTATTATCTTTTTCTTTGTTTTTGTATTTTGTGTTTATTTTTCTAATATATACATACTAAAAATGCGAAAAAGATGTATATATTTTTTTTGAAGTGTTTTATGTTTGTTTTATAAATTTTTTGTATTTTAAGATTATTAAGAAAATATTTACAAAAGAGGAAAAAGAAAGAAGTTATTTACCAAGAGGAGGAAAGGAAGAGGGGAGAGAGAAAAAAATATTTACAAAGAAAAATATTTACAAAGTAAAATATTTACAAAGTGATTTATACAAAGAAAAATATTTACAAAGTAAATCTAAATATATTTTTTTGTTGAATTTGTTTTTGAAATTTTTCATGATAAAATAAATAACAACAAAAATAAATTTTTTTTGTTTTCATTTTATAATTTTTTGTTTAGTTTAGTTTTTGTTTTTTTTTGTATTTTTAAAAAATAATTTAAGTGCGAAAAATGGAAGTGCAGAAAGGAAAGCAGGAAAACACCCCATACTCAAATCCAACATTATCCCCAATGTTGCAACGTAAGTATGCAGAACAAATAAAAATGAAACAAAATGCAATATTTACAAAAAAAATGGAGGGTAGGAACTTCCCTGGAACATGTTCGGGGAGGCCCATTTAGAAACCCTGCGTTATTAGAAAAAGTAGCGAACAAAAATAGGGAAAGAGCGAAAAAGGTAGACGTGGGGTGCCTAACTAGAGCGCTTTGTTTATAGTCATGTAGCTTGACTATTTTGGCGGGGTTATAATGTCGAGGAAAGTTATTGTTTCGTTATTACCGATCACTGGATCGCCCACTATGTACAACTTTAAACGATGATTGTTTACTTTAAACGACCCTTTTTCTGGGTGGGAGACGAGTACGGTCCCATATGGCCAAACCTCTTTAACTTTGAAGGGGACGGACCATCGTGATTTTAGTTTACCCGAAAAAATCCTAAGACGTGAATTGTAAATAAGGACAAGATCGCCCGTAGAAAAAAAATTGGGTCTTGATTTTTTGATCGTGACGGAACTTAAAACGCTCCTTATAGAACTTATTGCTCTCGTAAGCCTGTGCACGCCATTCAACGAGATCTTTAGTTGAAGTTTTCTATTTTGAGCGGACAAAGTTAGAATCGAGGTTTAAAAGTTTTAAAGCCCAAAGAGTGCGATACTCTAGTTCTATGGGGAGATGGCACGCTTATCCATAGACCAACCGAAGAGGCGTACAACCAATTGCGATTTTGTATGTCGTCCGATACGCCCACAACACATTGTCGAGTTTTACGTACCAATCTTTCCTATTAAGTGAAACATTTTTTTCTAATATACGCTTTATCTCTCGATTTATAACCTCAACTTGGTCACTTATTTGCGTGTGGTGGGGGGTGGCAAGTTTGTGTGTGACTCCGAATTTAGCTAACGTCTTAGTCATTTGTGCGTTACAGAAATGCGTTCCCTTATCTATTACAATAGCGCGAGGTATGCTGTTGCGCGCTAGGGTTCAAAGAGAATAAACGCAACCGAACTAGTAACCCAATGAGGCAAGTATACCTATCGAATTGTAGCAAGGGGACACAAGTGTCGTATTGAAATCCGGAACTGTTGGCTATGCTTACTCACACGAACGCTATTATCTTATCGACGGGAAAAACTAGGGTTTTAGAAAATCTAAGTGCAGGGGAGAAAGTAAAGCTATACTAGCAAGAGAAACACTGAAATTAAGTAAAGCTGTTAAGTAAAGAACTAAGCTAGAAAGGAAACTACTGCAATTAATTAAAGAGCACAAGACAGGCGATTACTACTAAAGGTAGAAAATATGAAATGGAAATGCACCCGATCAAGATTCACCTCGGCTAAAGACGATTAAGAAAATGCGATAAAAATCTAAACTTAATAGGATAAGGGTCCTTGACCGTGGAGGTTCCTAAAGCTTGAACACGCTTCTCTCGAAATCGTGCCCAACTGAGTTTAGGAAGGTCCGACGACTCTCGTCTAAATCGGAGGCCTAAAACTCACTTTACGCGGTGAACCCCACTATTGGATTTTACTCCAATCCGGGAGATTTGGACGTCTGCCTCTCTCGAGGGTGCGTACAACTCCCTTTACTCTTGAATGCTCACTCCATTCTTTCGGCCTCTCGTCTAGCCCAGAATGAAAGCAAAGGCGGAGAGTATATATCGAAAATATACCTCCAACCCGTGATTAATCAAGAGTAATTCAAGGCCCTAACCTAAAAAGAAAAGATTAATTAAAACATCATAACATAATCGCTCTAACCTCGGATCATCAAGATCGAGTACAAGGAGGATTAGTTAATCATTATAGAATGGAGGAAGGGAGATGAGTAGTAAAACATAAGAAGAACACAAGCTAAGGGAAGAACAATTTTATTAATGAAAAAGGGCAAGTTACACTAATGAAAATAAAATTACAAGTGCATGAAAATTAAATCCTATTCTATCCCTACAATTAGCACTAAGCAAGAGCAAAGATTACAAAGAAAGCTAAAGCAACTAAATATTAAACCATGATTAAGCAAAAATTACAAATAGAGAGAGAGAGAGAGAGAAAGCATAAAAAAAATCAAGAAACAAAGGGGCAGCACCTCCCCCACTCAACCAAAGCTTGCTGAAATGGAGAGGGGGTCTCAATTTATAGAAAATTTTCTCGGGTTGGTCACGCCCTCCGACACGCCCTAGGGGGGGCGTGTCAGGGGGCGTGACAGTACTATGTTGACCACGGGCTCTAGATTCTGGCAGGAGGGATGATTGCTTCGGTACATTGGTGGTCACGCCCTAGGTCACGCCCGTGACAGGGGGGCGTGACATGCATGTCATGTCCAAATCATTGGTCGGAAATCCGTCAGTCGTCGAAAAAGGAGGGTGTCACGCCCATGTCACGGGCGTGACAGGGGACGTGACAGTACTATTTGCGTGCTGAGGCGGAACGACATTTAATGCGGCGGCAGCTTTGCGGTAGAGGGCGACACGCCCATGGTCACGCCCGGAGACACGCCCAGGGAGGGCGTGTCAGGGGGGCGTGACAGCGGTTTTTGACCGTTTTCTGTCCCCTCCAGCAGGTGTCCTCGAGGATCAGGTGACACGCCCTAGGTCACGCCCGGGGAGGGCGTGACAGGGGGGCATGACAGGCTATTTTGGCAATTTTTCTGAAAACCTGCAAAAAGACAGGAAAAAGTTAGTGGCAATAAAATTTACATAAAAAGGATAAAAATAAACTAATAATAGACATAATTTGTACAATATAAAATAGAAAATACGATAATAGTTTAGGCTACAAAACGTATTATCAAATTCACCCAAGCTTAAGCTTTGCTTGTCCCCAAGCAAAAATATAAAAACTAGATATTTATAACAGGACTAATCAAAAAGTTCTAATTATGCCTACACAAGTACTATGCGAAATTCTTAGTAGGGAAAAGGTGAAATGTAAGTCTAAAACAATTATTTAGGTATGGTAAAACTTTTATAAACTTTACTTAATAAAAACAAATCATCCAAAATTTTAACGAGATTTTTTAAATAGACTTAAGCAAAGCAACGAAAATGAAAAATACGCATTGAGTTGTTACTAGATCAAAGCAACGCATTATAATTATATCAATTTAATTAACAAAAATCTAGGTTTAAATCTAAAACTAAAACTGATTTACTGTTTTTCTTTTCTTAGTTGTTAAATAAAAATCAAAAAGTGTGAATCAAAAGGTACTTAAATAGGACAGAAACGTTTGGTTTAGGAAAATGATTAGGATGGGAATTCAAAGATAAACGTGAAGGTTTAAAATCACACTAAACCAAAGCAAAGAGTTTCAAAAACTTTCATGAAAATATAAATACACTTTTTTTTTCTTTCTTTTTCTTCTTTTCTTTTCCATTTTTTCTTTTTTTTCTCTTTTTTTTTCAAAACAAAGGCCATAAATATTTTTATTTTTCTTTTTGAGTTGGCCAAACAAAAATAAACATCACTTTTGAACATACTTCCTTTTTTTCGAAAACCTTTCTCCACAAAAATCACAAAATACCCTATCAAAATTGTCAAAATAATTTATGAAACTCAAAAAGGCTAGTGCGATTCGATAGGTTGGAAATTTTTGGTCTTTGGTGAAACTGAAATGAAGAGAGGAGCTATCAAATGAAATCGGAAAAAGGCTCAAAAACGGCTAACTAGTGGTAAAAGTTTTTAGGTTGGCAGGAAAGCTCAAACGAAAACAAAAACGGCCTAAATCATTTTCACGCTTTTGAATTTATTTAAAACAAAGGTTTGAAAAATTTTCAAAAAGCGAGTCCTAGATAATAAAAGAAGATTGATGAAATTAACTCGAAAATAAAATAATAGGTGACTTGGATCGTTCACATCTACTACGTTATTCAAAAGTTGACTTTACAAAAATTATTCAAAAACGAGAAAGAAAATAGTGGATGATGAATTTTTGAGAAAGTAAAGGAAATAAAAAACAAAAAACCATAATAGAAATGCGAGTTTTAGAAAAATATTTCACCTTAACATGCTACCGCGAATTAGAAACACAACATGGCCAACATTTTACTTGTGAAACATAATTAATAAGAACAATTAGAAATATTATAATTAACTAAGTTATTTATAGGAGATTTTGAGTAAAACAAAACTAAAAACTGGGGGGTACTATTGAAATACCAAAATGTCTAAACTATTCAAAAACACATATATTTTTTTTTTATTTTGCGAAATATTCTCTCTTTTTTTTGGATTTTGGATATTTTTTCTCTTTTTTTTGGAATTTTAAGATATTCATTTTTTATTTTGTTTTTGGAAATATTTACAATATATACAAAAAAGGAAATTATTTACACTAAGCAAAAATGAAGGAGGAAATCCTCCCCCAAGCTTAAAACAGACATTGTCCTCAATGGCTAAAGAAGGGGATTGGAGAAGGAGAGAAAAATAAAGTACAGAATTGAAAGACAGAATTGAAATACAGGTACTTCCCCGGATTTATTTGCTGCGAAAGCTGAGTGAAGCCGCTCCTCCGAATGTCTTCTTTGGACTTCGTGATGGATTCAGCAATGTTGGAGCAGGGGATCGCAGAAGCTTCAGCTTGTCGGAGCCGTCCGAGGCAAAAATTGTAAAATAAAGAAAACAGAAAAAGATAACTTGGGTTGCCTCCCAAGAGCGCCCTTTGGTTAAAGCGTCGTTGAGCTCGACGCATCAAAAAAATAATATTGTCCAAAAATGTTGTTGTCCCGAAATAAAATTGTTTTTAGCAAAAAATTAAAAGTTCAAGATTAGAGTTCGTGAAGCAGAAACTTAATAGTGTTTGGACTGACATCATCATCACCAGAGAAATACAGTTTAAGACGCTAACCATTCACTTTGAAATTACCCTTATCAGGGTGAGAAATTAAAACAGTTCCATAAGGAAATACTTCTAAAACAGAAAACGGGCCAGACCAGCGAGATTTTAATTTGCCCGGAAATAAACGTAAACGAGAATTATATAACAGGACTTGGTCGCCCGGCTTAAAGTTTTTAGGGTGCCTTAAGTGTTTATCGTGTAAACGCTTCGTCCGCTCTTTATAAAGTTTATTATTTTCATAAGCATAAGAGCGCCACTCATCGAGTTCATTTAGTTGAAATTTTCGAAGGTCACCGACTGAGTGGGGATCGAAGTTTAAAAATTTTAAGGCCCAAAAGGCTCGGTGTTCTAACTCTACGGGCAGATGGCACGATTTTCCATAGACCAGCCGATACGGCGTACATCCGAGGGCGGTTTTGTACGCTGTTTGGTAGGCCCATAAGCATCGTCAAGTTTGGCTGACCAGTCTTTTCTAGAAGTTGAAACAGTCTTTTCTAATATTCTTTTTATTTCTCTATTAACTACTTCGACTTGACCGTTAGTTTGGGGGTGGTAGGCAGTGGAAAGCTTATGCGTAACGCCGTATTTGGTAAGAATTTTTGAAAATTGCGCGTTATAAAAATGGGAACCCCTATCGCTAACGATTGCGCGAGGCGTACCGAATCTAGAAAATAATCTTTTTAGAAACATGACTACAACTCGGGAGTCGTTCGTAGGAAGAGCTTGGGCCTCAGCCCATCGTGAAACATAATCAACAGCAACTAAAATATATTTGTTTCCGAAGCTAGAAGGAAGGGGGCCAACAAAATCAATTCCCCAGAGGTCGAAAATTTCGCACTCTAAGAAATAATTTTGCGGCATTTCATTTTTATTAGAAATATTGCCCGACCGTTGGCAACTATCACACCTGCTCACAAAGGCTTGCGCGTCTTTAAACAGGCTAGGCCAGTAAAAACCCGCGCAAAGCACCTTATGAGCGGTGCGAGCAGCTTGATAGTGCCCACCTGTCGGACCTTCATGCAAATGTTTTAGAATATCAATTCCTTCATCAAAAGAAACACATCTCCTTATCACCTGATCCGCACAAATTTTGAAAAGATGCGGGTCTTCCCAAAAGTAGTTCTTCAGCTCAGAAAAGAATTTCTTCTTTTGCTGAGAGGAGAACTCTCTTGGGAGCACCCGGGCCACTAGATTGTTGGCGATGTGCGCGAACCAAGGAGAAGTAGATGTATTAACTAAAAGCAGCTTCTCATCAGGAAAATAGTCATTAAAAGATTTTTCATTTAATTTTTCTATAAAGGGGTTATCTAATCTGGATAGATGGTCGGTGGCCAAGTTCTCGGCTCCTCGCATATCACGGATCTCTAAGTCAAACTCCTGGAGGAGTAAGACCCAGCGAATCAAGCGAGGCTTGGCATCCGTTTTGGCAAGAAGGTACTTGAGGGCCGAGTGGTCCGTAAAAACAATGATTTTTCGAAAGTGTAATGTAAGGGCAAAATTTATCAAACGCAAATACTACAACTAAGAGCTCCTTCTCGGTTGTGGTGTAATTTTCTTGTGCAGATGTGAGGGTTTTACTAGCATAATAGATGGGGTGGAAGTTCTTAGATATGCATTGACCTAATAAGGCCCCCACCACAAAACTACTCGCATCGCACATAATCTCGAAGGGAAGGTCCCACACCGAAGCTATCATAATTGGTGCGTTAATTAACTTTTCTTTAATTGATTCAAAGGCAGAAATACAAGAGTCATCAAAAATGAATGGAGCGTCTTTTTTAAGAGATGGGTGAGGGGCTTTGTGATCTTGGAGAAGTCCTTTATAAAACGACGATAAAAACCAGCGTGGCCTAGGAAACTTCTTATAGCTTTTATGTTTGTAGGCGGCGGCAACTTCTCAATAACTTCTATCTTGGCAACGTCTACCTCAATACCTTTAGCAGAAATTTTATGACCCAAAACTAACCCTTCCCTCACCATAAAATGGCATTTTTCCCAATTTAGGGCAAGGTTAGTTTCTTCGCATCGTTCTAAGACTTTTTCGAGGTTTTCTAAACATCTATCGAAGGAATCGCCGAACACGGAGAAATCGTCCATGAATACCTCCATAATGCTTTCTACGTACTTGTCAAATATTGCGAGCATACATCGTTGGAATGTAGCCGGCGCATTGCATAATCCAAACGGCATTCTTCGGTACGCGAAGGTGCGAAGGGACAAGTAAACGTAGTTTTCTCTTGGTCCTCGGGGAGATGGGTATTTGAAAGTACCCCGAGAGGCCATCGAGAAAACAATAAAAGCTATGGCCGGAGAGACGTTCTAAAATCTGGTCGATAAATGGTAAAGGAAAGTGGTCCTTGCGGGTGGCGTCATTTAACTTACGGTAATCTATGCACATACGCCAACCCGTCACAGTCCGTGTCGGGATTAATTCATTATTCTCATTACTAACTACGATTATCCCTCCCTTTTTTGGAACTACCTGAACGGGGCTAACCCACTTACTGTCCGATATAGGGTAGATAATTCCTGCATCTAATAGTTTCATAACCTCGCCCTTAACTACTTCTTTCATATTCGGGTTTATACGGCGCTGAGGTTGGATAGAGTTACGCGAATTATCATCCATTAAAATTTTGTGGGTACAGAAAGATGGGCTTATGCCCTTGATATCAGAAATTTGCCAAGCAATAGCCCGGCGATGCTTACGTAGAACTAGCAGAAGTTTATCATTTGTGTATCCGTGAGGTAGGCCGAAACGATAACTGGTAACTTGGAATCTTTTTATAAGAAAGCATACTTAAGGTGTTCGGGAAGTTCTTTAAGTTCTAGGGTAGGGGGTTCTTCATAAGAGGATTTTGAGATTCTTTCTTTTTCAAAAATAATATCTTCATAAACTTTTTTATAAGGAACGTAATAAGGGGTGGGGCTAGCAGCCAAGACGGCTTCTTGTAGCGATTCGGTGGAAGAACAGAGAAGAACAAAAATCAGAAAATTCTTTTTCAAACTCAGAAAGACAATAAGAAGATTCATCACTTCCTTGCAATGATTCTGTTGTAAGAGAAGAGCAAAAAGTAGAAAATTCTTTTTCAAAGTCGGAGAGGCAGTAGGAAGAATCATCACTCACGGCGTCTACGAAAAAACATGAGTCATCATTCGCTAAGGTGTTCTTCATCGAAGGGGTGATAGAAAATGTGACTTCGTCATCGCCTACTCGAAGAAAGAGCTTACCATTGCTTACGTCAATGATGGCTCGGGAGGTGGCAAGGAAGGGTCGGCCAAGGATCAGGGGAACCTCGACGTCTTCTTCGATGTCCAAAATGACAAAGTCCACCGGGAAGATGAACTTGTCGACTTTCACTAGAACGTCCTCCACTATTCCTAACGGGTACTTGACGGATCTATCGGCTAGCTAGGATACTCATACGCGTGGGGTTAAGGCTACCAATCCCTAACTTTTTGAACAACGAAAAGGGCATCAGGTTTACACTTGCGCCTAAGTCGGCTAACGCGTGTTTAACAAAGAGATCACCGAAGACACACGGGATAGAGAAACTACCCGGGTCACTGATTTTCTTCGGCAAACCGTTTGTTAAAACGGCGGAGCACTCGGCGTTTAGCGTGACGTGCGAAAGATTCTCTAAATTCTTCTTGTTTGTGAGGAGGTCTTTAAGATATTTGGCGTATTTCGGCATCTGCGAAATAGCCTCGTGGAAGGGAAGATTAATGTGGATTTGTTTGAAGATTTCTAAGAAGTGGGAGTACTGATCATCTTGACGTTGTCTATTAAGTTCAGAGGGGTATGGAGGAGTTGAATTATTTTTGAAGATGGGTGGTGGAGTGAGATTATTTTCTAAAGCGCGGGTGATTACTTCTTCAGCAGAGGGTGTAAGCGGAGCGGAGCTTTGATTTTTAAAAGCGGAAGGGAGCTTTGATTTTTAAAAGAAGGAGCGGAGCTTGCCTCGGGATCTTCAATTACCATACCGGAGACTTGCTTCCCACTCCGAAGAGTTATAGCTTTCGCTTGCTCTCTCGGGTTGGGTTCGGTATTGGAAGGAAGAGACCCTGCGGGTCGCTCAGAAATTATTTTCGCGAGCTGTCCTACTTGATTTTCTAGACTTTTTACGCTTCCGGTTAACGTTCTTATAGTGGCGTCATTTGTGGTGATATATTTAGAAAGTAATTCCTCCAAGCTTGGAGGTTTTGGGTAATTTTGAAGAGGTGGTGGTGGTGGTGGTGCAGAAAAATCATTTTGCAGGGGTGGTTGCATCGCATTCGATGGATTACTCCATGAAAAGTTCGGGTGATTTCTTAAAGCGGTGTTATAACTATTCGGAAAATTAAAACCAGGCGGAGGAAAATTCGCAGCAGAAAAATTATTAAAAGCAGTTCTAGGCATATTATTAACATAATCTAAATGTTCTGGAGTAGGGGTTGCAGATTCCCATACCTGAGGGGCGGAGGCAGCAGTCATCTCCGTTATCTTTTTGCTTAAGATTTCTACTTGTAGAGCGAGCTGGGAGACGTTGTCCACTTCATAGATACCTGCAGGCTTGTTCGGGCGGGGACCTAGGCACATTCCACTGATAAGTGTTCATGGCCATGCCCTCAAAAAGCTCAAGAGCCGCTTCCGGGGTCTTATGATTTAAAGTACCGCCAGAAGCTGCGTCTATCATTTGCTTCGTGCTTTGATTTAGCCCGTTATAAAACGTCTGCACTTGTAACCATACAGGCAGCGCGTGATGTGGGCATCATCTTAATAATTCTTTAAATCTCTCCCAGGTTTCATATAGGGTTTCAAAGTTTATTTGTCCGAAGGCAGAGATGTCGTTCCTAAGTTTTGCGGTTTTACCTGGCGGAAAATACTTCGCCAAAAATTTTTCAATTAATTCATTCGAAGTGGTTATGCTGTTTTTCGGAAGTGTGTTAAGCCACTGCTTAGCTTTAGTTCTTAGAGAGAAGGGGAAGAGTCTCAGCCTGATCGCATCATTTGTGACACCATTTATCTTGAAGGTGTCACAAATTTCAAGAAAGCTAGCTATATGTGCGTTCGGATCTTCATCTTGAAGTCCGTCAAATTGCACATATTGCTGCACCATTTGAATTATGCTAGGCTTTAATTCGAAGTTATTATTTGCTATAGCAGGGCGGACTATACTTGATTCTGTTCCCTCGAGGTTCGGTCGTGCATAATAGGACATAGTCCTTTGCACGGCCTTATCTACGTTGGGTTCTTCCATTCTTAAAGTAGCAAATGACTCGGAGTCCTCAACCGGCACTTGGATAGTAGGACCTTGAAATCGCGATCTTCTCCAAAGAGTACGCTCAA
This sequence comes from Platanthera zijinensis, assembly GCA_039513925.1. NCBI lineage: Eukaryota > Viridiplantae > Streptophyta > Magnoliopsida > Asparagales > Orchidaceae > Platanthera > Platanthera zijinensis. Next base: position 48,279,704 of record CM077091.1, read on the forward strand.
TTTCGTGGTCCAAGTCCAAAATAACCGACGGACTCCCGCGGGTCATGCACTAAAAGAACAGAAAAGAAGAGGAGGGAGAGAAAAAGGATAAACTAGAAAAAAGATTAGAATTTTTTTTTCTTTTTGAAATAGATTTTTTTTATAGATTAACTCCCGAAATTCCCAAGGACTACCCCGTGAAGGGTTCGCAAGGTACTAGACAAGACAGTGGCGCTTAAAGCCCTTTGCCCTTTTCGAGAGAATTATGTGGCGTAGAAAAATTGTGAGGTTGGTTTCTATTAAGAGTGGTGATAAAATTTTTTTTTGATTTTAAAATTTTAAAGAAAGAGGATGAGAAAGAGAAGATGAAATTAATAGGTTCGTGTTTTCAAAATATCAACGGAAGTTGGTTCCCCGGCAACGGCGCCAAAAACTTGTTGCGCGCTAGGGTTCAAAGAGAATAAACGCAACCGAACTAGCAACCCAATGAGGCAAGTATACCTATCGAATTGTAGCAAGGGGACACAAGTGTCGTATTGAAATCCGGGAACTGTTGGCTATGCTTACTCACACGAACGCTATTATCTTATCGACTGAAAAACTAGGGTTTTAGAAAATCTAAGTGCAGGGGAGAATGTAAAGCTATACTAGCAAGAGAAACACTTAAATTAAGTAAAGCTGTTAAGTAAAGAACTAAGCTAGAAAGGAAACTACTGCAATTAATTAAAGAGCACAAGACAGGCGATTACTACTAAAGGTAGAAAATATGAAATGGAAATGCACTCGATCAAGATTCACCTCGGCTAAAGACGATTAAGAAAATGCGATAAAAATCTAAACTTAATAGGATAAGGGTCCTTGACCGTGGAGGTTCCTAAAGCTTGAAAACGCTTCTCTCGAAGTTGTGCCCAACTGAGTTTAGGAAGGTCCGACCGACTCTCGTCTAAATCGGAGGCCTAAAACTCGCTTTACGCGGTGAACCCCACTATTGGATTTTACTCCAATCCGGGAGATTTGGACGTCTGCCTCTCTCGAGGGGTGCGTACAACTCCCTTTACTCTTGAATGCTCACTCCATTCTTTCGGCCTCTCGGCTAGCCCAGAATGAAAGCAAAGGCGGAGAGTATATATCGAAAATATACCTCCAACCCGTGATTAATCAAGAGTAATTCAAGGCCCTAACCTAAAAAGAAAAGATTAATTAAAACATCATATCATAATCGCTCTAACCTCGGATCATCAAGATCGAGTACAAGGAGGATTAGTTAATCATTATGGAATGGAGGAAGGGAGATGAGTAGTAAAAACATAAGAAGAACACAAGCTAAGGGAAGAACAATTTTATTAATGAAAAAGGGCAAGTTACACTAATGAAAATAAAATTACAAGTGCATGAAAATTAAATCCTATTCTAGCCCTACAATTAGCACTAAGCAAGAGCAATGATTACAAAGAAAGCTAAAGCAACTAAATATTAAACCATGATTAAGCAAAAATTACAAAGAGAGAGAGAGAGAGAGAAAGCATAAAAAAAAATCAAGAAACAAAGGGGCAGCACCTCCCCCACTCAACCAAAGCTTGCTGAAATGGAGAGGGGGGGCTCAATTTATAGAAAATTTTCTCGGGTTGGTTACGCCCTCCGACACGCCCTAGGGGGGGCGTGTCAGGGGGCGTGACAGTACTATGTTGACCTCGGGCTCTGGATTCTGGCGGGAGGGATGATTGCTTCGGTACGTTGGTGGTCACGCCCTAGGTCACGCCCGTGATAGGGGGGCTTGACAGGCACGTCATGTCCAAATCATTGGTCGGAAATCCGTCAGTCGTCGAAAAAGGAGGGTGTCACGCCCATGTCATGGGCGTGACAGGGGGGCGTGATAGTACTATTTGCGTGCTGAGGCGGAACGGCATTTAATGCGGCGGCAGCTTTGCGGCAGAGGGCGACACGCCCATGGTCACGCCCGGAGACACGCCCAGGGAGGACGTGTCAGGGGGGCGTGACAGCGGTTTTTGACCGTTTTCTATCCCCTCCAGTAGGTGTCCTGAGGATCGGGTGACACGCCCTAGGTCACGCCCGGGGAGGGCGTGACAGGGGGCGTGACAGGCCATTTTGGCAATTTTTCTGAAAACCTGCAAAAAGACAGGAAAAAAGTTAGTGGCAATAAAATTTACATAAAAAGGATAAAAATAAACTAATAATAGACATAATTTGTACAATATAAAATAGAAAATACGATAATAGTTTAGGCTACAAAACGTATTATCATATGCCGTAGCGAGAAAATAGTTTTTTAAGGAATGTAACGATGACTCGTGCATCGTTGGTGGGGAGAGCTTGCGCTTCCACCCACATTGATATGTAGTCGACCGCCACTAAAATATAAATATTTTTAAAAGGAGGAGGTTGGGGGCCGATAAAATCAATGCCCCATAAATTGAAGACTTCTCATTCTAAAAATAAATTTTGGGGCATCTCGTCGCGACGAGAGATGTTACCCGACTGCTGGCAGCTATCGCAGGAGCGCACAAAAGTGTGCGCTTCTTTGAAAAGAGTGGGCCAAAAGATGAACGCCTCCAGCGCCTTTCACACGGTCCAATTAGCTTGATAATTCCCACTAATAGGACCCTGGTGGAAGTGCCTAAGTATTTGCGTGCATTCCACTCCCGCGACGCATCTTAGGACCGCCTGGTCTGTGCAGATACGAAAAAGAAAAAGGTCCTCCCAAAAGAAATTTTTTAAGTCAGAAAAGAATTTCTTCTTTTGTTGGCTCAAAAATTCTTTTTGGACCACCCGCGCAACTAAATAGTTCGCAAAATCTGCGAACTAAGGCGGAGAAGATGAAATGGTCGTTATGGTGAGGAGACGTTCCTCGGGGAATTTGTCATTAATGTCAGATTCGACTAGCACTTCCGCATTCGGTTTTTCTAAACAGGAGAGGTGATCAACGGCTAAATTCTCCGCTCCTCTCTTATCCCAGATCTCCAAATCAAACTCTTGTAGGAAGAGGATCCATGAAAGAAGGCGGGCTTTTCGTTTGTCTTAGCGAGCAAATATTTAAGGGCGGAGTGATCGGTAAATACGATAACTTTAGATAGCGTTAAATACGAGCGAAACTTATCGAAAGCGAAAACGGCGGCTAAGAGTTCATTTTTCGTTGTTGTGTAATTTACTTGTGCGGAAGTGAGCGTCTTAAAAGCGTAATAAATTGGATGAAAGTGTTTTTCTACACGTTGGCCAAGAATGGTACCTAAGGAAATATCACTAGCATCCCACATAATCTTGAACGGAAGGGACAAATCGGGCACCACTAAAATGGGTGAATTGATTAGTTTTTGTTTTATGAAATTAAATGCAGACTCGCACTCGCTACTAAAGACAAAATTTGATTCCTTTTCCAAGAGTTGAGTAAGAGGCTTTGTTATTTATGAAAAATCATGAATGAAACGTCTATAAAAGCTCGTATGGCCTAAGAAACTCCTAATGGATTTTACGTTGGAAGGCGAGGGAAGTTTTTCTATAATTTCTACCTTGGCCTTATCTACCTCCATCCCCTTAGATGAAATCATATTGCCGAGAACCAAACCTTCTCGAACCATAATGTTACACTTTTCCCAATTTAAAATGAGATATGTGTCCTCGCATTGCTGGAGGACATGATCTAGATTTCGAAGACAAGACGGGAAAGAGCATCCGAAAATAGAAAAGTCATCCATAAAGACTTCCTTTATCTCTCCTTCTAGCTCGCCAAAGATTGCAAGCATATATCTTTGGAATGTATTCGGCGCATTGCAGAGGCCAAATTGCATTCTTCGGTAGGCGAAGGTGACAACGGACAGGTAAAAGTTTTTTTCTCTTGATCTTCGGGGGAAATGGTGATTAAAAAAACACAGATAAACCTTCAAGAGAACAATAAAATAGATGACCGGATAAACGCTCCAGAACTTGGTCTAAAAATGGCAGTGGAAAATGGTCCTTATAGGTTGCATCATTTATTTTTCTATAATCGATGCACACCCGCCAACCAGTAATAGTACGAGTTGGGACGAGTTCATTATGCTCATTTTCCACTACGGTTAGACCGCCCTTCTAGGGCACGACATGAACAGGAATAACCCACACACTATCTGAAATGGGATAAATAATCCCTGCATCTAATAATTAAATTATCTCGGGTTTAATGACGTCTTTCAAGTTTGGGTTAAGACATCGCTATGACTGAATGGTTTTACGGTAATTATCATTTTGGAAAATCCTATGAGTGCAAAATGAGGGGTTAATCCACATAAGATCAGAAATTTACCACGCAATTGTGTGGCGATGTTTGAGCAAAACTTCCAATAAATCGGAAGTCTCTGAATCACTCAAATGCGAAGAATGATAACGGGAAGGGTATAACTTTTCCCCAAAAAAACTTATTTGAGAGATTTGGGTAAGGGTTTGAGGTATAGGATGGGCGGCTCTTCTAACAAGGTTTTGATTCTAATGTCTTTCAAACCAATTTGTTTGAAAGGTAAGCCTATAGATTTATCCTCGTCGCAATAAAAATTTTCGAGTGCAAAAATATCGTCGTTAAGAAAAATAAACTCGAAAAAGGGCGAAAACGATCTCCAAAAAAAGAATCTAAAGAATAGCACAAATCGTCGCTCGATGACGATTCTTCCATCGAGGGATTAATAGAGAGTGGAACTTCATCATCTCCTACCCTGAAAGTGAGGGTAAGATCTATCTCAACTCAAGAGGGGGGTGAATAGAGTTTATTTAAATTAATTTCACAGTTGAAATAGATCAGCAAATATAAAATTCAATTTATAGTATAGTGTAGAGTGTTAATGAAAAGTTAAAAACAAAGAAGTAAAGAGCACAGCACACAGCAAATCAATCACACAAACAACCCAGAAGACACAAGGAAATATAGTGGTTCCCCAAATACCTGGGTACATCCACTCTTCTACCACCCTTGGTAGGAATCCACTCAGGATGAGTTGATCAGGTGTCCTGACACCAATGAGCTTTTGATAAGGTGCTCAAAAACCAAAACTGGATTTTTTGATAAGGTGTCTTGCCACCACTGAGTTTTGACAAGGCTCTCAGAACCAGACAGAACTTTTGAAGGAAGTTCAAGAACCCTTTTACAGCAGAAAAGGAAAAGATAAAGAGGTGAAGTTGTCTTCTCTATTCTCAAATCAAATGAGAGAATACTAGTGGATCTTTTGTTGTCAAAGCTCCCCCTGAGTTGTAGACAGGTTCAGGAATGGAAGCTTTGCTCTAGGGTGATAGGCCTTCAGAACTTTAGATCTCCAGCAACGGATTGTTTCAACAAAAAGGCTGAAAGATGAGGTGTCTGGAGTTCTTGAGATGAGACTGTGATCACTTTTCTGTAAGCAAAAAAACTGTTATTCTGATTCTTCAAAAGATGATCACTTGTTATCTGTCACAGCTTAATTCTTCTTGTTTTTCTCTGGGTGTTGTATATTCTCTCTATGTTTCTGAAGACCAAAAGGAGGATAATATTCTCTGAAAAAATTCTTGTCAAGGATAGTCGTTGGCAGTCATAAATGTCTTCCATAAAGAGTCTTGTCTTCTAGAGGAAGGTCCAATAAAACATTTCCTGAATAATTCCTTGAAACTTGCTCCAGAATAAAGACAAATGGCTGGCAGATCTCCTTAACATAAATGCTGAGGGATTTCAAAAACATTCCAAAGACTGGCACCATTTGAATCCTTAGAATTGTTGATCTCTCAGAAAAATCGTCGATCTGAGCTCTACTATCGTCGAACTGAGCTCAGAGATGGAGACAGATCAAACAGACAAAAAACGTCAAACTGAGCTCGAAGATCGTCGAACCGAGCTCAGCGACCTGAAGAATAGCTGAAGAGAGATCGTCGACCTGAGCTAGAAAAACGTAGAATGCAGTTCGACGACTAACCAAAATTGTCTGAAAGCAAATCGTCGATCTGAGCTCGAAGATCGTCGACCGGAGTTCGACGATTTATCAAGTTGAGCTCAGAGAGTGTCGAATCGAGTTCGACGTTTCGTTAACCGGAGCTCGACAAAAATTGCCTTAGACTTGGCTCTATATCCTTGACATTGGAATGGTCCTGGGGGCAGCTTCAAACTTAAGTTCTAAGCTCTAGACTCATTCTAATGTTGACCTTTATAACTATACAACTAGGTCAACCTGGTTTCCTAAGACAAACATAGTGATCCTTACCCAAATTAGTAATAGGGTGTTCCAACAATCTCCCCCTATTTGGGTTAGGATTACTATTTACAGACAGAATTAGGAAATAAATAAGCATACATTCAGGACAGAAACTAAATCAACAATGCAGAAGAAAAGATATAGCAGCAATGCAGATCATAGATAAGAAGTCAGCAAATATCCAAAGGAGGATGATTGTTCAGCTTACACAATTTACTTCTCAGTTCCCTTTTTAAACATAATTTCTCTATTGGGATTGAGGGCTTCTTTCTTGGATCTTCTATCATCTTCTGCACCTAAGGAAGTTTGAGATCTGGGCCTTGGAACTACAGCCTCAGGGTGCAGCTTCATATAATCTTCTGGATTAAAGAATTTTCTTGATGTATATTTCTCTAGTTCTTTCTTTCTCTGATCTGATAAAGTTGTTATGTTGGAAGTGTCCTTGCCTTGCTCTCTGGCCTTTTTTATTTGATCAAGAGCAGCCAACTCTTTCATTCTAGCTGTCCAGGACAAGGGGTTGTTCTCAGGATCCTCAAATGAAATAGGAGGTTCATATCTGTTGATGGATTCAGAATCAGTAGGAGGAGTCCTGGAGACAACTGCATCTTTTAGCTTATAAGGGAAAGGACCTGAAGTTGAATCAGTATGGCCTTGTCCTTCCCTTTGATGAAATCTGTGCCCTCTCTGGCTTCCTTTATATTGGCCTCTACTAGATTGATATCCCCTTTGATGTTGCCCCCTTTGATAATATTTCTGATAAGACTGGGAGGAGCTTTGCCTGGAAGCTGGAGCTTGAGGGGCTGAGCCTGAACCAGAATCTGGAGGAGGAGGAGGAGGAGGCTGATACTGAGAAGATCCTTTTTCATACTTATTCATCTTCCTTCTCTTCTTCATAGCCTTTGATTGGTTCTTGAATACTGCATCCAGGGCTCAGATATGGGGCAGTCATGCAGAATATAGTAGGGAATGTCATTAGAATCCTTTGCCTGAGCTGGGGGGACTGACATCATGGCCTTGCTTCTGGCCTTCCTCTTCTTGGCAATAGCATTTGCAGAGTCAACTGAATCAGTTTGAAATTGATCACTCTCTGAACTTTGAGGATTGTCATACAAATCATCAATGCTTTTTATGAATTTCTCTTGTAACTTCAACTGATCAGCAGTCAGGGCAGGAGCAGCATCAGAAATTTGAGCAGAGGGAACTTTTGAAGCAACAGCAGCAATAGTCACAGTAACAACAGCAAATGCAGGATCTTCTAGGTAAGCAGCAACTTCTTTAGCAGCAGATGTATCTTCAATTACAAAAACCATTTCAGTATCCTCAGTAACAACAGCAGCAGCTTCAACAATAAGAGGCACAATGGCCTTAGTAGCAGCATCAGAGATGGAAACACAAACATCCACAGCCTTCCAGGAATTTACATATGCTTCAATTTGGCTGGGATCACAGACAGAAATAGGCACAATGGCTTTAGACAAGTATTCAGTATGAGGAACTGGCAAAGATCTGAGGTAAACTGTATCAAACACAGAGAGCAAGCTCTGGAGGTCCAATGCAAAGGCAGGAGCAGGAGCCAGAGCTGGAGCATACTCAGGCACAAACACTACTTCAGAAGGCATCTCCCCTGCCTGGATTTAGGGATAACTGAGTCAAGGCACCCAGAAGAGGTAGTTGCCTGAGAGGGACTGAAGGAAGAGAGCTTGGAAGACAGCTCCTTGACATGGGTTAGGAGTGGAGCTAGAGTGGTCTCCAGTAATGAGGTTAGCTTAGGAGCTAGCAGCTCATATAACCTGTCAGCCAGGGCTGATAAATCTACATGCTCAAGTGTTGGGATTTGTCTCCACAATACCTCAGATTTGTAGGAGGTCAGACCTTGAACTAAGATGAATTAAGGTGTATTTGATGCTGTGTTTAAGTTGTATGTATGCAGGTTCTAATTGCCAAGTGTAGACCAATGTCAGTCTATAATGGGTCACCAAACACAGGACCATACAATGTAATCCCTCATTGTGTGATCCAAAGTGTTGGCCCATGTATAGCCTCTCTATTGGGATACACTTCCTTCATGCACTTGGATTGATGGACAGAAGCATTGGAGCAAATTTCCTCTTAGAATTTTCCTAAGTCCTTTATACTCGAGTATTTCCTTGTAATACACGAGTAAGTGTTTTCTGATACTCGAGTATATATTCTAATACTCGAGTAAGTATGTTTATACTCGAGTAAGTGTTTTCCTGATACTCGAGTATATATTCTAATACTCGAGTAAGTATGTTTATACTCGAGTAAGTGTTTCCTGATACTCGAGTATATATTCTGATACTCGAGTAAGTATGTTTATACTCGAGTAAGTGTTTCCTGATACTCGAGTATATATTCTGATACTCGAGTAAGTATGTTTATACTCGAGTAAGTGTTTCCTGATACTCGAGTATATATTCTGATACTCGAGTAAGTATGTTTATACTCGAGTAAGTTTTCTCTATACTCGAGTATATCTTCTGATACTCGAGTAAGTATGTTCATACTCGAGTAATTGATCTTTGATACTCGAGTAAATTCTTCCATACTCGTGTATGTTAACGTTTCTCAGGTATATTTTCTGATACTCGAGTTTAGCCTTTTGATACTCGAGTATATCGTCTTGATACTCGAGTATACTTTCTATTACACGAGTATACAATTCTGATACTCGAGTATACCATTTTGATACTCGAGTAATTCATTCTTCTCTCCTGTAATTCTCTCTTTCTATACTCGAGTATACTGCTTCTTGCTACTCGAGTAATCCATCTCTCCATACTCGTGTATATCCTCCATTACTCGAGTATCGCAGTCAACTTCTCCAGAATTATTCTAAGTCCATTTTCATCATAAGTATTTTGAATCTGTCAATTCTGATTGGTCCACGTGTCATCAATAATCAATATTTTGACCGTTGGAACCCACCTATAAATAGGTCTTTTCAGAAATGACTTTTCAAGCGTAATTACAGAAATATTCTTTTTAAGAAAGAGGAATTCCGTGAACCCTAATTTCACGCCGTCGCCATTGCCGTTCACGGAAGAAGAAGAAAAGTTTGGATCGCCACCTTCGTCTTCATCGATCTTCTCTCCAGCGATCCAGAAGAAAGAGAATCACTCGATCTTGCCGAGCCTTGAAGATTCCAGATCTACTTTCTCGATCGAGGTGGTTCTAGTTTTCAGACTCGTGGATCTCGCTCTCAGGTCATCTTCAACCTTTTTCTGATCAAGCCGAAGTTCCTGAAGAAGAAGACCGTCAAAGATCCAGATCTGAGATTGTTGTTTTGATTTTTATTTTCAAACCAAATTTCATTGTAGGAGATTCTTCTCCGAGACTTGTAGGAAGTTTTGTCTTCCGAGTTTTTGTAGATCCGTTTTGGGATCGAGATTTGTAGGAACGTGGTTCCGAGGTGTAGGATTGTTTTCAATCCGAGATAGTGGAGTAGCCGAGTCTAGTAATTTGCTAGATCGGTGAGGAAAGTGGACGTACCCAAGATTGGGGAACCACTATAAATCTCTTGTCTTCTGTGATTGCTTGATATTTGCTGTGTTAGTTTTTAATTCCGCATTTGACACGCATTTCACCTATTCACCCCCCTCTAGGTGATTTAGGCTAACAACTTAGACCTCTCAATTGGTATCAGAGGGAGGTTGATCGTTAAAAGGTTAACACCTTGATCTTATCCTTCTAAGTTGTTTTTCTGAAAAGTATCAAGCATGAGTAAGACCAAGGATTTTGCTAAACTCCCTATCTGCACCAAGAACAACTTTCCTATGTGGAAGGAAAGAGTAAAGTTCTTCATGGAAGCAGTAGATCCCCGGATCTTCATGATTGTTGAAGAAGGTCCCCACATTCCTATGACTGCATCCACCATAGATCCCACCAAGCAAGTTCCCAAGAAGTTGATGGATCTAGACAAGGATGAGATTGCACTTGTCTCTCTGGACAAGAAGGCTAAAAATATTATAGCAAGTGCAGTCGACGACTCAATGCTGCAGAATCTAATTCATTGCCAGTCTACCAAGGAGATGTGGCAATCCCTGGTGACTCTGATGGAAGGCACTGAAGAAGTGAGGGATGATCGGAGATCCCTTCTGAATCAAAAGTATGAAGCCTTCCGGCAAGGTCACAAGGAGGCCATAGCTGACACCTTTGAGAACTTCTTCAAGATAGTAAATGGCCTAAGAGTGTATGGCCGTGTCTTCACCAACGGGGAACTCAATGACAAATTCTTAAGATCCCTAACCAAGGAATGGGATAATAAGGTATGTGCCATTCGGGAGTTTGGAAGGTTAGCTGAGACGGACCCGCAGAATCTGTTCGGAAAGCTTATGTCTTACGAGCTGCAAATCAACTCAAGAAAAGCTGAAGAAGAGACAAGCAGGTCTGCATCCAAGGAGAAATCTGTCGCTCTAAAGGCAGATAGCTCAAAGAAGATAAAAGCTAGCTCTCCTGCCCCAGTTCCTGAGGCTGATGAAGAAGAATCATCTGAGCCTAGCTCATCTGGCTCAGAACTATCTGATGGAGAGTTCTCCCTACTCTCAAGGCAGTTCAAGAAATTTTTGAACAAGAAGAAACAATGGAGAGGCAAGGATGCCTCATATAGAAGATCACGACATGACAGTGATCATCGGAAGAAAGGCTCAAGTAGCCATGACAGGTATAATCCTAAACCGAACAAACAGATTTCTACTGACATCATTTGTTATTGTTGCAACAAGCCAGGTCACGTCATCGCCGATTGCCCTCACAAAAAGAAAGAGGGTGGAAGAAGAGAGGAAAAGAAATCCTCACACCCCAAGAAGAGGACAGAGAGAAGCCTAGTAGCCAAGAAGAGCAAAACTCTCAGCGACTCTGACTCATCTGAGTCGAGTGAAGAAGAGGAAGCTTACTTTGGGCTCATGGCTCATTCGGATGATGAACAAGTCCCCCAGTTTACTGGGGAGGTAAAATCTCACACTCCTCTCTCTGATTCTGAAAATGACAATGAGCAAGAGGGATATTCCTCTGAAGATGAATCTGAACTCATGGGACAGTATAAGGAATTACTCACCGCTTACGAGAAATGTCGTAGAATGGTGAGAAGTCAAGCCAAAGAGATCAATTCTCTACAGGCTAGTGAGAGCAACTTGAGAGAAGAAGTCAGTAGGACTAACTCTCTTCAAGAGAACCTAAATGAAGCTATGGAGGAATACAATAAAGCTCTCAAGCACCTCGACCTTAAAGAGGAAATCATCAAAGAACTGGAAAAACAACTCGAGGCTGAAAAGAAGCTTGTTGAGAGTTTCTCTAAGCCTAAGACAGTTCTTCCAATCGTTGCTGAATTCTCTACTAAGGCCAAGGGTGCTGGTTTAGGCCACATTGGGTCTTCTAGTAAATCCTCTAGAAGAAACAAGGCCAGGAGAAAGAATAAGGCTGCCCGAAAGACTCTAGCTGAAGAAAAAGGGAAAGCTCCCTTGGAACCTGTTGTGTTCAAGAAAGTTATCTTTCCCACGAACGAACTCGATTATGAGTCCACCTACGGACACTTTTCTAGGCCAATCCCTGAGAAGCCTAAGTCAAGATACCAAGGTTGGACTCGTCCTCGTAACTTTGGCGAGAGTGTCTTCAAGGCACCTTATGAGGAGATTCAGCTTCAAAGCTATGGACCTTATGCTCATGGTCATAACTTTAAGAAGACACCAAAAGTAAAACCCATTGTAGAAAAGCCTATGAAGGAGAAGACCTCATGTAACTGCCATCATCATGAAGTCTCCTCCTCCAAGAGTAAATCTCCTGCCAGACCGTCATTCCAGAAAGTCAAGCAGGACTACACAAGGCAAAGATACAACAGGTTCAACTGTTGGTGCTGTGGCAGAATTGGTCATTTTGCCAGTGATTGTTGGTTCAATCCTGAAAATGCTGCAACCCCTAAGGTTAGCAACGTGAGAGTGACCACTCATAAGGCTAATACTCGTAGGGGGAGTATTCTAACTCGAGACCAAGGACCCAAACTTGTTTGGGTTCCTAAGGCTAAATGATTGTAATTGCAGGTATGTCCAAAGGCCACCAAAATGCCAATCTGGTACTTGGACAGTGGATGTTCTCGGCATATGACCGGGACAAGGAGCCTACTACTGAACTACACCTCAGTCTGCGACGGACCAAAGGTCATCTTTGGAGGTTCGGATCGAGGAATCACTAAAGGCTATGGTATAATTTCTAACGGTAGCGTATCCTTCTCGAATGTAGCCTATGTTGAAGGATTGGAACACAATCTCATCAGCATAAGCCAACTATGCGACAAAGGATACGTAGTTGAATTTCATGCAGACAAGTGTTTGATAAAATCGGTTAACAATATGGAAACTATCTTATCAGGCACTCGAAGCAGAAATATTTTCTGTTTGAATTTTATTTGTATAGACTCTTCGACACCAGTGTGTCTTTTGGCAAAAAGTAGTGCAACTCTTGCTGACCAATGGCACAAGAGACTAGCACATATTAATTTCAAAACTATTAATAAATTATTCTCTCAAAACTTAGTGCGTGATGCACCCAAGGTCAAGTGCGTTACGGACAGTCCCTGTCACGCTTGTATCAAAGGCAAGCAAACAAGAAGTTCGTTTAAAAGCATAATAGGCAAGGATTCCAATAGAAGTTTACAGCTTCTTCATATGGACTTGTTTGGTCCACTGCAGGTTAGAAGTTTGGGAGGTAAGGAATATACGTTGGTTATTGTGGATGATTACTCGCGCTTTGCGTGGGTGTTCTTTCTGAAACACAAGTCAGATACCTTCGGTATTTTCACTAATTTTGTCAGGCAAATCCAGAATGAATACAACTGTTCCGTAGTCAAAATCAGAAGTGACAATGGAACGGAATTCAAGTCTGGAGCCATGATAGAATTTTGTGAAAGTCAAGGTATCTTTCATGAGTTTTCCTCTCCCCGCACACCACAGCAAAATGGAGTGGCTGAGAGAAGGAACAGAACACTCATAGAGGCTTGTCGGACCATGTTGAGTGATGCCTCACTTCCGGAGTATTTCTGGGCTGAAGCCGTCAACACCGCTTGTCACGTGCAAAATCGAGCACTCATCAACAAAGACCATGATAAGACTCCTTACGAACTTTTAAAAGGCAGGCAACCAACCATTTCATACTTTAGAATCTTTGGTTGTAAGTGCTTCGTACTTAACAATGGCAAGTATCACACTACAAAGTTTAGCGAGAAAAGCTTTGAAGGTATTTTTGTAGGTTATAGTAGCCATAGTAAGGCCTATAGAGTTTTCAATAGAAAAACTCTGGTTGTGGAAGAGTCGATACATCTTGTATTTGATGAGACGAGTCTGTTGCAAAGCAACTCGTCTAGTGTGCCTATTGTAGATGCAGGTACAAAGTTGAAAGAACTCAGCTTGGTTGAACCTATTAAAGATAAAGATGAGACGTTCATCAAGATCCCCTCTACAACCACCTTTGGAGAGGGAGATGATCAAGATGAAGAAGACATCCCAGCTGAAGATATAACTCCAGTGGCTGAAGAGATCCCAGATGCAAGGACTTTAGAGTTCAGACACTTGAAGGATCATCCTGTTGACCAAATCATAGGAGATCCTCGGGATGGTGTCAGAACTCGTCGAGGTACAACTAACGAGAATTTACACTTAAGCTTTCTCTCACAGGTTGAACCAAAGAAATTTGAGGAAGCCAACTCCGACGCATCCTGGATTCTAGCCATGGAAGAAGAATTAAACCAGTTTAAAAGATGCAAAGTCTGGACACTTGTTCCTAGACCCAAGCATAAGAACGTCATCGGGACAAAATGGGTCTACCGGAACAAGATGGATGAAGACGGAACAATTATAAAGAATAAAGCCAGACTTGTCGCCAAGGGATATCGTCAAGAGGAAGGGATCGACTTCGACCAAACTTATGCTCCAGTAGCAAGACTGGAGGCAATCAGGTTATTTCTTGCCTACGCTGCACTTAAGGGCTTTACCGTCTATCAGATGGACGTAAAGTCCGCCTTCCTGAATGGTGACATAAAGGAAGAAGTGTATGTAGAGCAACCGCCAGGTTTTGTTGACTCAACCTTTCCTAACTATGTTTACTTATTGCAAAAAGCACTATATGGTCTTAAGCAAGCTCCTCGAGCTTGGTATGAGACGCTATCTACCTTTCTTCTTGAGAACAAGTTCACGAGAGGAAAGATAGATAAGACATTATTTCTTAGGGAAATAAAAGGCAAGATTTTGCTAGTGCAAATCTATGTCGACGACATCATTTTTGGATCTACAGATAACAACCTCTGCAAGAAGTTTTCTAAACTTATGCAAGGGAAGTTTGAAATGAGCAGTATGGGAGAGCTAAAGTATTTCTTAGGGCTACAAGTGAAACAATCTGAGGATGGAATTTTCATCTCTCAGACCAAGTTCACCAAAGAGCTGCTTAAGAAATTCGGAATGGAGAATGCAACCTCTATGAGGACTCCAATGGCCTCAGCTATGTCTCTAGACAAGGACGAGAAAGGGAAACCTTTTGATGAAACCAAGTACAGAAGCATAATTGGGTCCTTGCTCTACCTTACTGCGAGTAGACCAGATATAATGTTCTCGACATGTGTATGTGCTAGATTTCAGGTGAACTCTAAGGAATCTCACTACATCGCTGCAAAGCGAATCTTGAGATACCTCAAAGGAACACCAAATCTTGGCTTATGGTACCCAAGAAGTAATGATAGTGAACTAATTGGATTTTCAGATGCAGATTTTGCAGGAAGCAAAGACGACAGGAAAAGCACCTCCGGGACTTGCCAATTCCTCGGAAGGAGACTCATTTCCTGGAGCAGTAAGAAGCAAAACTGTGTAGCCATCTCAACGGCTGAATCAGAGTACATCTCTGCAGGGAACTGTTGTGCACAGCTCTTGTGGATCAAGAATCAGTTTGAAGATTACAACATGAAGTTCCAGAACATTCCACTGTTCTGTGATTCTTCCAGCGCAATTGCAATAGCCAACAACCCAGTCTCCCACAGCAGGACCAAGCACATAGAGCTTCGCTACCATTTCATCCGGGAGCATGTGGAAAATGGAGATATAGATCTACAGTATGTCTCCACAGACAGGCAAGTTGCAGACATCTTCACCAAGCCGCTGGATGAGTCCAAGTTTTCATTCTTCAAAACTGAGCTTGGACTGCTTAACAAAGAAGACCAATGACGGACTCAGAAATTGAGAAGAGGTCAGAAATGTTGGATACTCTGAGGTACATTTCTTCTAGTTTAGTGAAAATTCCTTCAAGAAATTTGAGACTCGAGAATAGTTACATTTACACGAGTGAAATAGTGAATACTCGAGTAACAAGTCAAATATACTCGAGTAATCAAATCAATACTCGTGTATGCACTCCTTATACTCGAGTATGAAAAGTCTTCAGAATTTAATACTCGTGTATTGAACTTCACATACTCGAGTAATCAGATTGATACTCGAGTATGAATTTCTTATACTCGTGTATGGAAAAATCCGTCTAGACTTAATACTCGTGTATACTCAGTCCATACTCGAGTATATGTTAAGGATTACTCGTGTATGCCGTAAACTTCTCTCGTGTAATCGGATTTCTCCGGAATTTTTCAAACTCTCTATTCGCACAACTAATTTGCCGCCTCTTCAGGTATGTCTTTATACTTAATTCGTTTTAAACCTAATTAGGATTATTTATATATATATATTCAAAATGACAAAGTCCTTTCCACTTCTCATTCACTCGAGTAGCCGCCGGCTGTTCGTATTCCCGAAACCCTGTTCTTCGTCTTCCGTCGCCGCAGATTTCCGTCTTCCTCATTGCAGAATCGCTGATGGCTCCTCCCTCCTCCAAGTTTGGAATCGGCTCGGAATTAGTGACTGATGGCATTGAAGATATCTCCGATGATTTCAAGAACCTTCTGATTCTCCTCGACACGGCCGGATTAACCTTCGTTCTTCAAGAACCTTGCCGCCTTTTGCTTTCTGATGTGAAGAGTTCTACAAAAACTTGAAGATTAGACACAATGGTACAGTTCTGAAATCAAAGGTAAGGGGAGTTGATGTTCGGTTAGATAAAACCTCTGTCGCCACTCTGCTTCGGATGCCCGTGGTCGACGAAGAAGATGATTTAGACAAGGCAGATGCCGACCGCACCTCCTTATTCTGTGGTCGAGATCCAGAAGGTGGAGGTGAAACCCTGAACCGCTCTCTGTTCAATTCAGAAGGGAAGTTTCTAGTTGACATCATTGCCAAAATCCTCTGGTGCAAGACTTACTCCATTCGAGATGTATCACAAACTCTTTTTGAAGTTATGCAAGCTATTGTCTGTAGGAAGAAGTTTCAGTTTGGAATGATGATACTGGATAAGATCAAAGAAAGCGTCAAACATCCCAGCTTTGCCAGGATTATCTCCCTCCTCCTCCATGAGATAAATCCTACAGTATTTGACTTCTCTAAAGGGACTCCTCTTCACCACATGAAGAAAGTCTCAATATCATCCATTCAGAGGTATGACCTCAAGATCATGAATCCTGCCCAAACCTCCAGACAGCAAGCTGTCATCAGGACCCCATCTCCTCCTCAACATCAAATTGCTGACACTCTGGGTGCAGCAATTGAGGGGGAGCCTGCCTCTTCTCTTCCTCAGAATCAGGTTTCTTCAGAATCAGTAATTCCAGAAACAGAAGAAGTAAGAATTCCTACTCCTCCAATCTCTCCTCCTCCAACAGATATTCTCTCAGCAAATCCAGTCTCAGAGATTCCAGACTCAGCAGCCCTTCTGTCTACAGCTGAAGATATCAACAAATTCATTGCTGAGCTCAGCTCAGATGCCCCTCTCTTCCAGAATGACTCAGCTGCTAAGTCTCCAGTTCAATCTGAAGTCCATACTCCAGTTCAGTCTCCTGCTAGAACCCCAGCTCAGTCTCCTGCACGAACCCCAGCTCCATCTCCTGCAAGATCTCCAGTCCATTCTCCTGAGAATGAGCCTAGTAAATCAGCTCGTATTCTCCTGTCTGATGATGAGATGTCTCCAGATCCTGTGGAGGCACCTCTGAAGAACTTGGATTTCTCCATGCCCTCTCTCCTACCCTCAGAAGAAGATGTTGAAACAGTTCCATTCAAGAGAGCAGTCAGCTCAGTGGTGATCTCAGAAATCCCTCCTTGGACTGCTTCTGCTTCTACTTCTGCTCTTGCTCCTGCTGCTTCAGCTCCTGAACCAACCTCAGCTCCCTCCTCTTCATCCTCAGATTTTATCAGCAAGATAGAGCTTATGCTAAAAGAACAGAGAGATTACTTTGATGCCTCTCTGCAATCAGTAACATCCAAGGTCTCTGCTCTTGAAACAGAGATGAGCAGAGGCTTTGCAGAAATCCAAGCAAATACTGATGAGTTAAAAAGGTTGTTCCAAATTGGAGGCAAAGCCATAGACCACACCATTACAAGCATTGGTGAGCTAAGAAATCAGGCTGAGACAGTAGCTCACAATCAGATCAAGCTGGATGAGAGAGCTGAAATGAATGTTGTGACAGTATGTAATGAAGTGGGCACCTTCAAAGATGAAGCCATTGCAAAGCTAAACATAGATATCAGCAAGGGGGAGAAAGTTGTAAAAGAACAAGTGGAAAAACTTTATGAGCAAGCCCAAGCAGTTGCAAAAGAACAAGTTGAAACTCTCTCTAAACAGGCTCAAACTACAGTGGATGGAATTGTAAAGGAAATGAAAGCAGACATTCTCTCTCAACTTCAATCTGTAAAGTTTTATACATATGATACTGCTGTGTGGCTGCATAACATGAACTTCCCCAATGCTCAGCTCAACCCAGCCATCATTCCTCAGCACCTCAATCCTCTTGAAGAGCAACCCTCTGCAGATGCCCCTGTCCAAGCTACCATTCCAGAAAGTGGTGTGCCAGTCTTCTCTCCTAGACCTGAGGGTGATCTGACTGAGCCTCCTCTCAACTACTCTGACTTGTGGCAAGATGATTTTGTTTCCAGTTCTCAAGGTCCATCTAAAAGGAAAAGAAAGTATGGTGAAGGTGCTTCTGCAAGTCGTTCTGAACCCAGAAGAGATCCAGCAATTGATCACTCAGAGATTTGGAGTCCAACCTCCAAATCCCTTATTCTTGATACCCTGAAATTAGTGACAGATCATGGGGAAAACAGAGACAATCATTACAGCTACTCAGAGTGGAAAGCATATGAAGCTTCACAGATTAAAATCAGACTCCATGACAGAAACTGGGGACACAACAACCCTGCTGCTCCTCCCAGGCCCAGGACCTATTTCCCAAAGCCTTACAGCTACCTGGAGAGGCAACAGCTCAAAAGGGAAAGAATGCACAAGGATGCTCCATCATGAGTGGATCTGAGAAAGTGGAATTGGACTATTTTGTTTATGTGTTTTAAAAACATTTCCTCATATATATATATTTAATTCTGATTATGGCCATATTTTGTTTACTCTGCTTTAGTTAAGCTTATTCTCCTGTTATATGCTTGCTGTTCTTTTACTCTTAAGCAATTCACCTTAGTATAGAGAGTGCTGACATCTACAAATAGGGGGAGATTGTTGGGATTTGTCTCCACAATACCTCAGATTTGTAGGAGGTCAGACCTTGAACTAAGATGAATTAAGGTGTATTTGATGTTGTGTTTAAGTTGTATGTATGCAGGTTCTAATTGCCAAGTGTAGACCAATGTCAGTCTATAATGGGTCACCAAACACAGGACCATACAATGTAATCCCTCATTGTGTGATCCAAAGTGTTGGCCCATGTATAGCCTCTCTATTGGGATACACTTCCTTCATGCACTTGGATTGATGGACAGAAGCATTGGAGCAAATTTCCTCTTAGAATTTTCCTAAGTCCTTTATACTCGAGTATTTCCTTGTAATACACGAGTAAGTGTTTTCTGATACTCGAGTATATATTCTAATACTCGAGTAAGTATGTTTATACTCGAGTAAGTGTTTTCCTGATACTCGAGTATATATTCTAATACTCGAGTAAGTATGTTTATACTCGAGTAAGTGTTTCCTGATACTCGAGTATATATTCTGATACTCGAGTAAGTATGTTTATACTCGAGTAAGTGTTTCCTGATACTCGAGTATATATTCTGATACTCGAGTAAGTATGTTTATACTCGAGTAAGTGTTTCCTGATACTCGAGTATATATTCTGATACTCGAGTAAGTATGTTTATACTCGAGTAAGTTTTCTCTATACTCGAGTATATCTTCTGATACTCGAGTAAGTATGTTCATACTCGAGTAATTGATCTTTGATACTCGAGTAAATTCTTCCATACTCGTGTATGTTAACGTTTCTCAGGTATATTTTCTGATACTCGAGTTTAGCCTTTTGATACTCGAGTATATCATCTTGATACTCGAGTATACTTTCTATTACTCGAGTATACAATTCTGATACTCGAGTATACCATTTTGATACTCGAGTAATTCATTCTTCTCTCCTGTAATTCTCTCTTTCTATACTCGAGTATACTGCTTCTTGCTACTCGAGTAATCCATCTCTCCATACTCATGTATATCCTCCATTACTCGAGTATCGCAGTCAACTTCTCCAGAATTATTCTAAGTCCATTTTCATCATAAGTATTTTGAATCTGTCAATTCTGATTGGTCCACGTGTCATCAATAATCAATATTTTGACCGTTGGAACCCACCTATAAATAGGTCTTTTCAGAAATGACTTTTCAAGCGTAATTACAGAAATATTCTTTTTAAGAAAGAGGAATTCCGTGAACCCTAATTTCACGCCGCCGCCATTGCCGTTCACGGAAGAAGAAGAAAAGTTTGGATCGCCACCTTCGTCTTCATCGATCTTCTCTCCAGCGATCCAGAAGAAAGAGAATCACTCGATCTTGCCGAGCCTTGAAGATTCCAGATCTACTTTCTCGATCGAGGTGGTTCTAGTTTTCAGACTCGTGGATCTCGCTCTCAGGTCATCTTCAACCTTTTTCTGATCAAGCCGAAGTTCCTGAAGAAGAAGACCGTCAAAGATCCAGATCTGAGATTGTTGTTTTGATTTTTATTTTCAAACCAAATTTCATTGTAGGAGATTCTTCTCCGAGACTTGTAGGAAGTTTTGTCTTCCGAGTTTTTGTAGATCCGTTTTGGGATCGAGATTTGTAGGAACGTGGTTCCGAGGTGTAGGATTGTTTTCAATCCGAGATAGTGGAGTAGCCGAGTCTAGTAATTTGCTAGATCGGTGAGGAAAGTGGACGTACCCAAGATTGGGGAACCACTATAAATCTCTTGTCTTCTGTGATTGCTTGATATTTGCTGTGTTAGTTTTTAATTCCGCATTTGACACGCATTTCACCTATTCACCCCCCTCTAGGTGATTTAGGCTAACAACTTAGACCTCTCATCAAGAGGGGCTTGAGCAGAGGTAGGAAATAAGGTTGTTGGAAGGATGATTGTTGGAGCTGGTGGCATGGAGAATGAGGGTATGGATGGCTCTGAAAGGGGAAAGGATGGGATTGAAGATGTTGAGGTGTAGATAGGTGAGGCAAGAGAAGGTGTGAAGGATGATTGGGATAGAATTTCTTGGAGCATTTGTTTGAATGAGGAGGTAGAGGGAGGCTCTGGAGGAGAGGAGGGGGAATCATCCATAAAGGAATCATCTGCCAAGGAAAATGATGGAGAGGTGAAGCTTGGATAAGAGAAAAGAGGATGGAATTCCTCTGAGGTAGATGCTGGAGGGGTTGAAACTGATGAAGAAATGTTAATGTGGGAAGATATCAATATGGTGGTGATTGGAGGTGAGGATGAAGTGGCTGGGGTAGAGACAGCTGGAGGAGGAGGAGAAGCAGGCAACACTTCTACTGGGGCAGAGACCAGAGGTGGAGTGACTGAGACAGACCTGGTGCCTGAAGATAGTGGTGCAGCAGCTCTGGAGGTGTTTATAATCTGCTGTCCCATTTGCTAAAAAGGGCACAGGAGAGCCTCTTGGATGCATTAATGAACATCCCAGAAGAGGTTAGCAGCTCAGGGCATCTGGAATTCAGATAGACCACTAGAATTCTCCCAAAACTGACAGCAGTCTTACTCAGCTTTTTCTTAATCTGGTTGAAGAAAATTGATCCCCAGTCTATATGTTTCTTATCAAGCAGAGCTCCCATCAGACAAAATTGATATCTTGATATGGTATCATGGGCTGAGTGCTTGGCCACAAGCACTTTCCCAACTACATCAGCCAAAAACTGAAATTCTATCGACAGATTTTTCTTCAGCAGTTTGCTAGGGTTCACAGCAATGTGACCCATTCTATCAAGCATGATTCATACTCCTCTCCAGATAACTCTATGGAGTCTTCTCCAGAACTAAGATGAAAAACTTCAGTTAAAAGAGCAGGGGACAATTGTACCTGAGTCCCTTTTATGAAGCCGACGACAGAGTTCTCGTTCTCATCTATCGTTGTATAACACCACTCCTTTATCTCTTCGGATGCAATCTTCATTCTGATAGTCATTATTTGCGATAGCTGCTGATCTCTGAATAGATTAAGAATATCCTTGAAGCGCTGATCGCTTCCATCAAACGAGTTCATGTCGATATCAAATCCGGTGTCAAATTTCATTTTGGAGATTGCAGCATTGGAGCCAGCCATTTTTACCTACAACAAAGAAACAAACACAACCAAGCGCAGAATATTTGGAGGGAAAACGAAGAAAGTTGCAGAGAGTATGAAAGCACAAAGATGAACGACGGCCGCAGAAATGATTTTATATTAGGATTCGACGGCGAAACGGAAAATCGTGGAGCTCGGTTCGACAGAACGTCGATCTCAGCTCGATGATTTGGACTATAGAGGGAATCTGAAGAGACGTCAATATCGTCGATCTCTGTTCGACGATGTTGAAAAGCGTCGAGCTCCGCTCGATGGCCTCTGAACAGAAGAAGAGAAAACCCTGAGCTAACGGAGGCGCTGAACTCAGATCGACGATTTTGGAAACGTCGATCTCTGGTCGACGATTTTTAGAGAAACATCGATCTACGTTCGACGTTTTCTGGAAAACGTCGAGCGCAGTTCAGAGACAAAGCCTATTCTTCAGACACAAAAGAAACTGATTTTTTAGCTAGTCTTGGTCTATTTTATCTTTTCAAAAATCTTGTAAGTTAGTTTAGGCTTCCTCCATCTAACATGCCTAACTGATTTAGGAAGAAAACTGTGTTTCTTTTCATCCAAGGCTTGGTGAAAATATCTCCCCTTTGCAAATCAGTAGGGATATATTGAAGTTCTATTTTGTTTTTCTCTACATTATCCCTTAGAAAGTGATGCCTAATCTCTATATGTTTTGTCCTACTATGAAGGACTGGATTTTGTGCTATAGAGATAGCACTAGTATTATCACAAAAAATTTTAGACTTCTCTAAGTTGTAGCCATAGTCTATGAGCTGATTTTGTATCCATAATATTTGAGAACAGCAACTGCCTGCAACCATATATTCAGCTTCAGAAGTTGAGGTTGACACAGATGTTTGCTTCTTACAAAACCAAGAGACAAGTCTGTCACCAAGGAACTGACATGTTCCACTGGTGCTTTTCCTGTCTATTCTGCATCCAGCATAATCAGCATCTAAGAATCCAGTTAATTCAAATCCCGAGTCTTTTGGATACCAGAGTCCTAGATTTGGACAACTTTTTACATACCTAAGAATCCTTTTAACTAGAGTTAGGTGTGACTCTCTAGGGCTAACTTGGAATCTAGCACATATGCATGTAGCAAACATTATATCTGGCCTACTGGCTGTAAGGTATAATAGAGAGCCAATCATTGCTCTATATGTTGTCTGATCAACTGGTTTCCCATGTTCATCAGCATCCAATACAACATTGGTTGGCATGGGTGTTTTCATACAAGATGCCTCAGACATACCAAATCTCTTAACCAATTCTTTAGCATACTTGGTTTGGGAAATAAATAAGCCCTCAGCATGCTATTTTACTTGCAATCCTAAGAAGAAGGAGAGCTCACCCATGCTACTCATTTCAAATTTGGAATACATCAGGTTGGAAAAGATTCTGCACAAGTTTGAATCAGTAGATCCAAATATGATATCATCTACATAAATTTGTACTAGTAGGGTGTGGGACTTATGGGTTCTAATAAAAAGAGTTTGGTCTACTCTCCCCCGAACAAAATCATTTTCCGGAAGAAAGCATTCTAGGGTCTCATACCATGCTCTAGGAGCTTGCTTGAGACCATATAATGCTTTATGCAATTTGAAAACATAATCAGGGTGAGTTAGAGAGATAAAACCTGGAGGTTGTCTAACATAGACTTCCTCTTTGATGTCCCCATTGAGAAATGCACTCTTCACATCCATCTGGTAAACCTTGAATCCCTTGTGAGCAGCAAAAGCTAGGAATATTCTAATGGCCTCTAACCTTGCAACTGGTGCAAAGGTCTGGTCATAGTCTATTCCTTCTTGCTGAGAATAGCCTTGGGCAACTATCCTTGCCTTGTTTCTGACAATAATTCCCTGGTCATCCAGCTTGTTTCTGAACACCCACTTTGTTCCAACAATGGAGTGATCCTTTGGCTTAGGCACTAGTTCCCAAACCTTATTCCTTTCAAATTGATGCAACTCCTCTTGCATTGCAATGATCCAGTGTGGATCTTGCTCTGCATCTTGAATGGATTGAGGCTCAACTTGAGATAGGAAGCAAGTGTGCATCAGGTTCTGGTTGACCTAATTTCTGGTTTGCACACCAGCTGAGATCTCTCCAATTACTTAGGTGATTGGATGATCTCTTGTTGTTACTAAATCAACAGGGGGTGTTGATTGTTCACCAGCCTGTGTTGTTGTTTCCTCTTGTGGAATAACAACTGGCTCTTCAGGATGATTTTCTTCAAGAGGTTAAACTTCTTCTTCATCATCACTGCTCTCATTCTTTTGTTGAGAGGTTGTGTCTCTTCTTTAACCTGTAATCTGTTCATATTTTCTGAAATAGAATGTACCTGCAAAGGTTCTATGGTAGAACTAGACTTCTCCTTGTAACACATGTTAGTCTCATCAAAAGTAACATGAACAGATTCTTCAATTTTACAAGAAAATTTATTATATACCCTATATGCTTTGCCGATCATAGAGTATCCCAGAAACACTCCTTCATAAGCTTTAGCTTGGAATTTTGCTAGATACTTCTTGTCATTATTATGAATATAACAAGTACAGCCAAAAATTTTAAAATAAGCTATTTTAGGTTTCTTCCCTTTGAGCAATTCATAGGGAGTCTTGCCCTTTAGTTTATGTATCAGGCTTCTGTTTAGCACATAGTTGGAGGTGTTCACTGCCTCAGCCCAAAAGGATAGAGAGAGGTGAGCATCTGTCAACAATGTAGTAGCAGATTCAATTAGGGTTCTATTTTTCCTTTCAGCTACCCCATTTTGTTGAGGAGTTCTAGGAGCTGAGAAATTATGCCTGATCCCTTCAATTTGACAGAACCCTTGCATGAGAAGAGAATCAAACTCTGTCCCATGATCACTTCTGATCAGGGCAATGTGAGTGTTGAACTCAATCTGAATGCATTTGAGAAAATCTGTCAAACACCTGATGTTATTAGACTTCTTCCTCAGAAAGAATACCCAAGTGAATCTTGAGAAGTCATCTACAACCACTAAAGTATAGGACTTCCCTCCTAAGCTTTGTACTGTGATGGGTCCAAAAAATCCATGTGCAACAGATACAAAATCCTAGGTGAATCACTCTTATTAAGTGACTTAAAGCTATTTTTAGTTTGCTTGCCTAATTGACAAGCCTTGCAAAGTCCTTCCTTCTTGTAGGGGCCAGAAGGTAGTCCTCTTACAAGGTTGTCCTTGGATAGCCTAGCAACAGTTCTAAGGTTTAGATGTCCTAATCTCTTATGCCATAAAACATTTGGCTTAGATATGGAATTAAATAAACAGATATCTACTTTAGATGAAAGAAAATCTACTAAGTAAATGTTACCTGTCCTTTTACCTATTAACACAGTTGTGTTATTCTCTGACTTGACCTTGCACAGGGATATGTTGAAAGTCACCTTGTATCCTTCATCACATAGCTGACTGATACTTATCCGATTGTGCTTCAGTCCTTCTACATATGCCACTTTCTTGAAAGTGACTGAGCCTATCTGAGCAGCACCAAATCCTTTGGTTTGGCCAAAATTTGAATCACCAAAAATCACTTTGGGTCCAAGTTTGGTTATGAAGGATGATAGGTTCTCCCTGTTCCCTGTCATGTGCTTTGAGCACCCACTATCCAGATACCATTGTTGGTTAGATACTGAATAGGTCTTCACCTGCACATGAACAACTTACTTGTTTTTGACCCAGTTAACCTTGGGCCTAGGCTGATATCCTTTGAATTCAGAAATGAAAGACATCTCAGGTTGACTCTTATAGCCTTCAGGATGATATCTCCTAGGAGGTATTATCCATTCAGTATAGGGGTTAAAGCCTTGGGATGTGGGACTTCTAGGATTGAATCTAGATGTGCCATTGAAGGAATGTTCACAGACCTGATCTCTGTTCGACGATCGTCGAACTGAGGTCGACGATCTTGGGTCAGATCGTCGATCTCTGTTCGAAGATCGATTATATTAAAGTTCAGAGTTTGGATATCGTCGAGCTAAGGTCGACGATCTTGGGTTAGATCGTCGAGCTCTATTCGACGATCGTCGAGCTCTGCTCGACGCAATCTATTGAACTGAAGTTTTCTCTGGCAGATCTGCATTCTTCCTAGCTACCTCTATTACTCCCTTTCCTTTGTCAGATACAAATTTGATTGGAGTTGTTAATATTATAGGTTGGCTGGATGAGGCACCCAAGCCCAGTGTACTGTTGAATCTAGAGTTCACTGTGCTTGTAATGTCCATCAGTCTGATACTTCTCCCATTTAGGGATTCTTCAAACTTTTTGGCCTTTAATAGTTCACTTTTCAGTGAAGCTATCTCCTCCCTACAGCATTCTAACTCCTCAGAGAGTTTGAGGTTATTTGAGTTTAGGACACTGTATTCAGATAATTTGTTTCCGAGAGAAATTATCTCTTTCTCAGATTTTAGTAAGTCCAAACACAATGTCTTAAATTCAATTTTAAAGTCCTCAGAGTAAAAATCAAAAGAGTCAATTACTTGATCTTCTTCTGGTTGAGTTTCTGAGTCTGAATCTGATTCTGCATCAGAGTTTTGCTGTGAAGCATTGATAGCCATCATGCAAAATTCTTTTTCATCTGCATCATCTTCATCATCACTGGAGCTGGATGAAGTTTTAGAATCCTCTTCTGTCTCACTCCATGTCTCAGCAACAAAGCCCTTCCTTGTATGTTTGTTCTTGCTGGAGGAGGCCTTATCTGAGCTATTATTTTTGAAGTCTTTCTCTTTCCTTCTTTCTCTTCTATCCTTTCTGTCCTTGTTCTTGTTTTCTGGACAGTCAGGCACAATGTGGCCTGGTTTTCTGCAGCCAAAGCATATAATTTCTTTATCATTATTTGACTTATCATACCTTGGTTTATCATGTCCTTTGTATGGCCTTTTTCTGAAGTCTTTTCTGGCCAGTTTGTAAAATCTTTTGGCCAGTAGGCTGACCAACTCCTCATTGCCTATGAGCTTTTCTTCAGGCTGATTCTCAATGGCTTTGAAAGCTATTGACTTCTCTTTCTTTGAGGCTGGTGAGGCAGCCTTCTGTTCTTCTTCTCTGTTCTTAATGAGCAGCTCATAAGATTTGAGCTTGCCTAGGAGATCTTCAGTAGTGATTTCATTTAGACTTCTGGCATCTTTAATTGGCCAGATTCTTGAATCCCAAGTGCTGGGGAAGCACATTAGGATCTTGTCATTAAGCTCAGTCAATGAGATTTCTTTATCCAAGGTCTTTAGCTCATTGACAATCAGACTCAATCTGTTGTACATATCTGCTACTGACTCAGTCTCTCCTTTCTTAAAATTCTCATATTGGGTTATGAGGTGAGATCTCTTGTCTTTCCTTTCATCAGCAGACCCTGAGACAATTTCAGAGAGCTTGTCACCAAATTCCTTTGGCTGAGTTGCAGTCAGCTACTTTCTGAAATATCTCATCAGACATTGTCTGAGCTAAGATGTTCATGGCCTTTGCATCTGCAGTTTTCCATTTCTTTATGTCTGCATTTGTTCCTGAGGGAGGTGGAACAACATTTGTGCTTGAGCTTGCTGGTGGACTTGGACAAACTGTCAAGACAGAATTGAAAATATCTTCTTCAATAGAGTTCATGAATAATTTAATCCTTGCCTTCCAGAGTGCAAACTTAGATAGATTGCACACTGGAGGTCTGGTGCTTGCATAATCCTTGTTCTGTGCCATGTCTTTGAATAATATAAGATATAAAGAAAATAACCCTCTTAAGAGATTGATCTTATCAAGGATCTTTTGGTTCAGGTGTTAGCCTGTATGAGCAACCAACCTCCCTCTGATACCAATTGAAAGTGAGGGTAAGATCTATCTCAACTCTAGAGGGGGGTGAATAGAGTTTATTTAAATTAATTTCACAGTTGAAATTGATCAGCAAATATAAAATTCAATTTATAATATAGTGTAGAGTGTTAATGAAGAGTTAAAAACAAAGAAGTAAAGAGCACAGCACACAGCAAATCAATCACACAAACAACCCAGAAGACACAAGGAAATATAGTGGTTCCCCAAAAACCTGGGTACATTCACTCTTCTACCACCCTTGGTAGGAATCCACTCAGGATGAGTTGATCAGGTGTCCTGACACCAATGAGCTTTTGATAAGGTGCTCAAAAACCAAAACTGGATTTTTTGATAAGGTGTCTTGCCACCACTGAGTTTTGACAAGGCTCTCAGAACCAGACAGAACTTTTGAAGGAAGTTCAAGAACCCTTTTACAGCAGAAAAGGAAAAGATAAAGAGGTGAAGTTGTCTTCTCTATTCTCAAATCAAATGAGAGAATACTAGTGGATCTTTTGTTGTCAAAGCTCCCCCTGAGTTGTAGACAGGTTCAGGAATGGAAGCTTTGCTCTAGGGTGATAGGCCTTCAGAACTTTAGATCTCCAGCAAAGGATTGTTTCAACAAAAAGGCTGAAAGATGAGGTGTCTGGAGTTCTTGAGATGAGACTGTGATCACTTTTCTGTAAGCAAAAAAACTGTTATTCTGATTCTTCAAAAGATGATCACTTGTTATCTGTCACAGCTTAATTCTTCTTGTTTTTCTCTGGGTGTTGTATATTCTCTCTATGTTTCTGAAGACCAAAAGGAGGATAATATTCTCTGAAAAAATTCTTGTCAAGGATAGTCGTTGGCAGTCATAAATGTCTTCCATAAAGAGTCTTGTCTTCTAGAGGAAGGTCCAATAAAACATTTCCTGAATAATTCCTTGAAACTTGCTCCAGAATAAAGACAAATGGCTGGCAGATCTCCTTAACATAAATGCTGAGGGATTTCAAAAACATTCCAAAGACTGGCACCATTTGAATCCTTAGAATTGTTGATCTCTCAGAAAAATCGTCGATCTGAGCTCTACTATCGTCGAACTGAGCTCAGAGATGGAGACAGATCAAACAGACAAAAAACGTCAAACTGAGCTCGAAGATCGTCGAACCGAGCTCAGCGACCTGAAGAATAGCTGAAGAGAGATCGTCGACCTGAGCTAGAAAAACGTAGAATGCAGTTCGACGACTAACCAAAATTGTCTGAAAGCAAATCGTCGATCTGAGCTCGAAGATCGTCGACCGGAGTTCGACGATTTATCAAGTTGAGCTCAGAGAGCGTCAAACCGAGTTCGACGTTTCGTCGACCGGAGCTCGATGAAAATTGCCTTAGACTTGGCTCTATATCCTTGATATTGGAATGGTCCTGGGGGCAGCTTCAAACCTAAGTTCTAAGCCCTAGACTCATTCTAATGTTGACCTTTACAATTATACAACTAGGTCAACCTGGTTTCCTAAGACAAACATAGTGATCCTTACCCAAATTAGTAATAGGGTGTTCCAACATACCCGAAGGAGGATAAGACCATTACTCACATCTATTAGTGCACGGGAGGTGGCGAGAAAAGGGCGACCGAGTATTATTGGTACCTCGACGTCCTCCTCGATGTCCAAGATGACGAAGTCTACCGAAAAGATAAACTTGTCTACTAGAACAAGGACGCCCTCCACTATCCCGATGGGGAAATTAATAGAGCAATCCGCTAATTGGATCAACATATTACTAGGGGCGGAGTGCCCAAACGTAATTTTTTAAAGAGTGAGAACAACATAAAATTAATGCTCGCGCCTAAATCTGCAAGAGCATATTTTACTAATATATTGCCAAAAAGCCACGGGATAGAAAATCGTCCCCGATCATTTTGTTTTGGGGGAAATTTATTTGTAAGAGCTGCTACCAATCCCTAACTTTTTGAACAACGAAAAGGGCATCAGGTTTATACTCGCGCCTAAGTCGGCTAACGCGTGTTTAACAAAAAGATCACCGAAGACACACGGGATAGAGAAACTACCCAGGTCACTGATTTTCTTCGGCAAACCATTTGTTAAAATGGCGGAGCACTCGGAGTTTAGCGTGACGTGCGAAAGATTCTCTAACTTCTTCTTGTTTGTGAGGAGGTCTTTAAGATATTTGGCGTATTTCGGCATCTGCGAAATAGCCTCGTGGAAGGGAAGATTAATGCGGATTTGTTTGAAGATTTCTAAGAAGCGGGAGTACTGATCATCTTGACATTGTCTATTAAGTTCAGAGGGGTATGGAGGAGTTGAATTATTTTTGAAGATGGGTGGTGGAGTGAGATTATTTTCTAAAGCGGGGGTGATTACTTCTTCAGCAGATGGTGGAATTTTTAAAACGGGAGCGGAGCTTTGATTTTTAGAGGCGAGAGCGGAGCTTGCCTCGGGCTCTTCACTTACCATACCGGAGACTTGCTTCACACTCCGAAGAGTTATAGCTTTCGCTTGCTCTCTCGGGTTGGGTTCGGTATTGGAAGGAAGAGACCCTGCGGGTCGCTCAGAAATTATTTTCGCGAGCTTTCCTACCTGATTTTCTAGACTTTTTACGCTTCCGATTAATGTTCTTATAGTGGCGTCATTTCTGGTGATATATTTGGAAAGTAATTCCTCCAAGCTTGGAGGTTTTGGGTAATTTTGAAGAGGTGGTGGTGGTGATGCAGAAAAATCATTTTGCGGGGGGGGGGGGGGGGGGGGTGGGCGCATCACATTCGATGGATTACTCCATGAAAAGTTCGGGTGATTTCTTAAAGCGGGGTTATAACTATTCGGAAAATTAAAAACCAGGCGGATGAAAATTCGCAGCAGAAAAATTATTAAAAGCAGTTCTAAGCATATTATTAACATAATCTTAATGTTCTGTAGTAAGGGTTGCAGATTCCCATACCTGAGGGGAGGAGGCAAAAGTCATCTCCATGATTTTATTGCTTAGGATTTCTACTTGCAGAGCGAGCTGGGAGACATTGTCCACTTCATAGATACCTGCAGGCTTGTTCGGGCGGGACCTAGGCACATTCCACTGATAAGTGTTCATGGCCATGTCCTCAAAAAGCTCAAGAGCGGCTTCCGGGGTCTTATGCTTTAAAGTACCGCCAGAAGCTGCGTCTATCATTTGCTTCGTGCTTTGATTTAGCCCGTTATAAAACGTCTGCACTTGTAACCATACAGACAGCGCGTGATGTGGGCATCATCTTAATAATTCTTTAAATCTCTCCCAGGTTTCATATAGGGTTTCAGAGTCTATTTGTCCGAAGGCAGAGATGTCGTTCCTAAGTTTTGCAGTTTTAGCTGGCGAAAAATACTTCGTCAAAAATTTTTCAGTTAATACATTCCAAGTGGTTATGCTATTTTTCGGAAGTGTGTTCAGCCACTACTTAGCTTTAGTTCTTAGAGAGAAGGGGAAGAGTCTCAGCCTGATCGCATCATTTGTGACACCATTTATCTTGAAGGTATCACAAATTTCAAGAAAGCTAGCTATATGTGTGTTCGGATCTTCATCTTGAAGTCCGTCAAATTGCACATATTGCTGCACCATTTGAATTATGCTAGGCTTTAATTCGAAGTTATTATTTACTATAGCAGGGCGGACTATACTTGATTCTGTTCCCTCGAGGTTCGGTCGTGCATAATAGGACATAGTCCTTTGAACAGCCTCATCTACGTTGGGTTCTTCCATTCTTAAAGTAACAAATGACTCGGAGTCCTCAACCGGCACTTGGATAGTAGGACCTTAAAATCGCGATCTTCTCCGAAGAGTACGCTCAATTTCATGGTCCAAGTCCAAAATGACCGACGGACTCCCGCGGGCCATGCACTAAAAGAACAGAAAAGAAGAAGAGGAAGAGAAAAAGGATAAACTAGAAAAAAGATTAAATTTTTTTTCTTTTTGAAATAGATTTTTTTTATAGATTAACTCCTGAACTTCCCAAGGACTACCCCGTGAAGGGTTTGCAAGGTACTAGACAAGACAGTGGCTCTTAAAGCCCTTTGCCCTTTTCGAGAGAATTAGGTGGCGTAGAAAAATTGT
Source organism: Platanthera zijinensis (assembly GCA_039513925.1). Classification (NCBI taxonomy): domain Eukaryota; kingdom Viridiplantae; phylum Streptophyta; class Magnoliopsida; order Asparagales; family Orchidaceae; genus Platanthera; species Platanthera zijinensis. The sequence goes on from CM077091.1 coordinate 48,311,452, forward strand.
GAGGTTGGTTACTATTAAGAGCGGTGATAAAATTTGTTGATTTTTAAAATTTTAAAGAAATAGGATGAGAAAGAGAAGAGATAAAATTAATAGGTTCGTGTTTTCAAAATATCAACGGAAGTTGGTTCCCCGGCAACGGCGCCAAAAACTTGTTGCGCTCTAGGGTTCGAAAAAAATAAATGCAACCGAACTAGCAACCCGATGAGGCAAGTATACATATCGAATTGTAGCAAGGGGACACAAGTGTCGTATTGAAATCCGGGAACTATTGGCTATGCTTACTCACACGAACGCTATTATCTTATCGACGGAAAAACTAGGGTTTAGAGAAAAACTAATTGCAAGGAAGGAAGTAAAGCTATACTAGAAAGAGAACTACCACAAATAAGTAAAGCTATTAAGCAAAGACCTATGCTAGAAAGGAAACTACTGCAGTTAATTAAAGAGCACAAGATAGGTGATTACTACGAAGGGTAGAAAATATGAAATGGAAATGACCTCAATCAAGATTCACCTCGGCTAAAGACGATTAAGAAAATGAGATAAAAATCTGAACTTAATAGGATAAAGGTCCTTGACCGTGGATGTTCCTAAAGCTTGAACACTCTTCTATCAAAGTCCTGCCCAACTGAGTTTAGGAAGGTCCGACCGACTCTCATCTAAATCGGAGGCCTAAAACTCGCTTTACGCGGAGAACCCCACTATTGGATTTTACTCCAATCCGGGAGATTTGGACGTCTGCCTCTCTCGAGGGGTGCGTACAACTCCCTTTACTCTTGAATGCTCACTTCATTCTTTCGGCCTCTCGGCTAGCCCAGAATGAAAGCTAAGGCGGAGAGTATATATCGATAATATACTTCCAACCCGTGATTAATCAAGAGTAATTCAAGGCCCTAACCTAAAAAGAAAAGATTAATTAAAACATCATAACTTAATCGCTCTAACCTCGGATCATCAAGATCGAGTACAAGGAGGATTAGTTAATCATAATGGAGTGGAGGAGGGGGGATGAGTAGTAAAGCATAAAAAGAACACAAGCTAAACAAATAACACTTCTAATAATAAAAAGGGGCAAATTACACTATTGAAATTAAAATTACAAGTGCATGAAATTGAAATCCAATTCTAGCACCACAAGTAGCACTAAGCAAGAGCAATATTACAATAAAAGCTAAAACAAACTAAGATTAAACTAGGGTTAAACAAAAATTACAAAGAGAGGGAGAGAGAGAGAGAGAGAGAGAGAAAGCATAAGAAATGATCAAGAAACAAAGGGGCAGCACCTCCCCCACTCAACCAAAGCTTGCTGAAATGGAGAGGGAGGGTCTCAATTTATAGAATTTTTCTCGGGTTGGTCACGCCCTCTGACACGCCCTAGGGGGGCGTGTCAGGGGGCATGACAGTACTATGTTGACCTCGGGCTCTGGATTCTGGCGGGAGGGATGATTGCTTCGGTACGTCGGTGGTCACGCCCTAGGTCATGCCCGTGTAAGGGGGGCGTGACAGGCACGTCATGTCCAAATCATTGGTCGGAAATCCGTCAGTCGTCGAAAAGTTGATGTCACGCCCCAGGTCACGCCCGTGATGGGGGGGGCGTGACAGTTCTGTTTTCGTGCTGTGGAGAAACGACATTTAATGCGGCGGCAGGCTTTGCGGCAGAGGGCGACACGCCCATCGTCACGCCTGGTGACACGCCCATGGGGGGCGTGTCAGGGGGGCGTGACAGCGGTTTTGACCGTTTTCCTGTCCCTTCCAGCATGAGTCCTAGGGATCGGGTAACACGTCCTAGGTCACGCCCAGGGAGGGCGTGACAGGGGGGCGTGCCAGGTCATTTTTGACAAATTTCCTAAAAACCTGCAAAAGGACAAGAAAATGTTAGTGGCAATAATATTTACATAAAAAGGATAAAAATAAACTAATAATAGACATGATTTGTACACTATAAAATAGAAAATACGATAATAGTTTAGGCTACAAAACGTATTATCAAAATACATGCATAATGAAGACATCATCGTTCAAGACCAACATGTCCAGATAGGCTTCACACACAATGCCTATGTTTGTACTTCGATTCCAGACTCTATATGCAATACTACGGGGATAAACTATATCTACCCGAAAGAATACCTCACACTCACCGCCTACTCGCAGGAGAGAGTTTCTTATGAAAAAAGAAAGATGACTTCACATGTACAAGTAGAGAATCTTTACCCTAGATGTTCACTTCGGCGCGATCGAAAACTAGACGGATGAAAACCACCGCAACTGACTCGCCTCAAAGGATCTTGGCTCGACTCGCGATTCGGAGCTCCGAACCTCCAATAATGGGGGATTCCTCCTTCTTTTTCTCACTTTGCTCTCCCCTCACTCTACCTCTTAGAAAGAGAAAGGGCCAAAGGAAATGAGGTTTAAACCCTCATTTCCCGACCTTATACCACCAGGAAAGATTCTGTGCCATCGGATCCCACTTAAATGAAAAAAATGGCCTTGATTTGCCCTCAAAATGAACTTCCTGGTTCCGTGCATGGCCTGTGACACGGCCGTGTCACAGGCTGTGTTCCGCACTCATTGTAAACCAGTGAAATACACAACAGGACACGGCTCTAGACACTCCCATGTTCCAGGCCGTGTGCTCGACACAGCATTCGACATACCTGTGTCACAGGCTGTGTGCCTTGCTAACAATAGGATGGCCAAACACCGAGAAGGACACTACTTTAGACACGGTTGTGTTAAAGGCCATGTTACTCAATCGATATAAAAACCATCAAGCACCGAACAGGACACGGCCCTGGACACACCCGTTTCACAGGCCGTGTGCCTAACATGTCTTTGGACATACCCGTGTCTTGGGCTGTGTGAAATTATACATGCTCCAAAAGTCCTACAAAACACTAAAAATTCATCCCCAATTTCATAAGGCTTCGCAAAGGATATTATAAACATATTGACTAATTCGTATTCGAGTTTTGGGGCGTTACACGGGGAGACACTCAGGTGGCTTGGAAATCACCTCTCAAAATGGCACAGGTCGAGGCAATCTGAGGCATTGGCTCAAGGAAGGAGGTGAATGGATTCCGTCCATCGCGGCTTTATAATTCGTGTACTGCCTTTTATAATAACAGTTTATTATTTCATTTTATTTCATTATCTGTCACACATTATGTAGTAGTTAAATTTAATTATTTTAAATACATAGATGCCATTTTTCGAAAAATAGTTAATATTAAAGTTATAGCCCTTGAAGTCTAGTTTATTTTAAAATTGGTTTCAACCAATTTGGGTCACTAGTCTAACCACAGCACACCAAATGGTGCAAGCTATACCTATGGTTAACCAGACTCAAATTTTTGTGCCCCACTAAACTACTGATCCAAATGCTTTGAAATTTCGATCATATGTTTGTCCGATCTATATCTCAGACATATAAAAAAATGGGAATTTTTGAAATTTTGTTCTATAGTTTTAGAAAACATATAATAAATCTTGTATGATTTGATTTAGTGGTCAAATGACCTCAAAACCAACCAATATTTCGGTGGGTGACCATTAGGGTCATGACATGTAACATCCTTCAGATTTCTAGACCACTAGGATGGTTTTATCATGACTAGGTCATAACAAAACCCTGGGAAGCACAAAAGGGTTTGGGTGAACATGGGAATTAGGCTGTGAACCACCTTGGTCTACAAATAACAGAACTTCAAACACTAGCTTAGAGTTGACCCTAGGGCTTCACCATGACTCTATGACCCCACCACAACAAATTTAACCCATTAGAGGGTCCATTAGAACCATAGAGACCCATTGGAGTCAACAATAGAAGCCAAGTTGACCAAGGTCAACCTTAAGCCTAAGAAAGTCAACTTAGTTCAATTTGGGTCAATTAACCACCTAAGTGTCAAATGACCTCGCCTTTAGTCTCTTGGCATCATGCGGGACCCTATGGCCCCAAAATCCCAAAGCCTAAGTCACCCAAAGTGGTTAATTTGGATAAACTCAACCCATAACTCAATTTGGGCTAACTTAGCTCAATCCAAGTGGGCTAAGCCCAAACTACTGTGGCCCATTGGTCTAGGAGATGGAGAGGCACCTTTGGAGCCAACCAATTTCATAGATTGGTGACTAGGAGAGAGAGAATGGGAGTTTCCCCAATTTAGAGCAGAGAGGAAATGAGAGCTTGATGACCATCATGGCTATGTAGGCTCCATAACCCCCCAATTTTATGGGGCTTTTACTCCTCTGAGGGAAAGGAGAAGTTTTTAGGAGGTTTCGGGCCATTGGGGTGGCTCAGCCCCCTCTATTTTGCTGAAACTGAAAAACCCCCATTATGGCCATTAATGGGGTTCTTCAAAATTGTGGAGTTACACACCTCCTCTCCTCAATTCCCTCTTTAAGGACATTCACCATAGCAAGGGCAAGCATTTCAACCCATCATTTCTCAATTCCATTGAGGTTGGTATAGAAGTTGTAGAATAGCAAAAGCTCGGTTGCCATAAATGGTTTGGATGCAAAGCACACGCATTCAGGCCGCAAACAAGGTCCTCCTCTACTCCTTCATGGGTTAGATCTTAGGAATTGTTAGAGAAAAGAATCGGGCTCAATTGAGTCCGATCGGGTGGAATTTTTTCACTGGTTTTCTAGTAAAATGAGGGTGTCTGGTTCGCCGGAATCCACCGTCTCCGATGGCCAAACCACCTCCAACTGACAGCCCTCTGATGAGTTGTAAATATACCCTTTTTTTTTGTATTTTATTTAAGTCATTTTTGTTTATTTTTGTCTTTTTTTAGTTTATTTTCTTTAATAAAATGCTTCTTTTTTGTAAATTTTATACTAACTTAATTTATTTTTATTTTCTGAAATTTTTCAGAAAAATTTAATTTTTGACCTATCACGCCCGTGACACCTCCCGATACGCCCGTGACAGGCACACAATGCCTTCCGCCTGTCAACACTAAACGATTTTACTGTTCAACACTCAACGCCGCCCAGACTCGCCCTAGTCACGCCCGTGACCAAGACCCGTCACGCCCGTGTCCAATGTCGACACTCAATGCCTTTTCAACACTCAACGTTGCCGACATCAGGACTGCTAGCTGTCCATATCATGCCCCATTTCACGCCCGTGACCAAAGCCTTTCACGCCCGTGACCTCTACGTGTCTCCTCCAGAAGCTTCCAGATCGTCGACCGACGCTCAAAGATCGTCGATCACGCCTCATGTCACGCCCGTGTCCATGCCTGTCACGCCCATGACCGCCACGTGTCACTTACCCAACCTTCCAGAACGAAGCCAGCTAGCCAAATTCGCCAAGTCAAACACAGCTCTGACCGACACGCCCCCTGTCACGCCCGTGACCTAGGGTGTGTCAAGCCCGAAATTTTGTCTATAAATAAAAGCTTTCAGAAAGCTTTCCTATCCACTTTTTTGACCACTTTGCGTAGGGGAGATGCTGTCCAAATGGATCCAAATGCTATGTAAGAGAATTTTCTCCCCCCTCCCTTAGTTTGTATTAGCTTTCTCATTCTAGCTTTGTTGTAATCACTTATGATTATAATAAAATAGCTTGTTTTCTCTCTTTATATTGCATGAATGTCTCATTTCGAAGCCCTACTCTAAGCAATTTATAGTTCTCTTTTTTGTGCTTTCTTTTTATGTCTTCATTTTATAGCTTCTATAACTTAGTTTTGCTTAGGATTTCTCCGCATTTCTAGCCGTTATGTCGGAGATTTTATTTTCAACCAATTTGTTTAGGTTTAGCTTTTCCATTCTTTTTATCGTTTTTATTCTTAAGGCTTTATAAAAAACACCTAAAATAGTGTTATTTTCTATTTTCTTTAATATAGGCTCTTAGGAATGTAAAACTTTTCGTCTTTTTTTAGTTTTATTTTCACTTTTAGGAGCTTTTATAAAAACATAAGAATGAAAAAGTACTCCTTCGAATTTTTCATTAACTTTGTTTTAACTTTAACTTTTTGCCTGTTTAATTTTTATTTCGTCTCTTTACGCATTTCTACCGCATTCTGGCGGTAGAAATGTCGTCGTTTGAATTTTTTGAGCAGTTTCTCTTTTTATGCATTTCAACTGCATTTTAGTGGTAGAAATGCAGTCGTTTTAATTTCTCAGTTACTTTTCTTTTCTTATTTTTGTAAGTGTGTGTACGTGTATGAGTTAGTTTTATAGTCTTCTTTTATTTCAGTAGAGTACGTGCGTTTGTGCATTTATTTCTGCCTACTCGTTAAGAGTTAAATGGCGCCCTGCTTTCATTTCCCGCCTACTCGTTTGAGTGGGACTTGCCTTTTATTGCTTTCATTTTCTACTACTCACTTGAGTAGGAAAACTTTATGTGTGTGTGTGCGTTTTATTTCAAGTAGAGTGCGTGTGTGTGTTTTCATTTAAGTTGAGTGCGTGCGTTAATGAGATAAATTTTCCCCCGCCCACTCATTTGAGCCGGGATTCTCATTTACTGCTTTCTTCAGCCCTACTCGTTTGAGTAGGACTCGTAATTTTCTGCTTTCCTTTACTGCTTTATTTCCTGCTTTCTTTACAGCTTTCTTTATCGCTTTCTAGCGTAAGTGTCCCCATTCCGATGAGTGGCTAACCGCCCTTAGCCCTAAATATCGAAGAGCATCGGGACAGATAAAGTAGCTTTAAATAATTTAAGGTCCTGTTTTTCAATTTAATTAAATTTCTTATAGTTTTCCCTGGGTTAACGACGCGTAGGACCGCATAATCGATGTTCGGGCTCTATTTTCGTTATCCATACGCAACGCTGAGAGGCCGTGCGTATGGACCGATCACCCTTGGTTAAATAGAGCTCCGCGCTAACCCACGAGAGAGGAGGCGCGTGACTCTACCAGATTTGGTTCCCCACCCAATAGCGTGGTTCTTAGTATAATGCGGGCGTTAAGAGGAATCCTTCGTCGGTCTAGCGATCGGTCGAATAGTCTTAGCGTTCAGGTGAGCGATATCCCTAGACCAAGGTGAGCTCATATCTAAGGAACCTCCACGGCCGAGTCTCCGCCTTTATTAATTTGAAATTTAGGATCTCTTTTTATTAAAAGTTATTTTAGATCAGTTCTCTTTTTGATATCGTCGCGCTAAGTTCTTAATTGGCTTTCTGCATTTTATTTTCTGGTTTATTTATATTTCCTGCACTTTATTTCCTATTATTATTATTATGCATTTTTTATATTTCTTTGCCATTTTCATTTTTATAAACCAAAAATATTATCGGTAAAATAATAGGCTTTCAGGGAAAGAGTAGAAATAGCTAAGCTGGCCCCGAGAACTATACGACCCCGATATTCCTCCACACGGAAATATCCTGTACTACACGCGATAGGTGCACTTGTCTCCCTTTCATTGAAACTCAGTTTCTAATAAAATAAAATTCTTTTATTTTTTATAAAATAAGACCACTTTCATTTCATTACTAAGAAACCTCCTCGTTTTAACCACCACCCTCACCTCAACGGAGGTGGTGGTGGCGGTGATTGGCCAGGGAGGTGGCCGGAGGGCCAGGAATTGGGGGTGGTGTTATCTCCAGGTCTAGAAGATCTGGGCCGTTGGATGGAGGAAGAAGAAATCCAGAAACTGTCTTATCCTGCTTTAAGATCCGTGCAGATCAAAATATATTAAATTTGTTATATGTATATTTTTGTCATATTATTTCACCTGCATTGGAATTTAAATTAAAAATACTTAGAGACCTTTTCTAAAAAACTGGTCAAAATAAAACTTGTAGCCCTATGAGTCTAGGTTCTTTTAAATTTAATTTGAACTAATTTGGATTTCAGGTCTTACAACAACACTCATTTTTGTGAGGTTTATACTTAGGGTTGATCAGAGATTTTTTGGAGTTCCACGATCAATCCTGACCTCCAAATGATATGAAATTTGGAGCATGAGACATTCATATCTAGATCTATAACATATTCAAAAATGGGAATTTTTTAAAAACATTTTTCTAAAGTTTTGGTAATCATTTCATTTTTTTCATGTAAGGTTTAATTAAAGGGTCGAAGGACATCCAAATACAACAAAATTTTTGTAAGTAGTCCTTGGGGTCAATATAGGACTCTGTATAAAATTTCATCACATTTGAAGAAGATTTGTTTTGGAATTTAGTAGACCCTAGCCTAGTCCTAAAAGGGTTATTTAGGTCAAAGTGTCCCTTATGGGTATTGAGTGACCAAATCACCTCAATAGGGGTTGAAACTTGGGCACTGATTTGATGTGACATTAAACACCCTCGCATGGAGTTTGGGGTGGAATAAGGTGGATTTGCACTAGGACCCTAGTTCAAACCCTAAGGTTGAACATTGGAGGTTTGTGAAAGACATGGGGTGATATGTCCTTGTAGGGACTTGGTGTTTAGTCCATGAGATCTTAGGGTGGTGAAATGCCCTAGTAAGGAATTTGGTGGTATTTGAACACATGCACCACACTTTAATCACTTGGAAATTATTTAGGTCAATACACCTTATGGAATAATTAAGGAGTCCTATGACCTTGGATCTTCATGATATTTTGGTAGGGATAATTTTATAGTAATATTAACCTTTGAAATTTATTATAGGATGTTTAGATAATAATAGCTCATACATGTAGATATGACCTTCACCTTGTCCTTTTTGATGAAATTGAAGTAACTGTTGTTTAATTATCTTAGATTGATATGAAACTCTGGAAAAGTTATTTAAATACAATTTTTATGCATTGATAAATTATGTAGAATAATTTTGCATTTACTTTTAGTACTTCATGTGTAAAGTGAACTAGTGCACCTTATTTTGATGAATAGATAATAAATACTATATATTGCTGAAAAATTGTGTTATTTGTCCAGAGAACTTTTTCGGGCATAATAAAGCTTAGAAAATTATTACATGTTATTTGGAGGAGTTTACAAGAATGTTTCTTCACAAAGTGCACTATCATGGATTTATTTGAGGTATTTTATATATAGCTTACTGAACATGGAATTGTATGAAACTTAGTCAGTAATGTTTAATGATCATAATAAGGCTCTGGTAATTTTTGTATAATATTTGAACTATGAATTGTGGTACTTCCTTCATTACCTCTAATTATTTGAACTACATTTAATTAATTATTTGGAGGTTACAAAATTTATAAAAATCTGTGAAATTTGGTAATCACTAATATTTTGCAATCATATAGTGTTCATAATTTTTGGGTGGCCATAACTCAAGGAACTATAGTACTTCATGTTCAAAACTACTCATGGCCTAATTTTTGGGAAAATTAAATAAATGCCAAATTAATTAGGAAAATTACAAGTTTCAGGATTTAGACTAAATTTCTCATAATAGAACCCCAATAATTATCTTAGGGGTTTTGGATGAAAATTTGGATTACCTCCTATCATTTACATCATATAGCTGAGGTTGGACTACATATAGTAAAACTGTAGAAATGGTAATAGCATGTGGAATGGACATAGGGAGTTGGGGTTAATAGTTTACTTATTTTGGTGAAGTGAAAATGAGTTCATCTTTAGGAGTCATGATGTGGAAGTATTGGGTAGACGGGTGTTAAATGGTGCTCGGGATCGACGAAACATCGTCCTTCCTATGGAGTGAGAGAGAGAGTCAAAGTACAATAGGGTTAAATTAAGTATAATGTTAAATGGGGTTGGCTATGTGTAGATACAAATAATAATAAGTACCTTACGAAAGGGAGCTTTAAGCTTTCGCCCATGATAGCTCCTAGTGCCCTCGAGAGACCTTCACAGGGAATGCCTTGGGCAGTCCAAGGTTAACGTAAGCTGTAAGACTTAATGAAATACAAGAGTAATTACAAGTACTCTAGGATTACACTTACACTCATAATACCCGGTGTTGTGGGAGTTAGGTTGGTTCTCACGAGTGGTAGGCTCGGTGGTTTTGGTGATGGACAGGTTAGGACGGCGTGCCGATGGCTCTATAGATATTTATTACAGACAGGTTAGTCCGGGGAGCTTTGGATCGGGGGAGGGGGGATACATTAATGGTGCATGTGAATAAAATATAAGGTGGTGGGTATTCGGTATTGGAGGTTCATCGCACTGGAACCCTTACGTTGACTCAGCAAGTGTAGTTTAGCACTTAGACAAATAAAGTCTGGTGCACCCATTGGCAAGAGTATGAAGGAGCTCCGCTTAGTGAATTAGCGTTGAGGCATATGATAGGTCTGACTGGTAGAGTTGATACCTATTTAGAGGTGTGAGAGGGCCAACCCACCGCTTCTGTTTGCCACTACGGAGGTATCCTGGGAGGTTACTCCAAAAAGGGGGAGCTAAAGGTCTATGTCCACAGAGTCGGGTGTGTGAGTTGCACTTTCCTTTTCATACCATAGCATACTTGCATGGCATAGCATAATCATTACATATAACCCCGTATACCTATTGTATAAATTGGTATGGGATTCTTTATACAGCAGGTCTTGTAAAATGACCCCTTGGTTTATAGGTTTGTTATGGGCATTCCTATAGGTCATGGTTACATACATAGTTTACCTTCTTGTACTTTTACTTGCTCACCTTGTTCATGTGTATACTCATATTGCTTACCTACTAATTGCTTACTTATACTTATTGTTGTTTTATACTCATGGTAGACTAGTTCTACCGTCACCTACTTTCTTTGTACTCCCCACCTTCATTACCTTCCCTTTCCTTCTTCCCGCTCGTTTCCTAGGATCCATTGGGGGAGGGGTGGGATATGATACGACTTAGTATTTTTGACTAATGTTTATTGACCAAATCATTTTAGGGGATCGTTGAGCAAAACCTAGAGATGCAGCCCAAAAGGTCGGTGGGATTGGAGACGGGATAGTCTTGCACAGGAGTTCATGCAGCAGGGATGGTAAGTCTCGATCATGAGTAGTTACTATATATTTTCTTCCGCGTTGAGTGACTTGTAGTGAGGATCATGATTTATCAGGCAGGATCCCATCCTATTATGATTTTTTTTTATCGTTACTATGGACTCTCCCTTCATGGGTATTTATTTAAATCCATGTGATTTCTGGTGGACCAGTATTTGAGTTCTACTTTACTCTTTGTACTTACTCTTCTCTTCTATGATCGGTATGGCTAGCTGGATTGGCATTTTGTAGTGACGACCTTCCTGGGTGTGTTATTGTCACCGCAAAGTAGCGGTTCTGGGCATAAGACCCTGTGGGTTATGGTCCCACCACAAACTGGTATCAGAGAGAAACCTCGATCGAAAGAGTAGAAGTCCACTTACCCTAGGTTACCCCCGCTCAAGTTTAGTTTGGGGAGAAACTTAGAGGCAGAAGTTGGGGTGTGCCTTTTTGGTGGATCACATGTAATTGTCCACTTTTAACTATGTTAGGGTCAAATTTCTTACAAGTGGCCTTTATTATGTAGCCCTTGACACATCCTACACCGCAGGGCGTAGTCCAATAAACTCTAAATGTTTTACCACCTCCCCCGACTCCTACTCGGTTTCTACAGCCATAGGTCGGGAAGACAATGACGACCATTCTAAGGGCCTTTAGGGCCCAACAAGCTCCGGCTCCGCAGCTGAACCTGGGGGACAATTGGTTGAGCATCTTTCGAGGACTCTCTCCCCCATATTACATTGGGACGGAGTCGGCCATATGGACGGAAGAGTGGCTTGATATCATGTTCGAGATGCTGACCGGGATACGGTGCCCGTGGCAGGAGAGGGTTCCTCTAGTTGTCTCCTTCTTGGAGTCTCATACTAAGAGGTGGTGGAAGACACTTCTCGATACGGTGTTTGCAGATCGAGAGGTTGATGACATCACTTGGGAGGAGTTTAGGGCCACGCTATTGGAGCACTTCATCCCATAGTCGACAAGAGACGAGCTGGAAGACAGGATCCTGTAGCTGAGGCAGGGCAACATGACGATGCTAGAGTACCACCGTGAGTTCACTCACTTGGCTCGGTTTGTGGACTCATATAAGTTGGATGATGCGGGGTATACCAAGAGGTTCTATAAGGGCCTTCGAGATGATCTGAGATAGGATCTTCTATTTGTGTTCGACGGGCCTTTACCTCGGATTCTAGAGATGGCAAAGATGATGGAGTCTAATTTGCAGAAGGCTCGAGGCTGGAAGAGGCCAACTGAGGATCAGGGTTGGGAGGTGGGAATGATTAGCGGAGGGGCCACTTTGCTGATGAGAGAAGGGCAGATGACCAACCCCTCAAAGAGGTGAGGCTGGATCCGAGGGAATCAGTAGTATTGGCCCATGAACCTCTTCATATACGGGAGATATAGAGGCTCGGAGGTGTGGCACTTCCCCCGCCCGAGTGCTACAACTCTCATCAGGTAGGGCACATCTGAAGAAGCATCCCTATGAGAAGGGCACCTCTTTCGACACCACAGGCTGCCCCGCCCGCTCAGCAGTTTATAGGTCGAGGCTGTGGAAGAGGAAGTGGTTTCCAGGGTGGATATCAGAGTCAAGAGAGGTAGCAAGTGTATGCTCTAGACATGGCTCCACCTCGGGACCCGGGCAGGGTTATTGCTGGTATGCTAATAAATTAATGGTGTTATTTACCTTTGGAATTTTCGAAATAACAAACAACATCAGCATACTAGGAAAGAAAACCATAGGCTAAGTTACCTAAACATACTTAAATAAATAGGAATAGTTATGGTGTGTGGCAAACCTGCCCATACCTTGGTGGATATGGGAACATCACACAACTTCGTCGCCGAGGAGTTCGTAAAGGTACTGGAGGGACTCAGATATTATTCGGGAGTCTCCAGGAGTGTGCGTGTAACACCTCCGTCCGTCATACAAAATATAATATATGGTCTGGCCGGGACCCCATGCCATATTCCACAGACAGTCGGCGACGTTACATATTAATACCAAAGAACTACTCGAATCCTAACTCAGAGAATTCTAGAGGAAGCTTTAGGAGTTATTGTTGAACTCATCACACATGATGTCCAAAATATATAAACAACCACATTTATATATCATAGGAATTTATACAGAAATACACAAAAGTACTTTGGCATTATGGCCTTACGGTTAAGCTTCACATGTGTGGATTACAAACATCGGCACGTAGGCCGACCTCACATGAAACAGTAAAACGTTTCCATTTGGCCTTCGAGGGCCAGCATAGCAAGATGGGCTTCAGCTCGCTAATTCCCTCTCGGCTCCCCAACACCTGTACCGAGACAATCCACCACGAGGGTGGAAAACAAAGCACCAGTCAGCTTTTGATGACCAATATTATAACGACCCCACCCCTTACTTGGGTCGGTGATTCTCCTTCCTTGCAAGCAAAACAGATATATCACAAGAAAGTGCACGACCACAAATTTCAATATAACACAAACGCCGGTCGCACGACCCGATGCTCCTACCAGAAATAACAAACATCAGTTTGCAAAAGAAATCATCACCAATCCAGACCAACCAGTCCGGATGGGCTTGAAATAGCATGCCTATTCCGTACTTTACATTTTCGGATCTAATGCAATATTAAATGGGGATCATACCGATCGACCCAAAGGAATCCAACCTTTTTCCACCTTTTTGATTAATGGTTCCATGCTGGTATGAGTATTGAGGACTTCACTTATCGAGGAGAAAATCGTTACCCTTATAGTTCTCTTCGAAGTAATGCCAACGCTTTTCTACATGGATGGAAATGATTGCCTCACATTCCCCTTCGCGATTCTAGCTACGGGTATTAATTCCAGCCACAAGATCTTCTCCAGCAACTTCAAGTTCTACCCAAACCTTAGCACTAGTCGTAAGTTCTCTGCTCCATAACTATGAAGCAAGGAAGAGAGAGAGAAAAGGAAATAATAACTTCATCAATTCCATCCCTCTACAGATATGGCCTCGGGTTTTACCCCAGTCATACGATCTCTTCACATCAAAATAAAGCAACGGCTCAGGTTTGAGCTGACAAAGTCAACCACCGCTTAGTGGCCGCACACCAAACTCCTGATACGAGTCGCCACTTTGGCGACATCTTATTTCGACAATTCGTCGAACGGAATCAAGTTCGTTGAACGCAATTCGTCAATCGAGAGTGAGTTCGTCGAGCAGACAATAACACCGCTCAGCTCTGCTCGACGTTTCGTCGAGCTTTGCTCGACTCTTAGCCTGTTACTTTTTGGGGTGTTATAATCCTCCCATCCTTACTGAAATTTCGTCCTGAAATTTTATACAGCATGCAGAAACCAGAAACAAATATGTTACAACATATATTTTTTGGACAACAAAAATGTTATAACAGTTTATACAAAGAACTCAGGAAATTCAACACGTATAGTTTACTCTCGCTCCCATGTTATCTCCTCACGGCCACAGTTGTCTCACCAGACTGAAAGTGATGGGATAAGATACTTACTACTCTAGAGGGGGGGGGTGAATTAGAGTGTTTAAAAATTAAGGAGACTCTAAATACTTCTCTTAGAGCTATTTGCGGAATATATAACTAAAAGCTTTAAATCTAAAGCCTAACTGAGTGTAGTGAATAAAAGAGAAGCTCACTGAAATTTCAGTTGAACTTTTATCTTAACACAGCAACTAGCAACCTAGTTAAAACTATCACAGCAATAGAGCAATGATTAAAATAAGCAACAGACACCCAAGAGCTTTATAGTGGTTCCCCAATTGGGTACATCCACTCTTCTATCACCTTGGCAGGAATCCACTACAGGTTTTTGTTTAGGTGCCCTGCCACCAGTAGATCTGCTTCAAGTAGATCTAAAGACCCTTCAGGCTTTTGATCAGATGCCTAAAAACCAAACACACAGGCTTTTGATAAGGTGCCCTGCCACCAATGGTTCACTTTTAAAGGGAGTAATAACCCTTTTATAGGAGGTTGAAAGAGAGAATTAAGATGTATTCTCTGTGTTCAGAGAAGCTGGTGGATGGCTCTGAAAATATCAAAGCTCCCCCCTGGCTTAGAGAATGTCTAGGAAGAAGCTTTGCTTCAGGGTGTAGGATCTCCAAATTGCTTGAGAAGAATTTCTGATGCAGCCTTGAATAAGACTCTAGATTTTGAATGAATGTTCTTCTTCAGCAGCTTTTGTAATCTGGGAGAGTTTGCAACAATTAATGTTTAGCAATCTGGGAGGTTCTTCTTCTTGAAAGCTGAGCTCTGAGTATTGATTTTCCTAAAGAAAGGATGAACTCAGGAAGAAGAAGAACTTTTCTTTTCTCTTGAGATTATCTGGTTTCTGTGTCTGCTGAGAGTTTGTATGTGTTATTCTCTATATTCTGAGTTGTGAGTGAGTATATTATTATCTTCAGCCGACTGCATTGATAATATAAAAAACTTCTCTTCTTTTTTTTGAAAAAGACTCGAGCCCTGCACTAGAAAAAACTTTCCAAATAATAGGATAAAACAAAATAAGGAAACCTGCACCTGCAATCTTTTCTGTCATTCCCAAAAAGGAATTAAGGATATTAAAAAATATATCCTTTAAATTTGACTTTACAAATTGGTAAAGGAAACCAAGCCTAACGGCTATATTACAGCTGTAGAAAAGCACGATTTCCTCTGATAAAACAAACGGCTTTATTCTGCCAAATCTCTCAATTAATGCAAAAAGAATATTGCAAATAAGCAAAAGAATATATGCATTAAATTGAGTAGAATATACTTAATAAAATATGTCTTAAACAAGAGGAAATAAACCAATGATCAAATGAAATAGCTATAGATAAAAGCAGACAAAAGCGTCGACCAGAGATCGAAGATCGTCTATCTGAACAAGCAGATCGTCGACCTACTTAAGAGTTCATATAACTCTGAGATCGTCGATCAAGGTTAAACGATCGTCGATCTTAATAAGCAGATCGTCAACCTACTTCAGAGTTCATATAACTCTGAGATCGTCGATCATCAATCGAAGATCATCGAGCGCCAATCGACAATCGTCGATCACAAATCTACTTAACCATTTTCATTTTAATTCATTCTCAACTAATCCAACCTAAGGGTAGACTAATCTTTAGTCTAACCATTGACCATAGATAAGTCTTGCGTTAATTAAGCCTAATTGAGATGACATGGCCTAAATCAAAACTAGGGAACCAGCAATCTCCCGTTATTTGGGTGATGTCACTCAAACAAAAACAAATCTAACACAAGCAGATAAGAATAAACATCATCAAACAAATTAGAATAAAATTAGGTAGTCAGAACAAACATCACATACATTTATCAAAAGAGTTTGTAGGAGGAATAGAAGTAGTAGGAGAGAAAGTGATTTTTCTTCTAGGATCACATACATCCTTCCTTGATAATTTCAAGTCTTGCTCTCCAATAATCTTTAATTCTCCAGCTTTTGGCAGAACAACTTCAGCATGTTTTTCCATATACTTTGAGGCATCAAAAACTTCTGAGCTGACTTGGAATCTATCCAATTCTTTCTTTCTGTATGTTGACATGGTAGAAAATCCTGTGATATCTTTACCTTCAGCTTTAGCTTTCTTGATCTGATCAGTTCCCACCAATTCTAAAAGTCTAGCCATTTTGAAGTTAGGATCAAGCTCTTGACTTTCATAAGTGTTTTCATCATCTGGATTCAATGGATTTACAGCCTTAAACTTTACTAATTGAGTTAGAAAACTCTCAGTTTTCTCTTGAGATGGCTTGATATTTGAATCTTATGGCTCTTGAATCATAAGACTAGATGGAGGAGCAAACCAAGCATATTTCTTGCTTGATTTGTCAGAATATATAACTCTTTTTCTTTTGACATCCGCTAGCTTGACCTGAGCAAGTTTTTCCTTTGAAGGAGAAAACTTTGCTTTGGGAGGAGACCTAGGAGCCGAAAGAGGAGAGAAAGTTGGTTGATGATATACAACTTCTTTTACTTGCTCTCTTTGACTGTCTGAATGCCTAGTCTACCTCTAATCATCAGACCTGCTGGGAGGAGGCTGCCTGCCCTTCCTATGATAGATGTATGGTTGATTTGGTCTGGTAGAAGGACCAGAAGATCTGGGAGCAACATTTCATAGAGCACCAGTAGAGGGAGGAGGAGGAGGAGGACCTCTCTGAATCCCCTTGGGAGGATGAGAGTTCTTCCTGCTCTTCTTCCTTGCTTTCTGAGCCTTTTTAGAGTACCACATCCAAGCCTCAAAAGTCTTAGATTTAGGATCAATTCCTTTCAGAATATAGTATGGAATATCATGGTCTGGATTAGGAGGTGCTTGAGCAGTGGCCTTCCATATCTTTTGAGCAGTCCTTTTCTTTTTCTTATAACCTTCTTAATCATAAGAATCTTCATCCTCATCTTCAGAATGTGAGGACTTAGGTCTTGCATACAGATCATCAATGTATTTTATCATAGCTTCTTCTTGTTCTCTTTCTTCTTCTAATATATCTTATGCCAAGAGAGAGTCCAAATCTGGACCAGGGGTGTCATCCCAAAGAGTAGAGGGCACAGAAGATACAGCAGATTCAACTTCTAGAACAGCAACTGACACACCTTTATCTGAAGACTCTACTAAATTCCACTTATCTTCTAAGAAGGTGATAATAATTCATTCTAGATGTCTGACAACTACAGGAGTGGAAATCTCCTCAAAACAAAGTTTAAAGGCAAGGGCTTCTTCAGCTATTGCTTCAGAAATAATAAAACTGTCAAAAACCTAAAGGCACATTGGTCTCTGATAGCACACAATGGCCTGAAGGGGATCAAAATAATAAGGGGAGGACTGCCAGATATAATGGCCTCCAAGGGATGAGAGAGAGGACTCATCATCTGAATCAAGAAATGCCTCTAGTTCATCTAGAACTACTAGAGCATCTATATCTACAAATATCCTCTGTACTTCATCTAAAACTATATCTGAACATGTTTCTAGCTCCATTGCTGCTGGAAATTGCACAACCTGAAGAGCCAAAGCAGAGCCTGAATCATCATCATTGAACATCTCCCCCTGCCTGGGTTCAGTTGCAACTAAACCCAGGCCCCTAGATGAAGAAAGGGCTGAGAAGGCAGTGATGGAAGCAGCAAGTGAATAGATAGAGTTATCAAGGGGGGAAATGGATTCAGCTATCATTGTTTTGATGGATGGAGTAATGAGGTCTAGGATATTGGCAATGAATTCTGGTGTAATACGAAATGAGGGAGGAATGATAGAAGGGGCATCATCAAAATTATGGTCTTCTGAACCGGGGCTTCATCAATTGGAGAGTTATGATGAGATGGATGATCATTTATGGGTGATTGATGATTGAAGTAGCTAGGGAGTGATGAGGAGATGGAGTGAGTAGATTGAACATGGAATCTATGTTGAAGTGTGGTATCTCAGCTAGATGAGCTGGAGTTGGTGATTGTGATGGATGGTTCACAGGAGAAGACTGAGTTTTAATGGAGGTGGATGGCAAGGAGGATGAAGCAGGAATTTCTTCACTAGGGTGGGGAGTGGAATCAGGAGCCCTTGTGCCCTCAGATGTTGAAGGGGCAGACCCAGCCTTTGATGGTTTCTGGATGGTCCTTTTCCACTTAACAAACAGAGAAGGATCAATTCTATTACTGGCATTGATTGCTGTAGGAGCAGAACCTAACAGCTGGGAAGCTTTCTTGGATAGAAATAACCCAATCAGCCTACCTTGAGTTACCTCTTTCTTGTTGTACTTCTTCCTGAGCAATTAAAATATCAATCCAACCCAGTTGATTGATTTCTTTTTCAGTATTGCTGGCATCAAGGCAAATTGTTGCCTGTTAATGTTGTCATGGACTGAATGCTTTCCAAGCAACACTTTTCCAACCAAGTCAGCCAAGAACTTAAAACCAACAGATAGATTTACTTTCAGGAGCTTAGATGGAATGGCTTCTGCATGTCCCATCTCCAACAGCATCCTATCATACTCGGCAGAATCTTGCTCATACTCATCAGATACATTCTTTAACTCAAAGATTTCAGTAAAAATTTCGGGAGTAAGAGTTACCTCCACACCATTTATGGTTCCTGTCATTGCTTTGTCATCTGAAGAAGATTTATAGACCCATTCCTTTATTTCAGATAGGTGGAGTTTTATTTTTGTAGACATGAGTTTCTTGAGGCCTTGATCATCATATAATTGCAGCATCTCTCGGAAAACTTGTTCGCAGTCGCTGAACGAATCAAAATCAAGACTGAAACCAGCATCGAACTTCATCACGGATAGGGTTGTAGAGGAAATCTCCATGGAGTCGACGAGAGAAATCTTAAGAAAAGAGAGAGAGAAAAGCACGGGACAAGAGCTCGAAATAGTCCTGAAAGCAGAATACGAAATGACGAGCTCCGTCGACGATCTTAAGACCTAAATAGACGATCGTCTAGAAATAGACTAGAATCATCGATCTCTGAATGAAGATCAGGAGAATTGGTCATCGATCGCCGATCGACGATCGATTTCCGAAGAAGAGTCATCGATCGTCGATCGACGATTTCTGTCTCTAAAGGAAAAGAGATGTCGTAGACTAAGGGTCGACAATTTCGCTCAACCTGTTCGAATATCTTCGAACACCCTTCGACGATCTAAGAACAGATTTCAAATTAGCATATTTTTACACTTACTCTGATCCATTCATCATGCCTAATTGATTCAAAAAGAATAGATGTTTCTGTTCATCTAAAGGCTTTGTAAATATATAACTTCTCTGAAGATCTGTGGGTATAAACTCGAGATTTATTTTATTCTTGTCAACACAGTCTCTAAGAAATTTTGTCTAATGTCTATGTGCTTAGTTCTAGAATGGTGCACAGGATTTTGTGCTATGGAAATAGCACTGCTACAATCACACATAATTTTGGTGTTTTTGTGTGTGTACCCATAATCCAAGAGTTGATTTCGAATCCACAGTATCTGTGAATAGAAACTAGCAGCTGCTATATATTCAGCCTCTACAGTTGAAGTTGAAATAGAAGACTGCTTCTTGCAAAACCAAGAGACAAATCTCTCACCTAGGAACTGACAAGTCCCTGAGGTGCTCTTCCTATCAACTCTACTGCAAGCATAGTCAGCATCTGAGTATCCAATCAACTTAAATTCTGATTCAGCTGGGTACCAAAGTCCTAAATTTGGGCATCCCTTTAAGTATCTTAAGATTCTCTTAAGATGAGTCAAGTCAGATTCCTTGGGGTTGACCTGAAATCTAGCACAGAGGCATGTTGCAAACATTATATAAGGCCTACTTGCAGTTAGATCTAATAGGGAACCAACAATGGCCCTATAATTTTTCTGATCAACAAGCTTTCCCTTTCATATGAATAAAAAACTACGTTAGTAGCCATATGAGTGCATTGTTGAAGCATCTGCCATCCCAAACTTCTTTACCAATTCCTTGGCATACTTAGATTGGGAGATGAAGATGCCATCAACATCTTGTTTCACTTGGAGACGAAGGAAATAAGACAGCTCACCCATACTACTCATCTCAAACTTAGAATGCATTAGGTCTAAGAACCTTTTTGCATAGTTTGGGATCAGTGGAACCAAATATAATGTCATCCACATAAATTTGAACTAACAGGATCTGTCCTTGTGGTGCTAATAAAAAGGGTTCTATCAACTATGCCTCTAACAAACTTATGTTCTAATAGGAAACTAGCTAGAGTTTCATACCATGCTTTAGGAGCCTGCTTAAGTCCATACAGAGCTTTTTGCTGCTTAAAAACATGTGAGGGATAAGTTGAAGAAGCAAAACCAGGGGGTTATTCAACAAATACCTCTTACTTTAGCTCTCCATTCAGGAATGCACTCTTTAAATCCATTTGGAAGACCTTGAACTTCATGTAGGCTACATAGGCTAGAAAGATCCTTATTGCCTCTAGCCTTGCAACAAGAGCAAATGTTTGATCATAATTTATGCCTTCTTCCTGTCTGTAACCCTGTGCTACAAGCCTTGCTTTATTCCTCATAATAATTCCTTGAGCATCCAACTTGTTTCTAAACACCCATTTGGTGCCTATAACGAGCTGACCTTTTGGTCTAGGGACCAAATTCCAAACTTTACCCCTTTCAAACTGGTTTAGCTCTTCTTGCATAGCAATGATCAAGTGGGGATCTTGCTAAGCATCTTTTATGGTTAGGGGCTCAATCTGAGAAAGAAAACAAGCAAACATCACATCTTGACTTAGTTGATGTCTAGTTTGCATGCCAGTTGAAATATATCCAATCACTTGATATGTAGGATGATCTCTAAGTATGACATAATCAGTTGGTGGCATGTGATCTTCAACAGCAGTTGGAATTAATTCCTCAGGTTGAATTAGATTGGCTGTTGGTAGAGTTGCAATAACTTATACTTGGTCTTCATCACTGTCTGAATTAGTTGTCTGAAGTGATGGTGGAGGTTGAATCTCCTGAGTGAGTTTTAGCTCATCCAAATTCTTGCAGAAGTTAGGTACCTGTAAAGAGTTACTAGAAGAAGTTTCCTTCTCTCTGTAAAACATTTTAGTCTCATCAAAATATACATATACTGACTCTTCAATTTTCAAAGTGGATTTATTAAATACTCTATTAGCTTTGCTTACTTGGGAATATCCTAGAAAAATTACCGTTGAAGCCTTTGCTTCAAACATTCTAATGTAATCTTTTTTGTTATTGTGAATGTAAACTACACAACCAAAAACTCTAAAATAATCTATTTTAGGTTTCTTTTCTTTAAGCAATTTATAGGGAGTCTTCCCCTTTAGTTTATATATTAGACTCCTATTCAGTACATAGTTAGCTGTGCTAACTGCTTCTGCCCAAAAGGATAGAGGCATATTAGCATCTGCTAACAATGTTCTTGTAGCTTCAATTAGGGTTCTATTTTTCTTTTCCACAACCACATTTTGTTGAGGAGTTCTAGGGGCAGAAAAGCTATGCTTGATACCTTCTTTCTCACAGAATTCTTGCATAAGAAGAGATTCAAACTCAGTACCATGATCACATCTGATCAAGGCAACTTGAGTAGAGTACTCAGTCTATATATAAAGTAGGAAATCTGTAAGAACTTTAAAGTTATCAGATTTAGTTCTCAAGAAGAACACCCAAGTGAACCTAGAGTAATCATTTACAATTACTAGGTTATAGAATTTCCCTCCTAGACTCTGTACAGCTATTGGACCAAAGATATCAAAGTACAATAGGTACAGGATTCTAGGTGAATCACTTTTATTTACAGCTTTGAAACTATTCTTGGTTTGCTTACCTAGCTGATAAACCTTGCATAGACCTTCCTTCTTGTAGGGGCAAGAGGGAAAACCTCTGACAAGGTTATATTTAAATAACCTAGATTTATTCTTAAGGTTAACATGACCTAGCCTTTTATGCCACAAAGTATTATTACTACTCACCTCATTAAATAAACAAATTTCAAAAGAGGTGGAATTAAAATCTACAAGATAAATATTTCCTTGCCTAATGCCTACTAATACAACTTTATTATTCAAAGAAATATTGCACAAAGTATTAGAAAACCAAACCTGGCAGCCAACATCACAAAGCTGACTTTCAAAAATGAGATTGTGCTTCAGTCCTGTGACATAAGCTACCTTCTTGAATGTCACTGACCCTATGGTGAATTTACCATATCCTTCAGTCTAACCACAGCTGGAATCACAAAAGACTACTTTTGGTCCCAACTTTGGTTTGAAGCTTGAAAGGTTCTCTTTGTTTCCAGTCATATGCTTGGAGAATCCACTATCCAAATACCACTTGTCCTGAGTGATAGGTTTGGTCTTCACCTGTAATAAGATAGATTAAACATTATAGACCCAGGTAACCTTGGGTCCATTGTTCTTCACATAGGAAAAACTAGAAATGAAAGAGTATGCAGGTTGAGGGTGATATGCTAAGGGGTGAGATCTCCTAGGTAGGATAATCCAATTAGCAGACCTAGGGTTGCTATTAAACTTATTGTTTCTGTGAGCATTGTTGTGATTCTGGAAATTTAGTTTTAATCGCCGATCGATGTTCGACGATCGGTACCCAGATCTACGATCTTGGTTTATAGAAAAGGATTCTGTGAAAGTGAGGGTAAGATCTATCTCAACTCTAGAGGGGGGTGAATAGAGTTTATTCAAATAAGTTTCACAGCTTTGAAAATATCAACACATATAAAATTTAATTTACACTATAGTGTAAGTGCTAGAAAATAATTAAAGAAGCAAGAAACTAAGAGCACAGCACACAGCAACAATCAAACAAACAATCCAGAAGACACAAGGAAATATAGTGGTTCCCCAAAAACCTGGGTACATCCACTCTCTACACCACCCTTGGTAGGAATCCACTCAGGATGAGTTGATCAGGTGTCCTGACACCAATGAGCTTTTGTTAAGGTGCTCAAAAACCAAAAATAGATTTTTTTGATAAGGTGTCTTGCCACCACTGAGTTTTGACAAGGTTCTCAGAACCAGACAAAACTTTTGAAGGGAGTTCAAGAACCCTTTTACAGCAAGAAAATAAAAAGGAATAGGAAATGAAGTTGTCTTCTCTGTTCTCAAATCAAATGAGAGAAGACTAGTGGATCTTTTGTCAAAGCTCCCCTGAGATATAGACTGGTTCAGGAAGGGAAGCTTTGCTCTAGGGTGATAGGTCTTCAGAACTTTGATCTCCAGCAAAAGATTGTTTCAGCAAAAAGATTGAGAGATGAGGTGTCTGGAGTTCTTTTGATGAAGTTGTGAACACTTGTTAGTAAGCAAGAAGATTGTTCTTCTAATTCTTGACTGCTTGTTATCTGTCACAGCTTTTTCTTATGATTCTCTGAGAAGAATTCTTTGTCCAAAGTAGCCATTGACAGTCATAAAAGTCTTCCATAAAGAGTCTTGTCTTCTAGAGGAAAGTCCAGCAAACATTCTCTGAATAATACCTTGAAACTTGCTCCAGAATAAAGACAAACGGCTGGCAGATCTTCTTGTCATAAAATTCTGATAATATTCAAAACATTCCAAAGAATAACAGTATTTGAATCCTTAAAAGCGTCGATCTCTCAGAGGAATCGTCGATCTGAGCTCTACGATCGTCGAACTAAGCTCAGAGATAGAATGAGATCAAACAGACAGAAAACGTCAAACTGAGCTCGAAGATCGTCGACCCGAGCTCAGCGACCTGAAGATAACTGAAGAGAGATCGTCGATCTGAGCTCGAAGATCGTCGACCGGAGTTTGACGATTTATCAAGTTGAGCTCAGAGAGCGTCGAACCGAGTTCGACGTTTCGTCGACCTGAGCTCGATGAGAATTGCCTTAGACTTAGCTCTTCAACCTTGATCTTGGAATGGTCCTGGTGGCAGCTTCAAACCTAAGTTCTAAGCCCTAGACTCATTCTAATGTTGACCTTTACAACTATACAACTAGGTCAACCTGGTTTCCTAAGACAAACATAGTGATCCTTACCCAAATTAGTAATAGGGTGTTCCAATAATCTCCCCCTATTTGGGTTAGGATTACTATTTACAAATAACATTAGGAAATGAATAAGCATAAATTCTCAACAAGAGCTAACCAAGCAAAGATATAGCAGCAAGCAGATCACAGATAAAATAGCAGCAATTATCCAGAGGTGGATGAAAGTTTAGCTTACACAGTTTACTTTTTCTCAGTTCCCTTTTTAAAACAAAATTTCTCTGTTAGGATTCAGGGTTTCTTTCTTTGATCTTCTATCATCCTCTGCACCTAAAGAAGTTTGAGATCTTGACCATGGAACTACAGCCTCTGGGTGCAGCTTCATGTAGTCTTCTGGGTTGAAAAACTTTCTTGAAGCATATCATTCCAATTCTTTCTTCCTTTGATCTGATAAAGTTATTATATTGGAGATGTCCATGCCTTGCTCTCTGGCTTTCTTTAGTTGATCAAGAGCAGCTAGCTCTTTCATTCTTGCTGTCCAGGATAGAGGATTGTTTTCAGGATCCTCAAAAGGAACAGGAGGTTCATACCTGTTGAGAGATTCAGAAGCAGGAGGAGTCCTGGAAACAACTGTGTCTTTCAGCCTGTAGGGAAAGGACCTGAAGTAGAGTCAGTGTGGCCTTGTCCTTCCCTTTGATAAGATCTTTGTCCTCTCTGATTTCCTCTGTAATGACCCCTTCTGGATTGATATCCTCTTTGATGTTGTCCCCTTTGATAGTGTCTTGGATAAGATTAGGAGGAGCTTTGCCTTGAAGCTGGAGCTTGAGGGGCTGAGCCTGATCCAGAATCTGAAGGAGGAGGAGGAGGAGGAGGCTGATATTGTGAAGATCCTTTTTCATATTTATCAAGCTTCCTTCTCTTCCTTATAGCTTCAGTTGATTCTTGAGTATTGCATCCATGGCTCAGAAATGGGCAATCATGCAGAATGTAGTAGGGAATATCATTGGAGTCTTTTGCTTTAGCTGGAGGAACTGACATCATGGCTTTGCTTCTAGCTTTCCTCTTCTTGGCAATGGTATTGGCAGAGTCATCTGATTCAGTCTGGAATTGCACTATCTGAGCTTTGTGGTCTGTCAAACAGATCATCAATGCTTTCAAGTACTTTTCTTGTAGCTTTGACTGATCAGAAGTTAGAGCAGGAGCAACAGCAACATCAGACACTTGAGCAGGATCAGGCATAGGAGCAGGTGTGCGATCTTCTAGGTAGGAAGCAAGTTCTTCATCAGCAGCATTACTGAATCATCTCTATATCTTCAGCAGCAGCAACAGCAGTTTCAACAACAGGAGGCACAATGGCCTTAGTAGCAGCATCAGGAATATCCACAACCTTCCAGGAATTGATATAGGATTCAATGTGGCTGGGATCACAAACAGATACAAGCACAATGGCCTTAGACAAATCTTCAGTGAGAGGTACTGGCAGAAAGATGAAATGAACTGTATCAAAGAGATAGCAGGCTCTGAAGATTTAGTGCAAAAGCACATCCACTGCTTTCTGAGTGAGCAGAGCGGAGCTGGGGAGCAAAAACAGAGCATCAACTGGCACATCCACTTCTTCATAAAGCATCTCCCCCTGCCTTGTTCAAGGAGATCTGAATCAAGGCACCCAGTAGAAGGGATTCCTGGGAGGAGGAAAAAGGAAAGCTTGGTAGACAGCTCCTGAACTTGTTTCAGGAGTGGAGCCAGGGAAGTCTCCAACAGAGATGTCAGCCTGGAGCTAGTACTCATAAAGTCTGTCTGCCAACCTTGGAAGATCTACATGCTCAAGTGGGGCTTGAGCAGAGGTAGGAGTAAAGGTAGATGGAGGGTTTGGCTGGAGCTGAAGGTGTGGAGGTAGGAATGGATGGCTCTGAGGATAGAATTGTGGAGATAGAAGAGGTTGAGGTGGGGATAGGTGAAGAAGAGAGGGTGTAAGGATGGTTGGGAAGGATGTCATGAAGCATTTGTTGAAGAGGAGGTAGAGGGTGGCTCAGGAGGAGAGGAAGGAGAATCATCCATGAAGGAATCATCTACAAGGGAAAAGGATGGTAGGGTGAAGGTTGAATAAGAGAAGAGAGGATGGAATTCCTCTGAGGTGGATACTGGATGGGATGAAACTAGTGAAGAAATGGTAATTGGGGATGATATGGTTATGGTTGTGACTGGTGAGGAGGAGGAAATGGCTGGGAGGATACAGCTGGAGAGGAAGAGAGGCAGGCAACACTTCTGCTGGTGGAGTGACTGAAGCTGTCCTTGTTCCTGAAGGAAGTGGTGCAGTAGATCTTGTAGGGTTGATGATTTGCCTGTCCCATTTGCTGAATAGGGCACAGGAGAGCCTCTTGGATGCATTGATGAACATCCCAGAGGAGTTTAACAGTTTAGGGCATCTGTAGTACAGATAGACCCCTAAGATTCTCCCAAAACTCACAGCAGTCTTATTGATCTTCTTCTTAATTAAGTTGAAGAAGATGGATCTCCAGTTCAGATGTTTCTTATCCAGCAGAGCTCCCATCAGACAAACTGATATCTTGATATTGTATCATGGGCAGAGTGCTTGGCCAGCAGCACTTTCCCAACTACATCAGCCAAAACTGAAATTCCAACGACAGATTCTTCTTTAAAAGTTTGTTAGGGTTCACAGCATTGTGACCCATTCTATCAAGCATTGAATCATAATCATCTCCAGATAATTCAATAGAATCTTCTCCAGAACTGAGATAAACACTTCAGTTAAAGAAGCCGGGGACAGTTGTTACCTGGTCCCTCTTATGAAGCCGATGACAGAATTCTCATTCTCATCTGTCGCTGAATAGCACCATTCTTTTATTTCATCTGAAGCAATTTTCATTCGGGTAGTCATTATTTCCAACAGCTGCTGATCTCTGAACAGATTGAGAATATCCTTGAAGTGCTGATCGCTTCCATCAAACGAGGTTATGTCTATATCGAATCCTGTATCAAATTTCATTTTGAAAGGGCGGCAACAGTTGAAGCCATCTGTACCTGCAAAGATTGAACAAACACGACCAAGTGTAGAAGGTTTGGATGGAAAAAGAATTTGCAGAGAGTATGAAGGCGTAAACGACGAGCGGCGGCCGAAAAAAATGTTTTATATTAGGGTTCGACGCGAAAAAGGAAAATCGTAGTGCTCAGTTCGACAGTACGTCGATCTCAGCTCGACGATTTTGGGCTACAGAGGGAATTTGAAGAGACGCCAATAAGCGTCGAACTCCGGCGTCGAGCTCCGCTCGACGACCAAAGAGCAGATAGAAGGAAACCTAGATCTAACGGCGGCGCTGAACTCAGATCGACGCTTCAAGAACCGTAGAACTCGGTCGACGATTTATGGGAAATCGTCGATCTCCGTTCGACGTTTTCTGGGAAAACATCGAGCTCAGTTCAGAGACAGAACTTATTCTACAGACACAAAAAGAATTGATTTTTAAGCCTAGTCTTGGTCTGTTTTATCTTTTCAAAATCTTGTAATTTAATTTAGGCTTCCTCCATCTAACATGCCTAACTGATTTAGGAAGAAACTGTGTTTCTTTTCTTCCAAAGGTTTGGTGAAAATATCTCCCCTTTGCAAATCAGTAGGAATATATTGAAGTTCAATTTTATTTTCTCTATACATTATCTCTTAGAAAGTGATGCCTAATTTCTATGTGTTTTGTCCTACTATGGAGGACTGGATTTTTTTGCTATAGAGATAGCACTAGTATTATCACAGAAAATTTTAGACTTCTCTAAGTTGTAGCCATAGTCTAAGAGCTGATTTTGTATCCACAATATTTGTGAACAGCAACTGCCTGCAGCCATATACTCAGCTTCAACATTGAGGTTGACACAGATGTTTGCTTCTTACAAAACCAGGAGACAAGTCTGTGACCAAGGAACTGACATGTTCCACTGGTGCTTTTCCTGTCTATTCTGCATCCAGCATAATCAGCATCTGAAAATCCAGTTAAATCAAATGCTGAATCTTTTGGATACCAGTGACCTAGATTTGGACAACTTTTTACATACCTAACAATCCTTTTAACTAGAGTTAGGTGTGACTCTCTAGGGCTAACTTGGAATCTAGCACATATGCATGTAGCAAACATTATATCTGGCCTACTGGCTGTAAGGTATAATAGAGAGCCAATCATTGCTCTATATGTTGTCTGATCAACTGGTTTCCCATGTTCATCAGCATCCAATACAGCATTGGTAGGCATGGGTGTTTTCATACAAGATGCCTCAGACATACCAAATCTCTTGACCAATTCTTTAGCATACTTGGTTTGAGAGATAAATATGCCTTCAACATGTTGCTTGACTTGCAGTCCTAAGAAGAAGGACAGCTCACCCATACTACTCATTTCAAATTTAGAATGCATAAGCTTGGAAAATTTTTTGCACAAGTTTGAATCAGTAGAGCCAAAAATAATGTCATCTACATAAATTTTGCACTAGTAGGGTATGGGACTTATGGGTTCTAATAAAAAGAGTTTGGTCTACTCTCCCCCTAACAAAATCAATTTCCAGAAGAAAGCATGCTAGGGTCTCATACCATGCTCTAAGAGCTTGCTTGAGACCATATAATGCTTTATGCAATTTGAAAACATAATCAGGGTGAGTTAGAGAGATAAAACCTGGAGGTTGTCTAACATAGACTTCCTCTTTGATGTGCCCATTGAGAAATGCACTCTTTATATCCATCTGTATACTTTGAAACTTTTGTGGGCAGCATAAGCTAGGATATTCTGATGGCCTCTAACCTTGCAACTGGTGCAAAGGTCTGATCATAGTTTATTCCTTCTTGTTGAGAGTACCCTTGAGCAACTAGCCTTGCCTTGTTTCTGACTATGACTCCTTGATCATCCAGCTTATTTCTGAAGACCCACTTTGTTCCAACAATGGATGATCTTTTGCTTAGGCACTAGTTCCCAAACCTTGTTCCTTTCAAATTGATGCAGCTCCTCTTGCAATGCATGATCAGTGTGGATCTTGCTCTGCATCTTGAATGGATTGAGGCTCAATTTGAGATAGGAAGCAAGTGTGCATCAGGTTCTGGTTGACCTGATTTCTAGTTTGCACACCAGCTGAGATCTCTCCAAATACTTGGTGAATGGATGATCTCTTATTGTTACTAAATAAACAGGGGTGTTGATTGTTCACCAGCCTGTATTGTTGTCTTCTATAGTGGAACAACAACTGGATCTTCAGGATGATTTTCTTCAAGATGTTGCACTTCTTCATCATCACTGTTTTCATTCTTTTGCTAAATAGGTTGAGAGGTTGTGTCCACTTCTTTAACCTGTAATCTGTCCATACTTTCTGATATAGATTGTACCTGCAAGGGTTCTTTGGTAGAAGTAGACTTCTCCTTATGACACATGTTAGTCTCATCAAAAGTAATGTGAACAGATTCTTCAATTTTACAGGATGATTTTTATATATACCCTATAGGCCTTGCTGATCATGGAGTATCCCAGAAACACTCCTTCATCAGCTTTAGCTTTGAATTTTGCTAGATGTTTCTTGTCATTATTATGAATATAACAAATACAGCCAAAAATTTTAAAATAATTTACCTTAAGTTTCTTCCCTTTGAGCAATTCATAGGGAGTCATGCCCTTTACTTTATGTATCAGGCTTCTATTTAATACATAGTTGGAGGTGTTCACTGCCTCGGCCCAAAAGGATAGAGGTAGGTGAGCATCTGTCAACAATGTAGTAGCAGATTCAATTAGGGTTCTATTTTTCCTTTCAGCTACCCCATTTTGTTGAGGAGTTCTAGGAGCCGAGAATATGCCTGATCCCTTCACTTTGACAGAACTCTTGCATGAGAAGAGAATCAAACTCTGTCCCATGATCACTTCTGATCAGGGCAATGTGAGTGTTGAACTCAATCTGAATGCATTTTAGAAACTCTGTCAAACATTTGAAGTTATCAGACTTCTTCCTCAGAAAGAATACCCATGTGAATCTTGAGAAGTCATCTACAACTACTAAAGTATAGGACTTCCCTCCTAGGCTTGTACTGATATGGGTCCAAAAACCATGTGCAACAGGTACAGAATCCTAGGTGAATCACTCTTATTAATTGATTTAAAAACTACTTTTAGTTTGCTCCCTAATTGACAAGCCTACAAAGTCCTTCCTTCTTGTAGGACCAGAAGTTAGTCCTCTAACAAGGATGTCCTTGGAGAGCCTAGCAATGGTTCTAAGGTTTAGATGTCTAGTCTCTTATGCCATAAAATATTAGGTTTTGAAATGGAATTGAATAAACAGATATCTACTTTAGATGAAAGAAAATCTACTAAGTAAATGTTACCTGTCCTTTTACCTGTTAACACAGTTGTGTTATTCTCTGACTTGATCTTACACAGGGATTTGTTGAAGGTCACCTTGTATCCTTCATCACATAGTTGACTAATACTTATCAGATTGTGCTTCAGTCCTTCTACATATGCCACCTTCTTAAATGACTGAGCCTATCTGAGCAGCACCATATCCTTTGGTTTGACCAAAATTTGAATCACCAAAAATCACCTTGGGTCCCAAGTTTGGTTATGAAGGATGATAGGTTCTCCCTGTTCCCTGTCATGTGCTTTGAGCACCCACTATCCATATACCATTGTTGGTTAGATACTGGATAGGTCTTCACCTGCACATAAACAGCTTATGTTTTTTGACCCAGTTAACCTTGGGCCTAGGTTGATATCCCTTAAATTCTGAAACAAAAGACATCCCAGGTTGATCCTTATTACCTTCAGGATGGTATCTCCTGGGAGGTACTATCCATTCAGTATAGGGGTTAAAGCCTTGGGATGTGGGACCTCTGGGATTGAATCTAGATGTGCCATTGAAGGAATGTTCACAGACCTGATCTCTGTTCGACCATCGTCGAGCTGAGGTCGATGATCTTGGTCAGATCGTCGATCTCTGTTCGAAGATCGATTATACTGAAGTTCAGAGTTTGGATATCGTCGAGCTGAGGTCGACGATCTATGGTTAGATCGTCGACTCTGTTCGACGATCGTCGAGCTCTGCTCGATGCAATCTGTTGAACTGAATTTTTCTCTGACAGATTGCATTCTTCCTAGCTACCTCTATTACTCCCTTTCCTTTGTCAGAGACAAATTTGATTGGAGTTGTTAATATTATAGGTTGGCTGGATGAGGCACCCAAGCCCAGTGTACTGTCGAATCTAGAGTTCACTGTGCTGTAATGTCCATCAGTCTGATACTTCTCCCATTTAGGATTCTTCAAACTTTTAGCTTTGACAGTTCACTTTTCAGTGAAGCTATCTCCTCCCTACAACATTCTAACTCCTCAGAGAGTTTGAGGTTATTTGAGTTTAGGACAATGTATTCAGATAATTTATTTCTAGAGAGATTATCTCTTTTTCAGATCTTAATAAATCCAAGCACAATGTCTTAAATTCATTTTTGAAGTCCTCAGAATTAAAATCAAAAGAGCTAATTACCTGATCTTCCTCTGGTTGATTTTATGAATCTGAATCTGATTCTTCATCAGAGTTTTGCTGTGAGGCATTGATAGCCATCATGCAGAATTCTTTCTCATCAGCATCATCTTCATCATCACTGGAGCTAGATGAGAAGTTTCAGAATCTTCTTCTGTCTCACTCCATGTCTCAGCAACAAACCTTCCTTGTATTTTTGTTCCTGCTAGAAGAGGCTTTGTCTGAGCTATTCTTTTTGAAATCTTTTTCTTTTCTTCTTTCTCTTCTATCCTTCTGTCCTTGTTCTTGTTCTCTGGACAGTCAGGCACAATGTGCCTGGTTTCCTGCAACAAAAGCATATGATTTCTTTGTTATTACTATTTGACTTATCATACCTTGGTTTGTCATGTCCTTTGTATGGCCTTTTTCTGAAGTCCTTTCTGGCTAGCTTGTAAATATTTTGGCCAGTAGGCTGACCAATTCCTCATTGCCTGTGAGTTTTTCTTCAGGCTGATCTTCAATAGCTTTGAAAGCTATTGACTTCTCTTTCCTTGAGGCTGGTGAAGCAGCCTTCTGTTCTTCCTCTCTGTTCTTGATAAGCAGCTCATAAGATTTGAGCTTGCTAGGAGAGTTTCAGTAGTGATTTCATTTAGACTTCTGGCAATCTTTGATTGGCCAGATTCTTGAATCCCAAGTACTGGGGAAGCACATTAGGATTTGTCATTAAGCTCAGTCAATGAGATTTCTTTATCCAAGGTCCTTAGCTCATTGACAATCAGACTCAATCTGTTGTACATATTTGCTACTGACTCAGTCTCTCCTTTCTTGAAATTCTCATATTGGGTTATGAGTGAGATCTCCTGTCTTTCCTTTCATCAGCAGACAGCAGACCCTGAGACAATTTCAGAGAGCTTGTCCCAAATTCCTTTGGCTGAGTTGCAGTCTGCTACTTTTCTGAAATATCTCATCAGACATTGTCTGAGCTAAGATGTTCATGGCCTTTGCATCTGCAGTTTTCCATTTCTTTATGTCTGCATCTGTTCCTGAGGGAGGTGGAACACGCATTTGTGCTTGAGCTTTTTGGTGGACTTGGACAAACTGTCAAGACAGAATTAAAAATATCTTCATCAATAGAGTTCATGTATAATTTAATCCTTGCCTTCCAAAGTGCAAACTTAGATAGATTGCACACTAGAGGTCTGGTGCTTGCATAATCCTTGTTCTGTGCCATGTCTTAGAGTAATATATATATAAGAAAAAATAAACCCTCTTAAAAGATAGATTTTACCAAGGATCACTTGGTTCAGGTGTTAGCCTGTATGAGCAACCAACCTGCCTCTGATAACTAATTGAAAGTGAGGGTAAGATCTATCTCAACTCTAGAGGGGGGGGGGTGAATAGAGTTTATTCAAATAAGTTTCACAGCTTTGAAAATATCAAAACACATATAAAATTTAATTTACACTATAGTGTAGAGTGCTAGAAAATAATTAAAGAAGCAAGAAACTAAGAGCACAGCACACAACAACAATCAAACAAACAATCCAGAAGACACAAGGAAATTAAGTGGTTCCACCAAAAACCTGGGTACATCCACTCTTCTACCACCCTTGGTAGGAATCCACTCAGGATGAGTGATCAGGTGTCCTGACACCAATGAGCTTTTGTTAAGGTGCTCAAAAACCAAAACTGGATTTTTTGATAAGTGTCTTGCCACCACTGAGTTTTGACAAGGTTCTCAGAACCAGACAAAACTTTTGAAGGGAGTTCAAGAACCCGTTTACAGCAGGAAAATAAAAAGGAAAAGGAAATGAAGTTGTCTTTCTCTGTTCTCAAATCAAATGAGAGAAGACTAGTGGATCTTTTGTCAAAGCTCCCCCTGAGATGTAGACTGGTTCAGGAAGGGAAGCTTTGCTCTAGGGTGATAGGTCTTCAGAACTTTGATCTCCAGCAAAAGATTGTTTCAGCAAGAAGACTGAGAGATGAGGTGTCTGGAGTTCTTTTGATGAAGTTGTGAACACTCAATGTTAGTAAGCAAGAAGATTGTTCTTCTAATTCTTGACTGCTTGTTATCTTGTCACAGCTTTTTCTTATGATTCTCTGAGAAGAATTCTTTGTCCAAAGTAGCCGTTGGCAGTCATAAAAGTCTTCCATAAAGAGTCTTGTCTTCTAGAGGAAAGTCCCAGCAAACATTCTCTGAATAATACCTTGAAACTTGCTCCAGAATAAAGACAAACGGCTGGCAGATCTTCTTGTCATAAATGCTGATAATATTCAAAAACATTCCAAAGAATAACAGCATTTGAATCCTTAAAAGCGTCGATCTCTCAGAGGAATCGTCGATCTGAGCTCTACGATCGTCGAACTGAGCTCAGAGATAGAATGAGATCAAACAGACAGAAAACGTCGAACTGAGCTCGAAGATCGTCGACCCAAGCTCAGCGACCTGAAGAATAACTGAAGAGAGATCGTCGATCTGAGCTCGAAGATCGTCGACCGGAGTTCGACGATTTATCAAGTTGAGCTCAGAGAGCGTCGAACCGAGTTCGACGTTTCGTCGACCTGAGCTCGACGAGAATTGCCTTAGACTTAACTCTTCAACCTTGATCTTGGAATGGTCCTGGGGGCAGCTTCAAACCTAAGTTCTAAGCCCTAGACTCATTCTAATGTTGACCTTTACAACTATACAACTAGGTCAACCTGGTTTCCTAAGACAAACATAGTGATCCTTACCCAAATTAGTAATAGGGTGTTCCAATATTCTGGATTCCACGATCGTCGATCTCTGTTCGACGACTCAGGCTGAGATCGTCGATCACTCATTCCTAAGTTGTTATACCCAGCAGGTGAGCTCAGAGATCGTCGATTGTCATTCGACGATGGGTGCAGCGATCGTCGATGGGCGTTCGACGATTTTTGTATTTCTATGAATTTATGTTCCCTTTTGTCTCTCTTAATCTTATTTAAGGTTTTCATAGCTTTTTGAATAACCTCAGTGTTGTGTATTCCTTTTTCAGAAACAAACTTTACTGGAGTAGATAGATTGTATTCAAGGAGAAATGGGGGTTCACTAGGTGAGTCACCTAAGCCCAACTTATTGTTGCTGTCTTAGTGTTGGCAGTGCTTGTGATTTCTAGGAACTTAAGGCTTCTGCCATTAAGTGGATCTTCTAACCTCTTAGCTTTAGCTAGGTCTAATTTAAGAAATTTTATTTTTTCAGATCCTCTAGTAAGTTCAGATTTTAACCTAATGTTTTCACTAGATAGAGATTCTGATCCAGCTAGCTTATCTCTAAGCAAATTAATCTCCTTTTCTGAGCTAAGTAAATCTTGGCAAAGAGTTTTAAATTCATGCTTAAATTAATCAGAGGTAAAATCATAAGATACAATTACCTGGTCTTCATCAGATAATTCATCCTCCTCATCTTCAGTCATCTCTGCAACTGAGTTGTTGCTGCAGGCATTGATTGCCATAAGGCAAATCTCCTTAGC
This sequence comes from Platanthera zijinensis, assembly GCA_039513925.1. Taxonomy (NCBI): domain Eukaryota; kingdom Viridiplantae; phylum Streptophyta; class Magnoliopsida; order Asparagales; family Orchidaceae; genus Platanthera; species Platanthera zijinensis. The sequence goes on from CM077091.1 coordinate 48,346,741, forward strand.
TTTCTTCTCTTCTTCATCATCTTCACTGGAGCTGGAGGAAGAGGAGTCTTCCTCAGTATCACTCCAGGTCTTTGCAATAAGACCTTTCTCTTTCTTCTTATATTTGTGGGAAGATGTCTTGGAATAGTGCTTCTCATGTTCCTTCTCCTTTCTCCTTTCCTTATGCTTTGTTTCTGGACACTCAGGGAGAATCTGTCCAGGCTTCCTGCATCCATAACAAACAATTTCTTTAGATGGGGTTTTATGAAACCTTGGCTTGTCATCATATTTTGATGTCTTTCTTCTGTTGTCCTTTCTGCCCATCTTGTAAAACCTCTTGGCAAAGAGTGCCATCAGTTCTTCATTTGATTGAGTCACTTTGGACTCATCATCAGCCTTAAGAGCAAGGGTTTGCTCTTTCCTTGTTGGAGTAGATGCTTTGGCTTCAGCTTCAGCTTCCCTAGTCTTCAGTACTTGCTCAAATGATTTGAGCTTGCCAAGGAGAGCTTCAGTTGAAATATCTGTTGTACTTCTGGACTCCTTGATTGGCAAGATTCTGAGATCCCATGTGTTGGGGAAGCAAATCAGTATTTTATCATTGACTTATGTCAATGTGATCTCCTTATCAAGTGTCCTTAGCTCATTGATAATGGAGCTGAGCTTTGTGTGCATAGCTTCTACTGTCTCAGCTTCTTCCTTCTTGAAGTTCTCATATTGGGATATAAGGTTGGACCTTCTATCGTTCCTCTCATCAGCTGAACCAGCTACAATCTGATTCAGTGTGTCCTATATGGCTTTTGCTGAGGTGCAATCAGCCACTTTCTGGAATGTCTCATCAGACGTAGTCTGAGCCAGAATATTCATAGCTTGTACATCAGCTATCTTGGCCTTCTTATAAGTTTCATTATAGTCAGGAGGTGGCACTACACTGAGATTTGTAGATGTTATAACAGTAGCTACAGCAGGTGGTGTTGGTGGCCCTGTTAAGATATAGGAAAAAATATCTTCATCAATAGAGTTCATGTAAATTCTAATTCTTGCCTTCTAGATGCCAAACTTGGCTAAGTTGCATACTGTAGGTCTGGTGCTAGACTAATCTTTGTACTGGGCCATGAATCTATTGTGAGTGAATATGGTATCAAAGTATCTTATCACAAGATCTTATGGTTCAGGTGTTAGCCTGTTCAACCAATCAATCTGATAAGGATTTAGTTGTTGAAAAACCAACCTCGCTTTGATACCAATTGAAAGTGAGGGGATAAGATACTTACAACTCTAGAGGGGGGGGTGAATAGAGTGTTCAAAAATTAAGGAGTATCTAAACACTTCTCTTAGAGCTATTTGCGGAATATAAAACTAAAAGCTTTAAATCTAAGGCCTAACTGAGTGTAGTGAATAAAAGAGAAGCTCACTGAAATTTCAGTTGAACTTTTATCCTAACACAGCAACTAGCAACCTAGTTAAAACTATCACAGCCACAGAGCAATGATTAAAATAAGCAACAGACCACATAAGAGCTTTATAGTGGTTCCCCAATTGGGTACATCCACTCTTCTACCACCCTAGTAGGAATCTACTACATGTTTTTGATTAGGTGCCCTTCCACCAGTAGATCTTCTTCAGGTAGATCTAAAGACCCTTCAGGCTTTTGATCAGGTGCCTAAAAACGAAACACACGGGTTTTTGATCAGTTGCCCTGCCACCAATGGTTCACTTTTGAAGGAGTAATAACCCTTTTACAGGAGGTTGAAAGAGAGAATTAAGATGTCTTCTCTGTGTTCAGAGAAGCTAGTGGATGGCTCTTAAAATATCAAGGCTCCCCTGGCTTAGAGAATGTCCAGGAAGAAGCTTTGCTTCAGGGTGTAGGATCTCCAAATTGCTTGAGAAGACTTTCTGATGCAGCCTTGAAGAAGACTCTAGATTTTGAATGAATGTTCTTCTTCAACAGCTTTTTGTAATCTGGGAGAGTTTGCAACAATAAATGTTCAACAATTTGGGAGGTTCTTCTTCTTGAAAGCTTGAGCTCTGATTATTGATTTTCCTGAAGACAGGATGAACTCAAGAAAAAGAAGAACTTTTCTTTTCTCTTGGGATTATCTGGTTCTGTGTCTACTGAGAGTTTGTATGTGTTGTTCTCTGTATTCTGAGTTGTGAGTGAGTATATTATTGCCTTCAGCCGGCTGAACTGATAATATAAAAACTTCTCTTATTTTTTTTGAAAAAGGCTCGAGCCCTGCACTAGAAAAAAACTTTCCAAATAATAGGATAAAACAAAATAAGGAAACCTGCGCCTGCAATCTTTTCTGTCTTTCCCAAAAGGAATTAAGGATATTAAAAAATATATCCTTTCAATTTTACTATAAAAATTGGCACAGGAAACCAAGCCTAAAGGCTATATTACAGCTGTAGAAAAACCCGATTTCCTCTGATAAAACAAACAACTTTATTCTGCCAAATCTCTCAATTAATGCAAAAGGAATATTGCAAATAAGCAAAAGAATATAAGCATTAAATTGAGCAGAATATACATAATAAAATATGTCTTAAATAAGAGGAAATAAACCAAAGATCAAATGAAATAGCTATAGATAAAAGCAGACAGAAAGCGTCAACTAGAGATGAATATCGTCGATCTGAACAAGCAGATCGTCGACCTAATTCAGAGTTCATATAACTCTGAGATCGTCGATCAAGGCTACACGATCGTCGATCTGAATAAGCAGATCGTCGACCTACTTTATTGTTCATATAACTCTGAGATCGTCGATCATCAATTAAAGATCATCGAGCGCCAATCGACTATCGTCGAGCACAAATCTACTTAACCATTTCATTTCAATTCAATCTCAACTAATCTAACCTAAGAGAAGACTAACCTTTAGTCTAACCATTGACCATAGATAATTCTTGGGTCAATTAAGCCTAATTAAGATGACATGGCCCAAATCAAAACTAGGGAACCAACACGGACCTTGACCATCCTGATTATCTTGCACCGTATGTAATTCCTCAATCTGTCACATTGAATAAAATAAAGAGTCCGGACGGGGCTCCACTCCATATTTCACAGACAAATTACGGAATCACGTATGAATATCAAAATACATTCTACTCGCACCCTAACTTAGAGTATTCTAGCGAAATATTTTAAGTTGAAAGAACTCATCACATTGAATGTCCACTAATATATAAATAACACATTTATATATATCACAAGAAATATATACAACACAAACGCTCATGCCTTAAGGCCTTACATGTTTCTCTTTACAAGATGTGGTTTCATATATCGGCACATAGGCTGGCCAGACATGAAAACACACTTCTTCGCACGGCCTTCGAGGACCTACCAGCAGCAAGGGATGAGACAGAAGATAGTCACAACTGAGCAAAAGAAACCGCTTAGACAGTTGAGTAGGAAACGTTGATACAAAGACAACATAAATTATCTAAGTGCAGAAGCATTGAGTGAAGCATGCTCACTCAATGCCTCTAAAGAAAAGCCCAGTTCAGAATTTGTCGAATAGATTTTAGAATTCGTCGATCTCAGCTCACCTTTCGTCGAGCTAAAGTTAAAGTTTGAGATTCTTAGTTCGTCGAACTTAGTTCAGAATTCGTCGAACAGATTTTCGAATTCATCGATCTCAGACACCTTTCATCGAGCTAAAGTTAAAGTTTAAGATTCTGAGTTCGTCAAGCCTAGTTTAGAATTCGTCAAACTGATTTCAGAATTCGTCAATCCAAACTCTCCATTCATCGAGCACAGTCAGAGTAATTCATGTCGTTGTGGAACAACTATAATAGCGTCAAGAGCAACTATTTGTCCTCTTTTTAGGGAGATGGCGCTCACCATCCTTGGCTATGCCCACATTCAAATTTGTTGTTGATTCAAGTCAATATATATACAAAGAAGAGAGAAAAGGGGATTATAGTTAACAAACAAGAGAAAACAACAACACAGAGGCGGCTGGACTTCATTTTCTCCGATGAGCTTGAAATCCAAGTCTACCAGTGCATGCCACCAGGAAGAGAAAGATAGTTGAAGCTTTTCCAGTTTAGCAAGATTGTTCTTTGGAGAACAAGGTGGCTGATTCATCCAATCGGCAAGATGAGATAGCTATATGAAGGGCCGCCAGCTTTCATCAGTAGATACTTGTTCTTCAGTACAATATTGAAATAGTTCGTTGTAGAAGAAGACTAATTCCTTCTACAGCAAGAGAGATGAACTTATATCTGCTCAGTGCAGCAAGGTAGACTCTGAGATTTATCTCAGAGTCAGAGTTTTATTTTATTTTAACTACTTTATTAATTTCTTATAGGATTCAGGTTACCTAAATTTGAGTTGTTAGGCATTTTTGTCCTGAGTTGTAGATGACAAATTAGTCACTCAGGTAGGTGCCCTAATGGGGTACTGATGTAGGATCCAAGTGTGGATCTAAGAGTAGGGCTGTCCTCCTAGCTGAGTATTATGGCCTAGTGCCTGAGGTAGGTGACTTTTGAGTCACTAAACTATAGGTGACAAGTGTGTCACTGAGTGTAGGTCTTAGAGGAGACTGAGTGTAGGTCCTTTTGGCCTGAGGTAGGTGACAAGTGTGTCACTGAGCTATAGGTTCTTGGAAGGGCACAGAGGTCGGTACATGGAAATATACTGTCCTGTATGAGTGTTGCAGCACTTTGAGTTTAGGGCCTTGTGCCTAAAGTTGTAGGACTAAAGAGCCTGAGCTGTAGGACTTAGAGATAAGGTTGAGGTAGGTGGTTTGGGGACCACTATATTAAATCAACACTGTAGGGCTCTGAGGTAGGAACCTTTGTGGTTCTGAGTTAGGGTTCTAAAAAGAACCTGAGTGTAAGGATGAGGGCCTGATGTGTAAGCTCTGAGGAGCATTTGGAGGAGTTTGTGATTTGCTTAACATATGTTAGAAAGGTTGGAGGGAAAGTGGATGTACCCAGTTGGGGAACCACTATTAACATATGTGAGCTTTGTTGTGTGCTTGTTCTTCTTTTATATTGCAGGTACTTAGGACAAGATCTAGGTCACTTAGCAAGAAAATATCAAAAAGGCTTTAATAAATTTCAAAGACCAATTCACCCCCCCTCCCCTCTAGGTGACTAGCTAATCTAAGCTAATAACTTTAAGTGTAGTATAGGCATGGTCCATTACGTGACACAATACGGACAGAAGTGCAGGACCCATCTATCTTGGATCCAGGATGGGAATCCAAAGGAACTCGGCTCAGAGTTTGTGGAGGACAGAGATGCTTAGGTGAGATTGATTCAAGATAGGATGCTGGAGGCCTAGAGTAAACAGGACAAGTACTATAACACACGACATCGTCATATGGAGTTCTAGGTGGGTGACCGAGTTTTCTTGAAGATACGGCCGATGAATGGAGTATCGCGGGTACGCGGGCGGAAGAAGCTCAGTCCGAGATACAAGGGGCCATGCAGGATCCTGCAGAGGATAGGCCCTTTGCTTACGTAATGGAGCTACCCCTAGATTTTGTGGGATTGCATGACGTATTCCACATCCCTTCACTTCAAAGGGCACTACTACGACCTGAGCAACTGATTTAGACTACAGATAGCCCGGTTGCATCTGATCGATCAATAAGCAAGGAGCAAGTCAGTATCAATGACACAACAGTGCAGTTCTTATGACATAATAAGGTTCTACTAATCAAGGTCCGTGGATGAATCTTGGGCAGGAGGAGCACACTTGGGAGCCACGAGATCTGATGCAACAAAGGTACCCGGATAACTTCGAGTCAGGTATACCTTCAATTTTCTAGGGATGTTACATAATTTTACTTCAGTAGAAACCCCGTAGACCTAACCTTAATTTCAGAGACGAAATTTTAATTTTTATGTATTGGGATTTGTAATATCCCGTAAACAAATAGACCCCTAAGAGTTGTTTTGTCATGACCTACGAAGCCAAGTGGCCATGTGAACAATGACATGAAGGTGGAAATCACCTTGGTCTGCCTATAGCACAACTTCATCACCAAACTTAGGGCTTGCCTTTAGGATTTTAACTTGATTCCATGAACCCCACAATTGCAATCCCAACCCTTGGGGAGGCCATGTTGGAGTTACCATGGTGATCTAGAAGTTGTCAAACATGTAATCTCACTGCCAACGCGATATGAACCTGCAGGGTCGCACATAAGAGCTGTGGAGGAGTTGGAAGATTGACCGTATTGGTAAAGGTTACCAATCACCATTATGTATGGGGTCAGGCAATTGTTGCCAATAAAGTTCATAGGGCATGGATAGTCGAAAAGTCGTCGAGAATGTCTCGACGACCAAGACAAATCGTCGAGAATGTCTCGACAACCAAGGCAATGTCATCGAGAATGTCTCGACGACTATGGGGTTTTAGTTGAGATTCAATCTGATAGATTCGTCGAGAATCAAAGACTTAGTCGTCGGGACTATCCATTGATTCTCGCCGAATCTGCCTAATGATTCTCGCCGATCGACGAGTATCGTCGAGAGTTATCGAGTATGACTCGACGACTAAAGGCCATTCGTCGAGAATCGTCCCTGATTCTCGACGACTTGGCGGATGATTCTTGCCGAACGCCTTTGCCGATTCTCCCCGAATTCTTCCAGGGACCCTATGCTGTGTGGTCTGCGGATAGCCATTACTTTAGGTCTATTTATACCTATGGTATAAATAGACACTTAGGGTTTTGGAAAATGTGTGACTTGTGCTTTTTGCGGCCGATTAGAACCCGACGGAAAGAGTTTCCGTCGATCGCTCGTTCCGCCGCATCCCGCACATCGCCGGACGGAAGTGTTCCCCGCCTGTCTGCTCCGCTGACCCTCCCATTTCCGGCGATAGTCATTGTTCTTGCCTCATCTGATACCATATCCATTGATTCTCGCCGAATATGCCTGATGATTCTCGCCGATCGACGAGTATCGTCGAGAGTTATCGAGTATGACTCGACGACTAAAGGCCATTCGTCGAGAATCGTCCCTGATTCTCGACGACTTGGCGGATGATTCTCGCCGAACGCCTTTGCCGATTCTCGCCGAATTCTTCCAGGGACCCTATGCTGTGTGGTCTGCGGATAGCCATTCCTTTAGGTCTATTTATACCTTTGGTATAAATAGACACTTAGTGTTTTGGAAAATGTGTGACTTGTGCTTTTTGCGGCCGATTAGAACCCAACGGAAAGAGTTCCGCCGATCGCTCGTTCCGCCGCATCCCGCACATCGCCGGACGGAAGTGTTCCGCCGCCGTGTCTGCTCTACTGACCCTCCCATTTCTGGCGATAGTCGTTGTTTCTTGCCTCTCCTGGCGCGGACCTAGCAGTCCGTGAGTTGCAAAGGTGCAGCTGTCTTCTCCCGATTGTTCGTGCGACGAGCAGTTCGGGTTTCTCCAGCTCGTGTGGATTTCTGCAGAGACGTGGATATTATTCCACGTACAACTCGCCACCGACAGCACTCAATACTTGGAGCATCTTCGTTGAGTTGTGACTCAACGCCACTAAGGTATTTTGCCCTAGTTATTTTGTTTACTTCTTGATACAACGATCATGGCCAGATCCAGTTCTCTTGGGCTGTTCTCGTCTTTTTCCTTTCCGCTGCGTGCACAAAGTGTTGTGCCAACCCTCACGAGAAAACCCAATAGTGGTATCAGAGGGAGGTTGCGGCCATGACTGTTGTATTGGAAGTTAGGGAATTCCAACACGTGTAAACTTAGGGATTTAGAAGTGTTCTAAATGTCTAGATTTATTCCTGGAACATCAATTGTTGATGATTTTTCCAAGGGAAATCGGTGGTGATTTTACAAAATTTGGTCGGGGCGCTGCCCCGCACCCCGCCAGGGGCGCTGCCCCTTGGAACCCCGCCAGGAACATCTTGGATTTCGTAGCAATTTCTAATTGTAGAAGTTGTTGTCTCCTTAGCAGTAACCATCCCTCGAATTTTGTTTTGGATTTTGAATCCAACAAAGAGAGATGAGCTTGTCTACTGCTTTAAGTTGAGTTGCCTTTCCCCTTTGTCCAATGCATGTAAACCTGAACATTTGGAAATGTCCATATGTTCAGATTTAGCCCTTTGCTCTATCAAATGTTGATAGTGTCTTGTTGTGCACATAAGGGATGCATGAGGATTCTAGAAATGTTTTATTTAGATGTGCACATTGATCAAATGTTGATCATGGTTAATTGTTAACATACTATCAAAATTTAAATCCCTTCATCAAACATTAAGTGTTCGGATGCCTTTCGATGGATGACACTCTTCCTGCCTCGATCGATGAAGTGTAGGCTTGCCAAAGCAAGGTGCATTAATCTATCTTGGTAAGGGTGCGAGCGGATAATTATGATATCCCACTGTCGACATCGGGCCCACTTAACTAGGTGACCTCAAAGGTTGAGCGCCTAGAGGCATAGGGTTGGCATACACCATATGATGGATGCGATAAAGAGTTATTAACCAACCATACAAGAATTGCATGATGATGCAATTGGCAAGCGTTGCCTACCTAAATAACTACATCGTGAGAGGAAAGCCAAAGCTGACTCATTGTGTTGGTGAAATACGGATCTTGTCCACTAAGAGAGTAGCTCGCATGAACTCTCCGAATTGATAGTGAGGGCTATTAGTTCGAATAAAATAGTGGGAGTTTTAATTAGAGTCCAAATTAAAATAAATTGTATTTTGAAACTTTGGTACTGATTTTATTCTGCATGAATTCTTGTAGAATTCCATGGCAAGTGGTTCACACTCCACTTTGTCTCTGAGAGCCATCCTTGAGAAGGATAAGCTCAATGGGACTAACTACATGGACTGGTACAGGAGCTTGAGAATTGTTCTCAGGCAAGAGCGAAAGCTCTATGTCTTGGAAGAAGAATCCCCCGAGGTGCCGACCGGAATTCTTCCCGTGCTGATTAGGATGCTTACAAGAAGTATACCGATGATGCTTTAGACATCGAATGCCTCATGCTTGCCACCATGAACTCTGAGCTCCAAAGGCAACATGAGAACATGGGGTGCAAGGAGATTGACGAGCATCTCAAGAAAATGTTTCAAGGGCAGGCTCGTCAAGAGAGGTTCGACGTCACGAAAGCGTTGTTTCAGTGCAAGATGGGAGTACGAGACTCAGTAGGGACTCACGTACTCAAGATGATTGGCTATATAGAGAACCTTGAAAGGCTGGGTTTTCCTCTGGGTCAAGAGTTGGCCACAGATCTGATCCTGCAATCGTTGCGGACAGCTACGAGCAGTTTGTCTTGAACTATAACATGAATGAAATAGACAAGACACTGCCCGAACTCCTAGGCATGTTGAGAACTGCCGAAATCAATATGAAGAAGGACAAGCCTACCAGCCCCATACTGATGGTGCATAAGGGCAAGGGCAAGGCCAAGGGCTTCAAGAAGATGAAGGTGGGACCTAAGTGACATCTTGAGCCCAAGTCTTCTGCACTGAAGAAGAAGAACAACACGGTGAAGGAAGGGAAATGCCACCACTGTGGCAAGGCTGGTCATTGGAGGAGGAACTGTCCTTCTTATATGAGGGTCTGCAGAAAATGAAGGGAGGTATGACTTCCGCTTCAGATATTTATGTTATAGAGATAAACCTTTCTGCTCCTTCATCTTGGGTATTGGATACCGGATGTGGTTCTCACATTTTACAAATGTGCAGGAACTGGAAAGGAGAAGATTGCTGAATAAAGGGGAGGTGGACCTGCGTGTCGGCAATGGAGCAAGAGTTGCTGTTGTAGCCGTAGGGGTTTACCGTCTTTCTTTGCCCAGTGGGCTTATAATAGAACTAGATAATTGTTATTTTGTTCCGGCATAACTAGAAACATTATATCTATTTCATGTCTGGACATGATTGGATTTTCTTTTATAATTAAGAACAACTGTTGTTCCATATTTAAGAATGATGTTTGTTATGCTGTAGCCCAACTGTTTAATGGTCTTTATGTTTGAACTTAGACCATATGATCTATAATATAGAAAATAATAAAAGACTAAGAACAAATGACTCAAACCCCTACGTATCTCTGGAATTGTCGCTTGGGCCATATAAACGAGAAGCGCATATCCAAGCTCCATAAGGATGGACTTTGGACTCATTTGATTATGAATCATTTGAGCGATGCGAATCTGTTTGTTAGGCAAAATGACAAAAGCTCCTTTCACTGGTTATACTGAGAGGGCTGATAATACGTTTTGTAGCCTAAACTATTATCGTATTTTATATTTTATATTGTACAAATTATGTCTATTATTAGTTTATTTTTATCCTTTTTATGTAAATTTTATTGCCACTAACTTTTTCCTGTCTTTTTGCAGGTTTTCAGAAAAATCGCCAAAATGGCCTGTCACGCCCCCCTGTCACGCCCTCCTTGGGCGTGACCTTGGGCGTGTCACCCGATCCCGAGGACACCTGCTGGAAGGGACAGATAACGGCCAAAACCGCTGTCACGCCCCCCTGTCACGCCCTCCCTGGGCGTGTCACCGGGCGTGACATGGGCGTGTCGCCCTCTGCCGCAAAGCCTGCCGCCGCATTAAATGTCGTTCCGTCTCAGCACGCAAATAGTACTGTCACGCCCCATGTCACGCCCGTGACATGGGCGTGACACCCTCCTTTTTCGGCGACTGACGGATTTCCGACCAATGATTTGGACATGACATGCCTGTCACGCCCCCCTGTCACGGGCGTGACCTAGGGCGTGACCACCGACGTACCGAAGCAATCATCCCTCCCGCCAGAATCCAGAGCCCGAGGTCAAATCCGTACCTGTCACGCCCCCTGACACGCCCCCCCTAGGGCGTGTCGGAGGGCGTGACCAGCCCGAGAAAAAATCTATAAATTGAGCCCCCCCCCCCCCCCCCCCCCATTTCAGCAAGCTTTGGTTGAGTGGGGGAGGTGCTGCCCTTTGTTTCTTGATCCTTTTTCATGCTTTCTCTCTCTCTCTCTCCCCCTCTCTTTGTACTTTTTGGTTAACCCTAGTTTAATCATAGTTTGTGCTAGCTTTTAATGTAATTTTCTTCTTGCTTAGTGCTTAATGTAGGGCTAGAATAGGGTTTAATTTTCATGCACTTGTAACTTTAATTTTCAATAGTGTAACTTGCCCTTTTTATTAATAAAAGTGTTTTTTTTTTAGTTTGTGTTCTTCTTATGCTTTTCTACTCATCTTCCCCCTCCACTCCATTATGATTAACTAATCCTCCTTGTACTCGATCTTGATGATCCGAGGTTAGAGCGATTATGTTATGATGTTTTAATTAATCTTTTCTTTTTAGGTTAGGGCCTTGAATTACTCTTGATTTATCACGGGTCGGAGGTATATTTTCGATATATACTCTCCGCCTTTGCTTTCATTCTGGGCTAGCCGAGAGGCCGAAAGAATGAAGTGAGCATTCAAGAGTAAAGGGAGTTGTACGCACCCCTCGAGAGAGGCAGACGTCCAAATCTCCCGGATTGGAGTAAAATCCAATAGTGGGGTTCACCGCGTAAAGCGAGTTTTAGGCCTCCGATTTAGACGAGAGTCGGTCGGACCTTCCTAAACTCAGTTGGGCACGACTTCGAGAGAAGCGTGTTCAAGCTTTAGGAACCTCCACGGTCAAGGACCCTTATCCTATTAAGTTTAGATTTTTATCGCATTTTCTTAATCGTCTTTAGCCGAGGTGAATCTCGATCGGGTGCATTTCCATTTCATATTGTTCTACCTTTTGTAGTAATCTCATATATTGTGCTCTTTTATTAACTGCAGTAGTTTCCGTTCTAGCTTAGTTGTTTACTTAATAGCCCTCTTAATTGCAGTGTTTCTTTTTCTAGAATAGCTTTACTTTCTCCCCTGCACTTAGATTTTCTAAAACCCTAGTTTTTCCGTCGATAAGATAATAGCGTTCGTGTGAGTAAGCTTAGCCAACAGTTCCCGGATCTTAATACGACACTTGTGTCCCCTTGCTACAATTCGATAGGTATACTTGCCTCATCGGGTTGCTAGTTCGGTTGCGTTTATTTCTTCGAACCCTAGCGCGCAACAAGTTTTTGGCGCCGTTGCCGGGGAACCAACTTCCGTTGATATTTTGAAAACACGAACCTATTAATTTTATCTCTTCTCTTTCTCATCCCCTTTCTTTAAAGTTTTAAAAAAAAAAAAAAAAATTTATCACCGCTCTTAATAGAAACCAACCTCACAATTTTTCTACGCCACCTAATTCTCTCGAAAAGGGCAAAGGGCTTTAAGCGCCACTGTCTTGTCTAGTACCTTGCGAACCCTTCACGGGGTAGTCCTTGGGAAGTTCGGGAGTTAATCTATAAAAAAAAAATCTATTTCAAAAAAAAAAAATTTAATTTAATTTTCTAAATCTAGTTTTTCTTTCTAGTTTATCCTTTTTCTCTTTCTCTTCTTCTTTTCTGTTCTTTTAGTGCATGACCCGCGGAGTCCGTCGGTTATTTTGGACTTGGACCACGAAATTGAGCGTACTCTTCGGAGAAGATCGCGATTTCAAGGTCCTACCATCCAAGTGCCGGTTGAGGACTCCGAGTCATTTAATACTTTAAGAATGGAAGAACCCAACGTAGATGAGGCCGTGCAAAGGACTATGTCCTATTATGCACGACCGAACCTCGAGGGAACAGAATCGAGTATAGTCCGCCCTACTATAGCAAATAATAACTTTGAACTAAAGCCTAGCATAATTCAAATGGTGCAGCAATATGTGCAATTTGACGGACTTCAAGATGAAGATCCGAACGCACATATAGCTAGCTTTCTTGAAATTTGCGACACCTTCATGATAAATGGTGTCACAAATGATGCGATCAGGCTAAGACTCTTCCCCTTCTCTCTAAGAACTAAAGCTAAGCAGTGGCTTAACACACTTCCGAAAAATAGCATAACCACTTGGAATGAATTAACTGAAAAATTTTTGGCGAAGTATTTTCCGCCAGCTAAAACTGCAAAACTTAGGAACGACATCTCTGCCTTTGGACAAATAGACTCTGAAACCCTTTACGAAACCTGGGAGAGATTTAAAGAATTATTAAGACGATGCCCACATCACGCGCTGCCTGTATGGTTACAAGTGCAGACGTTTTATAACGGGCTAAATCAAAGCACGAAGCAAATGATAGACGCAGCTTCTGGCGGTACTTTAAATCATAAGACCCCGGAAGCCGCTCTTGAGCTTTTTGAGGACATGGCCATGAACACTTATCAGTGGAATGTGCCTAGGTCCCGCCCGAACAAGCCTGCAGGTATCTATGAAGTGGACAACGTCTCCCAGCTCGCTCTGCAAGTAGAAATCCTAAGCAAAAAAATCACGGAGATGACTGCTGCCTCCGCCCCTCAGGTATGGGAATCTGCAACCCCTACTCCAGAACATTTAGATTATGTTAATAATTTGCCTAGAACTGCTTTTAATAATTTTTCTGCTGCGAATTTTCATCCGCCTGGTTTTAATTTTCCGAATAGTTATAACCCCGCTTTAAGAAATCACCCGAACTTTTCATGGAGTAATCCATCGAATGCGATGCGCCCACCTCCGCAAAATGATTTTTCTGCACAACCACCACCACCACCACTTCTTCAAAATTACCCAAAACCTCCAAGCTTGGAGGAATTACTTTCTAAATATATCACCACAAATGACGCCACTATAAGAACGTTAACGGAAGCGTAAAAAGTCTAGAAAATCAGGTAGGACAGCTCGCGAAAATAATTTCTGAGCGACCCGCAGGGTCTCTTCCTTCCAATACCGAACCCAACCCGAGAGAGCAAGCGAAAGCTATAACTCTTCGGAGTGGGAAGCAAGTCTCTGGTATGGTAAGTGAAGAGCCCGAGGCAAGCTCCGCTCCTGCTTTTAAAAATCAAAGCTCCGCTCCGCTTTTAAAAATCAAAGCTCCGCTCCGCTTCCACCCTCTGCTGAAGAAGTAATCACCCCCACTTTAGAAAATAATCTCACTCCACCACCCATCTTCAAAAATAATTTAACTCCTCCATACCCCTCTGAACTTAATAGACAACGTCAAGATGATCAGTACTCCCGCTTCTTAGAAATCTTCAAACAAATCCACATTAATCTTCCCTTCCACGAGGCTATTTCGCAAATGCCGAAATACGCCAAATATCTTAAAGACCTCCTCACAAACAAGAAGAAGTTAGAGAATCTTTCGCACGTCACGCTTAACGCCGAGTGCTCCGCCGTTTTAACAAACGGTTTGCCGAAGAAAATCAGTGACCCGGGTAGTTTCTCTATCCCGTGTGTCTTCGGTGATCTCTTTGTTAAACACGCGTTAGCCGACTTAGGCGCAAGTATAAACCTGATGCCCTTTTCGTTGTTCAAAAAGTTAGGGATTGGTAGCCTTAACCCCACGCGTATGAGTATCCAGCTAGCCGATAGATCCGTCAAGTACCCGTTAGGAATAGTGGAGGACGTTCTAGTGAAAGTCGACAAGTTCATCTTCCCGGTGGACTTTGTCATTTTGGACATCGAAGAAGACGTCGAGGTTCCCCTGATCCTTGGCCGACCCTTCCTTGCCACCTCCCGAGCCATCATTGACGTAAGCAATGGTAAGCTCTTTCTTCGAGTAGGCGACGACGAAGTCACATTTCCGATCACCCCTTCGATGAAGAACACCTTAGCGAACGATGACTCATGTTTTTTCATAGACGCCGTGAGTGATGATTCTTCCTACTGCCTCTCCGACTTTGAAAAAGAATTTTCTACTTTTTGCTCCTCTTCTCTTACAACAGAATCACTGCAAGGAAGTGATGAATCTTCTTATTGTCTTTCTGAGTTTGAAAAAGAGTTTTCTGATTTTTGTTCTTCCTCTTTTCTTACCACTGAATCTGCACAAGAAGCCGTCTTGGCTGCTAGCCCCACCCCTTATTACGTTCCTTATAAAAAAGTTTATGAAGATATTATTTTTGAAAAAGAAAGAATCTCAAAATCCTCTTATGAAGAACCCCCTACCCTAGAACTTAAAGAACTTCCCGAACACCTTAATTATGCTTTCTTAGAAAAAGACTCCAAGTTACCAGTTATCGTTTCGGCCTACCTCACGGATACGCAGAACGATAAACTTCTTCTAGTTCTACGTAAGCATCGCCGGGCTATTGCTTGGCAAATTTCTGATATCAAGGGCATAAGCCCATCTTTCTGTACACATAAAATTTTAATGGAAGATAATTCGCGTAACTCTATCCAACCTCAGCGCCGTATAAACCCGAATATGAAAGAAGTAGTTAAGGGCGAGGTTATGAAACTATTAGACGCAGGAATTATCTACCCTATATCGGACAGTAAGTGGGTTAGCCCCGTTCAGGTAGTTCCAAAAAAGGGAGGGATAACCGTAGTTAGTAATGAGAATAATGAATTAATCCCGACACGGACGGTGACGGGTTGGCGTATGTGCATAGATTACCGTAAGTTAAATGACGCCACCCGTAAGGACCACTTTCCTCTACCGTTTATCGACCAGATTTTAGAACGTCTCTCCGGCCATAGCTTTTATTGTTTTCTCGATGGCCTCTCGGGGTACTTTCAAATACCCATCTCCCCGAGGACCAAGAGAAAACTACGTTTACTTGTCCCTTCGGCACCTTCGCGTACCGAAGAATGCCGTTTGGATTATGCAATGCGCCGGCTACATTCCAACGATGTATGCTCGCAATATTTGACAAGTACGTAGAAAGCATTATGGAGGTATTCATGGACGATTTCTCCGTGTTCGGCGATACCTTCGATAGATGTTTAGAAAACCTCGAAAAAGTCTTAGAACGATGCGAAGAAACTAACCTTGCCCTAAATTGGGAAAAATGCCATTTTATGGTGAGGGAAGGGTTAGTTTTGGGTCATAAAATTTCTGCTAAAGGTATTGAGGTAGACGTTGCCAAGATAGAAGTTATTGAGAAGTTGCCGCCACCTACAAACATAAAAGCTATAAGAAGTTTCCTAGGCCACGCTGGTTTTTATCGTCGTTTTATAAAGGACTTCTCCAAGATCACTAAGCCCCTCACCCATCTCTTAGAAAAAGACGCTCCATTCATTTTTGATGACTCTTGTATTTCTGCCTTTGAATCAATTAAAGAAAAGTTAATTAACGCACCAATTATGATAGCTCCGGTGTGGGACCTTCCTTTCGAGATTATGTGCGATGCGAGTAGTTTTGCGGTGGGAGCCGTATTAGGTCAACGCATATCTAAGAACTTCCACCCCATCTATTACGCTAGTAAAACCCTCACATCTGCACAAGAAAATTACACCACAACCGAGAAGGAGCTCTTAGCCGTAGTATTTGCGTTTGATAAATTTCGCCCTTACATTACACTTTCAAAAATCATTGTTTTTACGGACCACTCGGCCCTCAAGTACCTTCTTGCCAAAACGGATGCCAAGCCTCGCTTGATTCGCTGGGTCTTACTCCTCCAGGAGTTTGACTTAGAGATCCGTGATAAGCGAGGAGCCGAGAACTTGGCCGCCGACCATTTATCAAGATTAGATAACCCCTTTATAGAAAAATTAAATGAAAAATCTTTTAATGACTATTTTCCTGATGAGAAGCTGCTTTTAGTTAATACATCTACTTCTCCTTGGTTCGCGCACATCGCCAACTATCTAGTGGCCCGGGTGCTCCCAAAAGAGTTCTCCTCTCAGCAGAAGAAGAAATTCTTTTCTGAGCTGAAGAACTACTTTTGGGAAGACCCGCATCTTTTCAAAATTTGTGCGGATCAAGTGATAAGGAGATGTGTTTCTTTTGATGAAGGAATTGATATTCTAAAACATTTGCATGAAGGTCCGACAGGTGGGCACTATCAAGCTGCTCGCACCGCTCATAAGGTGCTTTGCGCGGGTTTTTACTGGCCTAGCCTGTTTAAAGACGCGCAAGCCTTTGTGAGCAGGTGTGATAGTTGCCAACGGTCGGGCAATATTTCTAATAAAAATGAAATGCCGCAAAATTATTTCTTAGAGTGCGAAATTTTCGACCTCTGGGGAATTGATTTTGTTGGCCCCCTTCCTTCTAGCTTCGGAAACAAATATATTTTAGTTGCTGTTGATTATGTTTCACGATGGGCTGAGCCCAAGCTCTTCCTACGAACGACTCCCGAGTTGTAGTCATGTTTTTAAAAAAATTATTTTCTAGATTCGGTACGCCACGCGCAATCGTTAGCGATAGGGGTTCCCATTTCTGTAACGCGCAATTTTCAAAAATCCTTACTAAATACGGCGTTACGCATAAACTGTCCACTGCCTACCACCCCCAAACTAACGGTCAAGTCGAAGTAGTAAATAGAGAAATAAAAAGAATATTAGAAAAGACTGTTTCAACTTCTAGAAAAGACTGGTCAACCAAACTTGACGATGCTCTATGGGCCTACCGAACAGCGTACAAAACCGCCCTCGGATGTACGCCGTATCGGCTGGTCTATGGAAAATCGTGCCATCTGCCCGTAGAGTTAGAACACCGCGCCTTTTGGGCCTTAAAATTTTTAAACTTCGATCCCCACTCAGTCGGTGACCTTCGAAAATTTCAACTAAATGAACTCGATGAGTGGCGCTCTTATGCTTATGAAAATAATAAACTTTATAAAGAGCGGACGAAGCGTTTACACGATAAACACTTAAGGCACCCTAAAAACTTTAAGCCGGGCGACCAAGTCCTGTTATATAACAGTCGTTTACGTTTATTTCCGGGCAAATTAAAATCTCGCTGGTCTGGCCCATTTTCTGTTTTAGAAGTATTTCCTTATGGAACTGTTTTAATTTCTCACCCTGATAAGGGTAATTTCAAAGTGAATGGTCAGCGTCTTAAACTGTATTTCTCTGGTGATGATGATGTCAGTCCAAACACTATTAAGTTTCTGCTTCACGAACTTTAATCTTGAAATTTTTTTTTTTTTTTTGCAAAAAACAATTTTATTTCGGGACAACAATGTTTTTGGACAATATTATTTTTGATGCGTCGAGCTCAACGACGCTTTAACCAAAGGGCGCTCTTGGGAGGCAACCCAAGTTATCTTTTTCTGTTTTCTTTATTTTACAATTTTTGCCTCGGACGGCTCCGACAAGCTGAAGCTTCTGCGATCGCCTGCTCCAACATTGCTGAATCCATCACAAAGTCCAAAGAAGACATTCGGGGATCAACATCACTCAGCTTTCGCAGCAAATAAATCCGGGGAAGTACCTGTATTTCAATTATGTCTTTCAATTCTGCACTTTATTTTTCTCTCCTTCTCCAATCCCCTTCTTTAGCCATTGAGGACAATGTCTGTTTTAAGCTTGGGGGAGGATTTCCTCCTTCATTTTTGCTTAGTGTAAATAATTTCTTTTTTTTGTAAATAGTTCTATAAAAAAAAAAAATGAATATCTTAAAATTCCAAAAAAGAGAGAATACCTTAAAATTCCAAAAAAGAGAAAAATTTTCCAAAATCCAAAAAAAAGAATATTTCTCAAAATAAAAAATATATATGTATTTTTGAATAGTTTAGACATTTTGGTATTTCAATAGTACCCCTAGTTTTTAGTTTTGTTTTACTCAAAATCTCCTATAAACAACTTAGTTAATTATAATATTTCTAATCGTCCTTTTTAATTATGTTTCACAAGTAAAATGTTGGCCATGCTGTGTTTCTAATTCACGGTAGCACGTTAAGGTGAAATATTTTTCTAAAACTCGCATTTCTATTATGGTTTTTTGTTGTTTTATTTCCTTTACTTTCTCAAAAATTCATCATCCACTATTTTCTTTTTCGTTTTTGAATAACTTTTGTAAAGTCAACTTTTGAATAACGTAGTAGATGTGAACGATCCAAGTCACCTATTATTTCTATTTTCAAGTTAATTTCATCAATCTTCTTTTATTATCTAGGACTCGCTTTTTGAAAATTTTTCAAACCTTTGTTTTAAATAAATTCAAAAGCGTGAAAATGATTTAGGCCATTTTTGTTTTCGTTTGAGCTTTCCTGCCAACCTAAAATATCTTTTACCACTAGTTAGCCGTTTTTGAGCCTTTTTCCGATTTCATTTGATAGCTCCTCCTTCATTTCAGTTTCACCAAAGCCAAAATTTCCAACCTATCGAATCGCACTAGCCTTTTTGAGTTTCATAAATTATTTTGACGATTTTGATAGGGTATTTTGTGATTTTTGTGGAGAAAGGTTTTCGAAAAAAAAAAGGAAGTATGTTCAAAAGTGATGTTTATTTTTGTTTGGCCAACTCAAAAAGGAAAATAAAAATATTTATGGCCTTTGTTTTGAAAAAAGAAAAAAAAATGAAAAATGAAAAATGAAAAAGAAAAGAAAAAGAAAAAGAAAAAAAATGTGTACATATTTTTATGAAAGTTTTTGAAACTCTTTGTTTTGGTTTAGTGTGATTTTAAACCTTCACGTTTATCTTTGAATTCCACTCCTAATCATTTTCCTAAACCAAACGTTTCTGTCCTATTTAAGTCCTTTTGATTCACGCTTTTTGTTTTTTATTTAACAACTAAGAAAAGAAAAACAGTAAATCAGTTTTAGTTTTAGATTTAAACCTAGATTTTTGATAATTAAATTGATATAATTATAATGCGTTGCTTGGATCTAGTAACAACTCAATGCGTGTTTTTCATTTTTGTTGCTTTACTTAAGTCCATTTAAAAAAATCTCGCTAAAATTTTGGATGATTTGTTTTTATTAAGTAAAGTTTATAAAAGTTTTACCATACCTAAATAATTGTTTTAGACTTACATTTCACCTTTTCCCTACTAAGAATTTCGCATAGTACTTGTGTAGGCATAATTAGAAGTTTTTGATTAGTCCTTTTTATAAATATCTAGTTTTTATATTTTTGCTTGGGGACAAGCAAAGCTTAAGCTTAGGGGAATTTGATAATACGTTTTGTAGCCTAAACTATTATCGTATTTTATATTTTATATTGTACAAATTATGTCTATTATTAGTTTATTTTTATCCTTTTTATGTAAATTTTATTGCCACTAACTTTTTCCTGTCTTTTTGCAGGTTTTCAGAAAAATCGCCAAAATGGCCTGTCACGCCCCCCTGTCACGCCCTCCTTGGGCGTGACCTTGGGCGTGTCACCCGATCCCGAGGACACCTGCTGGAAGGGACAGATAACGGCCAAAACCGCTGTCACGCCCCCCTGTCACGCCCTCCCTGGGCGTGTCACCGGGCGTGACATGGGCGTGTCGCCCTCTGCCGCAAAGCCTGCCGCCGCATTAAATGTCGTTCCGTCTCAGCACGCAAATAGTACTGTCACGCCCCATGTCACGCCCGTGACATGGGCGTGACACCCTCCTTTTTCGGCGACTGACGGATTTCCGACCAATGATTTGGACATGACATGCCTGTCACGCCCCCCTGTCACGGGCGTGACCTAGGGCGTGACCACCGACGTACCGAAGCAATCATCCCTCCCGCCAGAATCCAGAGCCCGAGGTCAAATCCGTACCTGTCACGCCCCCTGACACGCCCCCCCTAGGGCGTGTCGGAGGGCGTGACCAGCCCGAGAAAAAATCTATAAATTGAGCCCCCCTCCCCCCCATTTCAGCAAGCTTTGGTTGAGTGGGGAGGTGCTGCCCCTTTGTTTCTTGATCTTTTTTCATGCTTTCTCTCTCTCTCTCTCCCCTCTCTTTGTACTTTTTGGTTAACCCTAGTTTAATCATAGTTTGTGCTAGCTTTTAATGTAATTTTCTTCTTGCTTAGTGCTTAATGTAGGGCTAGAATAGGGTTTAATTTTCATGCACTTGTAACTTTAATTTTCAATAGTGTAACTTGCCCTTTTTATTAATAAAAGTGTTTTTTTTTAGTTTGTGTTCGTCTTATGCTTTTCTACTCATCTTCCCCCCTCCACTCCATTATGATTAACTAATCCTCCTTGTACTCGATCTTGATGATCCGAGGTTAGAGCGATTATGTTATGATGTTTTAATTAATCTTTTCTTTTTAGGTTAGGGCCTTGAATTACTCTTGATTTATCACGGGTCGGAGGTATATTTTCGATATATACTCTCCGCCTTTGCTTTCATTCTGGGCTAGCCGAGAGGCCGAAAGAATGAAGTGAGCATTCAAGAGTAAAGGGAGTTGTACGCACCCCTCGAGAGAGGCAGACGTCCAAATCTCCCGGATTGGAGTAAAATCCAATAGTGGGGTTCACCGCGTAAAGCGAGTTTTAGGCCTCCGATTTAGACGAGAGTCGGTCGGACCTTCCTAAACTCAGTTGGGCACGACTTCGAGAGAAGCGTGTTCAAGCTTTAGGAACCTCCACGGTCAAGGACCCTTATCCTATTAAGTTTAGATTTTTATCGCATTTTCTTAATCGTCTTTAGCCGAGGTGAATCTCGATCGGGTGCATTTCCATTTCATATTGTTCTACCTTTTGTAGTAATCTCATATATTGTGCTCTTTTATTAACTGCAGTAGTTTCCGTTCTAGCTTAGTTGTTTACTTAATAGCCCTCTTAATTGCAGTGTTTCTTTTTCTAGAATAGCTTTACTTTCTCCCCTGCACATAGATTTTCTAAAACCCTAGTTTTTCCGTCGATAAGATAATAGCGTTCGTGTGAGTAAGCTTAGCCAACAGTTCCCGGATCTTAATACGACACTTGTGTCCCCTTGCTACAATTCGATAGGTATACTTGCCTCATCGGGTTGCTAGTTCGGTTGCGTTTATTTCTTCGAACCCTAGCGCGCAACAAGGGCTGAGGATCTCTTAGGTGTTGTACATAGTGATGTATGCGGACCCATGAGTTCCATGGCTAGAGGTGGGTATTTCTACTTCGTTACATTTACTGATGATTTCAGTAGATACGGATATGTGTATCTTATGAAGTGCAAATCCGAGACCTTTGAAAAGTTCAAAGAGTTCAAGAATGAAGTAGAAAACTAGTTGGGCAAAAGGGTTAAAGCACTCCGATCCGATCGAGGTGGTGAATACCTGAGTCACGAGTTCCGTGATCATCTGAAAGAGTGTGGTATTATATCACCGCTCACTCCACATAGAACACCACAGCACAATGGTGTGTCTGAGAGGAGAAATCGTACTCTGTTAGACATGGTACGTTCGATGATGAGTCATGCAGACTTGCCTGTTTCCTTTTGGGGTTTTGCTTTAGAGACTGCTGCGATGACACTGAATCGCGCTCCAACAAAAACGGTTCTGAAGACACCATATGAGATATGGACTGGGAAACATCCTAGTATGTCGTTCATTAAAATTTGGGTCTGTGAGGCATACGTGCGACGTCAAATGCCTGACAAGCTGGAACCCAAATCAGATAAATGTTATCTGGTGGGATATCCTAAGGAAACGAAAGGATATTACTTTTACCTACCGTCCGAGGGCAAGGTGTTTGTCGCAAGGACCGGTGTCTTCTTGGAGAAAGAGTTCTTATCAAGAAAGACTGAAAAGGTAGAACTTAAAGAAGTTCAAGAACCATAAATAGTGAATGAACCAGAATTGGATTCTGAATTAGGACTACAAGGTGATGTAGCTAGAGAACCTACTCAAGAAACACATGTCCTGCATAGATCTGGTAGACCAAGATTTGAGCCTGAGAGATATGGATTTCTCGTATCTCAAATAGGTAATGTGTTGCTAATGGATCATGATGATGAACCAGCAACCTACCAAGAGGCTATGAATGGACCGGACTCCGACAAATGGCTTGAGGCTATGAAATCCGAAATGGAATCCATGTATGCAAACCAAGTTTGGAACTTGGTGGAACCACCTGAAGGGGTACGACCCATAGGG
Source organism: Platanthera zijinensis (assembly GCA_039513925.1). Taxonomy (NCBI): domain Eukaryota; kingdom Viridiplantae; phylum Streptophyta; class Magnoliopsida; order Asparagales; family Orchidaceae; genus Platanthera; species Platanthera zijinensis. The sequence continues at coordinate 48,369,452 of CM077091.1, forward strand.
TGCATGTGGGTCTTCAAGAAGAAGACCAACATGGATGGGAATGTACAGACATTCAAAGGGCGACTGGTGGCTAAGGGTTTTAGACAAATTCATGGTATTGACTATAATGAAACCTTTTCCCCTGTTGCCATGGTAAAGTCCATAAGGATATTGCTTGCTATTGCTGCGTATTATGACTACGAGATCTGGCAGATGGATGTCAAAACAGCTTTCCTTAATGGAAACCTCCTTGAGGAAGTGTACATGACACAACCCGAGGGTTTTGTATCCCCAAATGAAGCCACTAAGATATGCAAGCTGAATAGATCCATATATGGACTAAAACAGGCCTCTCGATGTTGGAATCTTCGTTTTGATGAGAAAATCAAAGAGTTTGGTTTCATCAAGAATGAAGATGAGCCTTGTGTTTACAAGCGAATCAGTGGGAGCATTGTTGTCTTGCTGATACTGTATGTAGATGACATACTATTGATTGGGAATGACATTCCTACCCTGAAAGTTATTAAGAACAACCTAGGGAACTGCTTTTCTATGAAGGACTTGGGTGAAGCGACTTATATACTTGGTATTAAGATTTATAGAGATAGATCAAAGAAGTTGCTGGGTTTGACCCAGAGTACATACATTGATAAGGTGTTGAAGCGGTTCAACATGCTTGAGTCCAAGAAAGGATTTTTGCCCATGTCTCAAGGTGTGAATCTCTCTAAGGACCAGTGTCCAAAATCTTGTGAAGATAAGGACCGCATGAAGTTGATTCCATATGCTTCGGCAATTCGATCAATCATGTATGCAATGTTATGTACTCGACCCGATGTCTCCTTTGCTTTAAGCATGACTAGTAGGTATCAGTCAGACCCCGGTGAGTGTCACTGGATTGCAGTCAAGAATATCCTGAAGTACTTGAGAAGGACAAAGGATGTTTTCTTGGTGTATGGTGGAGAGGAAGAGCTCGTTGTAAGTGGTTACACGGATGCTAGCTTCCAAACTGATAGGGACGATTCAAAGTCTCAGTCAGGGTTTGTGTTTTGCCTGAATGGAGGAGCTGTGAGCTGGAAGAGTTCCAAGCAAGAGACAGTTGCTGATTCTACAACGGAAGCCGAGTATATCGCTGCAGCTAATGCAGCGAAGGAGGCTGTATGGATTAGGAAATTCATCGGCGAGCTTGATGTAGTTCCTAGCATTATTGGTCCCGTAGTTCTCTACTGTGATAACAATGGTGCAATTGCACAATCTAAGGAACCTAGATCCCCTCAGCGCTCCAAGCACATACTTCGGCGGTTCCATCTTATTCGTGAGATTGTCGAACGAGGAGATGTGAACATTTGCAGAGTGTCGACTGAGGAGAATATTGCGGATCCACTGACAAAGCCTCTCGCGCAGAGAAAGCATGATGGTCATACTAGATCAATGGGTATACGATGCCTGAATGATCAACTCTAGTGGGAGTCTTGTGGGTTGCATGTAAATATATTTTCTATTGGCTGTTTATTGTTTATTCATTTAATGAATTTTGTACCTAAATGTTTCTTTTTATAATTAATGGCAAGTTCTTTTATTATGATTTTTCTATATGATAGTTAAATTGTAACATAATAAATACCCTTAGAGTGTTCGCTTCCATAGGACATCAAGTACGTGACTTGAATGTGAGAGCCTATGATTTATTTGAAGCTTCATTCTTAAAAGGTCCTTGGTCATTATATCGTCATAGAAACTAAGGGTGATGATGATACCTTAAGACTAGCACGTGCGTTGACTGATGACCAGTTCTTACAGGTCATGATATTGTGATATCAAGTCATCACGTGGGTACTTGTTAATGAACAAGTTGTACTGGACAGACCCAACCAGAGACTACTTTGTGGATTGTTATCTAATCGTGTCACAAGTAGGTCTCTATTGACAATGGTGTTGTGGTCCTTTGACCTGAAGTCACAGCATTCATCAAGTGAGGAAGAGCATGCTTTGATGCCATCTAAAGTCTTCCTTGAGAAAGGTTGATGATAAGGGTGGTTGTTGGGCACGTTACGAATCATTTGGATGTTTGTGTGTGAGCAGATATGGAATTTGTCCTCCTGTATGACAGGAGTTGCATCCATGGGCCCCTTGATGGAACTGGACTGAGAAATGCATGGCCAAGCTTGGTGGAGTCAATATGTGATATTGGCCTCACCATTCTCTGGATGTCCGTTCAAGATCAGGAAACTTGGATTGAGCTATTATGAGGGTGACACGGTCCATGCCTCTAGTTCTTTCCGGATGTAAGGGACAAAGGGACAAAGACAACGCTGATACATTGTTCATGAAGGCTTATGAGTTATAAACTCTTATTGCTTGGGGAGCAATGATGCATTGCTAGATGCCGCTCATTGTTTGTGAGGTTTATGATTTGATACTTCCAAGATCAAGTGGGAGACTGTTGGAGTTACCATGGTGATCTAGAAGTTGTCAAACATGTAATCTCACTACCAACGCGATATGATCCTGCAGGGTCGCACATAAGTGATGTGGAGGAGTTGGAAGATTGACCGTATTGGTAAAGGTTACCAATCACCATTATGTATGGGGTTAGGAAATTGTTGCCAATAAAGTTCATAGGGCATGGATAGTCGAAAGGTCGTCGAGAATGTCTCGACGACCAAGGCAAATCGTCGAGAATGTCTCGACGACCAAGGCAATATCGTCGAGAATCTCTCGACGACTATGGGGTTTTAGTTGAGAATCAATCTGATAGATTCGTCGAGAATCAAAGACTTAGTCGTCGGGACTATCCATTGATTCTCGCCGAATCTGCCTGATGATTCTCGCCGATCGACGAGTATCGTCGAGAGTTATCGAGTATGACTCGACGACTAAAGGCCATTCGTCGAGAATCGTCCCTGATTCTCGATGACTTGGCGGATGATTCTCGCCGAATGCCTTTGCCGATTCTCGCCGAATTCTTCCAGGGACCCTATGCTGTGTGGTCTGCGGATAGCCATTCCTTTAGGTCTATTTATACCTTTGGTATAAATAGACACTTAGGGTTTTGGAAAATGTGTGACTTGTGCTTTTTGCGGTCGATTAGAACCTGACGGAAAGAGTTCCGCCGATCGCTCGTTCCGCCGCATCCCGCACATCGCCGGACGGAAGTGTTCTGCCGCCGTGTTTACTCCGCTGACCCTCCCATTTCCGGCGATAGTCGTTGTTCTTGCCTCTCCTGGCGCGGACCTAGCAGTCCGTGGAGTTGCAAAGGTGCGGTTGTCTTCCTCCCGATTATTCGTGCGACGAGCAGTTCGGGTTTCTCCTGCTCGTGTGGATTTCTACAGAGACGTGGATATTATTCCACGTACAACTCGCCACCGACAGCACTCAATACTTGGAGCATCTTTGTTGAGTTGTGACTCAACGCCACTAAGGTATTTTGCCCTAGTTATTTTGTTTACTTCTTGATACAACGATCATGGCCAGATCCAGTTCTCTTGGGTTGTTCTCGTCTTTTTCCTTTCCGCTGCGTGCACAAAGTGTTGTGCCAACCCTCACGAGAAAACCCAACAGGCCAATGGGTCACTACGGACCCATTGGGGTCAACCCAAGAGGTCAAGTTGACCAAAGCAAACCCAAACCCTAATTAGGTCAAATTGCCCAAAGTTGATCTAATTGGGCTACACCAAGCAACAAGTACACTCGGGTGATGTCAATTGGATCATTTACACCCCATTTGGTCAATCACATCACCCAAAATGACCTAGGGCTAGGCTTAAAAGGCTAGGGTTTGCCAAGCCCAAAAAGTGCAGAAAAGTCTAGCTCAAGCCCGAGCCACTTGGGCAAGGCCCAATTGGGGTGACCCACTAGCCTCATGAGGATTATAATTACATAATTAGCCATTCATTTTCTGGAAATACTAACTAGCAGAGAGAAAGCTCAACTTCCCCTTTAATGGAGGAGAAAGAAAGTGAGGAGAAAGAGGTCATTCATGGCCAAGGAAGGCCAAAGGCTTCTCCACTCAATTCCAATGGCTTGATTAATCTTCCCTGGTGAGTTAGGAGGAGATCAAAGGTTTTTTCCAGCCATGATAGTGGCTAGGGGAGGAGAATTCAGTAGGCCGAAATTATAAAAAATGTCCATTAATGGTGCACTGTAGCTTTACCCCTCCCCTCCCCCATTTGATTATTTTAAAAGCTTCACTAGGCTGTGAGGAGTCAATTCCACTCTTTCCCTGAAGAAATCAAAGTCTCTGGCTATATAGTTGCAGAGAACCGAGCGGCGCCACCACCGGCAATGGCAACCCGATGATCTCCTAGGCTCCAGCCCTCCCAAAAGGTCATATCCTCTTCCTCTTTCTCAGTTGATAGATCCACATCTACTGGCCTCAAGGTTTGGGGCCAATTGGCCCTAGATTTGGTAGGCCGAAATCTTGGTTTTTTTTTCAAACTTTTCATCCATGCCTAAAACGTGATTCCGGTCACCTCCGGCCGGCCTATCACCGCCTTTTGCCGGCCACACCTCAATGAAGGTGATAGTGGCATTGGCCAGCCGGGGAGACGCTCAGGTGGCCGGGAAATAACCTCTCAAAATAGCATAGGGTGAGGCAATCTGAGTCGTTGGCTCAAGGAAGGAGATGAACGGATTCTGTCCATCCCGACTTTAAGATTCGTGTGCTACCTTTAATAATAAGAGTTTATTATTTCATTTTATTTCATTATCTGTCACACATTATGCACTAGATAAATTTAATTATAAAAAATACATAGAGGCCATTTCAGGAAAAATGGTTAACATCAAAGTTATAGCTGTGCAGTCTAGTGTTTTTTTAAATTGGTTTCAACCAATTTGGGTCACTAGTCTTACCACAGCACACACAATGGTTCAAGCTATACTGATGAAGATTTTCTAGAAGTTAAATTACAACCAAACTAAAATCTCAAATAGGCAAGTGCACCTATCGAAATATAGTATAGGAATGTCGTATTCGACTCGGGGCTGACGAGTACTTGTACTCACAAGAAAAGCTATTATCTTATCGGACGGAAAAGTTGGTTTTTGTTTTAAAACGGAAAAGGAAAAACTAAGCGTTAATCTAAGAAATAGAAATACGATTTTGAGGAGGCTAGCACTTGATCTAGAATTCCCTTGAGATAAAATAAACCTTCTTGTAAAATAAAGCAATGCGAGTTCTTATCTACTCACTCGACCGTGGAGGTTCCTAAAGTATAGTAGCGTCTCTCTCGAGCTCATGCTTCTAACTAACCTTAGGTTGATCGATTAAGACCTCTCGGCCAGTCGAAACCCCTAAGCTTGCTTTAGGCGGTGAACCCCACTATTGGATTTGACTCCAATCCGGAAGATTTACGTCATCCTCTCTCGAGAAGTGCATTCAACTCCTTTTATCTTTGAGTGATCTCCTCGTATCCGCAACCTCTCGGTCATTTAGGATACGAATCTTAGATCGAAGATCATATACGCGTAATATGAATTAGAAGAAATGAAAATCAAAGATAATTCGTAGCGAGTAAGATGAAGAACGAGACTTTTGATAAAAAGGAGAAAGATCTATTTTATTCTAAGGTTCATCAAAATCAAGTGCTAAATGAAAACTAACTACTCATCATAATTAGAGAATTACAAGATAAGAAAAGGAGAGATGTGATTAAATTGAAAAGCAAACTAGAATTGAAACTTACACAAAGTAAAACTAAGTTAAGAAATGTAAATTGCAGTAAAATAAAACAGCAACTACAGGATTCCTACTCCTAAAATTCTATCCAATTCGACCCCCTCAGCATCTGCAGCTATCTGGAATTTAAAGGAAAATTTATGTTTGGTCACGCCCTAGGTCACGCCCGTGACCTAGGGCGTGTCAGGCTCGGAACCGTCGTCTTGAAACCCCGGGAACGTTGTACGAGAAACCGCCAAAATCTGATAACTGATGGGTCACGCCCCTAGGTCACGCCCGTGACCTAGGGCGTGTCACGGCTGCTTCTGGAAACGGCGGTGTTGAAGCCAAAAATGACCTCAACAAATGTTCACGAACCAAAGTGCAGTCAATGCCTACTTCTCTCAAACCTCGACCCCTAACAGGTTGCTAAGGCCCTGATACAGACCCAAAGCCTCAGCTGGGAGGTCCCACCACACACCCGGAAGATCTCTGAGAGCTTCCCCTCCAAAGCCAAATGCTGGGCTGGGAGCTCTTCAGAAGGCACTAGAGTTAGAGGAAAATGATCAACTTGCCTTCCAAAGAGCCCTTATGGGTCTTTTTATAGTCTTCCTTTGACCTAAAAATACTGAAATACCCCTGAGGGGTCTGCCAATAGACAAATCCCGCTGTCCTTCAAAGGGCATTTGGGTAATTTTACCTCGGGATAATATATTATAAAATAATCCTCTTTATGAGCGCCGGGCCCCACCACGTGGGCCTACTTGGCGAGAACCCTGGCCGTGAAGGCTCTCGCTGGACCCCCCACTGGGCCAACCTTGGCGAGACCCCTTGCCAGGGAGGTTCGCGCCCCTCACGGTCTTGAAACTATCGCGACTGAAGGCTTACTTAGAGCCTTCTCGCCTGCCCTGGGCGGGAGCTTTCCCTAAGGCGGGAGCTTCCGTAGTCAGGCCCTCTGCTTCGGTCGGTCGACGATCTCTCCTGCCGAGAGGTCGACTATCTGCCCTGGTCGGTCGACGATCTCTCCTACCGAGAGCTCGACTTTCTGCCCTTGTCTGTTGACGATCTCTCCTGCCGAGAGGTCGACCATCTGCCCTGGGCGAGAGCCCCTTCAGGGCGAGAACTCTATAAGTATGTCTTAGGGCTGACCCAGGGCTAACCTGAGCCTAGCCCAATTCCTCAGTGGTGTCTCCGGGTCCCACCCAGCGAATATGGGGTTGTACACAATCCCCGCTGTTTTCGAGCTAGCCCTGCGCTCGACAAGACAAGTCCAACCCCCAAAATATTCGCTGGACACGTGCCCGCCTATCGAGGGAATCTTTTGGTGGGTCCCACTGCGGCTATAAATATGTACTGATGGACGTCCATACGCCCTGCCCTTAAAATACGACTCTCTGACTGAGCTCTTGCCTCCAGGATTCTCGCGCGAGCTCACCATGCATCCCAAGCGTGCTGCCAAACCGCTTCCGCAGGACCTCCAAGACCGGTTAGCCGCTGCCCAAGCGCGGGCCTTGGCTAATTGTGCGGCGGTGGCTCCATGGTTAGCGAAAAAGACTTCAACCGCCGGGCCTTCGGAGCCGAAGAAGAAGGAAAAGAAAAGGGCGAAGGCGGTCCGGCGGGACCTTTCTCGCGAGAACAGGGATCCTCCTTCCCCCACTCCCAATCCTGCCGGAGATTCTTCCCCACAGAAGGTGAGCCTTTCGCCCGCGCCTACCGAGCTAACTGTACATTAGATTCGATGATTAAAGTATGCTTTCGCAGGAGTCCGCTCCCGATAATGACGCCGAAATTCCGCCCAGCTCTTCGAACCTACCCGCTCATCTCCCCGAGGGCCAAACACGGGTCTCGGAAAGGATTCCTCCCGCCGAGACCGGAACGATAGGTACATCCTCCCTTGTCAATATTTCAACCAGACCCTTTCTTTTCTGAACCGTCTTCTCGCAGTGCCAGCTCCCGCCGACCCGGGTCTATCCACCCGGGAAGATGAGACGAGAACCGCTGACGTGCCTCCCGCGGTGGCCAATCCTCTCCTGCAGGCGGGGGGGGGGGGGGGGGGGGGCGGCTTCTAAACCTTCCGCTACTCTCAAGGATGCTGATCGCCCCTTGAGATAAGACCACTCCCTTCATGCTTTCGGCCAGGCCGGGATCATCGTGCGCGAGCCCTTCCGCCCGGGGCTGGGCAAGCCTCTTCACCTCCTTTACGGAACAAACGGAGGGGCCGGGCCTTCTCGTCCAACTTTGGCTGACGGTTCTCGCCCAGCCGCAGGTATGCGAAAACTTTGTCGGACTGTCGATCGTCATGTCTTGACCAAAATTCTCGCGTGTTTCTTCCGCAGGTGATCCTGGCTTGGAAGTCAACGAGGAAGGAGAGGAAGAGGAAGAAGAAGACGAGGAAGAAGAGGATGAAGAGTCCCCCCTCCCTTCGTCTGGCGAGATAGAGGAAACCCTGAACAGTGCAGGGAGCGCGAAGGGGAGATGGAGGAAGATCTCGGCCATCCTGGCCAAGCTTGTCCGGCGAGACCGTGCCCATGCTGCCGCGGCGAAAGCGTTCCGCGAATCCGTGGAGCAAAGACTGGAGGCTCTGGAGCGGGACTTCTTCTTGGGCGAGACTGATTGCCCGCGCGGGCCTTCCGCCGAGTCTTCGCCAGGGAGGTGCATCTCGCAGATCCGGGACTACGCCAGGCGGATCAACCTTGGGTGTACCACGCTATCGTCTTACTTCAACCCGTTGGCTCCCCCAAGGACTAGGCGGCGAGAACGGGGACGATGGAGCTGGAAACCCTACTAGCCTTCACGCTATGAAAATGTATCTCTTTTTTTTTCTTCTCCCCTTGTTTCTCTTTTTCAACGTCTGTAATAGACATTATTATTAATTAAGTTTTTATCCAGCTTGCGCTAGCGAGAGTCTCGCTTCTACCCATGTCTCTCTTTTCCCTTTCCTTTTTATCGTTCTGCGGGGCTTTTTAATCAAGGCGCTTACCCCGATCTAGGATGCTTGCGCTGATCTAGGAGGTTCACGTTAACCCAGGAGGCTTGCGCCAGTCTAGGAGGCTTGCGCCGACCCAGGCAGTCGCGTCGAAACCCGAAGCGACCGTTTACCGCCGTCATCCTGAGGGGGAGAACCGAGGCGCCGTTAGCCCGGATTCTGACAGCTGTACTCCGCTGTCACTTTCTCTCTCCGCCGGATGAACTCATGATGACTTCGATTCCCTATAAATAGAGAAGCCCACCAACCGCATTTATTTCTCCGATCCGGAACCTCAGCCTTCCCTCCGCGCTCTCGCGTTCTTGCTTCCGCTTCGACTCCCCTATAGCTCTCGCTCTTAATCACAAACTAGCCATGCCTGGCGAGAGCAAGGGTCGCGCCCATTGCGCGGAAGCCTTCCAAAAACATCTCTTCCCTTCCTGCAAGCTCACCCTCGACGAATACAACGTGATCGTCGACCGCTACGTTCCCGCCGGCTTCTCGGCGCGGAACCCGGGGAATCATGACAGGGTGAATACCCCCGGGGCGGGAGAGCTTGCCATCCCCCTCGAGCATTTCGAGGTGGGCTTCCGCCTCCCCCTGTGGCCGGAGGTTCGGTTAGCTCTCCGCTATTATGGGGTGGTGCCCGCCCAGCTAAACCCGAACTCTGTCGCGATCCTTATAGCATTCATATGCTATATGCGATCCGAGAGGATCGAGTTTAGTCTGCCCATCTTCCGGAAGCTATTCAACTTCCGTGCCAAGGGGGGGGTAGTTTTCTTCTCCGGGCAACAGCTCGAGGTTACCGGTCTCGCCAATAAGCACCACCATTGGGGCGAGAAGTTCGTTTACGTCAGCGGGGACTTCGGCAACGTCCCGCTTCAGCCCGTCCAGTATGAAGACGCGGCCTACAAGCCGCCCGCTCTGGGATCGCGCGAGAGCGCAATCCTGGAATTCTTCGGGACCAAGGAGTTCGACGTCCCCTATCTTCTGCGGGACGTCGACTCCCTCCCACTTGTTCAATCGGGCGAAGGTACGGTCTCGCCTCAGATTCCCTTTTTCTATCAAAGATTTTCTTGCGCTGAAGTGCTAAAGCGTTTTTACTTTGCAGGAGAGCGGGAGGTCCCTCTGCGCCAACCCTTCGCCGCAGGCCGGGGTGTCGAGGGTCTGGCAGCGAGAGGCCCCCTTGCGCTCACGGAGGCTAGCGCCAGCGCCTGCCGAGAAGATCCAGTCCCTTCCCTGCCGCCAGCGGCCAAGAAGCGGAAGGCCACCCTTCCTCCTCTCCGCGCGTTGAAGAGGCCCAAGCCTTCTGCCGTCGACAAGGGGAAATCGTTGGCGGTCTCGCCCGTCCAACCTCCTCCTGAGGGCAGGTCCTTTGAAGCGATCCTTCAGAGGGCCAGTGAGATGGACGCCGCCGCCGCCGCCAAGAGCCGTGCCGAGGCTTCCGCCAAGAACACATCGGCCGTAGGCGAGGCTGGGGGAGAAGTGGTTGCCGCCGAGACCTCCGCCAACGTCCCGCCCCAGGAGGTGCCGAGAGGGCACCGGAACTTTGGTTTGGGCGTTAGGTACGCCGACTCGGAGGGGAAGCCCCAGATGGAATGGGACCCCAAGACAAACTCAATCAGGGTTTCGACCCTCCTTCCCCGATGGGCGGAGGGGGAAAATGTGACCGGCGAGGCCTTCTCGCTTGGGTATGGTCTATACAGCCGGGAAGATGCCAGCGTGTTCGACCAGACGCCTACCCGCCTTCTAGCCTTCGACGCCACTCGGGCCGTAATGCGCGGGTTCGAGCTTACACATATGTGTGCGCGTCGAAGCATCACCATTGACAAGAACTTCACGGATATGCGCAAGGCGAGGGAGGACGCGATAGCTCGCGCGCATGCCGCGGAAGAAGAACTCGCGAGAGCTCAACAGGATCTCGCGGATGCCAAATTGGCGCTGTCTCTGCGCCCCGCGACCGAGGTAGGCGAGATCCTCCTGAACCCTTGTACCCGTTTCCTCGAAGTTTCTACTGTGTAACGCGTCTAGACTAAAATCTTTTCCCTTTTGCAGGATTCCGCCCAAGTCAGGGAGATTCGCGCAGAGCTGGCCAACGCGCGCTGCGAGAGCGTCCTCCTGAGGGAACAGCTCCGCGCAGAGCTGGCGAAGGTCCCACCCCCGGAGCTAGATGAGAGGTTGCGGAGTCGCTACCTCTCGGAGTATGACGTCGATAAGCTGCTTCAAGCCAACGCTCAAGCGACCGTCAGGCTGACGCTCGAGACGCTGCGAGACGTCGAGCTGCTCCGGGAGGACGGCGCGACCATCGACGCTCGCCAACTTCTCCCTTGGCTTTACGACCCGGTTCCCAAACCCCCGGGCGCGCCGGACTCGCCGCTCTCAGATGTCCCGAGGTTCTCTACTGCTGTTGACGAGACGTCCGGGGAAGGCTCTGTCGATGATTCAAGCGAGAGCACCAGTGGGGACTATAGCGCGTCCCCCTGAGGTGTCTTTTATTTTGAATATCTTTTTGTAATGAGCGAGAACCTCCTTCTGTAATTAACTTTTTTATAAAGTAATGTCTCATTTTCATTTTTCATTTCCCCTTTTTTTTTTATTATCCCTGCGTGCTTTGAAAGTATATTATTCTGCCGAATGACCTCCGCGCGAGCTTCCGCCGAGACCCTTAGTCTCTTTAGGGTGACCTTCCTTAGAGACCAGCTAGGCGGGAACCTCGCATCGTCGATTGAATCGTCCTGCCTGGGCTCGCCGGGAGCTTTCTTTTTGCGAGAGCCTCCTTTTGCCGAGACCTTTGCTGGCCGAGACCTCTGGGCCGGGATCCTCACTGGCCGAAACCTCCGGGCCGAGACCCTTTAGGGATTTGCCCCCGGTCTAGGTCAGGGTCCTGCCCACATATTTTTCCGACCAATCAAACCCCTACCCCGCCGGCGAGCCGTTGGACCTGCTAGCTTATATGGGCGCCTGCGCAGCGGGTCTACCGGGGTTTGAGCCGAGCTCGTTGTAACGTAGTAACCACCAATCAAGAACCAAGAATCAAAAGGTCAAGGACTCCACCTATCCCCCGCAGGCGAGCCTTCAGACCTGCCAGCTTGGTGGGAGCCTGCGCAGCGGGTCTGCCTGGGGCCGAGCCGAGCTCGGGGTGTCGTTGAAGTGGCTAAGAACAGAGTATCGCAAGGGCCAACCTATCCCCCACAGGCGAGCCTTCGGACCTGCCAGCTAGATGAGAGCCTGCGCAGCGTGTCTACCTGGGGCCGAGCCGAGCTCGGGGTGTCGTTGAAGTGGCTAAGAACAAAGTATCACAAGAGCCAACCTATCCCCCACAGGCGAGCCTTCGGACCTGCCAGCTAGATGAGAGCCTGCGCAGCGGGTCTACCTGGGGCCGAGCCGAGCTCGGGGTGTCGTTGAAGTGGCTAAGAACAAAGTATCACAAGAGCCAACCTATCCCCCACAGGCGAGCCTTCGGACCTGCCAGCTAGATGAGAGCCTGCGCAGCGGGTCTACCTGGGACCGAGCCGAGCTCGGGGTGTCGTTGAAGTGGCTAAGAACAAAGTATCACAAGAGCCAACCTATCCCCCACAGGCGAGCCTTCGGACCTGCCAGCTAGATGAGAGCCTGCGCAGCGGGTCTACCTGGGGCCGAGCCGAGCTCGGGGTGTCGTTGAAGTGGCTAAGAACAAAGTATCACAAGAGCCAACCTATCCCCCACAGGCGAGCCTTCGGACCTGCCAGCTAGATGAGAGCCTGCGCAGCGGGTCTACCTGGGGCCGAGCCGAGCTCGGGGTGTCGTTGAAGTGGCTAAGAACAAAGTATCACAAGAGCCAACCTATCCCCCACAGGCGAGCCTTCGGACCTGCCAGCTAGATGAGAGCCTGCGCAGCGGGTCTACCTGGGGCCGAGCCGAGCTCGGGGTGTCGTTGAAGTGGCTAAGAACAAAGTATCACAAGAGCCAACCTATCCCCCACAGGCGAGCCTTCGGACCTGCCAGCTAGATGAGAGCCTGCGCAGCGGGTCTACCTGGGGCCGAGCCGAGCTCGGGGTGTCGTTGGAGTGGCTAAGAACAAAGTATCACAAGAGCCAGCCTATCCCCCACAGGCGAGCCTTCGGACCTGCCAGCTAGATGAGAGCCTGCGCAGCGGGTCTACCTGGGGCCGAGCCGAGCTCGGGGTGTTGATGAAGATAACCAAACCTCTCCCCCACAGGCGAGCCTTCGGACCTGCCAGCTAGATGAGAGCCTGCGCAGCGGGTCTACCTGGGGCCGAGCCGAGCTCGGGGTGTTGATGAAGATAACCAAACCTCTCCCCCACAGGCGAGCCTTCGGACCTGCCAGCTAGATGAGAGCCTGCGCAGCGGGTCTACCTGGGGCCGAGCCGAGCTCGGGGTGTTGATGAAGATAACCAAACCTCTCCCCCACAGGCGAGCCTTCGGACCTGCCAGCTAGATGAGAGCCTGCGCAGCGGGTCTACCTGGGGCCGAGCCGAGCTCGGGGTGTTGATGAAGATAACCAAACCTCTCCCCCACAGGCGAGCCTTCGGACCTGCCAGCTAGATGAGAGCCTGTGCAGCGGGTCTACCTGGGGCCGAGCCGAGCTCGGGGTGTTGATGAAGATCCCTTCAACCAGGCCTATTCTATCACTGAGATGAGGGATCATAGCCAGTTAAAACTAAAACATAAAGATTGCCTATTCAGCGACAGTCAACATTTTGAAATAAACTTATTGAAAATGCAACAGTTGTTTACAACACTACAATCCTTCTTTCCCTCTTACGGGTAGAAGCGCTTCAGGTCATCACCACTCCAGGTGTGACTCAAGGTCCTTCCCTCCGCGTCCTGGAGATAGTAGCCTCCGTTAACCAGAGCCTTCTCTACTATGTAAGGCCCTTCCCAGCTAGGGTTGAGCTTACCAACCGCGGCCGACCTTCCTGCAGCGTCGATCTTTTTCAGTACCAGATCCCCCTCGGTGAATTGCTTGACTCTGATGTGCTTATCGAAGTACCGAGCCATTCGCCGTTTTATTTCTTCTTGTCTGATGGCAGCAACATCCCGCAGCTCTTCCACCATATCTAATGAGAGGCGCAACCCTTCCTCATTCTCCAACCTCCAAGCTTCGCTTCCCTCACCTGCGGCCGTGATCCTTGGGGACCGAACCTCGAACTCCACCGGGAGGACAGCCTCGCACCCATGAGAGAGCTTGAAGGGGGTCTCTCCTGTGGCCGTGTTCGGAGTTGTTCGCAAGGCCCATAGGACGGAAGGGAGCTGTTCCACCCAGTTACCCTTCAGGTTCTCCACCTTCTTTTTGAGCAAGTTGACAATGACCTTGTTCGCCGCCTCCACCTGGCCATTGCTCCGAGGATGATGGACAGAGGCGAACCTGAGATCGATCCCCAACTGGGTGCAGAAGCTGATGAATTCTTCACTGGCAAACTGAGGTCCATTGTCTGTCACTATCGCTTGGGGCAATCCGTGCCTGCAAATGATTTCCCCCCAAACAAAGTTTCTGATGACCTGGGAGGTTACCTTGGCTAACGGCTTGATCTCCAGCCATTTGGAGAAGTAGTCAATCATCACTAGGAGGAACCTCCTTTGCCCGCTAGCTGGAGGGAAGGGTCCAACCAGGTCCATCCCCCAAATGGCGAAGGGCCATGGCGCCGTGATGCTTCGAAGTCTTTGGGCGGGCAAGAGCTGGAGAGGAGCATGTACTTGGCACTTCCGACACCTTCTTGCGAATTCAGCTGTATCCCTCCTTATGGTCCGCCAGAAATATCCCTGCCTTATCACCCTTGCTTCCAATGTCCTTCCCCCTGAATGGCTGCCGCACTCTCCAGAATGTACCTCTTCCAAGATCCTCGGGACTTCCTCTTCGGTTACGCATCTCGCGAGGAGCCCTGACAACATCTTCCGATGCAAGCTCCCTTCCAGCATCAGGTAATGAGCCGCCTTGTGCCTGAAGCTCTTTGCATCCTTGACTTCTTCCGACAGTTCTCCTGTGGTTAAGAAAGTCACCAATGGATCCATCCATGAGGACCGCCGATTCACCTCCATCAACTCCCCCTCTTCAATGGCTGGTCGGAATAGTTCGGTTAGGGTACCTCCTCCCCGAGGCCCGAACTTCGCCAGTCGATCAGCTGCCATGCTTTCCTCCCTGGGAACATGTTGAATAGAAAAAGAACGGAAACCTCCAATAATAGTTCTTACCTTTGATAGATATCTTGCGAGGGTAGGCTCCCGGGCCTCGAACTCGCCTCGGATCTGCGATGCTACCACCATTGAGTCGGTGAAGGCCTCCACATCCTGGATTTCCAGCTCCTTTGCCAAGCGGAGGCCAGCTATCACAGCCTCATACTCCGCTTGGTTATTGGTTACAGGGAAATGGAAGGTCACTGCTTGCTCTATGGTAACTCCCTGAGGACTTACCAACACCACACCTCCTCCCAGGGAGTGCCTTCCTGAGGCCCCGTCGACCACCATCTTCCACGCTTCTTGCGGCTTTGGTTCTTCGGCCTCCGCCTCGGTAACATAGTCCGCCAGGAAATCCGCTACGGCCTGGGCTTTGATAGAGAGCCTCGGGACGAAAGAGATGTCAAACTCGCTTAGCTCGATGGACCACTTGGCCAACCTTCCTGAGTGTTCCACCCCCTCCAAGACCTTGCGAAGGGGATGGTCCGTTATCACCCTAATCGAGTGTGCTTGAAAGTAAGGGCGAAGCTTCCTAGCTGAGATGACCAAAGCATATGCTAGCTTCTCCAGGATGGGGTATCGGAGCTCCGCCTTTTTTAAGATTCGGCTGACATAATAGACAGGTAACTGCTTCTTCCCCTCTTCCCTAACCAAGACGGAGCTCACCGCCTCTCCCCCCACTCCTAAATACAAGGCTAGGTCCTCCCCCTCCTTCGGGCTTTGAAGTAACGGAGCTTGGGAGAGTTGCCTCTTCAGCCCCTGAAAAGCCTCTTCACACTCGGCCGTCCATTCGAATGCTTGGTTGCCACGAAGTACTTTGAAGAAAGAGGAACATCTATCCCCTGACCGAGAGAGGAACCTGCTCAGCCCGGCCAACTTCCCGGTCAAGCGCTGGACCTCCTTGGCGTCGCGAGGCGATTCTAGGTCTAGAATAGCCTTAACCTTATCGGGGTTGGGTTCTACCCCCGCGGGAGTCAAGAGGTGCCCGAGGAATTTGCCGCGACTAGCCCCGAAGACGCACTTCAAGGGGTTCAACCTCATCTTGAACTTCCGCAGGGTGGCAAACGTTTCCTCCAAGTCCCGCAAGTGGGAAACAACACACTTGCTCTTGACCATGAGGTCGTCCACGTAGACCTCCAGGTTCCTTCCCCTTTGATCTCGAAAGATTCGATCCATCATGCGTTGGTATGTTGCCCCTGCATTCTTCAATCCGAAGGGCATCATCTTATAGCTGAAGCATCCCTCTCTTGTGATGAAGGAAACATCCTTGACATCAGGAGGGTGCATCCGGATCTGGTGGTAACCTGAAAATGCATCTAAAAAACTCATAAGAGAAAAACCAACGGCTGAGTCAACCAGCGCGTCGATTCGAGGCAAGGGGTAGCAATCCTTGGGACATGATTTATTCAATAAGGAAAAATCAATACACATGCGCCATTTTCCTCCTCCCTTCTTTACCATTACCACGTTGGAGATCCAGCCTGGATACTGGATCTCTGAGATGAAGCCTGCGTCCAGGAGCTTTTTGACCTCCTCTCGGATGGGGGCTTCTAGCTTGGTGGCGATGGCCCTCATCTTTTGGCGTATGGGGCGGGCTCTGGGATCCAGGTTCAAGCGATGACAGGCCACGTCCGCGTCGATGCCCGGCATGTCTGCCGCGCTCCAAGCGAAGATGTCGACGTTGCCCTGGATGCAGGCTCGCATCCGCTCCTGATCCTCAAGGCTCAAGCCTCCGCTGATCCGAATCCTTTGCGCCTCCCCCGCTCTTGTGAGCACCTCCATCTCCACCACCTCTTCGGCCGGCTCCAGCCCCGATCGCTCCCAACTTACCCTTGCCTCTTCCTGCTCAAACTCGAGCTCTTCTCCCCCAACCTCATCAACTTCCATCGCCTCCTCCAGGCTCTCCTCCTGCCTCTGCTCTTCTTCATCCACCACTTCTATTGCCTCTTCTGGGCTGATATTCCCCAACTCCTCTGCCTCCGCCATCTCCTCAGCAACCTCCATCGCCTCTCTCAGGCTTATCTCCTCTTCCTCAACTCCTTCCTGCTCAGCCATCTCCCTCTCCAACTCCTCTGCCTCCTCCATCCACGACACGGTGTTAACCGCCGTCACATAGCACTGCCTTGCCATCTTCGGATCCCCCCTGATCCTAACCTGCACCCCTCCATTGTTGAACTTGAGGCATTGGTGGTACGAGGAGGGTACACAGCGAAAGGCGCTGATGAGGGGGCGCCCAAAGATGGCATTGTAACTGCTCGGGGCGTCCACGATTACGAACCGACAGTTCCGTGAGACGCCCCCAAGTCTCACATGCAAGCCTACTCCTCCTTCCACCTCTTTCCTTTCGCCGGAGAAGCCAAAAAGCGGTCCATCAGAAGCCAGGACCCTTTTTCCTTCCACCCTCATCTCATCGAAAGCCTTCTTGAAGATCACATTCACCGAGCTCCCATTATCCACCAGTATCCGGGAGACGGTGTAGTTCTCCACCGCTGTCTGGATCACAAGCGCGTCGCAGAACGGGTCCTCGTAGTCTGGCATATCCGCGGATGAGAAAGTGATCTTCTCCTCTGGGGGGGGAGCCTGGGAGGTCGAGGCGACCCCTCGGCGGAACATGGTTTGAAGGCTCCCCTTGCGGGTGGCCTCGATCCCCACCCCCCCGTGGATCACTCCGATCCCTCCTCGGGTCCCCACGTCAATCCTGTCTTCACATCTATCCTCCACCTCTTCCCGCTGTACTTCCACGATCCTTACGGGCGGATCCTGCCTTCCGGCCCCTCTGGCCCCTCTGATCTCCAGAAACTCTGGGCAGGTGGCCGTTGCGTGACCTTCCTCCTGATGGAAGTCGCAATAGGGCAACGCCACCCTGCCCCCTCTTCCTTCTCCTCCTCCCCTTCTTCCGGCCCCCCGAAATCTTCTACCTCTTCCCCTTCCCACCTCCATAGCCTCCTGCGGCGGTGGGAAATGACCCCTTGGTCCTTGTCGCCATCCTCCCTGCTCCAGCCTTCTTTGCTCCCGGAAGTTATCTCTTCCCTGAAGTCCTCCCTGGCCCTGGGGGCGACCCTCCTGAGGCCTCCAACCCAGTCGGTTGTTCGGCTCCCTGGCCCCCCCATGCTGTTGCCCCTGCCCTCGGGGCTCTTCTCTTCTCCTATCTTCCCTCGGCTCCCTCTGCTCCCTCTGCTCTCTCTGCCTTCCCGCCACCGGCTCCTTCACGTCATCCTCGGCCAACCTGGCCAGCTTCCTCGCAAACGCCGGGTTTGCCCTCTCGAAGTCTATCTCCTTCGCCGCCCTCTCCATGAGCTCCTCAAAAGAGAGGGGGGGCACTCTCTTCAACTCCATGCTGAAAAACCCTGGCCTCAGCCCCAGGGTGAAGGCTAGCATCAGCGCATACCCCGGGACCTCCTGGACCAGGAGAACCTCCTCTTGGAACCGGTCGACATAGCGACCCAACGTCTCCTCCGGCCCCTGCCTCACTGCAAACAGGCACTCAACCTCCTTCTTCCTTTTCTTCGAAGTTGAGAATCTCAACAGAAAACCCCTCCGCAGATCCTCAAAGCTGTAGATGGAACTTGCCGGCAACTGGTGGAACCAGTCCCTGGCCTTTTCTTTCAGAGTGATGGCAAAAAGCCTACACTTGAAGGCATCCGACATTTGCCTGATGGACACCACGTCCTCGAACCATTGCACATGCTGGACCGGGTCATCCTTCCCGGTGTAGTAGGTCATGTCCGGCTCCCGGAACCCCTCCGGCACTGGAGCCGAGACAATGAGCTCACTAAAGGGGGTCTCGCCCCCTGCCTGGCGAGAAGGCACGTCTCGCGACCTCGGTTGGCTGGACCGATCCGCGAGACCCTGCCCAGGGAAGAGTTCCCGCACCGTCGCCTCCTTCTCGCCCAGATCCGCCGGAAGCTCCTTCTCGAGACGCTGGCCTGGGAAAAGCTCACGCGCGGCCACGTCCCTCTCGCCTGCCTCCACCGGGACCTCCTTCCCGGGGCGCTGCCCTGGAGCGTTCTCGCCTAGCAGCGGAACCACCTCCACCGGAACCTGCGGCGTCTCCCACTCGTTCCTTGCCGAGAAGGCCAAGTTGATCGTCTGCATGACTTCTCGCCTGAAGTCCTCAAACATTTTCCTCGTCGCCTCGTCCACCCGGGTGGGGGATCCTCCCGCGCCTGATCCTTCACCCTCGCCTCCTGCCATGGGACTTAACTCAAGATTTTCTTGCACCAACTGCTTCCACGCTCACCGCACCAGAACTGTTGAAGCCAAAAATGACCTCAACAAATGTTCACGAACCAAAGTGCAGTCAATGCCTACTTCTCTCAAACCTCGACCCCTAACAGGTTGCTAAGGCCCTGATACAGACCCAAAGCCTCAGCTAGGAGGTCCCACCACACACCCGGAAGATCTCTGAGAGCTTCCCCTCCAAAGCCAAATGCTGGGCTGGGAGCTCTTCAGAAGGCACTAGAGTTAGAGGAAAATGATCAACTTGCCTTCCAAAGAGCCCTTATGGGTCTTTTTATAGTCTTCCTTTGACCTAAAAATACTGAAATACCCCTGAGGGGTCTGCCAATAGACAAATCCCGCTGTCCTTCAAAGGGCATTTGGGTAATTTTACCTCGGGATAATATATTATAAAATAATCCTCTTTATGAGCGCCGGGCCCCACCACGTGGGCCTACTTGGCGAGAACCCTGGCCGTGAAGGCTCTCGCTGGACCCCCCACTGGGCCAACCTTGGCGAGACCCCTTGCCAGGGAGGTTCGCGCCCCTCACGGTCTTGAAACTATCGCGACTGAAGGCTTACTTAGAGCCTTCTCGCCTGCCCTGGGCGGGAGCTTTCCCTAAGGCGGGAGCTTCCGTAGTCAGGCCCTCTGCTTCGGTCGGTCGACGATCTCTCCTGCCGAGAGGTCGACTATCTGCCCTGGTCGGTCGACGATCTCTCCTGCCGAGAGCTCGACTTTCTGCCCTTGTCTGTTGACGATCTCTCCTGCCGAGAGGTCGACCATCTGCCCTGGGCGAGAGCCCCTTTAGGGCGAGAACTCTATAAGTATGTCTTAGGGCTGACCCAGGGCTAACCTGAGCCTAGCCCAATTCCTCAGTGGTGTCTCCGGGTCCCACCCAGCGAATATGGGGTTGTACAGGCGGGAAGCTGAAAACGGCGGGAGTAAAAGTGGTCTTCAAGAAGGTGTCACGCCCCCTAGTCACGCCCGTGACTAGGGGCGTGTCTTGCTACAACGGAAATCTGGCGGCAACGGCTGGAATGGCGCGCTAATGTCTGGTAACTTCCTTGACACGCCCTGGGTCACGCCCTTGACCCAGGCGTGTAATTTTAATCTGACGTGGCACGGTTAGCTGTTCTTCCACGGCCCGTCACGCCCCGTGTAAGGGTACACGGGCGTGTCACATTTCGACACGGGCGTGTCAAGCCCGGTCGACGATCTTTTGGCGCGGTCGATGGGCTCTGGCTGCAGGCTTGGTTATCACGTGTCACGCCCCTGTGTCACGCCCAGGTAGGGCGTGTCACAGGGCGTGTCTAGGCAGAAAACGAGAAAATCCAGTTTTGTTCCAAAATATATATATCAGCCCTGCAAGGTTAAAAATCAATTTATTGGAACATATAAATATAAAATGTAGAAACTTGTTACTTATAAACTTAATATTATAAAATTGATATAAAATATCTATTATTAATATAAAATAGAGAATAAAAATATAGAAATAATTTAGAGTTATCATATACCTAGGGTTAACCAGACATAAATTTTTGTGCTCTGACTAAACTACTTATCTAAATGCTTTGAAATTTGGATAATAGGTTAGTCCTATCTATATCTCAAACCTGTCCAAAAATGCCAATTTTTGAAATACATTTTTCTATAGTTTTAGAAAATATTTAATAAATCATGTATGATTTGATTAAGGGGTCTAATGACCTTAAAACCACCCAATATTATGGTGGGATACCATTAGGGTCATGACATGGCTCTGGTAAAAATCGCAGCCCATTTGGGGTTGATTTGCGTAGGGAATGATGTGACCAATCCTTGGTCCATAAAGGGGAAATTAGGGCAAAGGTTGTTTGATTGTTTGAGTGGTAAATTCTCATCCAAAAGTGATGAAACCCTGGCCAGAGCCTCAAGGTCCTCTAAAGCACCCCCTCAAGAGATTTTTAGTGGTTTGGGGGTGGAGATGCCAAAAGACCCTAGTATAGGCCTTAGGGTTGAAGTTTGGGGCCTATTGAAGGACATGGGGCTATATTTCCTTGGATGGTCTTGGAACTTTGTTGTTGAAATCCTAGGGTAAAAATAAGCCCTAGAAGAGTTGTTGTAGGGTCTTTAGGAGCATATGCCCTATTGAAATAGATAAGGATAGTTTAGCGCACATTGGTCCAATATTTAATTACAAGCTCAAATAAATTTGGATATTAATGAAACATAGGCAGTGATCTTAATTAGATGATATTATTCCCTTCAAATTTTGTTGTGAATTTTAAATTGATAATTTTTGTACTTCTTTCGATAACTCTAACTTTGATTCAATCACAATATAATTATTTTAGAGTTGTTTGCTAATTGAAAAATTATAAAACTTGGTTAGGAAACATTTGAGGACACAATCATGCTGTGCGAATTTTTATATATTTATTGGAAGAATTTTCATATAGGAACCTTCATAAGTACCCATTTGTTGAATATTTTAATATAATTTATTTATGTGATTAATTGGAGCTAGAAAATCATAATTCTTTGTCAGTAGCCTTTTCTAGTTATCTTTATCATTTGGTAATTTTCCTATAATTTTTTGATGAATAATTCTATTATTTCCCTATTTACTTTAATATTGAGATTATTTATTTAAAAATTTTTTAGAGGTCAAAAACTTTTTTGAAAATTGGGATTTTTGATATTTATGGTTATTTTGATGTTAACAAATTGTTATAATTTTTCTAAGGCTATACCTAGTCAGAAAAGTGTAGTTGGTGTTCAAAAGCATAGGTGGCCGAATTTTGCAGAAAATCTAATATATAACAAATAAAGTAGAAAAATTATAATCTTCTGGAATTATTCATATAGTATCATGATAGACCCCCAATAATAATCTTAGTCTAGTTGGATGATTACTTAGAGTATCACCTATCATGGACACCATGTTGTTCATTAGGTCTGCACATAATAAAACCGTAGAAATAAGGTAACATGTAGGCCTTTGTATAGGAAGGTGAGATAGTTGGAGTACCTGGTCTTGTTGATAATGAATAAGGTCACCAATGGAAGGCTGGTAGTGAGAGGCTAGTTTACTAGAGGAAAGGTTGTCCTCGGGATCGACGGTGGATCGTCTTTCTCTAGAGAAAGAGTCTAAATACACTTAGGGTTAGTTCATGTGTAATGCCAAGAGTGTTTGGACATGGGTAGTTACCAACAATAATAAGTACCTTGCAAAAGGGAGCTTTGGGATTCATCCGATCGTAGTTCCTAGTGCCGTCGAGAGCCCTTCACAGGGAATGCCCTGGGCAGTGCAAGGTTAACCTTAAACCGTAAAAGAAAAAAGTTTAAGTGCAATTAATAAAACTAGGGCTTCACCTTACCTCACCCCGATGACTCGATAGGTTAGCTTATTTGGTTTGTCCGAGTGGTAGGCTCGGGTGTGGCGGAAATGGGCAAGTTAGCCCAGTTAGACGAAGGCTCGGAAGGTAGTTGTAACAGACAGGTTAGTCCGGGGAGCCGATGGCTCGGGAATTCCTGGCTGCATTTGCATAAGGTGGTGGGTCTTCGGTATTTGATGGTTGTTCACACCGACATAGATATGATTACTCAGCGAGTGTGGTTTACACTAATCGAAGGAAAAGAATGGCAGGTTTGTCAGTAATAGTACATGGTAACTCTAGAGTGTCCTTAAGAGGCATACATAAGGGCTATGCCTGGTAGTGTGAATACCATCCTAGGAGTGGGGTGGCCCAACCCACTATCTCCATTGGCCACTACAGAGGCTCTTGGAAGTGAAGCTATCTTCCAGAATCGGAGAACTAAAGGTATGTCCGCAAAAAGTCGTGTGTGTGTGTTGCACTTGTATGAACATTACATTAAAACTGCATAACATAACATAGCATGCCATTATTTCATTTAAACCCCTACCCCTATCGTATAAATTGGTATGAGATTTTTTATAAAATAGGCCCTACAAAGCGACCATTTAATTTATAAGTTTGTTTGGGCATTCTTATAAATTAAGTTTAACTTTAAATATAGCTTTTTCTCTTTACCTTTCCTTTATTACTGCTCTACTTATTATAGAACTGCTAGTTTAGACTCTTGTATATGGTATACTATATGAACTGTTGTATTAAGACAACTGTAACCTGCTTTTTTTTACTCTTCACCATCAAATATTTCCTATCATTCCTCCCGCACGATACCTAGGAGCCACAGGGGGAGGGGTGGGGGAAATCAAGCTTAGTATTTTGACTAACGGTCGGTGGACCAAATATTTTAGGAGCCCCGAATGGGGGACATAGAGCAACGGTAGGAGATGCAACACCAGTGGAGTGAGATGCACAGGGAGGTGGGCTAGTATAGTAAGGGAACAACAGATTCTGGCTCTATGAGTGTTAGTTTTTCTTAGCTGCCACGAGAGTGTTGTAGTAAGGTCATGATGCATCGGGCTCGAGCCCATTTATATTTCTTCTTCTATCGTTGTTATTCTGCTTTTCTATCAGGTAGACTTTGCGGAGATTTTCATGCTCATTTATATATCTATTGTGAATTGTGGACTTGAACTAATTACCTCCTTTCATGTACTTCTACTTCTTTGGTGATTACTAATGCTTGCAGGATCGACATTTTGTAGTGACGACCTTTCAGAGTGTTAGTGTCATCGCAAAATGGCAATTCTGGGCGTAAGTCCCGGTAGCGTAGCAAAAAAAAGTATGGCGTCTTACAAACTAAGAGCTAACATCGATCTGAAGATAAGAAGTCCACAAAATCCTAGGATACCCCGTACAAGCTTAGTTTGAGGATAAACTAGCAGCAGAAGCAATGGTGTGCCCATCAGGGAAATCACATGCAGAAGTCCACTTTTTGATTAGTTCCACTTGTACATTAACTTACAATTTGAATTTTCCTTTGTTGCCTGCGAGTAAACCCTACCCCTAAATAAGGTATACCTAAGGCACAGAACAAGTTCCAACACCTCCGGATCTGACTCCGTTCCAGCAAATGGAGATGGGGAAGACACTGATAGCTATTCTGAAGGCCTTCTGGAATCAGCAGGCTCCGGCTCCTCAGCCAAATCCTGAAGCTAACTGGTTGTGCATCTTCCGGTGTCTTTCTCCTACATCATACCTCAAGATGGAGTCAACAGTCCATACAGAGGAGTGGTTGGACATTATTTACGAGATGCTGGCTGAGATTCGTTGCCAAACGGAGGAGGTTGTAGCCTTGGCAGCTTCCTGCTTGGAGTGACATGCGAAGAGATGGCGGAAGTCACAATTATAAACCACCTTTGTTGGAGTGGATTGCACACACATTTCCTGGGAGGAGTTCAGAGCAGCTCTATTAGGGCATTTTATACCATAGTCGGCTAGGGATGAGTTGGAGGATAGGTTCCTGCAGTTGAGGCAAGGTAATAGGAAGGTTTTGAATACTACTGGGAGTTCACACATCTAGACCACTTTGTAGACTCATACCAGCTGGTTGACACGATCTATATGAAGAGGTTGTATTAGGGTCTTCACGATGACATGAGAAAAGCCCTCCTCTTCATTTCTGATGGGAGCTTGGCCAGGATCTTGGAGATAGCCAAGAAGCTGGAGGCATACAAGCTTTTATTCCAGGGCCGGAAGGGACCGACTAATGACTCAGTGATTGGTGGCAGGAGAGACCAGCCTAGAGGTCGTGTCATAGTGGAAAGGAGTAATGGGGGATCAACCCTGACAGGAGGACAGCCAGGAGCAGAGGAACAGGTGGTGTTAGCTCTTCATCCCTTACAGATGCGGGTGATGCCGAGGCCAGTGGAGGAGGCACTGACTTGTTTTCGGTGCAACAAGCTGGTGCATATTCGGAGGAACTGCCACATGATGGAAGCACCTCCACCAGCACTTTAGGATGCCCCACCTACTCGGTAGTTTAGTGGTCGAGGAAACGGCCGAGGATGTGGATTTCAGGCCCGAGACCGCAGACAGGATAGAGGGCAGGTATATGCTTTGGATTTGGCAACACATTGGAAACCGGAGCGTGTGATATCAGGTACGCTAGTGATTTTAAGTGCCTTTCTTGCCTAGAAGCTAAATTACATGAATATAGAATTATAGAATTAGCGAAGAATCCGAAACTAGATATCCTAGAGGAAAAAAATTATCTAACTCTGGGATAGTTATGGTGTGTGGCAATCCTTCCCACACCCTATTCGATACGGGAGCATCACACAATTTTGTCTTGGAGTAGTTTATCATTGACTTGGAGTAGATTAGGAGCTTTGATGGAGTCATCAGGATGGTGCGTCTCCCCAATGGGATAGAGTTCGAGTCTACGAACAAGTGCATTCTGGGAGTGACCATTGATGGTGTTACCTTTGAGGCCCTGACAACGATCTTGAGGATGCTGAATTTTGATCTCGTCCTGGGCATGCCATGGCTCACTTGGAACCATACTCAGATTGATTACCCAGCAAGGAGGGTCGTGCTGAGATACAACGATACTTACCCGACCTTCGAAGGTATTGTCCCAGCTTCTAGCCTTCAAATCTCTTCTATTCAAGCAATCAAGGCCCATCTGTAGGGAGACGAGGTATATCAAGTGCTGTTTGAGATGGAAGAGGCCAAGGATTCCAATGTTAGTATCTTGGTTGTGCGGGACTTTGCCGATGTATTTCCAGAGAAGTTGTCATGGTTGTCGCCACGTCGAGAGAAGGATTTCCAGATGCAGCTCGTATCGGGGGCTAAGCAGGTATCCAGAGCTCCTTATTGGATTGCCCCGAAAGAGTTGGTGGAGTTTCAAAGCCAGGTATAGGAGCTAGTGGAAGTCAGATTTGTCCAGCCAAGCTCTTTGCCATGGGGAGCTCTGGTACTGTTCGTGAAGAAGAAGGATGGGACACTCCGACAATGCATTTACTATTGGGAATAAAACAGGCTGACGGTCCTGAACACGTATCCTCTGCCTAGGATTAATGAGTTATTTGACCAGTAGGGGGAAGTTCTCTTGTTTTAGAAGCTGTATCTGAGGTCAGGATACAACCAGCTGTGGATTCAGGACGAGGACATCCCGAAGACCGCTTTCAATATTAGATACGGGATATATGAGTTCCTCGTGATGCCTTTCGAGCTCATAAATACACCATCCGTGTTCATGAGCTCGATGAATCGGGTATTCGAGGCCTATATGGACGTCTTCATCATAGTATTTATTGATGAAATCCTCATCTATTCGAGGACCGAGGAGGAGTGCATCATTTGGAACTAACTTTGGAAAGGCTACAAAAGCATATTCTGTATACGAAGTTCAGCAAGTGCCATCTTTGGCTGAAGGGGGTGGCTTTCTTGGCCTATATTATTAGTGATGCAGGACTAGCAGTGGATCTGTCAAAGATTTAGGCAGTACGGGACTGGCCACCATTGAAGACGGCCACTGATGTGAGGAAGTTCCTAGGACTTGTCGGTTTGTAACACCCTGAAACTCAAAGGAGGGACGGGTGAGGTTTTAAGCCAACTCTGGGACTTGGAGCAGGTGTCACGGGCGTGTCACGGGCATGACACGGACGTGATACGGGCGTGCCACACTTGGGAGTTTTCTGAGTCATATACACGGGTCATGATACGGGCATAGACACGGGCATTTCACATGTGACACGGGCGTGTCGGGTGCCGTGTCGCAGGCCGTGTCCTCCTCGGGAAACAAGTGTTGGCAGTTGTGCACGGGCCATGACACGGGCACAGACACGGGCGTGTCACTTGTGACACAGGCGTGTCGAGTGCCGTGGTGCAGGCCGTGTCCTTCTCGGGAAAAGAATGTTGGTCGTTGCACACGGGGCATGACACGGGTCGTGACACGGTCGTGTCGCATGCGACACGAGCGTGTCGGAGGCCGTGTCGAATGTCGTGTGCTGGTTTTAGAGTCGGTCGAGACGGCGAATGGGTGACACGGCCATGCATACGGCCGTGTTGCAACCCGTGTTCGGCCCAGATTTTGTATTTTAGGCCTAATCGTGGCCGTCCGTTTTCTTGTCTTAGGATCCGATGGCTGGGATTGGTCCTGAGGGGCTTAAGTCTAGGAATAGGGTTTAGAACCCCTCATTTCCCTTGGTTGACTCTCTTTCTAAAGTTAGAGAGAGTAGAGAGCTTGGAGGTAGAAGGAGAAGCTAGATCCGGTCACCGGCGGGGCTTCAGAGCTCCAAATCGCGAGCCATCTTCGGATCCGCGGAGGCAAGGAGACTGCGGCGCTTTTCATCCGCGTAGATTTTCATGGCACCGCGGAAGAATGCAAGGGAATCGATTTCTCATCCTAGGGCATGTGAAACCCTCTTTTCCTTTGCATAGGAAGCCAGCTCTTGCGAGTGAGCGAAGAGTTGGAGCGTTCCTTGGGGTAGATATATGAAGTCCCCCTTGTATAGAGTCCGTTTGCGAAAACGGGCATAGTCATTATGTGTGAAGCCGTTCCGGACAAGTAGAGCCAGATCGGTGATGTTGCATGGCATATGAACCGGGGAAGACTCCGAGTGTTTGGGCGTTTTTCGGGTTTTCTACATGGTAGATTGCAGCAGGGAGCCTTGGGGATTAACTCCAAGGTGCACCCTAAAAACTGGGCAAAAGCGTTTTTGCCAACACGATGGTCGGGGAGCCAACTTTAACATAACCGGGTTATGTGATTGTTGTGGCGGAAACGGGACTCGGTGAGTCTTGACCTGCGCATATGGCTTAAATTATCATTGTGGAATGAGCACGGGTTAGGCGGAACCGTACCCGATCTATGTCGTTTGGTGGGACCGTTGGCATGGATGAGAGTCTTCGGCGGTCTATGGCTTAAATTGTCGTGACCAAGGCCATGAAGACAAAATGCTGATATGATTGGCCGTCCAAGGGGCGGTGGTGGAACGGGAACGTCTATGGCTTGAATTGACGTGACGTTGGCCAGTTCGCTGTAAATGTGCCCTGTGTGCACGAGGTGTGTGGTCGTGCGAGCCTACGCCTGTGTTGGAGTGTGTTACACTATTTTGATGGCCTATACTAATGAAGTGCAGGGAAAGAGCATCGCCGCCCTGATTTTGGGGGCGGGATCATTATAATTGGTCAGCATAGCTGACCGTTGCTTTTGTTTACCACCGAGCGGTGGATTGTTGCTTGCAGGTGCAGCGGAGCCGAGCGGGAAATAGCGGGCTAAAGCCCAAGTTGCTGAGCCGTCCCTCGAAGGCCCAATTTTTAGTGTTTCATTGTAATCATGTGTGGCCGGCATGCGAGCCGAAGTATGAAAACACTTTTATATCAAGCAAACTCTGTAAGGCCTTAAGGCCATTTCTATTTCTGTGTATTGAAACATTCTTGCGGGTGTTTTTGTAGTGGACATTCATGCTTTTTGCTGGGTTCTTTCATTTTGCAACTTAATTTTAATGCTTCCGCTAGGTGCTGTGTAGGACGTGTAATTGGTTGAATACTTTCAACGCGTAACCAACCGGTCTGTCCGTAGTATATGGCGTCGGGCCCCGGTCAGACATACTGCTATATGCTATGTGACGGATAGAGGTGTTACAAATTGGTATCAGACTACTGGTTTCGGTCAAACTTAAATGAAATCGTGGGGGAATTCACTTTAAGGGGTGGTGAGCACATGTGTGTGCGTCATCATTATAACACGAAAAGAACCCATAAATGTCCACTTAGGAATGAAAATACACATGTTTGAGGAACCTGCGTGTTCCTATAATTGCTATTTGCAATAGTTTTTGGTTGCTTATCGATGTTTTGCACGATTATAGGTGACCAGAAGTGGTGCTGGGCCGTCAGAATGGTCAGGTTCTGAGGCAAGCAGTGTGCCAAGTTAAGCGCCTGCAACACCTCTGTTTGCCGAGACCATTAGATTGGTGGCAGAAGCTGTATTTGCTATGATTAATGCGCAACCTGTAAGACAGGTGCAGCAGCCTGCTCCTGCGGGGGAGAAAGTGCCGCTCCAAGCGGCGGAGCCTAGAAGGGTTGAGTAGGTGGCGGGGGAGCCGGAGTTGCCTCGGAGAGCAACTGAGAGACAACTTAAGAATGTGATGGGCTTCCATCCACCGGTGTTCTCGGGAATGGGAACCCCGACCCAGGCTAAAGATTGGCTCTCAAGATTCAATAGGGTCATGACAGCGACAGAAACGGAAGAGTGGCAGAAGACCACAAAAACGACGTTCCTTTTGGATGGGGACGCAAGGTTATGGTGGGAAGGTCTAGAGCTACACCAGTTGAGGGGAAGGCCATTGGCTGAAGTATCTATGGAGGAATTTTCGAGACTTTTCATGGCTCGATACCTCCCCTCAGCGCAGAGGATCGCACTAGAGAACGAGTTCCAAAAGTTGGTGCAAGGAGATAGATCTATAGACGAGTACCTCCACGAGTTTACTAGGTTAGGGAGATATGCTAGCGCTACCTTTGCCGATGAGGAGCGAAAGACTAACCGCTTCTATGAAGGGTTAAGAGATGAGCTGAGGTTGCTACTGTCAGGGCCCATGGCGCAGGGTTTCCTAACCTTGGTCAACTCGGCCCGGTCCTTGGAGAAGGACATGAGAAATGTGCAAGCTAAGAAGGAATCTGGTGGGAAGAAACCGGGGTTTAAGGCCCCAACTAGGTCGAAGTCGGGCTATCGAAGATTCTACAAGAAGGCTAGGACTTCAGGTCTAGCCCTTTCTGCAGGTGCCTCGGGGACAACTACCAATCGAACCCCGGGCGCTTGTTTCACGTGTGGAAATACAGTGCACTTTTCCCGCGATTGCTGGAGCGGACGCCCATGGTCCGAGAGGAAATAAGGAGCTACCTACGAAGAGAAGGACAAGGCGGTGGAGTCAACCGCATCCCACTATGCTCCGACTCAGCCTAGAGTCTACAACTTGGGCCAGCATGAGGCCATTAAACAAGCTGACGTGGTGATAGGTACGAGTTAATTTATAGTAAGTTAACTTAGATACTGTTGTTTATTGCTTGTTATCCTAATATGGTTTGCATAGGCTTTGTTTTGATTAGCGATAGTCCGACACGGGCACTGTTCGATACGGGAGCTTCACACTCCTTCTTGTCCGAAAATTTTATATCGCGCATCGGAGTCCATTCTTCAATGGCGAAGGACAAGTTGGATGTGCTACTACCGAATGGGTGCTCGATGCGTGCGGACAGAGTGTGCGCCGTAAAGGTTCACATAGGGAACCAAGAGTTCGACTTGCTAGCGTCATTGCTGCCGCTAGTAGAGCTCGACGTTATCTTTGGGATGGATTGGCTTTCGGAGCAGAAGGCTTGGATTGATTGAGACCAGAAGGAGGTCAAGCTGGGTGTTGGGCGGGGGACAACATTCGAGGGACTCAAGGGGTCGAGCAAGACTCTGATGTCTGCTCTTTAGGTGGTAAAGGCAGTTCGTGCTGGTGCAGAGCTGTTCTTCGCTTTAGTGGAGGCTGCCGAGCCGAAGTCCACGTTGGATTATATCCCCGTGGTATGCGAGTACCCAGATGTGTTCCCGGATAGTCTTCCCGGAGCCCCACCGCAGCGAGAGATTGATTTCACCATCGAGATCGTGCCGGGTGCCAAACCCGTGTCACGTACTCCATATAGGTTGGCGCCTAAGGAGATGGAAGAGTTGAAAGTTCAGCTAGAGGAGCTGATGGAGCAAGGTTATGTGCATCCAAGCTCGTCGCCTTGGAGTGCACTGGTCCTATTCGTTAAGAAGAAGGACGGGAGTATGCTACTGTGTATCGACTACAGAGAGTTGAACAAACTGACGGAGAAGAACAAGTACCCCATCCCGAGGATTGATGATCTGTACGATCAGTTAGTCGGATCGTCGGTATATTCTAAGTTGAACTTGAAGTCGGGGTACTATCAGTTGAGGATAAGGGAATGTGATATCCCGAAGACGACATTCAGCATAAGGTATGGGCATTTCAAGTTCACGGTCATGCTGTTTGGACTGACGAATGCGCATTCAGTGTTTATGGACTTGATGAACAGGACGTTCCGAGATTTCCTGGACCGCTTTGTGATCGTCTTTATTGACGATATATTTGTGTACTCGCAGTGCGAAGAAGATCACTTTAAGCACTTGCATCTGGTGTTGGAGACTTTGAGGAGGAATGAACTGTATGCGAAATTCTCCAAGTGCGAGTTCTGGCTACCCTCAGTAGCGTTCCTTGGTCACATTGTTAGTGGGGAAGGTATAGCGGTGGATCCGGCGAAGATCGTAGCGATACGAGAGTGGCATGCGTTGGCTTATGTCGCGGAAGTCCGTAGTTTTCTCGGGCTTGTCGGATATTACAGGCGCTTCGTAGAGAACTTCTCGCGGATAGCGCTACCTCTCACGAAGTTGACAAGGAAAGATCAGAGATTCTTGTGGACGTAGGAGTGCGTGCAAGCTTTTGAGGAGCTGAAGAGACGGTTGACCACGGCGCCAGTGCTTAGTTCGCCGAGTGGGACCGAGGGCTTCGAGGTTTATAGTGACGCCTCGGGTAGTGGGTTGGGTTGTGTGCTGTTGCAGCATGGGAGCGTGATAGCTTATGGATCGCGTCAGCTAAAAGTGTATGAAAGGAACTATCCGGTCCACGTCTTGGAGTTGGCGGCCGTGATATTTGCACTTAAGCTGTGGAGGTACTACCTATACGGCGTAAGAGTCGATATATATACTGATCACAAGAGCCTGAAGTACATGTTAGATCAGAAGGATCTTAACATGAGGCAGAGGAGGTGGATGGAGTTCCTAGGATTCTACACCTTCAAGATTCATTATGTACCCGGGAAGGGCAATGCGGTTGCTGATGCGTTGAGTCGCAGGGCTCCCACCCAAGCCAACTGGTTGTCGGTGCATGATGAGCGGCTGATACGGGAGTTGGAGGATCTTGAGATCTATTGCGTTGACAAGCAGACGAGCGCTAAAGCAATGTTGAACTGGACAGAGGTCCAGTATGACCTGGCTGACCGGGTTTTGCAGGCATTGGATGTAGATGACTCCATGAAGGAGCTTATGGAGGCAGCGTCGGATGGGTCAAATTCCCAATTTTCAGTGGAAGATGGGTTGTTAAGGAAGGATCATCGGTTGTGGATCCCAAGCGGGAGTAACCTACCAGCGAAGTTGATGTACGAGGCTCATCATACCAAGTACTCGATCCACCCAGGGAGCACAAAGATGTACCGTGACCTCAAGAAGTTTTTTAGGTAGCCGGGGCTTAAGAAAGACGTATCGTTGTTTGTGGCTAAGTGCCAAACGTGCGCCTTGGTGAAGGCAGAGTGCCAAAAGCCGGGTGGATTCTTGAAGTCCTTGCCTATACCGGAGTGGAAGTTCGACGACATATCCATGAACTTTGTGCATTGGTTGCCAAGGTCGTAGAAGGGGAACGACGCCATTTGGGTGATCGTAGATCGGTTAACTAAGGTGTCGCATTTCATTCCACATAGGAAGGACGACTCGGTGGAGAAGTTGGCGAAGTTATATGTTGACAATATAGTTAGACTGCATGGTTTGCCTCGCAGCATTGTGAGTTATCGCGATGGGCGTTTCACGTCCAATGATTGGAGGTTTGTGCAGCAGATGCTGGGGACAATGTAGAAGTTCAGTACAGCCTTCCATCCGCAGACGGATGGGCAGACCGAGAGAGTCAATAGAACGATGGAGGACATGCTCCTCATATATGTTCTAGACTTCGGGAAGCATTGGGAGGACCACCTGTATTTGGTGGAGTTCGCGTACAACAATAGCTACCAGACGAGTATCCAAATGGCGCCCTTTGAGGCCCTATATGGTAGAAAATGTCGCACGCCGTTGTCTTGGTTAGAAACGGGTGAGGCAAGGTTGTGCAAGAAGCAGGAGGTGGAGAGTGCTACCTCATTGGTGCGGATCATTCAGGAGCGCTCGTTGATCGCTCAGGAAGGACAGGCGAAGTATTACAATGCCAAGCACCAGAACGTGGAGTTCGCGGTAGGCGATTGGGTATACTTGAAAGTGAAGCCGTTCAAGGGGGTTTCGCGAGTGAGATGCTTGAAGAAGCTGAGCCCAAGATACCTTGGACCTTTTGAGGTTCTGGAGTGAGTCGGCGAAGCGGCGTACCGTTTGAGGCTATCGTAGGAGTTAAGTGGGCTAAACGATGAGTTACACATCTCTGTATTGCGGAAGGCGGTGAAAGAGCCTTCGCAGGTGATCGCAGTTGATCAAGTACCGGTGGACGAAGGTTGACGACTAGGGTAAAGCCTGTTCGTATCGAAGACTCTGAGGTCAAGAGGCTCCATAATAAGGAGATTCGGATGGTCAAGGTCCGGTGGGACAATTGTGGTCGGGAGGAACTCTCTTGGGAGCGGAAGCAAACTATGCTGGAGGAGTACCCAGAGTTATTCCGCTCAGGTACCGTTAAAAGTTTTAAGTTCCTATTGCTTTCCTTTAGTAAATTTCGTGGGCGAAATTCTTTTAAGGGGGAGAGGGTTATAACACCCCGAAACTCAAAGGAGGGATGGGTGACGTTTTAAGCTAAGTCTGGGACTTGGAGCAGGTGTCACGGGCGTGTCACGGGCGTGACACGGGCATGACACGGGCGTGACATGGGCGTGACACGGGCATAACACGGATGTGCTACTCTTGGGAGTTTTCTGAGTCATGTACACGGGTCAGGACACGGGCACAGACACGGGCGTGTCACATGTGTTACAGGCGTGTTGGGTGCCGTGTTGCAGGACGTGTCCTCCTCGGGAAACAAGTGTTGGCAGTTGTACACGGGCCATGACACGGGCACTGACACGAGCGTGTCACTTATGACACGGGTGTGTCGAGTGCCGTGTCGCAGGCCGTGTCCTTCTCGGGAAAATAATGTTGGTCGTTGCATACGGGGCGTGACACGGGTCGTGACACGGCCGTGTCGCATGCGACACGGGCGTGTCGGAGGCCGTGTCGAATGTTGTGTGCTAGTTTTAGAGTCGGTCGAGACGGCAAATGGGTGACACGTCCATGCACACGGCCGTGTTGCAACCCGTGTTCGGCCCAGATTTTGTATTTTAGGCCTAATCGTGGTCGTCCGTTTTCTTGTCTTGGGATCCGATGGCTGGGATTAGTCCTGAGGGGCTTAAGTCTGGGAATAGGGTTTAGAATACCTCATTTCCCTTGGTTGACTCTCTTTCTAAAGTTAGAGAGAGGAGAGAGCTTGGAGGTAGAAGGAGAAGCTAGATCCGGTCACCGGCGGGGCTTCGGAGATCCAAATCGCGAGCCGTCTTCGGATCAGCGGAGGCAAGGAGATTGCGGTACTTTTCATCCGCGTAGATTTTCATGGCGCCGCGGAAGAATGCAAGGGTAACAATTTCTCATCCTTGGGCATGTGAAGCCCTCTTTTCCTTTGCATATGAAGCCCGCTCTCGCGAGTGAGCGAAGAGTTGGAGCGTTCCTTGGGGTAGATATGTGAAGTCCCCCTTGTATAGAGTCTGTATGCAAAAACGGGCTTAGGCATTGTGTGTGAAGCCTATCCAGACAAGTAGAGTCAGATCAGTGATGTTGCATTGCATATGAACCGGGGAAGACTCCTGGTGTTTGGGCATTTTTCGGGTTTTCTACGTGGTAGATTGCAGCAGGGAGCCTTAGGGATTAACTCCAAGGTGCACCCGAAAAACTGGGCAAAAGCGGGTTTTTGGCAACACGATGGCCGGGGAGCCAACGTGAACATAACCGGGTTATGTGATTGTTGTGGTGGAAACGGGACTCAGTTAGTCTTACCTGCGCATATGGCTTAAATTTTCGTTGCGGAATGAGCACGGGTCAGGCGGAACCGTACCCTATCTATGTCGTTCGGTGGGACCATTGGAATGGATGAGAGTCTTCGGCGGTCTATGGCTTAAATTGTCGTGACCAAGGCCATGAAGACAAAATGCTTATATGATTGGTCGTCCAAGGGGCGGTGGTGGAACGGGAACATCTATGGCTTGAATTGACGTGACGTTGGCCGGTTCGCCGTGAATGTGCCCTGTGTGCACGAGGTGTGTGGCCGTGCAAGCCTACGCTTGTGTTGGAGTGTGTTACACTATTTTGATGGCCTATACAAATAAAGTACAGGGAAAGAGCATCGTCGCCCCGATTTTGGTGGCGGGATCGTTATAATTGGTCAGCATAGCTGACCGTTGCTTTTGTTTACCACCGGGCGATGGATTGTTGCTTGCAGGTGCTGCGCAGACGAGCAGGAAATAGCGGGCTAAAGCCCAAGATGCTGAGCCGGCTCTCGAAGGCCCAATTTTGAGTGTTTCATTGTAATCATGTGTGGCCGGCCTGCGAGCCGAAGTATGAAAACACTTTTATATCAAGCAAACTGTATAAGGCCTTAAGGACATTTCTATTTCTGTGTATTGAAACATTCCTGCGGGTGTTTTTGTAGTGGACATTCATGCTTTTGGCTGGGTTCTTTCATCTTGCAACTTAATTTTAATGCTTCCGCTAGGTGCTGTGTAGGACGTGTAATTTGTTGAATGGTTTCAACGCGTTACCAACCGGTCTGTCCGTAGTATATGGCGTCGGGCCCTGGCCGGACCTACTGCTATATGCTATGCTACGGATAGGGGTGTTACACGGTTACTGCCGGAAGTTCGTAGCCGGATTCTCCTGGATTTCCCTCCCGCTCACATCTCGGAAGAAGAAGGAGACTCCATTTGTTTTGACGCCACAGTGTGAGGCTGCCTTACTTGAGTTGAAGGGTTGGCTTACCTCATCCCCTATCCTTTCCCTTCCATCTAGGAAGGAAGGATTTCAGGTTTATAAGGATGTGTCATATCAGGGATGGGTTCCATTCTAATTTAGAATGGGCACGTGATTGCTTACGCCTCCTGCCAGTTGAAGAAACATGAGCAAAACTACCAAGTACAGGACTTGGAGATGTGAGCAGTTATCTTTGCTCGGAGGATCTGGCGGGACTATCTCTATGGTGTCTACTGTGATATTTTCTCGGATCACAAGTATTTAAAGTAGGTGGACACACAGAAAGAGCTGAACATCCGACACAGACGTTGGGTAGATTTTTTGTCAGACTATGAGTACATCATTCACTATCATCCTGGGAAGGCAAATGTGGTGGCAGACGCTCTGAGCCAGAGAGCCACCATATCAGGAGCAAAGCCATAACTGATGGCTATGAAGATGGTATAGATGTTGGAAGATATGCAGATATCTCTGGTATCCAAGTATTATCTAGAGCTATACAAGGAGTATGTGACATCGATGAGCACCACTAAGTGAATCTTGGATCGCGTCTGGGACGGGCAGAGGCTGGATACGAGGTTGGAGCTGATTTTCAGGTACTTGGAGGAAGGAACGGGAGGGGATTACTCTCTGAGAGATGGACATCTATGCTTTAGAGACAGAGTTTATATACCGATAGGAGGACTAATTCGGGAAGATATCATGACTGAGGATAACTACAACATATATTAAGTGCACCCGAGGATCACAAAGATGGAAGCAGATCTGAAGAGGACTATATATTGGTCGGTCATGTAGAAGGATATTACATACTTTGCGATATAATACGAGGCTTGCCAGCTCGTGAAGGCAGAGTGTAAGAGTTTGGCAATTTTATTGCAGCCACTTTCGGTACCGGAATGGAAGTTTGAGGATATTGCCATAGATTTCATACATGGGCTACCTCGATCTAATGTGGGGAACGATTCGATCTGGTTGATCATCGACATATTGAAGAAGGTGGCCAGGTTTATTCCAGTTAGAAAGCATGCTCTGGTCGAAGATCTGGTGCGGAGATTTGTGGAGCAGTTTGTCTGCTACCATGGAGTGCCCAGGACGATCATGTCAGATCAGGATGCACGGTTTACGTCCAAGGAGTGGATGTCTATCTAGGCTTACCTGGGCTCTCGGTTGAAGTTCATCACAGCCTTTCACCCTCAAACGGATGGGCAGACAGAGCACACTAACCGAACACTGGAGGATCTTCTACATTTATGTATTTTGGACCGTAGAGGGCCATGGGAGAGACTGTTGTCGCTGATCGAGTTCTCCTATAAAAAAAGTCATCAGTCCAACATAGACATGTCCCCTTATGAGGCACTATATGGACGGAAGTGCAGGACCCCATTATCTTGGATCCAGGATGGGGATCCAAAGGCACTCAACTCGGAGATCGTGGAGGACACAAACGCTCAGGTGAGATTGATTCGAGATAGAATGCTAGAGGCCCAGAGTATACAGGCCAAGTACTACTATGCACAGCATCCTCAGGTTGAGTTCCATATGGGGGACTAGGTTTTCTTGATGATATTTATGTTGCATGGAATCTCGCAGGTACCCAGGTTGAAGAAGCTTAGTCCGAGATACTTGGGGCCTTATAGGATCCTGGAGCGGGTCGGACCCTGGTCTTACAGACTATAGCTACCATCGGAGTTAGCGGGATTACACGATGTATTCCACATTTCTTCACTTCAGAGGGCTCTAATACGCCCCGAGCAGTTGATTTCCACTATAGATGGCCCGGTTGCTTCTAATCGATCAATCAGCATGAAGACGATCATGATCGATGGCACAGTAGTGTGGGTCTTCTGACACAAGAAGGTTTTGCTAGTCAAGGTCCATGTGGAGGAATCATTAGCAGGAGGAGTACACCTGGGAGCATTGGGACCTACTACAGTAGAAGTACCCAGATCTATTCGAGTCAGGTATACCTTAAATTTTTAGGGATGTTACATACTTTTACTTAACTAGATACCCAGTAGGACTAACCTTAATTTTGGGGACGAAATTTTTATTTTTATGTATTGGGATTTGTAACATCCCTCAAACAACTAGACCCCTAAGAGTGGTTTTGTCATGACCTAGGAAGCAAAAGAAGCCAAGTGAACAAATGCATGAAGGTGGAAATAACCTTGGTCTGCCTATAGCACAACCTCATCACCAAACCTAGGGTTTAACTATAGGGCTTTAACTTGATTCCATAACCCCACCATAGCACTCCCAACCCTAGGGGAGGCCAATGGATTTCTAAGGACCCATTGGGTCAACCCAAGAGGTCAATTTGACAAAAGTCAACCCAAACTCTAATTAGGTCAAATTGCCCAAAGTTGACCTAATTGGGCTACACCAAGCCACAAGTTGACTGGGGTGATGTCAATGGGATCATTTACACCCCATTGGGTCAGTGACATCACCCAAAATGACCTAGGGTTTGGCTTAAATGGCTAGGGTTAGCCAAGCCATAAAGTGGAGAAAAGGATAGCTCAAGCCCAAGCCACTTGTGCTAGGTCCAAATTGAGGTGGCCCACTAGCCTCATGAGGTTTATAATTACATAATTAGCGATTCATTTTCTTGAAATAGTGAATAGGAGAGAGAAATCTCCACTTCCCCTTTAATGGAGGAGAGAGAAAGTGAAGAGAAAGAGGCCATTCATGGCTAAGGAAGGCCAAAGGTTTGGGGCAAATTGACCCTAGATTGTGTTGGCCGAAAGATTCACCAGTCCATTACAATTAGGAGGAGATCAAAGGTTTTTCTCGGCCATGACATTGGATAGGGGAGAAGAATTTAGTTGGCCGAAATTATCAAAAATGGCCATTAATGGTGCATTGATGCTTGACCCCTCCCCACATCCATTTTATTATTTTAAAAGCTTCACCAGGATATTTCCACTCTGATCCTATAGAAATCGAAGCCTCTTGCTTTATTGTTGCAAAGCATCGAGCGTGTTGAAGCCGGAAAACTGACTCCTCCTAGAGTTCGAATCTAGAGTTGCATCACACACCTACTCTTCCTGAAACCCTTTCTTTACGTGAATTTGGGAAGCTAGAAATAGACTGTGGGCTTCATCCTAGAGGTACCACCTCTTACCTGGAAGAAATTGAAGTTCTTCTCCTTTATAGCCAGTGCTGAGCTAGGTTCCTTAGGGGAAGAAAAGCAAAAGGATCAACAACCTCTTCAAGGAACCTTATCGGCGTATTTATAGTCCTCTGAGTTTGACCTGCCAATAACCAAAATTAACCGACTTGAAATTTCCAAAATACCCAGGATTGGGTCTGCCAACAGCCAAACTCTGCTGCTCTGAAATGTTATACGCAGACCACCAAGGGCAAAAGAGTAACATTGTATGAAGTAAAAGAGTAAAATCCCCCCTTGGATAAGAAAGTAAAAAAACATCTTTTCTCACATGGCGAGTGGGAACATAACCGACGGCCAAGGGGAACCTATCTGCTCGTCTCGCGAGTCCCCTGCTTTGCGTGATGTGTCTCGCCACAAAGAGCTAGCACATGCCGCAGGATCCATCTCGCCGTTCCCGTCTCGCCTAAAACGTTTTTCCTCTTTTTAAAGAACCGATGAGTTGGGCCCAATGGACCTACTCTCCCCTGTAGTCTCTCTTCCCATCTCGCCCTTACTTTAGCACTCTTCCTTGAGTCACCACCTTTGAGCCAAAGGTTGTACAAAACCCCCTCTCTTTCTGAGGTTGCCTCAAGCTCGGAAAGAAAGTTAAACAGAGGCTCGCGGAATTAAAGTTCATTTATGAGAGAATCTTTTGCGGGGCCCTCTCCTAGTCCTATATATATGCGACACTTATCCCAGTATGGAGAATGCCCCCTCTCTCATCTCTTACTTTCTACCACCAACAGCATGTCCCATAGTCAGAGTTTTCGCGAACTCCTCGCGATGGTGCGTAAACAAAACAAGACCAATGTGGCTTCTATGACCCCCATTTTGGCTCATACCTCCGCCTCTTTACCGTCATCGTCTCTCCTAAAGAAGGTGAAAACCACCGGAACCCTCTTCTCAGTCAAAGGGTCAACTTTGACAACCTTGGAAATTTATGCCCCTCATTCTGCGTCCCTCGTGGAGAGACAGGTAAACTTTTTCTCTTTCCCCTCCCCTATTTCCTCCTTTCCATCTCCTCGCCCATATTCTCGCCTACTTACTTCATGCTTCTTCAGGGGGACCTCATCCATCTTCCCCAGCCTGCAAATCCTCATTATGCTACCGTCATCCATCATCAAGACTTTGACTCGCCTCAGCAATCCACCCATCCTAACTATGAAGAATGATGATCCCTCGCAACTCGCTCGGACTTCTCGCAACCCGGGTTAGTGAACTAGACTTGTCCTCTCACATTCTATAGACTTTCCTCCCCTTACATGGGGTACTTGAGGCTACTGGGCTAAACTTTCCATCTGATCCCTAACTTGCTCCTGCGCAGGTATCCAGGTCGACTCGGCAGCGGAGGACTCCTCTGAGCAGTCTGCCTTCTCACCTCCTCCTCGCCCAGATGAGATAGAATACTAACTGGTAGATCCCATGGATCTGGTGGAGATGAAGCGTAAGATGGCCTAGATGTTCCGAAAGTACATACGCATCATCCGCGAGATGGAACTAGACAAGAAGGCTTCCAACAGACGCATTGATGGGATGGAAATTGAATGCTCTCGTCTCTCTTTCGAGGTCGATGCCAATGTCGAGATAAATGAGACCGAGACCCAGTCCATCATAAAAGAGGTCGACCAGCAACTCCGTCTCACGCACTGCGGTCTTGAGGTCGTTCGTACCTTTCACATTCCCGGTCGGCCCCCGCGTATAAGGTCTCGCACGGGGGGGGGGGGGGGGGTGCGGAAGTTGCACATGAACTGAAGACCTTCCGTCTCGTCTCGCCTACTTTATAGTCACGCTTATTTAAATGTACTTTGTAATTCTGTTATTTCTATTAATCGTCCATCTTGTCTGTTTAACTACAACTTATTATTTATGCCTCGCGAACATGACGTCTGCCTCATGCGGAATGAAACTATTAATAATGCTATCATGTTGATTTCTTTCTGGCTAGTGGGCTCTTATTATAACTGCGTTTAATTGATTTTTCATTTATTTTGGCTCTTTGTAAAAATCCCCGTGGGGCGCCGCGCTTCGAAGTCAAGAGAGAGAAAATGAACCGTCGGCCAACCTCTTCAACTTCCCCCTTCATATTTTTCCTTCCCCCTTTTCTATTTACACTATCTGCTATAAATACCTCCCCCTAGGCCAAAGTGACTTACGCTTGTGCTACCCCCTCCCGTTGCTTCTTAGCTCCAGATCTCTTGTGTTTGCTATCTTCGAAAGAATTAAAAGCAACCGAACTAGCAATCCAATGAGGCAAGTATACCTATCGAATTTTAGCTAGGGGACAAAAGTGTCGTATTGAAATTATGGGAACTGTTGAGTATGCTTACTCACACGAAGACTATTAACTTATCGACGAAAAAACAGGAGTTTAGAGAAACTAATTGCAATTAAGGAAGTAAAGCTAATGCTAGAAAGAGAACTACTGCAATTAATTAAAGAGCTATTAAAAGCGATTATAATGAAAGGATATGACTATGAAATAGAAATGCACTCGATCAAGATTCACCTCGGCTAAAGACGACTAAGGTAAATGCGATTATAACATAAATTTAATAGAATAAAGGTCCTTGATCGTGGAGGTTCCTTAAGCTTCAACACGCTTCTCTCGAAGTCGTGCCCAACTGAGTTTAGGAAGGTCTGACCTAACTCTCGTCTAAATCGGAGGCATAAAACTCGCTTTACGCGGTGAACCCCACTATTAGATTTTACCCCAATCCGGGAGATTTGGACGTCTGCCTCTCTCGAGGGGTGCGTACAACTCCCATTACTCTTGAATGCTCACATCATTCAATCGGCCTCTCGGCTAGCCAAGAATCAAAGCAAAGGTGGAGAGTATATATCGATAATATACCTCCAACCCATGAAAAATCAAGAGTAATTCAAGGCCTAAACCTAAAAAGAAAAGGTTAATTAAAACATCATAACTTAATCGATCGAACCTCGGATCATCAAGATCGAGTACAAGGAGGATTAATTAATCATAATGGTAATGGAGGAGGGGGAATGTGTAGTAGAGCATAAAAAAGAACACAAGTAGAAAAGGGCACTTTTATTAATAAAAAGGAGATCTACACTTAGGAAAATGAAATTACAAGTACATGAAAATAAAATCCTATTCTAGCCCTACAATTAGCACTAAGCAAGAGAAAGATTAAAATAAAAGCTAAAGCAACTAAATACTAAACTAGGGTTAAGACTAAATTACAAAAGAAGAGAGGGAGAGAGAGAGAAAAGCATAAAAAGATTAAGAAACAAAGGGGAAGCACCTCCCCCTATCAACCCAAACTTGCTGAAATGGAAGGGGGGGTCTGAATTTATAGATATTTTCACGGGTTGGTCACACCCTCCAACACGCCCTAGGGGGGCGTGTTAGGGGGCGGGAAATGTACTGGGTTGACCTCGGGTTGTGGAATCTTGAAGGAGGGATAATTGCTTCTGTACGCTTGTCGACACGCCCTGAGTCACAGCCGTGTAGGGTGGGAGTGACACGTACGTCATGTCGAAATCATTGGTCGGAAATCCGTCAGCCATCAAAAAAGGCGATGTCACGACCCAGGTCACGCCCGTGATGGGGGGCGTGACAGTACTTTTGGCATGCTGAGCTGTAGCAGGCATTTAATGCGGAGGCAGACTTCGGTAAGAGGGCAACACGCCCCATGTCACGCCCTGGGACACGCCCTGGGAGGGCGTGTCAGGGGGCGTGATAGCAGTTTTTCTAGGTTTTCTATTTCTATCATCAGGAGTCCTCGGGATCAGGCAATACGCCCTAGGTCACGCCCAGGGTGGGCGTGATAGGGGGGCGTGACAGGTCATTTTTGACAAAAAAACTGGAAACCTGCAATAAGATAAGAAAAATTTAGTGGCAATAATATTTACCAAAAAACGATAAAAGATAATCTAAAAAGTCATGATTTGTACATTATAAACTAGAAAAATACGATAATAGTTAAGGCTACAAAACATATTATTAAATTCCCCCAAGCTTAAGTTTTGCTTGTCCCCAAGAAAAAATATAAAAACTAGATAATCATAAAAAAAGACTAATAAAGAAGTTCTAATTATGCCCACACAAGTACTATGCGAAATTCTAAGTAGGGAAAAGGTGAAACGTAAATCTAAAATGATTATTTAGGTATTGTAAGAATTTTATAAACTTTACTTAACGAAAATAAATCATCCAAAATTTTGATGAAATTCTTTAAATAGATTTAAGCAAAGAAACAAAATGAAAAACGCATTGTGTTGTTACTAGATCCAAGCAACGCATTATAATTATATCAATTAAATTAACAAAAATCTAAGTTTAAAACCAAAACTAAAATTGATTTAGTTTTCTTCTTTTCTTAGTTGTTAAATAAGATTCTAAAGGCGTGAATCAAAAGGACTTAAATAGAACAGAAACGTTTGGTTTAGGAATATGATTAGAAGTGGAATTCAAAGATAAACGTGAAGGCTTAAAATCACACTAAACCAAAGCTAAGAGTTTTAAAAAATTTCATTTAACATAATATATTTTTTTTCTTTCTTTTTCTTCTTTTCTCCATTTGTTTCTTTTTTCAAAACAAAGGCCATAAATTTTTTTTTTCATTCAGAATTGGCCAAATAAAAACAAACATATCTTTTGAGCATACTTTTTTCAAAAACTTTTATTCCAAGAAAATCACAAAATAACCTATCAAAATCACAAAAATATTTTATGAAACTCAAAAAGGCTAGTGTGATTCGATAGGTTGGAAATTTTGGCTTTGGTGAAAATGAAATGAAAAGAGGAGCTATCAAATGAAATCGGAAAAAAGGCTCAAAAGCGGCTAACTAGTGGTAAAAGTTTTTAGGTGGACAGGAAAGCTCAAACAAAAACAAAAACGGCCTAAATCATATTCACGCTTTTAAATTTATTTAAAACAAAGGTTTAAAAAAATTTCAAAAAGCAAGTCCTAGATAATAAAAGAAGATTGATGAAATTGCCTTGAAAATAGGAATAATAGGTTACTTGGATTGTTCACATCTACTACGTTATTCAAAAGTTGGCCTTACAAAAATTATCCAAAAACGAAAAGGAAAATAGCAGATGATGAATTTTTGAGAAAGTAA
The DNA here is from genome assembly GCA_039513925.1 of Platanthera zijinensis. Taxonomy (NCBI): domain Eukaryota; kingdom Viridiplantae; phylum Streptophyta; class Magnoliopsida; order Asparagales; family Orchidaceae; genus Platanthera; species Platanthera zijinensis. The sequence continues at coordinate 48,413,336 of CM077091.1, forward strand.
AGGAAATAAAGAATGAAAAACCATAATAGAAATGCGAGTTTTAGAAAAATATTTCACCTTAACATGCTACCGTGAATTAGAAACAAAGCATGGCCAACATTTTACTTGTGAAACATAATTAAAAAGGACAATTAGAAATATTATAATTAACTACGTTGTTTATAAAAAATTTTGAGTAAAATAGAAACAAAAACTAGGGGTACTATTTAAATACCAAAATGTCTAAACTTATTAAGGCAAAAACAAACAGCGTATATATATATATATATATATATATATATATATATATAATTTGTGAAATATTCTTTTTTTTATTATTTTGGAAATATTTTCTTCTCTTTTTTGGAATTTGAAGATATTCATTTTTTTGATTGATTTTGGAAATATTTAAGATATATATAAAAAGGAAAGAAAAGATATTTACTAAGCAAAAATGAAGGAGGAAGTCCTCCCCCAAGCTTAAAATGGACATTGTCCTCAATGGCTAAAGAAGGGGATTAGAGAAGAAGTGAAAAGTAAGTACAGAATTGAAAGACATAATTGAAAAATAGGTACTTCCCCGGATTTATTCGCTACGAAAACTGAGTGATGCCGCTCCCCTAAATGTCTTCTTTGGACTTCGTGATGGATTCAACAACGTTGGAGTAGGCGATCGCAGAAGGTTCAGCTTGTCAGAGCTGTCCGGGGAAAAAATTGTAAAATAAAGAAAACAGAAAAAGATAACTTGGGTTGCCTCCCAAGAGCGCCCTTTGTTTAAAGCGTCGTTTGAGCTCGGCACATCAAAAATAATATTGTCCAAAATTAATGTTGTCTAGAAATAAAATTGTTTTTAATAATAATAAAAAAAGTTCGAAGTTTTAGAGTTCGTGCAGCAGATACTTAATAATGTTTGGACTGACATCATCATCACCAGAGAAATAAAGTTTCAAACGTTGACTTTAATTTACCCTTATCAGGGTGCGAAATTAAAACAGCTCCATACGGGAAAACTTCTACAACAGAAAAGGGCCCAGACCAACGAGACTTTAATTTACCCAAAAATAAACGTAATCGAGAATTATATAAAAGAACTTGGTCGCCTCAGTTTAAATGATTTTGAATGCCTTAAGTGCTTATCGTGTAGGCGCTTCGTCCGCTCTTTATAAAGTTTGATATTTTCATAAGCATAAGAGCGCCACTCGTCGGGTTCATTTAGTTTAAATTTTCCAAGGTCACCGACAGAGTGAGGATCAAAGTTTAAAAATCTTAAGACCCAAAAAGTGCGGTGTCCTAATTCTTGGGTAGGGTGCACGATTTTACATAGACCAGCCGATACGGCGCACATCCAAGGGCGGTTTTGTACGTTGTTCGGTAGGCCCATAAAGCATCGTCTAATTTGGCTGACCAGTCTTTCCTAGAAGTTGAAACAGTCTTTTCTAATATTCTTTTTATTTCTCTATTTACTACTTCGACTTGTCCGTTAGTTTGGGGGTGGTAGGCAGTTGAAATCTTATGCATAACGCCGTATTTGGATTGGATTTTTGAAAATTGAGCGTTATAGAAATGGGAACCCCTATCGCTAACAATGGCACACGGCGTACCGAATCTAGAAAATAATTTTTTCAAAAACGTGACTATAACTCGGGAGTCGTTCGTAGGAAGAGCTTGGTCCTTTGCCCATCGTGATACATAATCAACGACAACTAAAATATACTAGTTTCCGAAGCTAGAAGGAAGGGGGCCAACCAAATCAATTCCCCAAAGGTCGAAAATCTCGCACTCAAGGAAATAATTTTGCGGCATTTCATTTTTATTTGAAATATTGCCCGACGTTTGGCAACTATCACACCTACTCACAAAGGCTTGCGCATCTTTAAACATGCTAGTCCAATAAAAACCCGCGCAAAGCACCTTGTGAGCAGTGCGAGCAGCTTGATAGTGCCCACATGTCGAACCTTCATGTAAATGTTTTAAAATATCAATTCCTTCTTCATAAGAAACACATCTCCTTATCACTTGATCCGCACAGATTCTGAAAAGATGCAGGTCTTCCAAAAAGTAGTTTTTCAGCTCAGAAAAGAATATCTTTTTTGCTGATAGGAGAACTCTTTTGGGAGCACCCGGGCCACTAAATTGTTGGCGATGTGCGCGAACTAAGGAGATGTAGATGTGCTAATTGAAAGCAGCTTCTCATCAGGAAAATAATCATTAAAAGATTTTTCATTTAATTTTTCTATAAAGGGATTGTCTATTCTGGAGAGATGGTCGGCGACCAAGTTCTCGGCTCCTCGCTTATCACGGATCTCTAAGTCAAACTCCTGGAGGAGTAAAACCCAGTGAATCCAGCGTGGCTTGGCATCCGTTTTGGCAAGAAGTTATTTGAGCGTCGAGTGGTCCGTAAAAAAAATAATTTTTGAAAGCGTAATGTAAGGACGGAATTTATCAAATGTGAATACTACAGCGAGGAGCTACTTCTCGGTCGTGGTGTAATTTTCCTATGCAGATGTCAGCGTTTTACTAGCATAATTGATGGGGTGGAAGTTTTTAGATATACGTTGACCTAATACAGCTCCCACCAAGAAAAAACTCGCATCGCACATTATCTCGAAAGGAAGGTCCCACACCGGAGCTATCATAATAGGTGCGTTAATTAACTTTTCTTTAATTGATTCGAAGGCAGAAAGACAAGAGTTATCAAAAATGAATGGAGCGACTTTTTCTAAGAGATGGGTGAGGGTCTTGGTGATCTTGGACCAGTCATTTATAAAACGACGGTAAAAGCCAGCGTGGCCTAGGAAACTTCTTATAGCTTTTATGTTTGTAGGACGCGACAACTTCTCAATAACTTCTATCTTGGAAACGTCTACCTCAATACCTTAAGCAAAAAATTTATTACCCAAAACTAACCCTTACCTCACAATAAAATTGCATTTTTCCAAATTTAGGGCAAGGTTAGTTTCTTCGCATCGTTCTAAGACTTTTTCGAGGTTTTCTAAACATCTATCAAAGGAATCGCCGAACACGGAGAAATCGTCCACAAATACCTCAATAATGCTTTCTACATACTTGTCAAATATAGCGAGCATACATCACTGGAATGTAGCTGGCGCATTGCACAATCCAAACGACATTCTTCTTTAGGCGAAGGTGCCGAAGGGACAAGTAAACGTAGTTTTCTCTTGGTCCTCGGGAGAGATGGGGATTTGAAAATACCCCGAGAGGCAATCGAGAAAACAATAAAAGCTATGACCGGATAGAAGTTCTTAAATCTGGTCGATAAACGACAAAGGAAAGTGGTCCTTGAGGGTTGCGTCATTCAACTTACAAAAATCTATACACATACGCCAACCCGTCACCGTCCGTGTCGGGATTAATTCGTTATTCTCATTACAAGCTACTGATATCCCTCCCTTCTTTGGTACTACCTGAACAGAGCTAACCCATTTACTATTTGAAATAGGGTAGATAATTCCTGTGTCTAATAATTTCATAACCTCACCCTTAACTACTTCTTTCATGTTTGGGTTTATACGGCGCTGAGGTTGAATGGAGTTACGCGAATTATCTTCCATTAAAATTTTATGAGTGCAGAAGGATGGGCTTATGCCCTTAATATCAGATATTTGCTAAGAAATAGCTCGACAATGCTTACGTAGAACTAGAAGAAGTTTTTCATGTTGGACATCCGTGAGGTAGGCCGAAACTATAACAGGCACCTTGGAGTCTTTTTTTAAAAAGGCGTACTGTAGATGTTCAGGAAGTTCTTTAAGTTCTAGGGTAGGGGGTTCTTCATAAGAGGATTTGGAAATTCTTTCTATTTCAAAAACTATATCTTCGTAAACTTTTTTATAAGGAAAATTAAAAGGGGTGGGGCTAGCAGCCAAGGCGGTTTCTTGCAGCGATTCAGTTGGAAGAGTAGAGAAATAACAAAAATCAAAAAATTCTTTCTCAAATTCAGAAAGGCAATCAAAAGATTCATTACTTTCTTGCAGCGATTAAGTTGGAAGAGAAGAGGAGAAACAAAAATCAGAAAATTCCTTTTCAAATTTGGAGGGGAAATAGGAGGATTTGTCACTTACGCAATCTACGAAAAAGCAGGAGTCATCATTTTCTAAGGTGTTCTTCATCGAAGGGGTGATAGAAATAGTGACTTCATCGTCGCCTACTCGAAGAAAGAGCTTCCCATTGCTTACATCAATGATGGCTCAGGAGGTGGCAAGGAAGGGTCGACCAAGGATCAGGGGAACCTCGACGTCTTCTTCGATGTCCAAAATGACAAAGTCTACCGGGAAGATAAACTTGTCGACTTTTACTAGAATGTCCTCCACTATTCCTAACGGGTACTTGACAGATCTATCGTCTAGCTGGATCCTCATACGCGTGGGGTTAAGGGTACCAATTCCTAGCTTCTTAAACAACGAGAGGGGCATCAGGTTTATACTCGCGCCTAAGTCGGCTAATGCGTGCTTGACAAAAAGATCACCGAAGACACACGGGATAGAGAAAATACTCTGATCACTTATCTTCTTCGGCAAACAGTTTGTTAAAACAGCAGAGCACTCGGCATTTAACGTGAAATGCGAGAGGTTCTCTAACTTTTTATTGTTGGTCAAGAGGTCCTTAAGATACTTGGCGTATTTCGGCATCTGCAAAATAGCTTCGTCGAAGGGCAAATTTATGTGGATTTGTTTGAATATTTCTAAGAAGCGGGAGTATTGATCATCCTGACATTGTTTATTAAGTTCGGAGGGGTTGGATTATTTTTGAAAATGGGTGGTGGAGTGAGATTTTGTTCTAAAATAGGGGTGATAACTTCTTCAACAGAGGATGGAATTTTTAAAACGGGAGCGGATCTTTGATTTTTCAAAATAGGGGCGGAGCTTGCCTCGGGCTCTTCGCAAACCATACAGGAGACATTATTCCCACCCCGAAGAGTTATAGCTTTCGCTTTCTCTCTCTAGTTGGGTTCGGTATTTGAAGGAAGAGACCCTGCGGGTCGCTCAGAAATTATTTTCGCGAGCTGTCCTACCTGATTTTCTAGAATTTTAATGCTTTCGGTTTAGGTCCTTATAGTAGCGTCATTTGTGGTGATATATTTAGAAAGTAACTCCTCCAAGCTTGGATGTTTTGGATAATTTTGAAGAGGTGGTGGTGGTGGTGCAGAAAAATCATTTTGTGGTGGCGGGCGCATTAGCATTCGATGGATTACTCCATGAAAAATTCGAATGATTTCTTAAGGCAGGATTATTGCTATTCGGAAAATTAAAACCAGGTGGATGAAAATTCGTAGCAGAAAAATTATTAAAAGAATTTCTAGGAATATTGTTAACAAAATCTAATTGTTCTAGGGCAGGGGTTGCAGATTCCCATACCTGAGGGGCAGAGGCAGCAGTCATCTCCGTGATTTTTTTTTCTTTGGATTTCTACTTGCAGAGCGAGCTGGGAGACATTATCCACTTCAAAGATACCTGCAGGCTTGTTCGGGCGGGACCTAGGCACATTCCACTGATAAGTTTTCATGGCCATGTCCTCAAAAAGATCAAGAGCTTCTTCCGGGGTCTTATGATTTAAAGTACTGCCAGAGGCTGCGTATATCATTTGCTTTGTATTTTTATTTAGCCCGTTATAGAACGTCTGCACTTGTAATAATATAGGCAGCACATAATGTGGGCATCGTCTTAATAATTCTTTAAATATTTCCCAGGTTTCATATACGGTTTCTGAGTCTATTTGTCCAAAAATAGAGATGTCGTTCCTAAGTTTTGCAGTTTTAGGTGGCGGAAAATACTTCGCCAAAAATTTTCCGGTTATTTCATTCCAGGTGGTTATGCTATTCTTAGGTAGAGTGTTCAGCCACTGCTTAGCTTTAGTTCTTAAATAAAAAGGGAAGAGTCTTAGCCTGATTGCATAATTTGTGACACCATGTATCTTGAAGGTGTCACAAATTTCAAGAAAGCTTGCTATATGTGCGTTCGGATCTTCATCTTGAAGTCCGTCAAATTGCACATACTGGTACACCATTTGAATTATGCTAGGCTTTAATTCGAAGTTATTATTTGTTATATCAAGGTGAACTTTACTTGATTCTTTTCCCTCGAGATTCGGTCATGCATAATAGGACATATTCCTTTGCAAGGCTTACTCTACATTGGGTTCTTCCATTCTTAGAGTAGAGAATGTCTCGGAGTCCTCAACTGACACTTGGATAGTAGGACCTTGAAAATGTGATCTTCTCCGAAGAGTACGCTCAATTTCGTGATCTAAGTCCAAAATAACTAACGGGCTCCCACGGGTCATGTACTAAAAAAAGAGAAGAGAAGAAAGAGAAATAAAATAAACTAGAAGAAAAACTAAATTTTTTTTTTTTTGAAATTTTTTTTTTTGTTTTAACTCCCGAACTTCCCAAGGACTACACCGTGAAGGGTTTGTAAGGTACTAGACAAGATAGTGGTGCTTAAAACCCTTTGTCCTTTTCGAGAGAATTAGGTGGTGTAGAAAAATTGTGAAGTTAGGTACTATTAAGAGCGATAATAAAAAAAAAATTGATTTTAAAATTTAAACAAAGAGGATAAGAAAGAGAAGAGATAAAATTAATAGGTTCATGTTTTCAATATATCAACAAAAGTTTATTCCCCAGCAACGGCGCCAAAAACTTGGTGTTCGCAATCTTCGAAGAAAATAAAAGCAACCGAAGTAGCAATCCAATGAGGCAAGTATACCTATTGAATTGTAGCTAGGGGACACAAGTGTTGTATTGAAATTCGGGAATTGTTGAGTATGCTTACTCACACGAAGACTATTATTTTATCGACGAAAAAATAGGGGTTTAGAGAAACTAATTGCAATTAAATAAGTAAAGCTAATCCTAGAAAGAGAACAACTGCAATTAATTAAAGAGCAATTAGAAGCGATTATAACGAAAGGCTGAGACTATGAAATGAAAATGCACTCGATCAAGATTCACCTCGGCTAAAGACGACTAAGAAAATGCGATAAAAACCTAAACTTAATAGGATAATGGTCCTTGACCGTGGAGGTTCCTAAATGTTGAACACGCTTCTCTCGAAGTCGTGCCCAACTGAGTTTAGGAAGGTCCGACTGACTCTCGTCTAAATCGGAGCCCTAAAACTCGCATTATACGGTGAACGCTATTAGATTTTACCCCAATCCGGGAGATTTGGACGTCTGCCTCTCTCGAGGGGTGCGTACAACTCCCATTACTCTTGAATGCTCACATCATTCAATCAGCCTCTCGGCTAGCCCAGAATCAAAGCAAAGGTGGAGAGTATATATCGATAATATAACTCCAACCCATGAAAAATCAAGAGTAATTCAATACCTAAACCTAAAAAGAAAAGGTTAATTAAAACATCATAACATAATCGCTCGAACCTCGGATCATCAAGATCGAGTACAAGGAGGATTAATTATCATAATGGAATGGAGGAGGGGGAATGAGTAGTAGAGCATGAAAAAGAACACAAGTAGAAAAGGGCACTTTTATTAATAAAAAGGAGAGCTACACTTAGGAAAATGAAATTACAAGTGCATGAAAATAAAATTCTATTCTAGCCTTACAATTAGCACTAAGTAAGAGAAAGATTAAAATAAAAGCTAAAGCAATAAAATACTAAACTAGGGTTAAGAGTAAATTTCAAAAGAGAGAGAGAGAGAGAGAGAGAGAGAGAGAGAGAAAAGCATAAAAAGATCAAGAAACAAAGGGGAAGCACCTCCCCCTCTCAACCCAAACTTGCTGAAATGGAAGGGGGGTCTCAATTTATAGAAATTTTTCACAGGTTGGTCACGCCCTCCGACATGCCCTAGGGGGAGTGTTAGGGGGCTTGACATGTACGGGGTTGACCTCAGGTTGTGGCATCTAGCGGGAGGGATGATTGCTTCTGTACGCTGGTCGACACGCCCTGAGTAACGGCCATGTAGGGTGGGCGTGACATGCACGTCGTGTCGAAATAATTGGTCAGAAATCCGTCGGCCATCGGAAAAGGCGATGTAATGCCCCAGGTCAAGCTCGTTACGGGGGAGTGACAATACTGTTGGCATGCTGAGCTAGAGCAGGCTTTCAATGCGACGACAGACTTCGGACAGAGGGCGACACACCCCATGTCACTCCCTGGGACACGCCCTGGGAGGGCATGTCAGGGGGCATGACAGCAGTTTTTCTGGGTTTTCTATCTCTGTCATCAGGAGTCCTCGGGATCAGGCGACATGCCCTAGGTCACGCCCAGGGTGGGCGTGACAGGGGGGCGTGAAAGGTCATTTTTACCAAAAAACTGGAAACCAGCAAAAAGACAATAAAATGTTAGTGACAATAATATTTACATAAAACCGATAAAAGATAAACTAAAAAGACATGATTTGTAAATTATAAACTAGAAAATTACGATAATAGTTTCAGCTACAAAACGTATTATCAATCTCTCGCCTCCTTTCTCTGGCGGCTTACTCTTGCCACAGTTTCTCCGCCTCCTTTTGCTTTCATCATCTCGCACACAATAGGAAAGAAAAAACCTGAGGAGGGCGAGGCGTGCGGCCGGTATGGTAGGAGATTCACTGACCACGATTTTACTCCTAGAAAGATCTCTAGGGTGGAATATGACCTCATCACCCGCGTCTTTCTGGCAGAGGGGTTCGAGTCGCGACCTCCGAATGTCCGCGAGTTATCAATACATTCTACCTCACCAAACTCGCCTTCCCCGTCTCGCACTTTGAGTTAGGGCTAAAAATTCCCCTCTGGCCAAAGGTAAAACATGTTTTGAAATATTTCGGAGCTGCCCCTCACAACTAAATCCCAACGCCATCTCATTTATAATTGCTTTAGCCAGTTACATGTGTCGTAAGCGCATATAGTTCAGTCTGAACATTTTCTGAAAGTTATTCGTCTCCTGTGCCAACTATAATGACGTCTCGTACTTTACGGGACCGGGCCCGGAGGTGTGTGAGACCCCTAACAAGAACCATAATTGGCTTACCCACTTCTTCTTCATCCGCCGAAACCTGGGAAGCATTCCACTGGTGGCTGTGTGGCCCGCTGAGATGTTCTACGTGACCCCTTAGGTCGGCAGAGTGAATAAGGTCCTCTGTTACTTCTTTATATAAAATAATTTTGAGGTAAACTTCTTGAGGAGGTACCTCGACTCGCTTCCTCCCGTGCCTCCTAGTGAAGGTACTCTTGTACTTCTTTAATCTATTGTTTATTATCTCTTCGTATCGCTATCTTTAGTCATCAAGTTGTTTGTTTAGGGGAGCGGACTATCCCAACCCATCCTCCATACTTAAGCAGTGTTGGGCCGTCAAAATCTCTCGCACTCACTAGCAAAGCGGTTGAGTCAGCAAAAGAATCGCTAGCACCTCCTTCAAAGAAAAGATATGGAGACAATGTAGCAGCACCTCGACGCAGCCCCAAGAAGAAAGTCAAGAAGGTGGTGACGTTCCCAAAATAGAAGAAAGAGGCAGCCTAGAAAGTGAGGATGGAGATGTCAGGATCCTTTAGCTCCATCTTTGTAGGAGAGCTGCAATAGCCTCACCAATAAGCCATTTCACCATATCGCGAGGCGGCACTATTCGACCGACCCGCCAACATTTTGTCTCCCTCTACTGAGCTTTCCTTTCACGAATCTGGTTCCTCCAGCCTCCCACACCCCGCCTCGCATCAGAATTATAATATGGGGCCTGTGGTGCATGATGCTACTGATGATCCAGTCCTCTTGAGAGAAAAGGAGTCGAACCGGGTATCGGTATCCACCCTCCTTCCCTCATGGAAGGAGAAGGACCCTCCCTCCAGCCACGCCCTCTCCCTTAGCTATTGTCTCTACGGCAGTCTTGGGTCAGATCTTTCTGATAAGGAATCCTCGTGAGACCTGGTCTTGAAGACTTCTCAAGATCAGCTTCGTGCACTGGAGCTCTCGCATCGAATCTCGTGACGTCTCCTTTTTAACAATAAGAAATGGAAAGAGGCTGAGACGGGCCTCGCGGCGGAGCTAGAGAAATAGGAAGGCATCGAGAAGAGTCTGGAAGTTGTTGATAATCTTCTCGCTAAGAGACAGGGCAGAGTGGTAAGTTCCATAATTTTATCCTCTGCCAGTATCTTTCTTGAATATGCTTTTGTTTATTGATGGGTTTCTTGTAGGATGCTGAGATGGCGGATATGATGTGCTCGCGCATAACTTACCTGTAAGAGGAGAACAAGAGCCTGAAAGCCTAGAATGCACACCTCCCGGACATCGTTCTGCCATCTTCTCGCCCGGAAACCATTCCAAGCTCTCCCGCACACTCACTACTCTATTGAAGAAGTCGATAATCTCTGCCGAGATGCCAACTTCTTGAGGAGGTACCTCGACTCGCTTCCTCCCGTGCCTCCTAGTGAAGGTACTCTTGTACTTCTTTAATCTATTGTTAATTATCTCTTTGTATCGCTATCTTTAGTCATCAAGTTGTTTGTTTAGGGGAGCGGACTATCCCAACCCATCCTCCATACTTAAGCAGTGTTGGGCCGTCAAAATCTCTCGCACTCACTAGCAAAGTGGCCGAGTCAGCAAAAGAATCGCTAGCACCTCCTTCAATGAAAAGACATGGAGACAATGTAGCAGCACCTCGACGCAGCCCCAAGAAGAAAGTCAAGAAGGTGGTGACGTTCCCAAAATAGAAGAAAGAGGCAGCCCAGAAAGTGAGGATGGAGATGTCAGGATCCTTTAGCTCCATCTTTGTAGGAGAGCCACAATCGCCTCACCAACAAGCCATTTCGCCATATCGCGAGGCGGCACTATTCGACCGACCCGCCAACATTTTGTCCCCCTCTACTGCGCTTTCCTTTCACCAATCTGGTTCATCCAGCCTCCCACACCCCGCCTCGCATCAGAATTATAATATCGGGCCTGTGGTGCATGATGCTACTGATGATCCAGTCCTCTTGAGAGAAAAGGAGTCGAACCGGGTATCGGTATCCACCCTCCTTCCCTCATGGAAGGAGAAGGACCCTCCCTCCAGCCACACCCTCTCCCTTAGCTACTGTCTCTACGGCGGTCTTGGGTCAGATCTTTCTGATAAGGAATCCTCGTGAGACCTAGTCTTGAAGACTTCTCAAGATCAGCTTCGTGCACTGGAGCTCTCGCATCGAATCTCGCGCCGTCTCCTTTTTAACGATAAGAAATGGAAAGAGGCCGAGACGGGCCTCGCGGCAGAGCGAGAGAAATAAGAAGGCATCGAGAAGAGTCTGGAAGTTGTTGATAATCTTCTCGCTAAGAGACAGGGCGGAGTGGTAAGTTCCATAATTTTATCCTCAGCCAGTATCTTTCTTGAATATGCTTTTGTTGATTGATGGGTTTCTTGTAGGATGATGAGATGGCGGATATGATGTGCTCGCGCATAACTTACCTGGAAGAGGAGAACAAGAGCCTGAAAGCCTAGATTGCACACCTCTCGGACATCGTTCTACCATCTTCTCGCCCGGAACCATTCCAAGCTCTCCCGCACACTCACTACTTTATTGAAGAAGTCGACAATCTCTGCCGAGATGCCAACATCAAGACGGCTGAGCTCGTCCTCAATATGAAGAAGGAGCAAGGATTTATCAAGGAAGACTCCGAGTTCGTCACCTCCCGCGACCTCGTGTCACACCTTTATGGCGAGGTGGATGAGGATTCATTTTCTAGCGAGGAGGACTAAAGAATTATCAACGAGACCTAGGACGCTTTTCTCCCTCTTTTTTGATTTTCCACTTTACTTGTATTTTTCTTTTATTTTTTGTTGTATTGAAATACTTCATGGGAGAATACTTCGCTTTTTTTTTAATAGATAGGGGAATTTTTGGAACATCTCTTCACTAAATTTTTATCTCGAATTTTGCTTTATTCATTGCTTGACGTCTATCTAATTTATTTATACTCACGAGGCAAAGCTACTCATCATTTCCTCGTCTTGCTCGAGAATCGATTTAGGGCACGAGTCATTATGCTTCTTATTGCCCATTTTATGAGCGGGACCATTTGACTTCCTTCTCGCGTCTCGCCTTGAGATAAATCCGACGCGAGTTGACCCCCGAAATTAAACCACCCCTTTATTGGGAACCGCTCGTCTTCTATCTCTTAGGCAATACCTTAATTTTCTTGCGAGTTCCCACTTGTTATGGAGAGACCCTCGTTCCCGAGCACCGGCTGGGAATGCCTATCTTCATTTGTACTGTACCAATCTCTTCTTCCCGTAAAAGTTTTTTTATTTTTTACAAAATTTCTCCATTTAATAAAGACATTCCTCTTCAAGGGATATCACCATTTGCCTTGCCAATCATCCTACCACCGAGTGAGCCTACAACCCTGCCAGCTTCATGATGGACTTATCAACGAGTCTTCTCAGGGCCTTACCATTCATCCTGCCATCAAGTGAGCCTACAGTCCTGATAGCTTGATGAGAGCCTGGTCAGCGGGTCTTAAGGGTCCCTTGTCATTCATCCTGCCACCGAGTGAGCCTAAAGTCGTGAGAGCTTGATGAGAGCATGGTTAGCGGGTCTCTCAGGGCCTACTCATTCATCCTGCCACCGAGTGAGCCTATAGTCAAGCCAGCTTGATGAGAGCTTGGTGAGCCGGTCTTCTCCAGGCCTTGCCATTCATCCTACCACCGAGTAAGTGTACAGTCCTACAAGCATGATGATATCCTGGTCATCGGGTCTTCTCAGGGCCTTGCCATTCATCCTGCCAATGAGTGAGCCTGTAGTCCTGCCAGCTTGATTAGATCATGGTCAGTCGGTCTTCTCATGGCCTTGCCATTCATCCTGCCATCGACTGAGCCTATAGTTATGCCATCTTGATAAGAGACTGGTTAGCGGGTCTTCTCGGGCCTTGCCATTCATCCTTTTCATCCTCATGCCATGAAAGAAGACACCTGGGATATCATTATATTGAAAGGTCAGAACTGAATTACACGCATTCAAAAAATGAAAAATATGTTAGGCATATAACCTCTTTAAGTCGTCGTCGCTTCGGGCAAGATCAAGGGGTATCCCATCTACATCCTTGAGGTGGTACCCTCCTAACTTCAGGACCTCCTTCACCATAAAGGGACCATCGTAGTTGGGATTGAGTTTTACCACCGAGGCTCCTCTGCCCGCTGTATCTTCCTTTTTGAGGACCAAGTCGCCCTTCTGGAACTGCTTGACCCTTACATGTTTATCTAAATATCTCGCCATCTGGCGCTTGACTTCTTCCTGCCGGATCGATGATAATTCCCTGAGCTCCTCCACCAGATCTAGAGAGAGATTATGATCATGCTCTCCCCCTTTCTGTTCCTCTTCCTCTAACTCAGCCGATGGCCATAGCTTGTTGAGGCGTGGGTAGGGGTGGTCTAGGACCATATTGTAATGCCCCCGGTTTTTCAAAGATTATTTAATCTTTATTCGGAGTTACATTGGCGCGTTTCCGGCTTGTGCCGTTGTTAGAGCGTGGTCTTAGCTCTTTAGGATTTCTTAGTGGATCTTTTGTAGCCTGTTGGCAAGATTCCCTAGCGAGCCGCAGTTTGTTTTAGTGACTTGGTGGAGCCCCTCTGGGAATGCTTGTGGTTTGTATTTGGGAGGTGTTAGCCTGAGTTTTGTACATCTGATGTTGATTTCTACTTCGCCGTTATTTTCGTAGCATGGGAATTTAGCAACGGTGCGAATTTCGTCCAATTCCGAGGTTGTTCGATTTTCGCATCATTTTGACGTTTTATTTTAATTAATTGATATAATATTATATCATGTTAATTGTTTGTGTTGTATGCTGTGTGGTTTAAAATAAGTACCTAATGAAATATATTATTATATTAGTTATTATATAAGCTATTATTATAATATTTGTTATTATATTTTTTGTCATAATATAAGTGACTGTAAGCGGCTATTAGGTTTTATGAATGACTTATTTTATTATTAGCTTAATCTATAGAGGCTGAGTTTTATAATACTTAAGTTATAAGATATTACTTGGGTTGTGAGTGGATAGACTTTATATATATAGTTTATTTTAGTTTTATCACATTCATCTTCTCCAAAAAGGACAGCTAGCTTCCAGTGGAAGGTGCTTGTGCGACGGGTGTTGTTGGGGTTCCGGTCGCCGATTTCTTGCTAGTGAGAGCCCGGATTTCTCGTATAAAGCAGATCTGGACTGCTCTCGCCCAGATCTACCTCCCTAGGGTAAGTATTTCAAGTTTTAGGTTTGTCTTTGTAGCTATGGTTTTGCGGGTTCGCTTGTCTTCCATCTAAAAGCTCCATATCTTTTCCCTAGGGCGGCGTATCTTGCTGCCGGTGCCGAGTGAGGAGTGTAGATGCCGATTCCTAGAAATTAGAGGCAAGTGGTTCTCTTTTCCCTGGCCAAGTTGATTTTATTCACATTATTCTTTTTGGTAGCTATTTCTTTTTTTTTCTCTTCTTAGAACTTAGGGCTACTGTAGATCTTGTCAAGAGTTAGTCTGCTGTATAGCTCATCCAAGCTTAGTTTTAGTCGGTTGTAGATTTTGGATTCGGTTAACATGTTGTTAAGGAAGAATAGGTCTAGATATTACAGGAAATAAGAGAAAATAGACTGGTTTTTGGGAATCGGTTGCTTAGCAAGGTAAATTTTGGTGGAAATTATAGTTGCTAACTCTCTGTGAGCAGACGTTGAGTGTATCTTAGTACGGAAGTCCAGTTTTAGGCTAAGTGTAAAAGCGTTGAGTGTGGTGGACACACTCAGTTCCTAGCTATTTTGGTCTGGAGTCTAAGTAAAAAGCATTGAAAGAGTTGAGTGAGGTGAGCTCACTCAACGTCGTCTGCCTTATTTGTTTTTCTAAGTCTTTTGGCATTGAGTGAGTTGAGCTCACTCAACGCCGTATGGCCAGTCAGACTTTTCTAAGTATTTTGGAGTTGAGTGAGTTGAGCTCACTCAACTCTGTCTAGCTAGTCAGTTTTGTTCTAAGTCTTTTGGAGTTGAGTGAGTTGAGCTCACTCAACGCTGTCTAGCCAGACAGATTTTCTAAGTCAAAAGCGTTGAGTGTGGTTAACTGACTCAACGACTTTGTCTATTTGGCGTTGATAGTGTTGAGTGTGGTGAACTCACTCAATGCCGTCTGCTTAGCTTGATAGTTTATGGCAAAAGCGTTGAGTGTGGGAAGCTCACTCAACACCTTTGGCTGTTTAGCATTGGCAGAGTTGAGTAATAGATTTGCGGCTAAGTGTTTCGATGTTGAGTGATTAGTACTCAATCAACACACGTCGAGTGAACTCGACGCTTTTCCTGCTTAGTGTTTTAGCATTGGGTGAGTGGTGCTCACTCAATGTGGCGTCGAGTGTACCCGACGCGGCATCGAGTCTACTGGATGCTTTTCCCTTAGACTTGTAGTTTTCTCCCGAGTCTCTTAGTGTGGGTTTTTATAGTGTGTCAGTGATGTTTTCAGCTAGTTTTGAAGGCCGAATTGTAAATCATGGCAGGTGGTTACTCTGGTTTTCTTGACATGGATGTTTGGGTGTAGGGCGGTGGCCATCATTGATTTAGCCCTGGTATGGGCCGGTGTGTTGGACCCCAAGACTGCACCGGTGGCCCCTGTGTTATTTGGAGCTTGTTGTTTGGATGAGGGCTATTTTTGGTCACCAACCTTGATCCATGGTTTTACCACTGCTAATAATTCACAAGTTAGGACTGTTAGTTCCTTTCCCTTTTAAACTTTCTATTTTGGCATATGTTTGCCTTGTTGCTACTCCAGGTTTTTAGCAGGGCATGTTGCTAATTTCTCGCACTTGGTACGCTTTGATTATTCCTTTGACAGTGTATTACTTTTGCTGTCTCGTTTATTTCTTTTTGCTGAGTTTGATAGAATTCTATTGTAGGGTTTGGTAAACCCTTCCTTTTTATTGCTAATGATCTAATGCTCCATTTTTATTTGAGTATATTTTTGCTGAGGTGTTCTTTCTTTGAATGCCTTAGGTTAAGGGTTGTAGACGATTAAGCGGCTATTTTTATTTTGGAGCTTGCTAGTGATCTGGTGTTTTGCTGAGGGTTCTTTACCTCATCTTTGTGAGGTAGTTCTTTTCTTGTTTCCTTGCTATATAGGCATCCATACTCACCAGTTGGTTCGTGTCAGGTTGTGCATGCCCACTGGTGGTTTTCCTTGTGATGTTATGTATGTGACTTAAACTGCTAGTTTTTGCCAATTTTTAAAGGTTGTTGATGAGTTCATATTTTATACCGAATTCCGGACTAATCTGGGCTCATTTTAATGCCATTGCACTTCCTTTTAGCACCAATACCACTCCTTTTGGATCACTACACTATTCCACTCCCAGTGCACTTTTACAACCATGGTTGTGCAGCTTTAATTCTTTTAGTAATTATATCTATTATCGTCGAACGACACCCTCGACAGCCCGATATATTTTCCTGCAGGTACAGAGATTGCGTGGGCATCCAGGACCGAACTTGCCCATTTTCAGCCAAAAGTCAATGTTCGTTCATTTTAACTCACGCACGACAAGAGAGCCCTTTTGCGCACGATCATTGATAGTGTGCATTCATGCCAGGTTTGCATCAGTCCTCTCCTGGGCTATCGCACGATCACCGGCTATACCTCACACCATCACTGATCCTGCGCTGCTGATCGTGCGCTTTCATGACCCCTTTTCTTACATCCCTGTCTCCGCTATCGCACGAGCACTGACCATACATCGCAAGATCACCGATCGTGCGCCCTTGCTCGTGTGCATAATCCTCTGAGTTCTTTGTCAAGCTGCAGGTTTCCAGGAGTGCTGCCCACGATCATCGACCGAACAGCGCGCACGACTAGCGTTCGTGCGCCACTGATCATGCAAGCGCAATTCTGTTTCGCGCCTATAAATATCGCTCGTGATTTTAGGTCGAAGAAAAATAATTTTGGAGCGCCGTTTTCTGCGATTTTCAATAGGGCTAGCCTCCTTCTCCACCGCCCACTATAGGGAGGGCCTCCGGGAAAGCTTACAACGCTAAATCAACGCCGGAGCATCCTTACGGCCTCCTCCTTCATCCACGAGCTTGAAGAAGATCTCAACCTAGCTTTCACCAAGCTTGGAGAAGTTTGTGCCATTCTCCACCAGGTTGTGACACAAAGAAGACAGGTCCATTGGAAGGTAATGACAGCCTTCTCTACCACAGTCGCAGTTGAGGACTGAACTTGGACGCTGATTGCCAACCCGATGATACCTTCCGTGAATCCTCAATAAGACTTCGGATCCGGTCAATTTCGCACACTCACCTCGTCTTTTATTGATAGCATAGTAGATTTCTTTGTATTGATGAAGTGTATTTTGACTGTTAACATGTTTAGTTAATTATATCTATGTGATTTAGTATTCCTGCTAATCTTTTTTAGGTGTGCTTTTGTGGTGTGGATGTGTTTTGTGCCGCACTAGAAATTTCTAGTGGCATGCCTCGTGAAGCAGTGCATTGAGGCCTGCATAGAAAGATTTCTGCCATTCTCACCACCTCATCCGCTAGCCTACTCTTCCATCCTCCTAGCGACCTGGTGTATAGCGGGCCGTGTAGTCTTCCATCACGCCTTACGAAGCAGTACATAGCGGCATTGCCTAGGAGTAGTTGTTAGTGTTTTACTTTTTTTTAGGCAAACCAAATCCAAGCCTTCTTTCGTAACTACGACCTTGAGGACTTCAATCTCAAGTCCTCCTCGATAGTTACTCCACCTTTCCGTGTTCCTTGAGAGATCGATACTTGGGAAAACTCGCCCGTTTTATATTACTTGTGCGACCGGTTCACTGCCGTGATCTCACACATCAGTTGTTTACTTGCTCTCTGGGAATGTTTTATGCTAGGATTCATGTTATGTATTTTAACTCATAAAAGCATTACTATTTGTACTCCATACATGCCATATTTCTAAACCTAAAGTACTACTTTCCAAAGTAACGTAAAGATTATTTTCATATTATAATAAATTTAGAGTCATGATTTTCATGAGTTGTCCTTCGTGGATGTTTACGTTCATGTAGGATGTCAAATAACCTTAACCAAGTTAATTTCAGCAGCGTATAAATATATTTTATTTATGGACTAGTTGATCCACTAAGCCGAGGGATACAACCATCCAACTTTATTGGATTTCTTTCATAATAAATTATGATTTTTCTGTTAAACCATAGAGTCTGGATTTTTTCCTGAGTGTCTACAGTTATCCCCTACACGGCGTTGCATCACGGCGCGTATTTTCCCCTACTCTGATATAATTTTATTGATGAGGAAATGCGGGTCGTGACACATATCCCCACCCCTGCTGGTTTAATCGTCGTGGTCCTCCCTGGTAGTTCCTTCCCCCTTGGGGAAAACCTCTTCCTTTCCCTTGAGCAGGACCTCCTGGTTGCCTCCAACCTAACTCCTGATACACTGGTGCCCTCGGCTCTTCCCTCCTTCTTCCTTCATATTGTCTTATCCCTCCCGACTCTCTCGACTCAGCCTCTATAAACAATGCTAATTTTCTGTCAAATGCGGGGTTCGCCTCCTGCATCGCTATCTCCTTTGCTGCTTTCTCCATCAACCCTTGAAATGATAACAACACCTTTCAGGTTAGGCTCATCATCAAGAAACCCTCCCGTAGTACAACGGTGAAAGACATTTGGAGAGCAAATCTGGGCACCTCCTAAATATCCAAGATTTCTTCCTGGAATTTGTCCATGTACTAGGCCAAGGATTCATCCTCCTTCTGCCAGATAAGCAAGACTGACTCAGGTTTCTTCTTCCTTTTCCTCGAGGTTGATAAACGCAACTAGAAACTTCTACTCAGGTCTTCGAAGCCATAGATCGATCACATTTGGAGTTGATTAAACCAGTCCGTAGCATTATCTTTAAAGGTGATAGCGAAAATAAAACACTTGAATGCGCCCGTCATCGGCCTGATAGAGCCTCATCTTCAAACCATTGCAAGTGGTGGGGAGGGTAATCTTTTCCCATATAGTAGGTCATTTCGGGATCCCTAAACCCCTCCGGGACTAGAGCTAAAAAAATCAACTCACAGAATGGGGAGCCTCTCGCCACGGGTCTCACCTCCTCCACTCCCGCAATGACATCTCATGGCGAGGCGACACTCGCAAGGCTAGGGAACAACTCCCTGCCCGTCAGGTCTAGCCCGCTTCCTTCCACTACTTTCTCCTTTGCAGGTCGACCCCCGGGGGCATACTATCCAACCCTTGCCGAGACAAGCTCGTCTTGATGCGCGAGAGCGGACGCCTTAGATAGAGGAGATGAATAATCGCCTCGCTACGAGATCCCTTGCACCATATCCATGATGTCTCTAATGGGAGCCATCAATTCTACTCTTCCTACATACAATCCCGAGTCATGGGATCCGTCTCCGTCACCTTCGTCGAGATCTCATGCCATGTGTTGGGGCTTGCGGGTCCGGAATCGCCCCCGCGTTGCGGCGCTATGCGGTAATGGCTTAACTGGCTGCCCCGTGGATCCGCCCGAGGACCTTTGATATAAAGATTAGTGGCGCCGTCCTCCAACAGTCCGGGCTTTTGGTGCGAGTGGTTGCGCTAAGTCCTCTCAAGTGGTATCAGAGGGGGTCGCGGGTTCGAAACCCCGGGGTCATTTCCGGGGAGGGATTGTTGGGGCTTGCTGGTCCAGAATCGCTCCCGCGTTGCGGCGCTATGCGGTAATGGCTTAACTGGCTGCCCCGTGGATCCGCCCGAGGACCTTTGATAGAAAGATTAGTGGCGCCGTCCTCCAACAATCTGGGCTTTTGGTGCGAGTGGTTGCGCTAAGTCCTCTCAAGGTACCCTAGGTTTTGATTTGAGTTCAGTCCTCTCTTTCTATCTCTTGACCCAAGATTTATCTATGGTCAAAGGTTAGTTGATAGGTTAGATTCTCTAGTTCTGTAGAATTGCTTTTCCAGATGAATATTTGGTTAAGTAGTTTTTTGTTCGACTATAGTCGAACGTCGCTCGACTATCGTCTATCGGCTGATCGACGATCGTCTATCAGTTGGTCGATGTTCTGTCTGCGTTGGTAGGTCGACTATCTGTTGATAGGTCGACTATCTGTTTTCTGTGATAGGTCGACTATCTGCTTGATAGGTCGACTATCTGTTTTTGTTTGGTAGTTCGACTATCTGTCCGGATAGATCGACTATCTGATAGCTCGACTATCTGTTCTGATAGGTCGACTATCTGCCGAGGTAGTTCGACTATCTTCTTTGATAGTTCGAATATCTGGATCGTTCGACTATCTGTCTGATAGGTCGACGATCTCCGTGCGCCGTTCGACGATCTTCGAGGGTCGTTCGACGTTTTGCTGTATGCTCTTATTTAGTTTTGTCGACTGTTATGATGTGACTTATTTCATATTTATTTTGGCATATTTTATGAAAGATTATCTGAATAATTTGTGACATTATTTCCATGCAATATCAGTTCTATTCTATATGCATGAGCTAATCTTTTCTGACAAAGTTGTTTGTCTTATAGCTGAGATATGCAATCTGCTTTATCTGCCAGGCTGTCCTTTATAGCCGTTAGACTCAAAAAGTCTTCCTTGGCCGTAAAGAGTTCTTTCTGATGTGACTTTCTCTTATATTATTTCATCAGAAGTATTTGCAGCTTCTTAGAAAGCTTTATCCTTTTATAGGATATCTGCCTGCAGTATTTTTGTTTTGCTTTATGCTTTTTGCAGCCTAGCTTGCAGAGTTCAGAAAAAGACAAGATTCAAACTCAATTAGAGCCGTTGCTGCTGCTGATATATAAAAGACTTCTTTGAAGAAGAAATCAACTAGTCCACATAGAAAAGAGATCAACTAGTTCTCAGATAAGAAATTCATTCAGCAAGCTTACAGCAAGAACAAGTTTAACTACTCTCAGCAATCTTCACTCAACTGAGAAGTGTTAGCTCTTCTGCTCTTCTTCAACCTGAGTTCTCCTGTTCCAGGAAGTTCTGACTCAGAGATCTTTTGAAGAAGAAGAAGAAGAAGATAGCTGCTAGAAGATTTTCATTTCTTATTTTATATCTTCTTGTAGTTCTTCCTTCAGTATTTACTGAAGTGTTTCTGCACTGAAGCAAGACTTCACCTGGACGTTCTTTGAGCCAGGGGGAGCCTTGATTCTTTTAGAGCTGTCTAGCTCAGTGCAAGTTATTGTGCTTCCCTAATCTATTGTAAAATAGAGAAGACACCTTAACCTCCTTTCCCCCTCCTGTACAGGGTTATTACTCCCTTCAAAAGTATCCCTTGGTGGCAGGGCACCTGATCAAAAACCTGTGTTTTGTTTTTAGACACCTGATCAAAAGTCTAAAGGGTCTCTTGATCTCCCTGAAGCGGATCTTATTGGTGGCAGGGCGCCTGATCAAAAACCTGAGTGGATTCCTACCTTGTTGGTAGAAGAGTGGACGTACCCAAGTTGTTTGGGGAACCACTATAAATTCCTTGTGTCATCTGGATTGCTTTATTTAATTACTTGCATTGTGGCTGTGATTAGATCTTAACTAGGTTTGCTAGTTGCTGGATAGGATCCAAAGCTAAACTGTAATTACCTTTAGCTTTAGTTTGTGCACAACACTTGTGTTAGGCTCTAAGGTTTAATCTTAAATATCTATAACTTTCATTCCGCATTTAACTCCAAGGGAGTTGAGTAGAAAGTCAACTTTGCTAGTGCAATTTTTGATTACTCTATTCACCCCCCCCCCCCTCTAGAGTAGTATCTATCCCTTCTCTTTCAATTGGTATCAGAGGGAGGTTGACTGACTGAATAGGCTAACACCTAAGTCACAAGATCCTGATAGATACCAAAGTTTATAGATATTCACTTTCACTATCATGGCCCAGTCCAAGGATTATTCTAGCACCAGACCTCCAGCATGCAACTTGGCTAAGTTTGGCATCTCGAAGGACAAGGATCAAATTATATATGAATTCTATTGATGAAAGTATTTTTGCTTCTATTTTGTCAGGACCACCAAGAGCACCTGCTGCTGCCACTGCCTCATCATCAACTGATATGAGTGCAGTGCCTCCTCCAGACTACAATGATGAGTACAAAAAGGCAAAGATAGCAGATGCCAAGGCAATGAACATTCTGGCTCAGACAATGTCTGATGAAGTATTCCAAAGGTTGCTGACTGCTCCTCAGTAAAAGCTATGTGGCGATACACTGAACCAGATTGTAGCTGGTTCAGCTGATGAAAGGAAGGACAGGAGGTCCAACCTTATCTCACAATATGAGAATTTCAAGAAAACTGATGCTGAATCAAGTTGAAGCCATGTACACAGGCTCAGCTCAATCATCAATGAGCTGAGGACCCTTGACAAGGATATTTCATTGACAGAGGTCAATGATAAGATTCTTATGTGCTTCCCTAGCACATGGGATCTGAGGATCTGGCCTATCAAGGAGGCCAGAAGCACAACAGAAATCTCAATAGAAGCCCTTCTCAGCAAGCTCAAGTCTTTTGAGCAAGTGCTGAAGTCCAGGGAAGCTGAAGCTGAAGCAAAGACCCCAACTCCTACAAGAAAAGAGCAAAACCTTGCTCTTAAAGCTGCTGACACTTCTGAAGGAAGCCAGTCAAATGAGGAACTGATGGCATTATTTGCCAAAAGGTTTCTCAAGATGGGAAGGAAGGAATTCAGAAAGAAGTCTTCAAAGTATGAAGAAAAGCCAAGGTATGATCGCACCCCTTCTAAAGAAATTATCTGCTATGGTTGCAGGAAGCCTGGACATATCCTTCCAGATTGTACAGAGGAAAAGAATAAAGAAAAGAGGAATGATAAGGATCAGCACAGGAAGCACTCCAAGCCATCCTCCTACAAGAATAAAAAGAAGGAGAGAGGCTTTGTCGCTGAAACCTGGAGTGATTCTGATGAGGAATCCTCTTCCTCAAGCTCCAGTGAGGATGAAGAAGAAAAGAAGCAAAGGAAGTTTGCCTAATGGCAATTGATGCCTGCAGCAATCATTCAGCTGCAGAGATTTCAGATTCAGATGAAGAAATGCCAACAGAAGATGAGGTACTATCTTCTTATGATTTCACTTCTGCAGAATTTAAATTAGAATTTAAATCTTTATGTTTAGATTTAATTAGTTCTGAAAAGGAGATTAAAGAACTTAGACATAGGCTAGCTGAATCAGAAATCATATCTATTGAAAACATTAAGTTAAAGGAAGATCTCACTAATTCTAGTGAAGAAATTAAATTTCTTAAGAATGAGTTAGCTAAATCCAAAAGGTTAGAAGAGTCTCTAAATGGTAGAAGCCTTAAGTTGCTTGAAATAACCAGCATGTCTAACACTAGGACAGGCAATAACAAATTAGGCTTAGGAGCATCTTCTAGTGAACCCCAATCATTCTTAAAAATCATCTTTCAACTCCAGTGAATTTTATCTCAGCTGATGGGATAAAGAACACTGAGCAAGTCAATCAAGTAAATAGAGCTTTAAATAAAGCTAAAAGAGAGAAAAGAAAACAGAAATTTAAAGAATTACAAAAAACGTCGAACGCTGCTCGACGATCTCAGGCTCAGTGGTCGAACGAAGCTCGACGATCTGAGCATCTCTCGTCGAACGTCGATCAACGATCGCAAGCTCAGTGGTCGAACGGAGATCGACGATCTGAGCAGCCATCGTCGAACGCTGGTCGACGTTTCCAATATGAATTTCAAAATTACACCCAGAACCTTAGAAACCCGAATATGAATAGAAACCCTAGGTTCATTGACCCATCATCTGCATGGAGAATCCCACCTAGGAGATCTTACCCATTAGGTTATCACCCTCAGCCTGCTTATTCTTTTATTTCCAGTTTTTCTTATGTGAAAAATAAGGGACCCAAGGTTACCTGGGTCCACAATGTTTAAATTATTTTATTTGCAGGTGAAGACCTATCCTATCACTCAAAATAAGTGGTATTTGGATAGTGGTTGCTCCAAGCATATGACAGGAAATAAAGAACATCTGTCAAAGTTCAATGCAAAGCTTGGCCCAAAGGTAATCTTTGGAGATTCAAGCTGTGGTCAAACTGAAGGCTATGGCAGGATGACAATTGGAGCTGTTACATTCAAGAGAGTTGCTTATGTGACTGGACTGAAGCACAATCTAATTTCAGTAAGTCAATTATGTGATGCTAGATACCAGGTATCATTCTCTAACTCTCTTTGTAATATTACTTTAAATAATAGTGTTGTATTGGTAGGCATTAGACAAGGTAACATTTATTTAGTAGATTTTAATTCAACTGATTCTGAAATCTGCCTGTTTAATGAAGTAACTAATAATAACACCTTGTGGCATAAAAGGCTTAGCCATGTTAACCTCAAGAACATATCTAGGTTATCTAAACACAACCTTGTTAGAGGTTTACCTTCTTGCCCCTATAAGAAGGAGAGCCTATGCAAGGCTTGTCAGCTACGCAAGCAAACCAAGAACTCTTTTAAATCAGTAAATAAAAGTGATTCTCCTAGAATCCTGTATTTATTACATTTGGACCTATTTGGCCCAATAAATGTACAGAGTTTAGGAGGGAAGTATTACACCCTAGTCATTGTAGATGACTTCTCTAGATTCACTTGGGTGTTCTTTTTGAGAACTAAGGCTGATAACTTCAAAGCCCTTACAGACTTTCTATTATGTGTGCAGACTGAGTACTCTACTCATGTGGCCTTGATCAGAAGTGATCATGGTACTGAGTTTGACTCTCTTCTCATGCAAGAATTCTGTGAGAGAGAAGGTATCAAACATAGCTTCTCAGCTCCTAGAACTCCCCAACAAAATGGGGTGGTTGAAAGGAAGAACAGAACACTAATTGAAGCTGCTGGCACATTGTTGGCAGATGTTAATATGCCTCTTTCCTATTGGGCAGAAGCTGTTAGTACAGCCAACTACGTCTTGAATAGAAGTCTGATACACAAGCTTAAGTGTAAAACTCCTTATGAGTTACTTAAAGGAAAGAAACCTAAAATAAATTATTTTAGAGTTTTTGGCTGGGTAGTTTATATTCATAATAACAATAAAGAATATCTTAGAAAGTTTGAAGCAAAGGCTTCAATGGGAATTTTTTCTAGGATATTCCCAAGTAAGCAAAGCTTATAGGGTATTTAATAAATCATCTTCTAAAATTGAAGAGTCTGTTCATGTGTCCTTTGATGAATCCCAAATGTTTTACAAGGAGAAGGAAAATTCTCCTTCCTCAAGTTCATTACAGGTACAAGATTCTTCCAAATATGTCACTCAAGAAATCCTTCATCTTTCAACTCTTCATATCACTGAATCAGACAGTGATGAAGACATTGCTGAAGCTGTGTTGTTCCACCAACAATAGATCAAATTCCTCCTGAGGAATTAATCCCAACTGTTGCTGAAGATCACATCCCACCTGCTGATGTTGTCACACTTAGAGATCACCCCACATCTCAAGTGATAGGAGACATATCAGCTGGTGTTCAAACAAGACATCAGTTAAGACAGGATGTGATGCATGCTTGTTTCCTCTCACAGATTGAGCCCCTCACCATTAAAGATGTAGAGGTAGAACCCCACTGGATCATTGCTATACAAGAGGAACTCAATCAGTTTGAGAGATGTAAAGTTTGGACTTTGGTTCTAAGACCTAAAGGCCAACTGATCATAGGCACCAAGTGGGTGTATAGAAACAAGTTGGATGCAAATGGCATCATTGTAAGGAATAAAGCTAGGCTTGTAGCTCAGGGCTACAGACAGGAGGAAGGTATAGATTATGACCAAACCTTTGCTCCTGTTGCAAGGCTAGAGGCAATAAGGATCTTCTTAGCCTATGCAGCCTACATGAAGTTTAAGGTTTTTCAAATGGATGTCAAAAGTGCTTTTCTTAATGGTGAGCTAAAGGAAGAGGTTTTTGTTGAACAGCCACCTGGTTTTGTTTCTTCAACTCAGCCCTCACATGTATTCAAGTTGCAGAAAGCTCTTTATGGACTAAAGCAAGCTCCCAGAGCCTGGTATGAGACTTTAGCTAGTTTCCTGTTAGAGCACAACTTTACTAGGGGAGTAGTTGATAGAACCATCTTCGTCAAGCACCACAAGGACACAATCCTGTTAGTTCAAGTGTATGTGGATGACATTATTTTTGGTTCCACTGATCCCAAACTGTGCAAAAAGTTTTCCAACTTGATGCATTCCAAGTTTGAGATGAGTAGTATGGGTGAGCTGTCTTACTTTCTTGGTCTCCAAGTAAAGCAAGATGCTGATGGCATCTTCATCTCCCAATCCAAATATGCCAAGGAATTGGTAAAGAAGTTTGGGATGGCAGATGCTTCAGCAATGCATACACCTATGGCTACTAATGTAGTTATTGATTCTGATGATCAGGGAAAGCCTGTAGATCAAAAGAATTATAGGGCCATTGTTGGTTCCCTATTGTATTTAACTGCAAGTAGGCCAGACATAATGTTTGCTACATGCCTTTGTGCTAGATTCCAGGTCAACCCCAAGGAATCTCATCTGATTCTTCTCAAGAGAATTTTGAGATACCTGAAGGGATGTCCAAATCTAGGACTTTGGTACCCAGCAGAGTCAGAATTTGAATTAATTGGATATTCTGATTCTGATTATGCTGGTTGTTGAGTTGACAGGAAAAGTACCTCAGGAACTTGTCAGTTCCTGGGAGAGAGATTGGTCTCTTGGTTCTGTAAGAAGCAGGCCTCTGTATCAACTTCAACTGCAGAAGCTGAATATATAGCAGCTGCCAGTTGTTGTTCACAGATCCTGTGGATACAAAATCAACTTTTGGATTATGGGTACTCACACAAGAACACTAAAATCATGTGTGACAGTACAAGTGCTATCTCCATTGCACAAAATCCAGTGCACCACTCTAGAACAAAGCACATTGAGATTAGACACCATTTCCTGAGAGATTGTGTGGAAAAGAACAAGATCAGCCTTGAGTTCATATCCACAGACCTTCAGAGAGGTGATATATTCACCAAGCCCTTAGATGAACAGAAGCATCTGTTCTTTTTAGACACTATCTGCCGTGTTGAAACCTGCTTGAAGATCGTCGAACGATGCTCGAAGATTGTCGAACGGATCAAGCCTATCGTCGACCTATGTTTGATGATGGCTGATCTGCTTGAAGATCATCGACCGGCGTTCGAAGATCGTCGAACAGGTCGAGCTTATCGTCGATCTATGGTTGACGACAGCTTGCTGTTTGTGAAGACAGAAATAGTCGAACGATTGATCGACTACTCTGCTTCAGGACCGATCGTCGAACGACCGTTCGACTATCGTCTCCAGTATCTTTTAAATAGATCGATGATCGCTGTTTTAATATAAAGCCGATAGTCGACCTAGGTTAAAAGATAGTTGCTTTTATCGTCGACGGAGAGCGTCTTTTCGCATTCCGTCTTCCCGCTTGCTCTTTGTCTCGCGTGTTCTGCCGCTCCGTCCTCGCCATCTCTCCCTCGTCTTCTACAGCATTTTCGATGGCGATTGCTCCAGCACTTCTTGCAGTGGTAAAGTTTGATGCCGGATTCAGCGTTGATTTCGACGCCTTCAGCAGTTGCGAACCAGGGATAGTAGAAATCCTAAATCTGTGCAGAGAACAAGGATTAGAGAGACTCATGTCTTACAGAGTAAAGATAAACACTCAGGAAATCAAAGAGTGGGCCTTCACTTCATCATCGACTGATGATTCGATGACTCGATCAATTAGCAGAGAAGAGGTAATATTAACTCCCGCGATTCTGACTGAAATTTTTGGATTAATTAATGGTGAAGAAGAGTATGAGCAAGATGCTCCTGAATTCGGAAGAATGTTAACTGAGCTGGGACATGCCGAAGGCATCCCCTCCAAGCTCCTCAAAGTGAATTTCCCCTTCAAGATCAAGTTTCTTGCGGAAATAGTTGGAAAAGTGCTACTGGGAAAGCACTCAGCCCAGGATAATATCACCAGACAGCAGTTTGCACTAATGTGTGCAATAGTGAATAAGAAGCAGATAAATTGGGCTGGTATTATGTTTGATTTAATAAGGAAAAAGAATGGAAAGAAAGAGGTTACCCTAGGAAGGGTAGTTGGTATTTTTCTGAAGGAGAAATACCCCTATCTGCTTGTGTCTGCCGCCACCTCCATCAACGCGAGTAAGAAGATGGATCCTTCACTGTTCTCAAAGTGGAAAAGGACTTTCCTGAAGCCCGCTCCCGCAGGGGTTGCTCCAGTTATATCTGAGAGCACCAGGACTGTCGCAGTCACTCCCCCCTTCTAGCAGCTGGCTCAGCAAATCCATCTCCTCCATCTTCTTCATCAGCTTTGCCGTCTACTGCAGTTGAAGTTCCTTCAACTTCAACTGAAGTACGACATTCTGCCTCTCCTCCTGCATCTTCTCTCCCGACTGATCTTGCTGGGATTTCTCAACCCAGCTTTGATTTGTTGGCGTCTGAAATATCTTCTCCAGTTCATTCTCCAATTCCAACTCCTCCTCACTCTCCAATTCTATCTTCAGATCATCTTGATCACCCTGCATCCACCCATGCATCTCCAGCTCATTCTCCAGCTCCATCTCCAGCTCATTCTCCAGCTCATATTGCACATACCACCCCTGCTGTTCTTCCACCCTCAGAAATTCCTCCATCATCTTCATCATCTTCTTTTGATATAACTCCAGCATTTATTGCTAGCATTGTGGAGTTAATTACCCCCTCAATCAAAACTATGATTGATGAGGCAATTGCTCCCATTGCTTCTTCTATATCTTCTTTGACTACTGCTATTCAGGCACTCTCAAAGTCTGCTGAGCCCTCTTCTTCTAGGGGCCTGGTTTCAGTCTCTACTGAAATCAGGCAGGGGGAGATGCTTGATGAAGATATCTCAGAGCAGCCTTTGGCCTCCCCTCCAGCAGTTCATCTTGCAGTAACAGAGAAAGTAGTAGAAGATTCAGCTCCTCCTCCTCCATCTGAAAAGGAAATATCTGATGCAATCATGTTGACAGAGTTTGTAGTAAAAGTTTGCTTAGAAGAATCCTCAACTCCCTTGGTTGCCCAGTACCTAGAAGGAATTATCACCTCCTTTCTAGATGATTTATGGGAGTTAGGAAACCCTGAAGAATATCCTGAAGGTATGTCTCTTTCTCAATTTGTAGATTACTCAATTGATATGCTAGTATGGGAATATCTGGAAGGGATGACTAGATGTCATTTAGCAAGATTTTATTCCTAATCCTACAGATAAAATGGAAGAAGTAGTTGTTGTCCAAGAGCCAGAACCAGAACCTGAACCTGCTCTAGAGATTTTAGATGCTATAGAGCCTGAACCTGTGTCTGCCCCTGAAGATCAAGTGGTTGTAGAGCTAGTAAGTGAACCTGCTTCTGAAGTTCAACCTGAATCAGAAGTAGCTGTTCTAGCTTCTGAGGCTTCTGAGCAAGCAGTGCAAATTGAACTGGTCCCCACGACAGTTCCTGAGCTTCAAGAAATGGATTCTGAAAGTCAAATTGAAAAATCTACTGTATGGGATGATTCCCCAGGATTGGACTTAGATACTCTCCTGGCACAGGATGCCATGGAAGAAGAAATGGAAAAAGCTGCTTTAAAGGAAAAAGAAAGAGCTTTGAAAGAGGCTATTGATCCCTATGATATGCCTATCTCTTCAAATTCTGAAGAAGAAATTGATTCTGATGAATCTGCTGATTCTAAGAGAAAAAGGATTGCTAAAAAGAAAAGAAAGGCTGTAGCTCCACCCCCTGCAAATCCAGACAATGATACACCATATTATATACTGAAAGGGATTGATCCCAAGTCAAAAGAATTCCAACATTGGATGTGGTTTTCTAAAAATCAGCAAAAGCAAAGGAAAAAGGCTAAGAGGTATGATCCTCCTGCTCCTAGATGGAATCCTAGAGGTCCTCCTCCTCCACCTCCCGGTGCAGGAGCCTCAAGAAATTTATCTTCTAAATCTGCCTCTCAATCTGAAAGATCAAATCCATCCCAGCCTGCTCAAAGGAAAAGTTCTCAAGGTTTCCAAGGTAAAAGCCAAACTGGCTATCAAAGAACTGATACAGTTAAAGAACAAGTTAATGAGGTAGTTTATCAAAGACCAACCTTTTCCCCTCCTCCTTCTCCAAAGAAAAAGGTTCCATCTCCAAAGCCAGTGCATACTGAGAAAGTTGTTCCAAAAGGTAAGTAATTTATTTTATCTTAAAATTTCTAGCAAGAACTTTGCTAAGTCTGCTCTCTCTTGTTATCTAGTAAATCAGGATAAAGTACAAGTTGACTCATCTTCTGAGAATGTTTATGAAAGCCCAGAGCTTGATCCTAACTTTAGGATGGCTCGTTTTCTTGAACTGGTTGGAGCAGCGCAAATCAGGAAAGCTAAAGATGAAAGAATGGACACTGCCGGATTGACTACTATGTCTAAATTCAGAAAGAAGGAGCTCGAAAAGTTCCAGGTCAGACCTGAGATGTTTGATCCTTCAAAATATATGGAAAAGCATCCAGAGGCAGTGGTCCCAAGAACAACTGAATTGAAAATTATTGGAGAACAAGATTTGAAGCTATCGAAGAAAGAAGCTCTAGATCCTACAAGGAAAATTACTTTTGTTTCTAGCTCTTCTAATCCCGAATCTAACTCTAAAGCACCTTAATTGTTCATTGATTGACAGTTAATTTTTATCTGATTGATTGATGATATCTGCTTAGTTATTTCCCTTTATGCATTTTATTTACTTTCTAAAATTAGTGTTGTTTGTTTTATTTGTTGAGAGACTTAACTCAAATAGGGGGAGATTGTTGGTACCCTAGGTTTTGATTTGAGTTCAGTCCTCTCTTTCTGTCTCTTGACCCAAGATATATTTATGGTCAAAGGTTAGTTGATAGGTTAGATTCTCTAGTTGTGTAGAATTGCTTTTCCAGATGAATATTTGGTTAAGTAGTTTTTCGTTCGACTATAGTCGAACGTCGCTCGACTATCGTCTATCGGCTGATCGACGATCGTCTATCAGTTGGTCGACGTTCTGTCTGCGTTGGTAGGTCGACTATCTGTTGATAGGTCGACTATCTGTCGTCTTTGATAGTTCGACTATCTGTCCTGATAGTTCAACTATCTGATAGCTCGACTATCTGTTGATAGATCGACTATCTGTGTTGCTTTGATAGCTCGACTATCTGTTGATAGATCGACTATCTGTGTTGCTTTGATAGCTCGACTATCTGTTGATAGGTCGACTATCTGTTTGCTTTGATAGTTCGACTATCTGTTGATAGATCGACTATCTGTGTTGCTTTGATAGTTCGACTATGTGCTTGGATAGTTCAACTATCTGATAGTTCGACTATCTGTTGATAGGTCGACTATCTGTTTTGTTTGATAGGTCGACTATCTGTTGATAGGTCGACTATCTATTTTCTGTGATAGGTCGACTATCTGCTTGATAGGTCGACTATCTGTTTTTGTTTGGTAGTTCGACTATTTGTCCGGATAGATCGACTATCTGATAGCTCGACTATCTGTTCTGATAGGTCGACTATCTGCCGAGGTAGTTCGACTATCTTCTTTGATAGTTCGACTATCTGGATCGTTCGACTATCTGTCTGATAGGTCGACGATCTCCGTGCGCCGTTCGACGATCTCCGAGGGTCGTTCGACGTTTTGCTGTATGCTCTTATTTAGTTTTGTCATCTTCTATGATGTGACTAATTTCATATTTATTTTGGCATATTTTATGAAAGATTATCTGAATAATTTGTGACATTATTTCCATGCAATATCAGTTCTATTCTATATGCATGAGCTAATCTTTTCTGACAAAGTTGTTTGTCTTATAGCTGAGATATGCAATCTGCTTTATCTGCCAGGCTGTCCTTTATAGCCGTTAGACTCAAAAAGTCTTCCTTGGCCGTAAAGAGTTCTTTCTGATGTGACTTTCTCTTATATTATTTCATCAGAAGTATTTGCAGCTTCTTAGAAAGCTTTATCCTTTTATAGGATATCTGCCTGCAGTATTTTTTGTTTTGCTTTATGCTTTTTGCAGCCCATCTTGCAGAGTTCAGAAAAAGACAAGATTCAAACTCAATTAGATCCGTTGCTGCTGCTGATATATAAAAGACTTCTTTGAAGAAGAAATCAACTAGTCCACATAGAAAAGAGATCAACTAGTTCTCAGATAAGAAATTCATTCAGCAAGCTTACAGCAAGAACAAGTTTAACTGCTCTCAGCAATCTTCACTCAACTGAGAAGTGTTAGCTCTTCTGCTCTTCTTCAACCTGAGTTCTCCTGTTCCAGGAAGTTCTGACTCAGAGATCTTTTGAAGAAGAAGAAGAAGATAGCTGTTAGAAGATTTTCATTTCTTATTTTATATCTTCTTGTAGTTCTTCCTTCAGTATTTACTGAAGTGTTTCTGCACTGAAGCAAGACTTCACCTGGACGTTCTTTGAGCCAGGCGGAGCCTTGATTCTTTTTGAGCTGTCTAGCTCAGTGCAAGTTATTGTGCTTCTCTAATCTATTGTAAAATAGAGAAGACACCTTAACCTCCTTTCCCCTTCCTGTACAGGGTTATTACTCCCTTCAAAAGTATCCCTTGGTGGCAGGGCACCTGATCAAAAACCTGTGTTTGGTTTTTAGACACCTGATCAAAAGTCTAAAGGGTCTCTTGATCTACCTGAAGCAGATCTTGTTGGTGGCAGGGCACCTGATCAAAAACCTGAGTGGATTCCTACCTTGTTGGTAGAAGAGTGGACGTACCCAAGTTGTTTGGGGAACCACTATAAATTCCTTGTGTCGTCTGGATTGCTTTATTTAATTACTTGCATTGTGGCTGTGATTAGATCTTAACTAGGTTTGCTAGTTGCTGGATAGGATCCAAAGCTAAACTGTAATTACAGTTAGCTTTAGTTTGTGCACAACACTTGTGTTAGGCTCTAAGGTTTAATCTTAAATATCTATAACTTTCATTCCGCATTTAACTCCAAGGGAGTTGAGTAGAAAGTCAACTTTGCTAGTACAATTTTTGATTACTCTATTCACCCCCCCCCCCCCTCTAGAGTAGTATCTATCCCTTCTCTTTCAATTGGTATCTCATGCCATGAAGTAGCTCAAGATTATTCTGTGTAAGATACGATCCACACTCACCGCACCAAAAATATTGAAGCCGGAAAACCGGCTCCTCCTAGAGTTCAGATCTAGAGTTGCAGCACACACCTACTATTCCTGAACCCATTTCTTGACGTGAGTCTTGGAAGCTTAAAACAGACCGTGGTCTTCAGTTTGGAGGTTCCACCTCTTATTCCGAATAAATTGAAGTTCTTCCCCCTCCCTTGCCAGTGCTGAGCTAGGTGCCTTAGAGGAAGAAGAGCAAAGGGATCAACAACCTCTTTATTACACCTTATCAGTCTATTTGTAGGCCTTTGAGTTTGACCTGCCAATAACCAAACTGAACCGACCTGAAATAACCAAAATATCCAGGATTGGGTCTGCCAACAACGAAACTCTGCTATTATGAAAAGGTATATGCAGACCACCAAGGGCAAAAAAGTAACATTACCTGAGGTAAAAGAGTAAAATCCCCCCTTGGGTAAGAAAATAAAAAAAATCTTTTCTCACATGACGAGTGGGAACATAATCGGCGGGCGAGGGGAACCTATCATCTCATCTCGTGAGTCCCCCGCTTTGTAAGATGCGTCTCACCACAAAGAGCTAGCACATGCAGCGGGAGCCGTCTCGCCGTTCCCATCTTGCTTAACACGTTTTGCATCTTTTTAAAGAACTGGCGAGTGGGCCCTATGGGCCGAATCACCCCTGCAGTCTCTCTGCCCATCTCGCCCTTACTTCAACACTCTTCCTTGATTCGCCACCTGCGAGCCCAAGGTTGTACAAAGCGACGCCACCATCGGCAATGGAAACCAGATGATCGGCTAGGCTCCATCCCTCCAAAAAGATCCTATCCTCTTCCTCTTTCTCAGTTGATAGATCCACATCTACTAGCTGCAAGGTTTGGAGCCAATTGAACCTATATTTGGTAGGCCGAAAGCTTGGTTTTTTTCAAGCTTTTCATCCACGCTTAAAACCCGATTCAGGCCACATCCGGCCGGCCTACCACCGCCTATTATAGGCCACCACCTCAATGAAGGCGGTGGTGGCATAGGACGGTCGGGGTGTAAAACCCCCATCCATCACATGGAATATAACAGAATGTCAGGTCTAGGCCCCACGCCATATTCCACAGACAGTTAGTGGAATTACATAAGAATACCAAATTAACAGCATAAGAACACACATGCTAACTCAGAGCATTCTAGCAGAAGGTTTTAAACAAGATATAAGAACCCAACTACAATAGCATGAATGTCCACAATAACCAAAGGTAGTAATGAAAGAAAAATACACAAAAGTCTTGGCCTTATAGCCTTACAACAGTTTACTTAATAATACATGTTTTCCATACTTCGACACGTAGGCTAGACACAAATGAGCATAATGAAGTAAACAATTCGCTTTGGACTTCAAAGGCCAACACAGCATCAAGAGCGTCAGCCCGCTACTTGCCACTAGGCTCACCTGTCCCTGCATAAGAACAATCCACCGAATGGTGGTAAAAAAAAGGTAACGGTCAGCTAAAGCTGACCAAATTATAACAACCCCTCCCCGAACATAGGGTTGTGGTGCTCCTTCCCTGCATTTCATTAGTATAACCAACCAAGATAGTGAAAGTTCAATATAAGCACACTTCACTACAGGCGTAGGCCCGCACGAACACACACTTCGTGCCCTCAGGGCACATTAATGGTGAATCTGGTCCACCACCGCCCCCAGGACGGCAACCATCGTGAGCAAACAAGTCTTTTCATCAGAAGTATAAGGCCCGCTCTCTATGCCATCGGTAAGTGCCACATACCTTAGGTCTCTTTAACCGAACCACATAGAGCGGGTATGGTTCCACTCAACCCGTTGATTATATCGCCATGTAAATTTAAGTCATCGGTGCGGGTCAAGCTTCCCAGATTCCCGAAGTACTGATCAAACAATATTACATAACCCGGTTATGTACAAGTTTTGCTCCCAGTCCATCAAGTTGGCTGAAATGTGCTTCTGCCCGGATTTCTGGGTGCACCTTCGAGTTAGTCCCCAAGGCTCCCTGTTGCAATCTACCACGTAGAAAACACGAAAAACAAATAGCACGGAGTCTTATCTAGAAATACTTGTATAATGAAAACATCACTGATCAAGACCAACATGTCTGGATATGCATCACACACCATGCCTATGTCCGTACTTCTATTCCGGACTCTATAGCAAAACTACGGGGATAAACCATATCAACCCGAAAGAATACCTCACACTCAATTCCCACTCGCGGGAGAGTGTTTCTATGCAAAAAAGAAAGAGTACTTCACATGTCCAAGTAGAGAATCATTACCCTATAGATTTGCTTGGGTGTCATGGAAAACTAGCCGAACGAAAATAACCACGACGGACTCACCTCCGGGGATCTGGGCTCGGCTCGCAATTCGGAGCTATGAAGCTCCAATAATGGCGGGATTCCTCTTCTTCTCCCTTTGCTCTCCCCTCTCTCTACCTCTTAGAAAAAGAAAGGGCCAAAGGAAATGAGGTTTAAATGCTAATTTCCCAACCTTATACCACCAGGAAAGATATCGGGCCGTCGGATCCCACATAAATGAAACGAACGTCCTTGATTTTCTCTTAAAATGAACTTCCTGGGTCCATACATGGCATGTGACACAGTCGTGTCCTGCACTCGTCGTAAACCTGTGAAACACAGAACAGGACACGGCTCTGGACACACCCGTGTCCCAGGCCGTGTGCCCGACAATGCTTTGCCCACACCCGTGTCACATGCCATTTGCCTTGCTTACAATAAGACGACCAAACACCGAGAAGGAAAAAAGCTTTGGCACGCCCGTGTCACAGGCATGTTCCTCAATCGACATAAAAATAGTCAAGCACAGAAAAGTGCAAGGCCATGGACACACCCGTGTCACAAGCCGTATGCCTGAAACGGCTTTGGACACACCCGTGTCACAGGCCGTGTGAAATTATACAGGCTCCAAAAGTCCTACAAAAACTACCAATTCATCCCCAATTTCATAGGGCTTCGCTAAGTATATTATAAACCAATATACCAATTCGTATTCGAGTTTTGGGGTGTTACAGTTCTCCTCCCCTTAAATGAATTTCATCCTGAAATTAGAGAATGGAAAGGTACACAAAATTAAATAGTACCTGAGTAGAAAAGCTCGGGATACTCCTTAATCATGGTCTGCTCTCGCTCCCACAAAAGCTCCTCACGACCGCAATTGTTTGATCTTCGAATCCTTGATCCGAATGGGTCTAACTTTCTTAGTTAGCCCACTGTCGATTGATATTTGATCCGCAACAACTACTTGTTCTGATTCTTTCACGGCTTTGCGTAGGACCGAGATGTGAAATACATCATGCAATCCACTCGGCTCTACCAAATGGGCTAGCTGATAGGTGGCTTCACCAACAAGCTCCAAGATCTCAAAGGTCCAACATATCTCGGACAATGCTTCTTTAAGCGTCTAATCCTTGATACGCCTTTAAACGGCTTTATCTTGAGCTTTACCAAATCGCCCACCGAAAACTCCACGTTCTGATACTTGGCATTGTAGTACTTGGCCTGCCTATCCTGGGCTATTAACAGTCGCTCTATTATCAACCATATCGTTGAAGTAGCATCTTCAACCTCTCTTCATTTATAAAGCTTCGATTCTCCTATTTCTACCCAAGACAACGGTGTATGACACCTCCTCCCATAAAAAGTCTTAAAAGGCCCCATCTGAATACTAGCTTGATAGTTGTTATTGTATGCAAACTCAATCATGTAAAAATGGCCCACCCACTTTTTACCAAAATCCAAGGCACACATACAAAGCCTGTCTTCCATCGTCTTGTTCACACATTCAGTTGGCCCATGTGTCTGTTGGTGAATAGTCATGCTGAACCTAAGTTTGGTTCCCAACATTTGATGCACCAACCTACAATCATTGGACTTGAAGCGCCCATCTTGGTCACTCACGATTCTATAGGTCACGCCATGTAGTTGTATAATAATAACTACATACAGTTTTGCCAGTTTAACCACTGAATCATCCTTCCTATTCGTAATAAAGTGAAACACTTTCGTCAATCGATCTACGACCACCCATATGGCATCGTTTTCCCTCTGCGATCTTGGCAACCAATGCACAAAATCCATGGATATATCGTCGAACTTCCACTCCGGTAGAGGTAAAGACTTTAAGAAATCTTCGGGCTTCTATCACTCCGCCTTAACCAAGGTGAACGCTTGACACTTTGCCACATAAAGTGTTATGTCCATTTTGAGTCCTGGCCACCAGAACAACTTTTTCATGGCTTTATACATTCTCGTTCTCCCGGGTGAATCGAGTACTTATCATGATAAGCCTCGTACCTCAATTCCTCCTGTAGTTTACCCACACTTGGGACGCACAAATGACTATCCCTCCATAACGGTCCATTATTAACCGTAAATTTGGAATTTAACCCATCCAAAGCCACAGTCATGATCTGCTTCATGCTATTATCCAAAACCAGAGCTCGCTGAATCCTATCAGAGAGGTCGCACTGCACTACTATCCAGTTCAATTGTGCTTTGGCACTAAACTTCTTCTCAGCACAAGAGGTCTCCAAGGCCTCTAACTCATAAACGAAATGCTCGTCATGCATCGACAACCAACTGGCCTATATGTGAGATCTGCGACTTAACGCACCCACAACCAAATTACCTTATCCAGGCATGTTGTGTACCTTGAAGGTGTAGTCCCCTAGGAACTTCATCCACCTCCGTTGTCGCATGTTTAAATCCTTTGATCCAATATGTACTTCAGGATCGTACGATCAATATAGATATCGACCTTCACACCGTACACGTAATGCCTCCAAAGCTTTAGAGCGAATATCATGGCCGCTAACTCCAAGTCATTGGCAAAATAATTCCTCTCAAGTACCTTCACTGGCGTATGCAATACGCTTTTACACTCCAATGCTCTAGCAGAACACAACCTAAGTCGCTGCCTGAAACATCATTGTAAAAATCAATGGCTTCTTCCCCACATGGCGCATAGAGAATAGGCGTCATTGTCAGGCAACTCTTAATCTCTTCAAAAGCTTACGAGATCTCGAGCGACAGACAAACTTTTAACATCTCCTTGTCAACGTCGTGAGGGGTAATGTTGTCCGTGAGAACTTCTCCACAAAGCGCCTGTAGTAACCGGCAATCCCCAGAAAACTTCGGACTTCCGCTACTGAACACAACACAGGCCACGCCCGTATAACAACCATCTCCAATGGATCCACAGTGATTCCCTCACCTTCTAATTATATGACTAAGGAATGCTATCAAGGACAGCCAAAACTCACACTTGGAGATCTTGGCGAACATTTGGTTCCTCCTAGGGTTTCCAACACTATCCGTAGATGCTTGTAATGATCAATTTCTCACTGTGAGTACACCAGTATATCATCTATGATGACTATCATGAGCTAGTCCAAGTACTCTTTGAACATCTGGTTCATTAAATCCATAAACACGGGAGGCGCATTAGTCAGCCCAAAAGGCATGACTGTGAACTCGTAATGCCCATAACATGTACTAAATGCAGTCTCGAGAATATCGCTTTCCCTGATTTGTAGTTGATAATAACCTGACTTCAAATCCATCTTCGAATACATCGTCGACCCAATCAGTTGGTCGGATAGATCATCGATCCTCGGGATCGGGTATTAGTTATTCTCTGTTAACTTGTTAAACTCTTGATAGTCGATACAAAGCTGCAGACTTCCGTCCTTCTTCTTCACAAAGAGGACCGGGCACTCCAAGATCTTGAACTTGGACGCACAAACCCCTACTCTAACAACTCCGGAAGTTGCGCTTTAAACTCTGTCATTACCCTCGGTGCTAAGCGGTAAGCAGACTGCCACACCAGCTTGGCACCAACTCAATGGTGACAACAATCTCCCTCTGAGGTGGAGCTCAAGGGAGATCTTCAGAGAACTCCGACACCACTTGAAAACTTACAAGACAAAGCTTGGATTTATTTGCCTCTAAGAGAGTGAAGAACACTCCACACCCTCATGTATTGCTTTAATGACTTGCAGAGAAGACATCATTGTCTTGCTCGACTCCCTTCCTACCAGTGAAATTAGTTTCTTGGCTCGTATTCCAACCCAGCTTGACTATCTTTAAACTAGTCAATAAATGCACGTGGCTCCGAGAGTCAATCCATGCCTAAGGAAACACCACCGAAGATCTTTAAACAACCATATTTTTGTTTGGTTTGTATCTACATATCGACATAATAAAAAATACTATGGCGAACCACATGAATACCTTAAATAATGAGGAGCGAGAAGCCTTGCCACGAAGAGTGCTCTCCCCTACTAAGCATAGCACAAAGTCTACTATACTCAAGACATATAACAATAACTTATCATACCATAGTTATAAAAGCTATAAGCTAAACCGTACCTAACATCTCAACTTCTTGCTCATGTACTCTTACCATTTTCTTTGACTTCAGACGCCCACTCCAACATTCACGGGCTATATGACCCTGCTTTCCACAATTATAACAGTTGATTGGGCCCCCTCGCCCTAAAACTTCTCCTGACTTAGCTTTCTTTGTCTTTTGGGCATCACCAAGACAATCCTTGGTAAACTGCCCTAACTTTCCACAAGTATAGCAAGCATAAGGAGCCTGACAATTAGATGTTCTAGACTTCTTATTCTGCTTCCTACTGTGTCCAAACTTTGTTGAACCTATAGAGTTTGGTACCCTTAACTATGACGTCTGGTGGACTTTCCCCAACTCTGCTTCCAAATATCTAGCTTATTCCACCAATGCCTGGAATCCAAGAAACTTTGGTCCTAACAAAAGAAGTCAAAAATCATCACGCAAGCCATTATAAAATCTTTTAACTGTAGTCTGTTCGTTCTCCATATCAAACCCTTGGTATCGCCTTATCATGACAAACACATGCAAATACTCATCCATTGAGTGCGTTCCCTGAGTCAAAAGCAAATTCAACTATTGCTCTGATGTTCTCCCACATGTCATTTTCTCCAGCGCACCGATCGGCGTTAAATCCATCTTAAAGATAGGGGCTGCACATGCCTTCAAAGTTGGGCATTGAACATGGCAAACAGCGCTTCGACTAGCATCCGAATGGTTTCTACAGAAGGAGAGGTCACCGTAAGGTCGTTAGGTGCAGTACTCTCTGCAAGATACTATTGTTTCGACTGCCGCGCACTGCTCCTAGTCACCTATAATTGTAAAAACACTCAATTAGGTGACAAACAGATTGCCTAAAAGCAATCATTGGAACACTCAGGTTCCTCAAACAAGTGTATTTTCATTCCTATGTGGACATTCATGGGTTATTTTCATGTTATTACAATGACGCACAAACATGTGCTCACCACCCCTTAAAAGAATTCGCCCACGAATTCAAGAAAGAAAGACTGACGCCTTAGTCTGATACCAAATCGTAACACACCCATCTGTCATATGGAATATAACAGAAGGTCCGGCTGGGGCCCAATGCCATATTACACGGACAGTTAGTGGAATTATATAAGAATACCAAATTAACAGCATAGGAACATGCATCCTAACTCATAACATTCTATCAGAAGGTTTTAAATAATATATAAGAACCCAACTACAATAGCATCAATGTCCACAATAACCAAAGGTAGGATTGACAACAAAATACACAAAAGTCTTGGCTTTATGGCCTTACAATAGTTTACTTAATAATACATGTTATTCATAATTCGGCACACAGGCTAGCCACACATGAGCATAATGAAGTAAACAATTTGCTTAGGCCTTCAAGGGCCAACACAGCATCAAGGGCTTCAGCCCGATACTTTCCACTAGGCTCACATGTCCCTGCATAATAACAATCCACCGAATGGTGGTAAAACAAGGTAACAGTCAGCTAAAGCTGACCAAATTATAATGACCCCACCCCGAACATTGGTGGCGGTGCTCCTTCCCTGCATTTCATTAGTATAACCAACCAAGATAGTGAAAGTACAATATAAGGAAACTTCACTATAGGCATAGGAATGCACGGCCACATTACCCGCGCTCTCTGGGCACATTCACGGTGAATCTGGTCCACCACCGTCCCCCAGGACGGTAACTATCGTAAGCAAACATGTCTTTTTGGCCGAAGCCTAAGACTCACCCGCTATGCTATCAGTAAGTGCCACGTACCTTACGTCTCTTTAACCGAACCATATAGAGAGGGTACGGTTCCACTCAATCTATTGCTCACATTGCCATGTCAATTTAAGTCATCGGCACGGGTCAAGCTTCCCCGAGTCCCGAAGTACCGATCAAACAATATTACATAACCCGATTATGTACAAGGTTGGCTCCCAGGCTACAAAGATGGCAGAAATGCGCTTATGCTCGGTTGTCCGGGTGCACCTTGGAGTTAGTCCCCATGGCTCCCTATTACAATCTACCATATAGAAAACATGAAAAACAAATGGCACAAATTCTTATCCAACAATACATGCATAATGAAGACATCATCGTTCTAGACCAAAATGTCTAGATAGGCTTCACACACCATGCCTATGTTCGTACTTCGATTCCGGACTCTATATGCAATACTACGGGGATAAACAATATCTACCCGAAAGAATACCTCACACTCACCGCCCACTCGCTGGAGAGAGTTTCTTATGCAAAAAAGAAAGATGACTTCACATGTACAAGTAGAGAATCTTTACCCTAGAGGTTCACTTCGGCGCCACGGAAAACTAGATGGATGAAAACAACTACAACTGACTCGCCTCCAAGTATCTGGGCTCGGCTCGCGATTCGGAGCTCCGAACCTCCAACAATGGTGGGATTCCACCTCCTTCTTCTCACTTTGCTCTCCCCTCACTCTACCTCTTAGAAAGAGAAAGGTCTAAAGGAAATGAGGTTTAAACCCTCATTTCCTAACCTTATACCACCAGGAAAGATTCTGTGCCATCGGATCCCACTTAAATGAAAAAACGGTCTTGATTTGCCCTTAAAATGAACTTCCTGTGGTCCGTACACGGCCTGTGACACGGCCGTGTCACAGGATGTGTCCCGCACTCGTTATAAACCAGTGAAATACAGAATAAGACACAGCTCTGGACACTCCCATGTCCCAGGCCATGTGCTCGAC
Organism: Platanthera zijinensis; assembly: GCA_039513925.1. Taxonomy (NCBI): domain Eukaryota; kingdom Viridiplantae; phylum Streptophyta; class Magnoliopsida; order Asparagales; family Orchidaceae; genus Platanthera; species Platanthera zijinensis. The sequence goes on from CM077091.1 coordinate 48,455,486, forward strand.
AAACATTTGACATACCTGTGTCACAGGTCGTGTGCCTTACTAACAATAAGATAGACAAACACCGAGAAGGACACTACTTTAGACACGTTTGTGTCAAAGGCCATGTTCCTCAATCAACATAAAAACCATCAAGCACCGAACAGGACACGGCCCTTGAGACACTCATGTTACAGGCTGTGTGCCTGACATGGCTTTGGACATACCTGTGTCACGTGCTGTGTGAAATTATATAGGCTCCAAAAGTCCTACAAAATACTACGAATTCATCCCCAATTTCATAAGGCTTCGCTAAGGATATTATAAACATATTGACTAATTCGTATTCGAGTTTTGGGGCGTTACACGGGGAGATGCTCAGGTGGCTGGGAAATCACCTCTCAAAATGGCAGAGGTCGAGGCAATCTGAGGCGTTGGCTAAAGGAAGGAGATGAACGTATTCCGTCCATCACGGCTTTATGATTCGTGTACTGCCTTTATAATAACAGTTTATTATTTCATTTTATTTCATTATCTGCCACACATTATGCAGTTGTTAGATTTTATTATTAAAAATACATAGATGCCATTTCTGGAAAAATAGTTAATATCAAAGTTATAGCCCTTTAAGTCTAGTTTATTTTAAAATTGGTTTAACCAATTTGGGTCACTAGTCTAACCACAACACACCAAATGGTGCAAGCTAAACCTATGGTTAACCAGACACAAATTTTTGTGCCCACTAAACTACTCATAAAAATGCTTTGAAATTTGGATCATAGGTTAGTCTGATCTATATCTAAGACATATAAAAAAATAGGAATTTTTGGAATTGTGTTCTATAGTTATAGAAAACATATAATAAATCTTGTATGATTTGATTTAGTGGTCAAATGACCTCAAAACCACCAAATATTTCAGTAGGTGACAAATAGGGTCATGATATGTAACATCCCTCAAACTTCTAGACCACTACGATGGTTTTATCATGACTAGGTCATAACAAAACCCTGGGAAGCACAAAAGGGTTTGGGTGAACATGGGAATCAGGGTGTGAATCACCTTTGTCTGCAAATAACAGAACTTCAAACACTAGCTTAGGGTTGACCCTAGGGCTTCACCATGACTCTATGACACCACCACAACATATTTAACCCATTAGAGGGTCCATTAGAACCCTAGAGACCCATCGGTGTCAACAATAGAAGCCAAGTTGACCAAGGTCAACCTTAAGCCTAAGAAAGTCAACTTAGCTCAATTTGGGTCAATTGACCACCTAAGTGTCAAATGACCTCACCCTTAGTCTCTTGTCATCATGAGGGACCCGATGGCCCGAAAATCCCCAAGCCTAAGTCACCCAAAGTGCATAATTTGGACAAACTGAACCCATAGCTCAATTTTGTCAATTTGGGCTAACCTATCTCAATCCAAGTGGGATAAGCCCAAACTACTGTGGCCCATTGGTCTAGGAGATGGAGAGTCACCTTTGAAGCCCACCAATTTCATAGATTGGTGACTAGGAGAGAGAGAGTGGGAGTTTCCCCAATTTGGAGGAGAGAGAAAATGAGAGATTAATTACTATCATGGCCATGGAGGCTCCATAACCCCCAAATTTTATGGATCTTTTACTCCTCTGAGGGAGAGGAGAAGTTTTTAGGAGGTTGCCGGCCATTGGGGTGGCTCAGCCCCCTCTATTTGGCTGAAACCGAAAAAGCCCCATTATGGCCATTAATGGGGTTCTTCAAAAATGTGGAGTTACAGACCTCCTCTCCTCAATTCCCTCTTTAAGGACTTCACCATAGCAAGGGCAAGCGTTTCCACCCATCATTTATTAATTCCATTGAGGTTGGTATAGAAGTTGCAGAATATCCAAAGCTCAATTGCCGTAAATGGTTTGGATGCAAAGCACACGCATTCAGGCCACAAAGCAGGTCCTCCTCTACTCCTTCATGGGTTAGATCTTAGGAATTGTTAGAGCAAAGAATCGGGGTCAATTAAGACCGATCGGGTGGAATTTTTCCACTGGTTTTCCAGTAAAATGAGGGTGTCGGGTTCGCCTAAATCAACCGTCTCCGATGGTCAAACCACCTCAGGCTGATAGCCCTCAACTCAACGGAGGTGGTGGTGGCGGTGATTTACCGGGGAGGTGGCCGGAGGGCCAGGAATTGGGGATGGTAGTTATCTCCAGGTCTGGAAGATCTAGGCCGTTGGATGGAGGAATAAGAAATCAAGAAGCTGTCTTATCCTACTTTAAGATCCGTGCAGATCTAAATATAAAAAATATGTTATATGTATATTTTTGTCACATAATTTCACCTGTATTGGAATTTAAATTAAAAATACTTAGAGTCCTTTTCATAAAAACTAGTAAACATAAAACTTGTAGCCTTATGAGTCTAGGTTATTTTAAAATTAATTTGAACTAATTTGGAGTTTAGGTATGACCACAACACTCATTTTGGTGAGGTCTATACTTAGGGTTGATAAGAGATTGTTTGGAGTGCCCCCATCAATCCTGACTTCCAAATGACATGAAATTTGGAGCATGAGCCATTCATATCAAGATCTATAACATATCCAAAAATGGGAATTTTTGAAAAAAAATTTCAAATGTTTTGGAAATCATTTCATTTTTTTCATGTAAGGTTTAATTAAAGGTCGAAGACATCCAAATACAACAAAATTTTGGTGAGTAGTCCTTGGGGTCAATATAGGACTCTGTATAAAATTTCATCCCATTTGAAGAAGATTTGTTTTGGAATTTAGTAGACCCTAGTGTAGTCCTAAAAAGGGTTATTTATGTCAAATATTCCCTTATGGGTATTCAGTTACCAAATCCCCTCAACAGAGGTTGAAACTTGGGCCACTGATTTGATGTGACATTAAAAACCTCACATGGAGTTTGGGGTGGAATAAGGTGGATTTGCACTTGGACCCTAGTTCTGAACTTTGGGGGTTTGCGAAAGACATGGGGTGATATGACCTTATAGGGACTTGGTGTTTAGTCCATGAGATCTTAGGGTGGTGAAATGCCCTAGTAAGGAATTTGGTTGTATTTGGACACATGCACCACACTTTAATCACTTGGAAATTATTTAGGTCAATACACCTTATGGAATAATTAAGGGCTCCTATGACCTTGGATCTTTATGATATTTTGGAAGGGATAATTTTATAGTAATATTAACCTCTGAAATTTATTATAGGATGTTTAAATAATAATACCTCATACTTGTAGATATAACCTTCAACTTGTCCTTTTTGATGAAATTGAAGTAACTGTGGTTTAATTGTCTTAGATTGATATGAAACTCTAGAAAAGTTATTCAAATACCATTTTTATGCATTGATAAATTATGTACAATTATTTGGAATTTACTCTTAGTACTTCATGTGTAAAGTGAACTAGTGAACCTTATTTTGATGAATAGATAATAAATACTATATATTGCTGAAAAATTGTGTTATTTGTCCAGAGAACTTTTTCGGGCATAATAAAGCTTAGAAAATTATAGCTTGTTATTTGGATGAGTTTGCAAGAATGTTTCTTCACAAAGTGCACTATCATGGATTTATTTGAAGTATTTTCATATATAGCTCACTGAACATGGAATTAGATGAAACTTAGTCAGTAATGTTTTATTATCATAATAAGGCTCCGGTATTTTTTGTATAATATTTGAACTATGAATTGTGGTACTTCCTTCATTACCTCTAATTATTTGGACTACATTTAATTAATTATTTGGAGGTTAGAAAATTTATGAAAATATGTGAAATTTGGTAATCACTGATATTTTGCTATCATATAGTGTTCATAATTTTTGGGTGGCCAAAACTCGAGGAACTATAGTACTTCATGTTCGAAATTACTCATGAACTAATTTTTGGGAAAATTAAATAAATGCCAAATTAATTAGGAAAATTACAACTTTAAGGATTTAGGCTAAATGTCTCATGTTAGACCCCCAATAATTATCTTAGGGCTTTTGGATGAAAATTTGGAGTACCTCCTATCATGTACATCATATAGCTTAGGTAGGTCTACATATAGTAAAACTGTAGAAATGGTAATAGCATGTGGAATGGACATAGGGAGTTGGGGTTAATAGTTTACTTATTTTGGTGAAGTGAAAATGAGTTCATCTTTAGGAGTCATGATGTGGAAGTATTGGGTAGACGGGTGTTAAATGGTGCTCGGGATCGACGAAACATCATCCTTCCTATGGAGTGAGAGAGAGAGAGTCAAAGTACAATAGGGTTAGATTAAGTATAACATTAAATGGTGTTGGCTATGTGTAGATACCAATAATAATAAGTACCTTGCGAAAGGGAGCTTTGGGCTTTCGCCCATGATAGCTCCTAGTTCCCTCGAGAGACCTTCACAGGGAATGCCTTTGGCAGTCCAAGGTTAACGTAAGTTGTAACACTTAATGAAATACAAGAGTAATTACAAGTACTCTAGGATTACACTTACACTCACAATTCTCGGTGTTGTGGGAGTTAGGTTTGTTCTCACGAGTGGTAGGCTCGGTGGTTGTGGTGATGGGCAGGTTAGGCCGGCGAGCCAATGGCTTAGTAGATATTTATTACGGACCGGTTAGTCTGGGTAGCTTTGGATCGGGAGGGGGAATACATTAATGGTGCATGTGCATAAAATATAAGGTGGTGGGTCTTCAGTATTGAAGGTTCGTCGCACTAGAACCCTTACGTTGACTCGGCAAGTGTAGTTTAGCACTTAGCCAAATAAAGACCGGTGCAACAGTCGGCAAGAGTACGAAGGAGCTCTGCTTAGTGAATTAGCATTGAGGCATTTGATAGGTTCTACTGGTATTGTTGATACCTATTCAGAGGTGGGAGAGGGCCAACCCACCGCTTCTGTTTGCCACTACGGAGGTATCCTGGGAGGTTACTCCAAAAAGGGGGAGCTAAAGGTCTATGTGCACAGAGTCGAGTGTGTGAGTTGCACTTTCCTATTCATAACATAGCATACTTGCATGGCATAGCATAATCATTGCATATAACCCTGCACACCTATTGTATAAATTGGTATGGGATTCTTTATACAGCAGGCCTTGCAAAATGACCCCTTGGTTTATAGGTTTGTATGGGCATTCCTATAGGTCATGATTACATACATAGTTTACCTTCTTGTACTTTTACTTGCTCACCTTGTTCATGTGTATACTCATATTGCATACCTACTATTTGCTTACTTATACTTGCTGTGGTTTTATACTCATGGTAGACTAGTTCTACCGTCACCTACTTTCCTTTTACTCCCCACCTTCATTACCTTCCCTTTCCTTCTTCCCGCTCGGTACCTAGGATCCATTGGGGGAAGGGTGGGGGATGATACGACTTAGTTTTTTTGACCAATGGTCATTGACCAAATCATTTTAGGGGATCGTTGAGCCAAACCTGGAGATGCAGCCCCAAAGGTCGGTAGGCTTGGATACGGGATAGTCTTACACAGGAGTTCATGCAGCAGGGATTGTGAGTCTCGATCATTAGTAGTTACTATATATTTTCTTCCGCGTTGAGTGACTTGTAGTGAAGATCATGATTTATCGGGCAGGATCCCTCTTATTATTATTTTTCTTTATTGTTACTGTAGACTCTCCCTTCGTGGGGATTTATTTTAAATCCATGTGATTTCTGGTGGACCAGTATTTGAGTTCTACTTTACTCTTTGTACTTACTCTTCTCTTCTATGATCGGTATGGCTGGCAGGATTGTCATTTTGTAGTGACGAGCTTCCTGGGTGTGTTGTTGTCACCGCAAAGCAGCGGTTCTAGGCATAAGACCCTGTGGGTTATGGCCCCACCACAAACTGGTATCAGAGAGAAACCTTGATCGAATGAGTAGAAGTCCACTTAACCTAGGTTACCCCCGCTCGAGTTTAGTTTGGGGAGAAACTAAGAGGCAGAAGCTGGGCTGTGCCTATATGGGGGATCACATGTAATTGTCCACTTTTAACTACGTTTGGGTCAAATTTCTTATAAGTGGCCTTTATTATGTAGCCCCTGACACATCCTACAACGCAGGGTGGAGCCCAACAAAATTTAAATGTTGTACCACCTCCCTCGGCTCCTAAACTATTTTTACAGCCAGAGGTTGGGTAGACAATGATAGACATTCTAGAGGCCTTTAGGGCCTAACAAGCTCCGGCTCAACAGCTGAACCTTGGGGACAATTGGTTGAGAAACTTCTGAGGACTCTCTCCCTAATCTTGCATTAGGATGGAGTCGGCCGTATGGACGAAAGAGTGGCTTGATATCATGTTCGAGATGCTGACCGGGATACGGTGCCCCTGGGAGGAGTGGGTTCCTCTTGTGGTCTCCTTCATGGATTCTCATGCCAAGAGGTGGTGGAAGACACTTCTGGATAAGGTGTTTGCAGATCGGGAGGTTGCTGACATCACTTGGGAGGAGTTTAGGGCCACGCTATTGGAGAACTTCATCCCATAGTCAACAAGAGATGAGCTGGAAGACAGGATCCTGTAGCTGAGGCAGCGCAACAAGACGATGCTTGAGTACAACCGGGAGTTCACTCACTTGGCTCGATTTGCGGACTCCTATCAGTTGGATGATTCGGGGTATACCTAGAGGTTCTATAAGGGCCTTTGAGATGATTTGAGATTGGATCTTCTATTTGTGTTCGACGGGCCTTTACCTCAGATTCTGGAGGTGACAAAGATGATGGAGTCTAATTTGCAGAAGGCTCGAGGCTGGAAGAGGACAATTTAGGATCAGGGTCGGTGAGGCGGGAATGATTAGCGAAGGGGCCACTTTGTTGATGAGAGAAGTGCAGAGGACCAACCCCTCTAAGAGGTTAGGCTGGATCCGAGGGAGTTGGTAGTATGTGCCCCTGAACCTCTTCATATGCAGGAGATATAGAGGTCCAGAGGTGTGGCACTTCCCCCGACCGAGTGCTACAACTCTCAATAGGTAGGGAAAATCTGAAGAAGCATCCCTATGAGAAGACCACCACTTCCGACACAACAGGATGCCCCGCCCGCTCAGCAGTTTGCAGGTCGAGGCCGTTGAAGAGGAAGTGGTCTCCGCGGTGGAGATCACAGTCAAGAGAGGGAGCAGGTGTATGCTCTAGACTTAGCTCCACCTCGAGACCCGGGCAAGGTGATTGCTTGTATGCTAGTAAATTAATGTTGTTATTTACCTTTGGAATTTTTGAAACAACAAACAACATCAGCATACTAGGAAAGAAAACCATAGGCTAAGTTACCTAAACATACTTAAATAAATAGGAATAGTTATGGTGTGTGGCAAACCTGCCCATACCCTTGTGGATATGGTGGCATAACACAAATTCATCTCCGAGGAGTTCGTAAAGGGACTAAAGGGAGTCAGACATTATTCGGGAGTTGCCAGGAGTGTGCGTGTAACACCTCTGTCCATCACACGAAATATAATGCAGGGTTCGGCTGGGGCCCTATGCCATATTCCACAGACAGTCAGCGACGTTACTTATTAATATCAAAGAACTACTCGAATCCTAACTCAGAGCATTCTATAGGAAGCTTTAGGGGTTACTGTTGAACGCATCACACATGAATGTCCAAAATATATAAAAAACACAATTTATATATCATAGGAATTTATATAGAAATACACAAAAGTACTTTGGCATTATGGCCTTACGGTTAAGCTTCACAAGTGTGGATTACAAACATCGGCACGCAGGCCGACCTCACATGAAAACAGTAAAACGTTTCTATTTGGCCTTCGAGGGCCAGCATAGCAGCATGGGCTTTAGTTCGCTAATTCCCGCTCAGCTCCCCAACACCTGTACAGAGACAATCCACCACGAGGGTGGAAAACAAAGCAACAGTAACCTTTTGATGACCAATATTATAACGACCCCACCCCTTAATCAGGACGGTGATTCTCCTTCCCTGCAAGAAAAACAGATATATCACAAGAAAGTGCACGACCATAAATTTCAATATAACACAAACATCGGTCAAACAACACGACGCTCCAACAAGAAATCACAAACATCGGTTTGCAAAAGAAATCATCACCAATCAAGACCAACCCGTACGGGTTGGCTTCAAACAGCATGCTTATTCCGTACTTTACATTTTCGGATCTAATGCAATATTAAATGAGGATCATACCGATCGACCCAAAGGAATCCACTCTTTTTCCACCTTTATGATGACTGGTTCCATGCAGGTATGAGTATTGAGGACTTCACTTGTCGAGGAGAAAATCGTTACCCTTGTAGTTATCTTCGGAGCAATGCCAACGCTTTTCTACATGGATGGAAATGATTGCCTCACATTCCCCTTCGCAATTCTAGCTACGGGTATTAATTCCATCCACATGATCTTCTCCAGTAACTTCAAGTTCTACCCAAAACCTTAGCACTAATCGTAAGTTCTCTTCTCCAGAACTGCGAAGCAAGGAAGAGAGAGAGAAAAGGAAATAATAACTTCATCAATTCCATCACTCTACAGATATGGACTCGGGTTTTACCCCAGCCATACGATCTCTTCAAATCAAAATAAAGCAACGGCTCAGGTTTGAGCTGACAAAGTCAACCACCGCTCAGTGGTCGCACACCAACCTCCTGATACGAGTCGCCACTTTGGCGACATCTTATTTTGACAATTCGTCAAATGGAATCAAGTTCATTGAACGCAATTCGTCAATCGAGAGTGAGTTCGTCGAGCGGACAATAATACCGCTCAGCTTTGATCGACGTTTCGTCAAGCTCTGCTCGACATTTTGTCGAGGTCTGCTCAACGTTTCTTCGAGCTCTACTCGACGTTTCGTCGAGCTCTGCTCGACTCTTAGCCTGTTACTTTTTGGGGTGTTACAATCCTCCCTTCCTTACTGAAATTTCGTCCCGAAATTTAATACAGCATGCAGAAACCAGAAATAAATATGTTACAATATATATTTTCTGTACAACAAAAATGTTATAACAGTTTATACAAACAACTCGGGAAATTCAACACGTATGGTTTGCTCTCGTTCCCATGTTATCTCCTCCCGGCCACAGTTGTCCCACCAGACCTTGACCATCCTGATTATCTTTCACCGTATGTAACGCCTCAATCTGTCACATGGAATATAACAAAGGGTCCTGTCGGGGCTCCACACCATATTTCACAGACAAATGATGGAATCACGTATGAATATCAAAATACCTTCTACTCGCACCCTAATTCAGAGTATTCTAGCGAAAGATTTTAAGTTGAAAGAACTCATCACATTGAATGTCAACTAATATATAAATAACACATATAAATATATCACCAGAAATGTATACAACACAAACGCTCAAGGCCTTAAGGCCTTACATGTTTCTCTTTACAAGATGTGGTTTCATATATCAGCAAATAGGTCGGCCACACATGAAAACAAACTTCTTCGCACGGCCTTCGAGGGCCTACCAGCAACAAGGGCTTCAGCCCGCTCAATCTAATCTAGCTCGCCAGCACCTGTACATGGACATCCACCCCAAGGGTGATAAAAAAGCAATGGTCAGCATTCAGTTGACTAATTATAATGGCCCTACCCCTTTCCCGGGGCAGTGGATCCTTCCCTTCATGCATCACAATCACAAAAAAAATATACCACAACAAGTGCTCTCATGCACATCACCATCACACACGCCGGCCTTCGTTCTAGATGCTCCGTGCACTTAGGGCACGCTTATGGTGAATCGAATTATCCTTTGTGCCACCACCGATCTGAGGTTCTTAACTTGTTGGCTATGGGCACTAGTCAACTACAACACAGATGCTGGAGACATCCTCTCCAATCCAACTCAGAGGTGTTCACCTCACGACAACCATTGAGCATTACAGATCGACCTACCACAGTAGTGTAACATGTCGGGTCCGCAGCCCATAATTTGCAATGCCACTAATCGATCTCTCACTACGCAGGTACAGGTTAGCCCTTTCCCATTGCTCAACTCGTCAATAGCGCAGATCTTTACGTAGGTCGACTTTCCCTTTCCTGTTCACTCCACAACTAGCGCAGAGCCGCTAAATCGCAATGCTACAAAGGCTCTACAACCACAAGGAATGGCTCTCACGGCCGCATACACAACACAAGGATCTCACCCAGATCTTCTTAGATATGGGAGAATTCATCATTCACAGGTACTCTCATAAAGTCCGTACAATACTTGTTTCATACAGGGAGTCTGAAAGTTAGGGTAAGCTCTGAAAAACTCTATAGTGGGGGGGGGGGGTGAATAAAGTTGTTGAAATATTTTGATCTTTTTTACTGAAATAAAAGAACTTTTAATAAAATAAGTTGCTATAGTATAAGTGTATAGGTGCATAAGTGCAGCAGATAAACTAAGCTACAAAATAAGAATATATAAAAGCACAAGCATAAGGCAAAAACTACACAACAACACAGACAACACAAGAAATTTATAGTGTTTCCCCAAACTTGGATACATCCACTCTTCCACCACCCTAGGTTGTAATCCACTACAGGTTTTGATCAGGTGACTGCCACCAATGAGCTTTTGACTAGGTGCTCAAAAACTAAATCTCGAGTCTTTTTGTTAGGAGATTTGCAACCAGGAATAATTTTGAAGGGAATTATAACCCTGTACAGAGGTGGGGATGAGAGAATGATAATATTATTCTCTTTCTTAAAAACAACTAAGAGAAGACTAGTGGATTTGTATTGTTATCAAAGCTCCCCCTGAGATCTTGACTAGTTCAGGAGTGGAAGCTTTGCAAAAGGGTGAGTAGGACTTTTTTCTCTTCAGAGATCCTTGACTCATTTGAATAGCTTGTCACTTGAGATCCCTGAAAGCAAAGAAAGAAAGGAAGAAGGACTCTTTATGGTGATGGTTGTTCCTTCTTCTTCTCTAGAGAGCAGTAGTTTTTTTAGAACTATTTTCAATGCACTTTTGATGTCTGTACGCTTTTTCCTGTGTGTTGCTTGTTGATAACACACGAGTTTTTTTGTGTATCACTTTTCTTCTCTATATTTCTTAGCTCTCTGTGTTTGTCTATTTTGTGAGAGATCCTCAAATGATATCTATAACTTGGTCGAATTCAAAAATCTACAATAAATGCTTAGCCGGAATCTCGGAAATGAAAACGGCAAGTATGTTGTCATATATTCTATTCTATGTCTGTCCCAAGATATAAGTACTTAATTCCATGAAGGATATTTGTAATCAATGCTGCCAGTAATGACTCAATTTAAAAGATGTAAGAGCACTAATTATTCAGGAAATTAACAGCTTATAGTAGTATAAGACAAGGAGACAGAAAAGGAAAGAATAAATGACAATATTCATTATAATTTTTGTCGACCTGAGAACAACTTTCATCGACCTGAGAATGACTTTCGTCGACTTGAGAATGGCTTTCATCGACCTGTAATTTCGTAGACCTGAGAATGGTTGTTCGTCGAGGATAGTCTGTAGTCTGGACTTAGAATATTTTCTGATGTTGAGTATTGAAGAATTGATCTTAGCATTGAGTGATATGTCCTCTGGCTTTGAGTGTTAGATCACCATTCTGGATTTGAGTCGTTTAAGAGTGTTGAGTTATTGATAGCATTGAGAGCGTTGAATGAACTTTTGCTCTGAATAAATTTTGGCATTGAGAGATCTTTGGCTTTGAGTGAACTGTGGCGTTGAGTCAATTTTGGCACTGAGAGCTGAAGTGTTAGTCGACCGAGGATAGAGTTCGTCGACCTGATGTTCTTAGTTCGTCGAATAAAGTTTGACAGAGGAGTTATTACTATGTTAAGAGATCATCGAGCTGAGATCTAAGTTCGCCGAGCTCAGCTCAGAGAATTGTCTCTGGGTTAGTCGAGCTGAGCATGATGATCGTCGACCGGAGTTTGACGAACGCAGATCTCCTTTTTATTAAGTCTTCAATATTCTAAGTCTTGAGTCTATGGCAGTGTTGGAGGCTGGTCCTTTGAACTGTTGCCTTAAGGGACTAGACCTAGACTCTAAGACACAACTTTGACCCTGATCTATACATGTTGGGTCATATCATAACTCAGTGAACCTAGCCCAAATCCAACTAGGGGTTCCAACAATCTCCCCCTATTTGGGTGAGGTCACTAATAATAAAACTGAACAGAAATAAAATACAAAGACCATAAATATCTGAAGGGATGAAATAACATCAGCAGATATGTTATAGCAGTGTATTGTACATAATAAGTTAATCATTAAACAAATAACATACATTATGGTTTATCTGTTGAAGGGCAAGATGAAGTTTTTGAGAAGGTTATCTTCCTGCTATGGTCTGGTATATTCTTCTTGGATGTCATCAAGTCTTGCCCACCAAGAGTTTTTTGAGTGCTTACCCTGGGAACAACTGCTTCAGGATGCAATGCCATATATTTAGCTGGGTTGAAGACTTTCCTGCTCACTTGAAGCTTAACCAGCTCTTTTTCTCTAAATGAGGACATAGTTGAGAATGAGGATGGATCTTTTCCTTCTTCTATAGCTTTTCTGATCTGAGAAAGACCAATCAATTCTTGAAGCCTTGCCATCCTAAAGTTTGGATCAAGTTCATGTTCAACAGGTGGCTGATCTTCTTGAGGAGGCAATACAGTGACTGCTTTAAACTGAGTGGACTGACCTTGAAAGCATGTAGAGCTGAGTTGATCATAACTTTGGGAGTAGAGAGATTTTGGAGGGGCAGCCTCACTATATTTTCCTTTAGGTTTGAAGGATACATTAGATTTTCTGACTTGATAAGCAGTTGTCTTGTGAGTTTTTTAGGTAACTTGTTGATGAGGAGGAGGAGAGTGTTCTTGAAAAATGACTTCTTTCACTTATTCTTAGGGACTATGACTTTTGTGTTACTGACTGCTTCCTTGGAACTAAGTCCTGGAGGATCTGTCCTACCTTAGATATGTTCTTCAGTAGGAGGAAGGATGGTAAGATGCACTAGAGGCTTGAGAGGTAGCACTTGAAGCACAAGCAGAAGGAGGAGGAGGTGGACCTCTTCTGAACTTCTGAGGAGGTGGATAATATCTCTTGCTCTTCTTTCTGGCTCTCTGCAAATTTTTGGATAGCCACATCCAAGCTGGCATATCCTTGTATGGATTTATGTTCTGTAGAATGTAGTATGGAGTATAATTGGTGTTTCCAGGTTTGGGAGCAGGAGGAGGTGGAGCTTTCCTTTTCTTTGAGACTTTCTTTTTCTTGGGTTCCTTATCAGAGGTATCATCATCCTAATCACACTGTCCTTGAGGATTGTCATACAAATCATCTATTTCTTTTAGGAGCTCAGCAGAATTGGAGGGTTTTCAATGCTAGAATGGAGCTGGAGGAGAAATATCAAATTATCTTGGAGAGTTACTTGTGATAGTGCTTCCAGCAACTGCCTTATTCTCTTCTTCAATATCAGCCTTGATCAAAGAATAAAGATCAGGCATTGGGAAATCATCTATGACAAATGTTGGGAACGAAAATGTTTCTAGAGGTGAGAAGGCTCTGACTGAATTAGACTTTATTGTCTTTGCTGGAGTTTTAGGAAACTAATCAAAACTGTCTTTAAGTTGCTTAGCAACTTTAGGGTTGATTGGGGAGGAATAAGGTACTGATGACTAATTTTAGTCATCACTTTTTGGGTTATTCGAGTTCAATTATCCTTGGATTTTGTACTAAATTTATATATTTTATGTATGCTATAGTTTAATATTTATATAATATAATATGATCTAATTTGTTATGATGCATGGAGTTTTAATTTTTATTTTGATGTTATGTTATGTTTTATTTCATGTTTGTGTGTGTGTTTGTTTGAGTGATGGGTTTATTTTTGCATGCATGATATGATTTTATTTTAATATTACATGTTTAGTGTTTTAATGCTTAGTTACATGTTTGGGATATTTCATAAAGCTAATGTTTTAATTATTATTTTGTAGATTCAAGTGACCTTCTCCATGATGAAGCTGACCTTTCATTTGGAACAGCCACCTAGCCCTACCCGAGCCTACATGGATCAAACTTATGTAGCCCAGCCACTATTAAAGACACATGGAGCAGCCCGACCACCTACCAAGCAAACCCGAGCCCATGGTTCAGCCCGGCCCCTCCATTTCATGTTACCCGAGCCCACTACAAGCCAACCCACCACCATGCATGGCCGGTCACCCTCCTCTCCTCCCTCTTCATTTACATTGAATCTTCCCTCTCTCTCTCCATCATTTAATGTAATACATGCATGCATTGGCCGACCCCTCTCTTTCTCCCTTCTACACACTTCCATTCATTCCCCCTTATTTATTTTACATTTTCCATTTGCATTTCCATAAATAAAATACAAGGAACCTACCTTTTTCTCTCTCACTTCATTAATTTCATACAATGAACCCACTTCACCATGCATGGCCGGCCCCCCTTGTGTCTCTTCTTCTCCTCTTCATTCTAGAATTTTCCCTCCTCATCTATAAAAGGAGCCCATGGTCTCAGGTTTTGGAGGTTGGACTTTGGAGAGAGAGCAAGTGGAGAGTACAAGTCAAGAGAGTTTTTTATTATAATTTTATTTTTTATTTTCCCTTGTTGTAATCTCATTTTGTTTAAGTAGTATAATATCATTTTGTTTTTAGCATTGTGTACTTTTTTACCTTCTAGTACAAAAAAAAGAAATTTTCTTCTCTTATTATTGTCGTTCACTTTTCTAATATGCGTAGCGAATTTCCTTGTAGCATTTGATCATGAGGATCCATGAATTGAGATGAGGATTTTTCTTAATTCGTAATTTTCTTTTTGTAAAATTTTGCTCGATCCTTCTTTGATTTATTTTGTGTCAACCCTGTATTTCCGGTATACGGTAGTAGGCTTTGATCTCATTTCATAGTAGTCGAGAGACTCGTGATTTGAAAGATCACTCAAAGAAGGAAGGAGTTGAATGCAACCCTAGAGATAGGATGACGTAAATCCTCCGGATTGGAGTCAAATACAATAGTGCGGATCACCTCGATAATGCAACTTTAGGCTTCTTTAATTTGTAAATAGATTTCGATCAAAGAATCTATAAGTTAGGAGACCTAATGCTCTAACGAGATTTTGTCTTATTTTTGGATCCGTCACGGTCGAGTTATTTCGCAATTATAATATTACATTTTTATTTCTCTTATCTCTTTTCATGGTGAATCATCGATCAAGTGTTATCTTTTAATCTATAGTTTCGTCTTAATTTTGTTCAGTTTAATTTTAATTTTTCAAATCCTCCATCATTAATCGTACGGTAGAATAATAATTAAAGCATGAGTAGCAGTACTTGACACACCCGAGTTTAAATACGACCTTGATACTACGATTCGACAGGTACACTTGCCTATTCGGGTTTTAGCCCATCAGGTATAATAGCTAGTGATGGCTTAGTAGATTCCTCTGGAGGGAAACTTAGATAAGTTGTTTCAAAAGTCTTTAACAGACTTATCAAGTCTATTGTTGGATGAATGACAACATCACCAATAGATTTTATTTCAGCTATCACTTACTCATAAATGTTCATGTCAATTTCAATAAATTTAACTAGATCAATTAAATCAGAATCTACATTCTCTGCTGCTGCTTCTGCTATATCTGTTGTATGTACAACTGGTCCTGCTGCTGGTTGTGCTTCTGCTGCTTCTGCTGCTTCATCATCAAGTATGTCCCCCTGCCTGGTTTCAGTAGGTGTTGAAGCTAGGCCCCCAGTTGAAGTTAGAGCAGAGGTTAGAGCAGAGATTTGAGCAGCAAGGGATGAGATAGAGATATCAAGATGGGAAATAGCCTCTGCTATAAGAGTTTTGAGTAAGGGGGTGAGAAGAGAGATGAAGGTTGGGGTAAGGGAGGGGTCCATGGTTGGGGAGGCAAAAACTGGTGGAGTAGCTGATTGAGTAGATAGTGCTAGAGGATGAATGGGTGGAGGTGTAGGTGGAGTTTCTAAGGGAGAGTCATGTTGTTGTGATGGTGAGTTAAGGTGAGAGGAAAGGAAATTAAAGGAAGGAATGGAGGAAGAGGTTAATGTTAGCCAAATAAGATGGTAGAGGGGATAGAGGTGGTGTAGGGATGGAAATGTCATGTTGAGGTGAAGGATGAAGAGTTGGGAGATGTATAGGTGAAGATGGAATTGGAGAGGCTGGAGTTGTTTGGGTATAGATATGGATGGTAGTGGAAGATGACTAGACTTGTTGTTGGGATGGAACTTGAGGGACAAGAGTTGGTGGAGGAGTGGAAAGGAGTCCTTCAGCGGGGTGGGGAGTGGCTGTAACAGCCCTAGTACCTTCAGAAGTCTGGGTGGCAGAGGATGAATCCATGGAGGGCTTAGTGATTGTCCTCTCCCACCTGCCAAACAAGGTGCATGTGAGCCTCTTGCTGGCCTTGATGAATATGGTCCGGAAGACCAGTGATTAGCAGCCTTTGCTGTTAGGAAGATTCCTAAGATTCGTCCAAAGTTCACTTCCTTCTTACTGTTCGTTTTCCTGATAAGATCAAAGATGATCTGAGCCCAGTCCACCTGTTTCTAATTTTCCACTGCACACATGACCAAAAATTGATGCATGGTGATATAATAATGTTCAGTGTTGCTTGCCCAGCAAGATTTTCCCAACTATATCTGCGAGAAATTATAACTCGGCAGATAGGTGTTTCTTCAGTAGTTTATTAGGGTTGTCTCCAGAGTACCCCATTGTATTCAACATTATATCATACTCTTCCGAATCAATTTCTAACTTTTCCTCACCATTTTTCAATCCAAATACTTCAGTAAGAATATCGGGGGTAAGAGAGATTTCATTTCCCGCGATGGTGCCGATCATCTTGTTTTCATCAAAAGTAGCTATGTACAACCATTCTCTAATTTCTGTTCTGGGTAGTTTGATTCTCATGGTCAGCAGTTATTTCAGTTGCTGGTCTTCCAGCAGTTGTAGGATGGGAAGAAAGATTTGATCTGCATGCTGGAATGAGGCAAAATCCATGTCGAATCCTGTGTCAAATTTCAGAGTATGAAGCAATTATTTTTGGGAGGACCCCTTTCTATTTCGCATTTTTGCGGATCAGGTGGTTTGAAGATGTGTTTCCCGGGAAGAAGGTCAACAAATTTTTAAGCATGTTCATGAAGGTCCTGACTGGCGGGCATTTTCAAGCAAACCGCATCGCCCACAAAGTTCTTAGTGCTGGCTTTTACTGGCCAAGCATATTTAAAGATGCGCAACTCTTTGTGAGCGAGTGTGATCGATGCCAACGGACTGGAAATTTAACTAATAAAAATGAAATGGAACAAAATTATTTTCTGGAATACGAAGTTTTTGATTTATGGGGCATTGACTTTGTAGGCCCGTTTCCCTCAAGTTTAGGAAATAAATATATTTTAGTCGTAGTAGATTACGTTTCCAGGTGGGCGGAGGCCCAAGCTTTACCAAGTAATGATGCTCGCATTATTGTTGCCTTTCTTAAAAAATTATTTTCTCGTTTTGGTTTTCCTCGAGCGATCGTTAGTGATAGGGGAAGTCATTTTTGCAACGCTCAACTAGCTAAAGCTTTAACTAAATATGGAGTTACGCATAAACTATCAACTGCTTATCACCCCCAAACTAACGGTCAGGTCGAGGTAGTTAATCGAGAACTTAAAATAATTTTGGAAAAAACCGTTTCTACTTCTTGTAAGGATTGGTCTTTAAACTTAGACGATGCTCTTTGGGCCTATCGGACAGCGTACAAGACCACTATTGGTTGTACTCCTTTCCGATTAGTCTACGAAAAATCATGTCATCTCCCGGTAGAAGTAGAGCACCGTGCATATTGGGCGTTAAAGTTTTTTAATTTCGATCTGCACTCGGTCGGTGAGCATAGAAAAATCAAACTAAATGAGCTTGACGAGTGGCAAGCGTACGCTTATGAAAATAATAAAATTTTTAAAGAACGCACGAAGCTTTATCATGATAAGAACCTGCGCCATCTTAAAACGTTTAAACGAGGCGATCAGGTTCTTCTTTTTAATTCACGTTTACGTCTCTTCCCTTGAAAACTGAAATCTAGATGGTCTGGACCGTTTATGGTCAAACAGGTTTTTCCTTATGGAACCGTGCTACTCTCGCACCTGGATAAGGGTGACTTTAAAGTCAATGGGCATAGAATTAAATTATATTTTCGAATGATTCTGTGTCTCCTGCAAAGGAGAATCTTATTCTGGACTCTTGATTTTTTCTCTTCATGTGGACTTTTATTTATTTTATTTTTGGACTTCTCTTAATAAATATGAAAACTTTTAAATTTATTCGGACTTTCAATTGTTGTAATAAAGAACAATCTTGGGCACCTGCCCATGGACTTTATTCTTTTCTTCTGCTTTGATTTTGCTCTTCCTCCTAGTGGCTCAAGTACTAGTTCGTGATCGCCGCTCCAACATTGTTGATATCAAGCTGGATCCAATCAAACCTACTGACGATCAAGTGCACTGCAAAGCAAGCATGGGGGGAGCGACATCCGCCTTCATCTCACAAACCTGGGGAAGTCCTGTTTTATTTATTTATTTATTTCATTTACTTTCTGCATTTTTCTCTCCTTCTCAGTCTCCTTCTCTTTCTCGTTTTTTGTTTCTTTCATTGAGGATAATGAAGAATCTAAGCTTGGGGGAGGGTTTAGTTAGTTTATTTTTTCCTTTTTCTTTCAAAAATCCAAAAATTATCTTTTACTTTCTAAAATCAAAATCTTAAAAAAATAAGTATAGTTTTATTAAGCTTCTTTCGTATTGCTTTTATTTTAGCCTTATAAAAAATCAAAAAAAAAAAATCTATAAAAAAAAAATAAAAATGTGCTAAAATCTATTTGAAAAACAAAATCTAAAATTATTTTTTATCTTTATTTTTATGTTTCTTCTAGTGATGTGTAGGCTCGTGCGGTTCCTTAGTTCTATGTAAATTTCTTTGAACCAGTCTTCTAAATTTATCATTTTAACATAACTTAGTTTTACTAGTTTCTTATTCTTAAATATAGGCATCCATTTTTACGTTATAAGTTAGAAATTTGTAGTTATGTCTTTTTATTCGGTTTGTTGCTTACAAATGGTTGCTAGGTAATATTAGCTCTTTTTCATTTGTGGGGTAGTCTTTCTTGGTGTCTAGAACTTGTCCCTTGCGACTCTCGAAACATGTGCATCATTTTTACGCGCTTTAGAAATGATTTAGGCCACCCTTTGACTAGTTTGAGCTTTTCTTGCCCACCAAAAAAATTACCATTGCAAAACAATTTTGGGCCTTTTCCATGTTTTTTTTATTTAGCTCCACCTTTTCTTCATTTTTTTCACCAAAGCAAAAAATGCCCTTCCTATTGCACACTAAATTGCTCACTTTAAAAATCACTAGCCTATTTTTGGAGCTCTCCTGAAAAAAAATGAGCTATCTCAGTTTTTGTGGCCTTTAAAAATTTCATGACCTTGTTTTGTAGTTCGAATTGGAGAAATTACTTGCTTGTCATTTCTCATTTTTTTTTATCATTTTTATGTTTATTTTGAGCTCACCCTTGGTTTAGTGTGTTTTCAACTTCATTTTTATCCTTGTTTCCATTTCCTAATTATTTACCTAAGCCAAGTCTTAACGCCTATTTTAAGTCCTATTGATCTTTAGAACGTAAATTCGCGTAGTGGAGAAAGTGTGAACGGACAATCCTATGGCCACCATCATTGATGGATTTCTTTGGAGGTTACCTTGAGGTGTTTTAGGGTTAATTTTTATCTAGCAACCAAGTAGTTCATTAATGCGCCGTTTATTTAGAACCTCTACTTTTGTTTTCCTTATTTTTATTTATTTTGGATGCCTTGTTTTAATACTTAGAAATGTGTAATTTTTCCTTATGTTCTAATGATATTTTTAGGCCTCCACTTTCAAGGTTTCTATTGTGCACTTCTCACCCCACTAGTTGTTGACATGGAAATTAGGATAGTTTAATTTTTCATGTTTTTGTTTTCTTAACTATGGAACCTAAAATAAAAAAATATCTTTTGCTTTCTTTTTGGTTTTTCCCTAGTTTTTATTCCTATTTGCTTGAGGGCAAGCAAATACTCTATCATGGGGGATTTTGATGACTAATTTTAGTCATCACTTTTTGGGTTATTCGAGTTCGATTATCCTAGGATTTTGTACTAATTTTATATATTTTATGTATGCTATAGTTTAATATTTATATAATATAATATGATCTAATTTGTTATGATGCATGGAGTTTTAATTTTTATTTTGATGTTATGTTATGTTTTATTTCATGTTTGTGTGTGTGTTTGTTTGAGTGATGGGTTGATTTTTGCATGCATGATATGATTTTATTTTAATGTTACATGTTTAGTGTTTTAATGCTTAGTTACATGTTTGAGTTAATTCATAAAGCTAATGTTTTAATTATTATTTTGTAGATTCAAGAGCCCTTCTCCATGATACAGCCGACCATTCATTTGGAGCAGCCACCTAGCCCTACCCAAGCCTACATGGATCAAACTTATGTAGCCCAACCACTATTAAAGCCACATGGAGCAGCCCGGCCACCTTCCAAGCAAACCCGAGCCCATGGTGCAGCCCGACCCCCTCCATTGCATGTTACCTGAGCCCACTACAAGCCAACACGCCACCATGAATGGTCGGCCACCTTCCTCTCCTACCTCTCCATTTACATTGAATCTTCCCTCTCTCTCCATCATTTAATGTAATACATGCATGAATTGGCCGGCCCCCTCTCTTTCTCCCTTCTACACACTTCCATTCATTCCCCCCTTATTTATTTTACATATTCCATTTGCATTTCCATAAATAAAATACAATGAACCCACCTTTTTCTCTCTCGCTTCATTAATTCCATACAATTAACCCACTTCACCATGCATGGCCGGCCCCCCGTGTGTCTCTTCTTCTCCTCTTCATTCTAGAATTTTCCCTCCTCATCTACAAAAGGAGCCCATTATCTCAAATGTTTTGGAGGTTGGACTTGGGAGAGAGAGCAAGTGGAGAGTACAAGTCAAGAGAGTTTTTGTTTTGTAATTTTATTTTCTAGTTTCCCTTATTGTAATCTCATTTTGTTTATGTAGTATAATATCATTTTGTTTTAAGCATTGTGTACTTTTTTCCCTTCTAGTATAAAAAATGAAATTTTCTTCTCTTATTATTGTCGTTCTCTTTTCCAATATGCATAGCTAATTTCCTTGTAGCATTTGATCATGAGGATCCATGAATTGAGATGAGGATTTTTCTTACTTCGTAATTTTCTTTTTGTAAAATTTTGCTCGATCCTTCTTATGATTTATTTTGTGTCGACTCCGTATTTCCGGTATACGGTAGTAGGCTTTGATCTCATTTCATAGTAGTCGAGAGACTTGAGATTTGAAAGATCACGCAAAGAAGGAAGGAGTTGAACTCAACCCTAGAGATAGGATGACGTAAATCCTCCGGATTGGAGTCAAATACAATAGTGCGGATCACCTCGATAATGAGACTTTAGGCTTCTTTGATTTGTAAAGAGATTTCGATCAAAGAGTCTATAAGTTAGGAGACCTAATGCTCTAACGAGATTTTTTCTTATTTTCGGATCCGTCACGGTCGAGTTATTTTGCAATTATAAAATTACATTTTTATTTCTCTTATCTCTTTTCATGGTGAATCATCGATCATGTGCTATCTTTTAATCTATAGTTCGTCTTAATTTCGTTCAGTTTAATTTTCATTTTTCAAATCCTCCATCATTAATCGTACGGTAGAATCATATTTAAAGCGTGAGTAGCAGTACTTGACACCCCCGAGTTTAAATACGACCTTAATACTACGATTCGACAGGTACACTTGCCAGTTCGGGTTTTAGCCCATCAAGTTTTTGGCACCGTTGTCGGGGAACTTCTACGTCAATATTTGTACAACGCTTTCTCTATTACTTCTGCAAAAATTAAAAAATAATCTTATCTTCTCTTTTTCTTTCTTCAAGTTTTTAATTTCCATTCCCTTTCGTTTTTTTTCCTAGTGCATGACCCGTACGAATCCGTCGCTACTTATTGATTTGGACCCATAAATCGAACACTCCTTTCGGAGGCAACTACGATTCAGGGCTTCCACTTCTCAAACAATGGTTGAGGATTCCTACGGTGATTGTAATTTCAATTCTGAAATGGGAGATCCCAACCCAGGAATTGCTCAGCAAAGGACCATGTCCGATTATGCTCGACCCAACCTGGAGGGAACAGAAACAAGTATTGTTCGACCTGCGATTGCGAACAATAACTTGGAACTTAAGCGTAGCATCATACAAATGGTACAATAATATGTACAGTTCGACGGATGAAAAGATGAAGATCCAAACTTACATATTGCTAGTTTTCTTGAAATCTGTGACACATTTAAAATCAATGGTGTCTCAGACGATGCTATAAGGCTAAGACTCTTCCCTTTCTCCTTAAGAACCAAAGCCAAATAGTGGTTGAGTTCTCTTCAGAGAGGATCAATCACTACTTGGAACATATTAGTTGAAAAATTTCTTGAAAGATATTCCCCCCCCCCCCCGCGCCAAAACTGCTAAGCTAAGAAATGATATAACTTCATACTCTGAAATTGCTTCTGAGACCCTATATGACACTTGGGAGAGGTTCAAAGAAATTTTGAGAAGATGCCCACATCATGCTCTGCCTGTATGGTTACAGGTCCAGACATTTTATAATTGGCTAAATCAAGAAACTAAGCAAATGATAGATGTCGCTTCCGCTGGTTCTTTAGACCGCAAAACTCTGGAAGCCGCTCTTTAGCTTATCGAGGACATAGCGATGAACACTTATAAGTATAACTCGTCTAGGACTCGCCCATCTAAACCTGCAGGTATCTATGAATTGGATTCGGTGTCGCAACTGGCGCTACAAGTGGAAATGCTTAACAAGAAGATTTCAGAGATGACTGTTGCCTCCGCTGCTAAGGTATTTGAAAATGTGAATGTTGCTGCTGCTGCCGAGCAGGTGGATTATCTAGGGAACATTCCCAGGCCTTCTCAAAATAATTCTGCTAATAATTTTTTCTGCTTTTTCTAATTTTTCTGCACCTCCTGGTTTTAATTCATCTTCGAACTCTTATCACCCTGGATGGCGTAACCATCCTAATTTTTCTTGGAGTAATAATGCTAATGTCGTACGCCCACCGCACGATTTTACACCACCACCACCACCACAACAAAACCAAAACTTTCAAAAACATTCCCTTTGGAAGAGATCCTCAAATGAAATCTATAGCTTGGTCGAATTCAAAAATCTACAATAAATGCTTAGCTGAAATCTCAAAAATGAAAACGGCAAGTGTGCTGTCATATATTCTATTCTATGTCTGTCCTGAGATATAAGTAGTTAATTCCATGAAGGATATTTATAATCAATGCTTCCAGTAACGGCTCAATTTAAAAGATATAAGAGCACTGATTATTCAGGAAATTAACGGCTTATAGTAGTGTAAGACAAGGAGACAGAAAAGGAATGAATAAATGACAATATACATACAGTTTTCGTCGACTTGAGAACAGCTTTCGTCGACCTGAGAATGACTTTCGTCGACTTGAGATTGGCTTTCGTCGACCTGTGATTTTGTCAACCTGAGAATGGCTAATCGTCGAGCTGAGATCCTAGATTGTCGAGCTGAGTCTGTAGTCTGGACTTATTATATTTTCTTATGTTGAGTATTGAAGAATTGATCTTGGCATTGAGTGAGATGTCCTCTGGCTTTGAATGTTAGATCACCAATCTAGAGTTGAGTCTTTTAAGAGTGTTGAGTTATTGATAGCATTGAGAGCGTTGAATGAACTTTGGCTCTGAATAAATTTTGGCGTTGAGAGATCTTTGGCTTTGAGTGAACTATGGCGCTAAGTCAATTTTGGCACTGAGAGCAGAAGTGTTAGTCGACCTGAGGGAAGAGTTCGTCGACCTGATGTTTTTAGTTCATTGACTGATGTTTGACAGAGGAGTTATTACTATGTTCAGAGATCGTTGAGCTGAGATCTAAGTTCGTCAAGCTCAGCTTAGAGAATTGTCTCTGGGTTAGTCGAGGTGAGCACGACGATCGTCGACCGTAGTTCGACGAACGCAGATCTCCTTTTTATTAAATCTTTAATCTTCTAAGTCTTGAGTCTCTGGAGTAGTTCATAGAGAGTCTTAAGCTTTAGTTTATGTATTAAACTTCTATTCAGACCATAGTTTGATGTGCTAACTGCTTTTGCCCAGTATGAAAGAGGCATGAAAGCATCTGCAAGCAATGTACCTGCAGCTTCAATGAGTGTTCTTTTCTTCCTTTCAACTACCCCATTTTGTTGAGGAGTTCTTGGAGCTGAGAAACAATGTCTAATACCTTCCTTCTCACAGAACTCTAGCATAAGAAGAAAGTCAAACTCAGTTCCATGATCACTTCTGATCAATGCAACTTGAGTAGAGTACTCAATCTGTATGTTCTTGAGAAAATCTGTGAGAACTTTAAAAGTATCAGACTTAGTTCTCAAAAAGAAAACCCATGTGAATCTAGAGAAGTCATTCATAATAACTAATGTATAAGACTTTCCTCCTAGACTTTGTACGGCAATAGGGCCAAAAAGGTCCATATGGAGATAGAACAAGATTCTAGGTGAATCACTCTTATTAATGGATTTAAAACTAGATTTAGTTTGCTTTTTGAGCTGTCAAGCCCTGTAGAGGCCTTCCTTCTTATATGGACTAGAAGATAAACCACTAACAAGATTGTCTTTAGATAACCTAGCTATATTTTTATCATTTTCATGTCCTAGTCTTTTGTGTCGTAAGTTAGTTTTAATGCTAACAAATTGAATAGGTAAATTTCAGATTTAGCTGATCCAAAATTTACTATGTAGATATTGCCTTGTCTAATTCTAGTTAAAACAGTTGTGTTGTTTAAAGAGATAAGACATAATGAGTTAGTAAAGCTTACTTGACAAACTTTATCACATAGTTGGCTTACTGAAATCAGGTTATGCTTGAGACCATTAACATAGGTCACTTTCTTAAATGTGACAGCTCCACAGTTGAAGTCACCATAGCCTTCTATCAGTCCAAATCCTGAGTCCCCAAAGATTACTTTGTGCCCAATCATGGCTTTATAGTTGATTAAACATTCTTTGCAACAAATCATATGTTTAGAGCAACCACTGTCCAGGTAGCATTTGTTTTGAGTGACAGGGTTCTCTTCTACCTGTAGAAGGGATTAGCAGTTTTTGACCCAGGTTACCTTGGGTCCTTGATGTTTGACATAACTAAAGCTTGAAATGAATGAACATTCAGGTTGATCCTTATAACCTAAAGGATGATACCTTCTGGGAGGTATAGCCCACTGACTAAAGGGATTAAAAGGTTTATCAGTTTTTAGGTTACTCTGGTTATGAACTGAGTTGGACAAATTCGAGTATGTTCGTCGACCTGAGCTCGACGATCGGGATTGAGTTCGTTGATCTCTGCTCGAAGAATGGAAATATACATTCTCAGAGCCCCAAAAACGTCGATCTCTGGTCGACGAACCATTCTGGTTTCGTCGATCCCAGTTCGAAGAATAAAATACATTATTATTTGCGTTCAGAGTTCGTCGTTCTGAGTTCGATTAACCTTAACCATTTCGTCATTCTGAGTTCGACGAAATTTGCTGAATATAGTTAGCTTGTTTGTTTTTCTTCTTCTGAATGGTTTTCTTAAGTTCTTATTGTTTAAGAACTTCATTAACTTTTTTTTCTTGTTCAGTGTTTTTCATTCCACTTTCTGAAATGTAGTTAATAGGTTTTGATAGATCATTTTTCTGAATTAGGATTTGTTCACTAGATGAGGCTCCTAATCCTAGTTTGATATTATTAGATCTTGTGTTAACTGTGCTAGTTATATCTATCAGTTGTAAACTTCTACCATTTAAGGTTTCTTCTAGTTCCATTGCCTTACTTAGTTCATATTTTAGAAATGCTATTTGTTGATTAGCCAGATTTAATTCTTCTGTTAATTTTTAATTTTCAGCAATGAATTTTTCTTTTTCTAACAGTTTTTCCCTGAGAAGTTTGATTTCCTTCTCAGATCCTATTATGTCTAAACATAAGAGTTTAAACTCAGATTGAAATTCTTTAGACTAAAAATCATATGAAGCAATTACCTGATCCTCTTCAGAGAGGAATTCTTCATCACTTGATTCTTCTGAATCTGATCTGCTGCTTCCAGCATCAATTTCCATAAGGCACATTTCTCTTGCCTTCTTTTATTCTTCATCATCTTCACTGGAACGTGTGGAGGATGTTTCTTATTAAGTATCACTCCAAGTTTCAGCCACAAAGCCCTTCTCCTTCTTTTTATACTTGCTGGAGGAGGCTTTGCTGTGCTAACGTCTTATTGACTCCTTTTCTTTGCTTTTGTCTTTCTTTTGGACTTCTGGGCATTCTGAGATGAAGTGTATAGGTTTCCTGCATCCAAAATAGACAACCTCTTTAGAAGGAGTCTTCTCATACCTGGGTTTATCTTCCTTCCTTGAGGGCTTTCTCCTGAAGTCCTTCCTTGGCATTTTATAGAATCTCTTAGCAAAGAGACTCATAAGTTCTTAATTTGTTGATAAGCTGGAAGATTCTTCTGCAGCTTTGAGTGAGGAGTTCTGTTCTTTTCTAGTAGGTGTTGAAGCCTTTGGTTCAACTGCAGCTTCTCTTGACTTGATCAATTGCTCATAGGATTTGAGCTTTCCAAGAAGAGATTCTATTGAGATTTCAGCCATGCTTCTGGCTTCTCTGATGGGCTAGATCCTGGAATCCAGAGTGCTAGGGAAGCACATGAGGATCTTGTCATTGACCTCAGTCAGAGTAATTTCCTTATCCAATGTTCTGAGCTCACTTATAATAGAGCTCAGCCAGTTGTACATTATTTCCACAGATTCTGCTTAATCTTTCCTGAAATTTTCATATTGAGATATGAAGTTGGATCTTCTATCCTTCCTCTCATTAGCAGAACCTGCTACTATTTGGTTCAGGGAATCCCAAATGGCTTTGGTAGATGTACATTCAGCAACTTTCTGAAATATATCATCTGACATAGTCTGAGCCAGTATGTTCATAGCTCTGGCATCAATAATCTTTGTCTTTTTTTCTACATCAGCTTGATCTTGAGGAGGCACTGCACTAAGATTTACTGTGGTTGAAGTGGAGGCCACTGGAGCTGGTGGTCCTGTCAAAATAGAATTAAAAATGTCTTCATCAATAGAGTTCATGTATAGCTTGATTCTTGCTCTCCAGATTCCAAACTTTTGCAAGTTGCAAACTAGAGGTCTGGTGCTGACATAATCCTTATTTTGTTCCATGATATTAGACAAATAAAATATAATATGAGAGTCTAATAAGATTTATTTAGAGATTATCCTGAGGATCTTAGTTAATCTAGGTGTAAGCTTGTATGATGTGATTAACCACCCTCTGATACCAATTGAAAGTTAGGGTAAGCTCTTAAAAAATCTAGAGGGGGAGGGGGGTGAATAGAGTTATTAAAATCTTTTGATTTTTTTTACTAAAATAAAAGATCTTTTAATAAAATAGGTTGTTATAGTATAAGTGTATTGGTGCACAAGTGCAACAGATAAACTAAGCTACATAATAAGAATATATCACAGCACAAGCACAAGGAAAAAACTACACAGCCACATAGACAACACAAGAAATTTGATAATGGTTCCCCAAACTTGGGTACATCCACTCTTCTACCACCCTAGGTAGGAATCCATTACAGGTTTTGATCAGGTGACTGCCACCAATGAGCTTTTGATCAGGTGCTCAAAAACCAATCCTCAAGTCTTTTGGTTAGGAGACTTACAACCAGGAATAATTTACAAGGGAATTAAAACCTTGTACAGAGGTGGGGTTTGAGAGAGTGATAGTGTTCTTCTCTTTATCAAATACAACTGAGAGAAGACTAGTGGATTTGTGTTGTTTTTAAAGCTCCCCCTGAGATCTTGACTGGTTCAGGAGTGGAAGATTTGCAAAAGGGTGAGTAGGCCTTTTTGCTCTTCAGAGATCCTTGACTTATTTGAATAGCTTATCACTTGAAATCCCTGAAAGCAAAGAGAGAAAGGAAGAAGGAGTCTTGATGGTGATGGTTGTTTCTTCTTCTCTAGAGAGCAGTAGTTTTTCCGAGAACTGTTTTCACTGCACTTTTGATGTATGTAAGCTCTTTACTATGTGTTGCTTTTTGATAACATACGAGTTTTTTTGTATATCACTTTTCTTCTCTATCTTTATTTGCTTTCTGTGTCTGTCTATTTTCTAAGAGATCCTCAAATGAAATCTATAGCTTGGTCGAATTCAAAAATCTGCAATAAATGCTTAGCCGAAATCTCAAAAATGAAAACGGCAAGTGTGCTGTCATATATTCTATTCTATGTCTGTCCTGAGATATAAGTAGTTAATTCCATGAAGGATATTTGTAATCAATGCTTTCAGTAACGGCTCAATTTAAAAGATATAAGAGCACTGATTATTCAGGAAATTAACGGCTTATAGTAGTATAAGACAAGGAGACAGAAAAGGAATGAATAAATGACAATATACATATAGTTTTCGTCGACTTGAGAACAGCTTTCGTCGACCTGAGAATGACTTTCGTCGACTTGAGATTGGCTTTCGTCGACCTGTGATTTCGTCAACCTGAGAACGGCTAATCGTCGAGCTGAGATCCTAGATTGTCGAGCTGAGTCTGTAGTATGGACTTATTATATTTTCTGATGTTGAGTATTGAAGAATTGATCTTGGCATTGAGTGAGATGTCCTCTGGCTTTGAATGTTAGATCACCAATCTAGAGTTGAGTCTTTTAAGAGTGTTGAGTTATTGATAGCATTGAGAGCGTTGAATGAACTTTGGCTCTGAATAAATTTTGGTATTGAGAGATCTTTGGCTTTGAGTGAACTGTGGCGCTAAGTCAATTTTGGCACTGAGAGCTTAAGTGTTAGTCGACCTGATGTTTTTAGTTCGTCGACTGATGTTTGACAGAGGAGTTATTACTATGTTCAGAGATCGTTGAGCTGAGATCTAAGTTCGTCAAGCTCAGCTTAGAGAATTGCCTCTGGGTTAGTCGAGGTGAGCACGACGATCGTCGACCGTAGTTCGACGAACGCAGATCTCCTTTTTATTAAATCTTTAATCTTCTAAGTCTTGAGTCTCTGGCAGTGTTGTAGGTTGTACCTTTGAACTGTTGCCTTAAGGGACTAGACCTAGACTCTAAGACACAACTATGACCCTGATCTATACATGTTGGGTCATATCCTAACTCAGAGAACCTAGCCCAAATCCAACTAGGCGTTCCAACAGAGTCTTCTCCGGTTATCAATATAAGCATCACCAATCCAGACAAATCGTTCGGATGGGCTTCACACAGCATGCCTATTCCGTACTACACATTTCTGGATCAACATGCAGGCTCAACCGGGGATATCAACTATCAAGTTCCTGCTGGAATCACTTAAGCATTCTACCTCTTGGTGGAGGATTCAATCTGTATGTTCTTGAGAAAATGCATAAAGGAGGACTTCACTTGTCCAAGAAGGAGAATCATTACCCTGTAATAACGATCTCTTTGTGGCAATAGGGCCTTGAAAATTTAGCCAGATGAAAAGCAGGTGCACCGACCTTATTCACGGATTTAAAACTAAAGTTTGCTCGGCTCAAGCCCTGTAGAGGCCTTCCTTCGGAACTCCGAAGCTAAACCACCGGTGGCCAGAATCCTTCTCCTTATTCCTTCCTTGCTATCCCCTCTCTCTAGCTCTTTGTGATAAGTTATAATGGCCAAAGATAAATGAGAGTTTATCCTCAACATTTAGCCTTATAACAACAGAAAGAGTCCTGGACCATTGGATCCAAATTGAAGGAAATGAATGGCCACGATTCGCTCCGAAAAGCAACTTTCTGGGCTGATAACACGGCTTTTCACATATGTCCTGTGTCATAGGCCGTGTGCCTTAAGCAGCATCAGAACTGACTCAACCAGACACCCACGAGCTCAGACATGCCTTCGTGTCATGGTCCTGACACGCCCGTGTCAATAAGATTACCAGCCCATGTGGCGGGGCGTATCCCTTTCAATCAAACATAGGACCTAACCATCCAGGAAAGGGACACGGGTTCTCCAACACACCTGTAGAAATAGCTTTGACACGCCCTTGTCACCCAGACCACGCTTGGGATCCTTGCCATGTCCCTGACCTAAAGCAACACAGGTTGATCCTACCATACCCGAGCCGGAAACGACAAAGGAACACGCCCGTTTGCAGGCCGTGTACCCAACCGACACGCCTCGTCGAAGCCCGCTCGACTCGGGCATTTCGTCGAGTACTCGAGACAACACAGAGAAGGACACGACTTGGTACACGCCCATATCCTTGGCCGTGTTGCCAAGTCTACAGTCCAAATATTTGCGTTTTCGTTCGAGTTATTACACCATAGCTGCTTAACCATCGTATCCTCGATCTGAATGGGCCTCTTCGTCGTTAACCCAGATTCGACCGGTACTCGATTAATCCTCAATCACTTTAGAGTTTGATCTTTACGGCTTTTTGAAGCACTGATATTTGTGGAACAAATCATGCAAGCTCCATCCAGTTCCTACGAAAGAGTTAGCCGATAGGCAGCTTCTCCAACTCGCTCCACTATTTCAAACGGACCAAGATATCTTGGACTCAGCTTTTTTTAGCGTCGAATCCTAGACACGCCCTTGAATGGATTGATTTTGAAGTATACCCACTCACCAACCGCAAACTCTACGTTTTGGTGATTAGAGTTGTAGTACTTTGCCTGCCTATCTTGGAATATCAGTATCCTCTCCCAGATAGAGCGTATCTTCAAATTAGCCTCTTCGACTTCCTTATGCTTTTACAACTTAGACTCGCCTATTTTCTCCCAAGCTAACGGTGTATGACACTTCCTACCATACAAAGCTTCAAAAGGTTTCATATTTATTCTAGCTTGATAGCTATTATTGTAGGCAAACTCTAGCATATAGAGATAATCTTCCCACCTCTTTCCAAAATCCAAGGCGTCATCCGGATCATATCCTAAAAAGTTTTATTTCCTCTTTTTCTGACCACCCATTTTTGCAGATGAAAGGCCGTACTGAAGTTTTAATTTTGTCCCCAATAACTGTTTGATTGGCCTCCAATAATTCGACGAGGAGCGCCCGTCTCAATCACTTATGATGTAATGGGGTACACCTTGTGATGAGTCCCCATTTCATACCGAATTCTGGACTCATCTAGGCTTCATTTCATGACTTTTCACTGCCATTTAGCGCCATTAGCACTCCTTTTGGTTCGCTACGACATTCCACGTCTTGTGCACTTTATTAGCCTATTTTTGTGCGTGTGTGTATTTCCCTCTTGCTATGCATTTTATTAATATCTGTGACTGCCATGATCGACAACCCGTCCAGTGATCCTGCATGTTCGGGGATCGTGTGGGCATCCGGGATATGGCTTTCACCATTTTTTGGCAAAGGAGACAATGGTCGTGCATTTTACCCACGCACGACAATCGACCTCTTTGGCACACGATCATCGGTCGTGCGCAGTCTGGCTTCTCTTATGAAAGTTCTGCCCCGCCATATCGCTTGATTACGGTCACCAGCTATACCACGCATGATCATTGATCGTGCGTTGCCGGTCGTGCGCAGTCATGCCCTTTTTTTAAAAGTTCTGTCTCGCCATTTCGCACGATCACTGATCGTGCGCTGCTGATCGGGCGCGAGCTTTGATTTCCTGGTGCAGGTTCTACAGGTTGTTGCCGCCCGGGCGCTAACTTTGTTCGCGCATGACCACTTGTCGTGCGCCAGTGGTCGTGCACGCTATTTAACTCTGCTTCTTTTTAAATCGGCCTGTTCCGCTAATTAGTGGGTACGGACCCTTGATCGATCTTTTCCGCACTTCGCCGTTCCGCATCCCAGGAGTTCCATCCATCTCCACCTTCATCCCTACCATCGGGAGGTCATTTTCCGGAGATTCTAAGGCGTTCCGCATCCAATCGAGCTTTTGATCCTCCCGTCCATTAAAGACTTCTTCTCCGATCTTTCCACAGGAATAATTTACGAATAAGAGGTGGGTTTGAGAGATGAAGTGTTCTTCTCTTTACAAAACCTAGAGAACTAGTGGACTTAAAGTCCTGAGATCTCGAGGTGACAGCTCAAAAGGGTCGGTACCGGAAACCTCCTCAGAGACTGTGTGTGGAAGCAGATTGACAACCCTGAAAGCACCTCTGGCCAACAACCGCGGTGGATCTTGACTTTCTTGGTTTAGTCATTCTCCATCTCTCTAGAGAGCAGTGTTGTATGAAATGTTTTCACTTAAGCTTGTAATGAACTTCGATTTCTAGTTGTTTTAATTAGATTATTGTTGTTTAATCTTGCTCGTGAGATTTGTGATTTGATGCGCCTCGCCCCATCTCACTTCACTCTGTTCCTTCATTCCATTCGATTGCACTCCGCATAAACACCTCACTAACTGGCTCACCATCCATTCGCCTTATCTGCAATAAGTACGTCATCGCGGCCGTTTCATCCATCTCACCTTGTTAAGCGGTGATTGCGACCCGCATATTTTGCTTTAGTTTATTTGTTTGTAAAACCACCTTCAATGCCCTTTATTTTTCCTTTATTTAATTAACTCTCATAACGTAATTTCGGATCGCTTTTTTGTTCTATGCTAATTGCATTCCTCAAGAGACCGACACTCAGGGATTCATTCCCAAAACTTTATTACTTGTGCGACCGGTGCGCTTGCCTTATTTACACGCATCAAGTTTTTGGCGCCGTTACCGGTGAATGCAACTGTAGAACGGATCCGATCCATGATTCTGAAAATTTTGTTATTAGAGTTATTTCGTTTTGTTTTATTTTTATCCCTTTTCCCCTATGTTGTTATTTCATGAATGTTGGATTTGCATTAGCTTTGAACTGTGGCGCTAAGTCAATTTATGCAAAGTGAAGTTTTCGACCGTCGACCTATTTTTGATATTTCTGCACGGATGTGACAGGGAGTTATTAATTTCAATATTCGTTGCCCTCATTGTGGAGACTAATTTCTCATGCTAGCTTAGATAGATGTCTGGGTTAGTCTCAGAAGTATAGTACCCAGTAAATTCACGACTCTACATTACGTAGATATAAGCCTATTATCCACCGACCCGCGGAGCCATTATCACACTACTTTTCGGCTTCAGCTGTCGCTGCACCGCTAAAGCCGGCCAAGCAGTGCATTTTTTGTGGAAGCTGGGATCATGCATTGAAGGATTGCACTGCTTATCTAGCTGAATTGGAAGTGGATGATGAGACGGATTTTCGGATTATTCCCACTTCAACCTTGAGCAGCACCCCTTCAGCCTCGGTATATGCACCATTGCTATCTCCATGTTTGGGAGAAAGCATTTTTGGTACATGCACCGATGCTTGTGTTGATCCCCATACCTGCATGGATATCTATACTTCTGATGAACATTCATTACCTAGCATTGAGTCTGGTTGCGAAGAGCCAGTTCTTGACTGCCTGTCGAGTTCTGTACCTTAACCTTCTTCTTTGCATAATATTCTGTCATTTTCTGATATTTCTGTTTAGGTTGATTCGCAGGTGGAAACTAGCATTTCCAGGTTTCTATTAGATCCTGTTGTGGAGGACAATTCCGTGGTCGAGATTGCTACTCTTACCCCATGTGAGGATGTTCAATGCGCGGACGAGGTGGAGGCTGCGCTAGGAACTTCTTGTACCATCCTGGACAGTGGTGTTCAGTTTTCTGCAATTCCACCAATGGGGGATGATTCCGGAATCATCTCCAAGATTGAGGATCCTTTATGTTATTCTTCTAATTTATTTCTTGACCCCATTCTTATTTCCACATCCCTGCAGGACCCCATCGTGGAACCGGTTCGATAAGTACAAGGGCCTGTAATGCGGCCTACGACTGCTAGCGACCATATGCAGGTGGAGTTTGAAATGACGCGCTTCACAAGTTATGTCTTGCCCATGCCTGACATTCATGACAGGTATACTTATACAGGTAGTGGGGCATTTTTTATATCTCCATACCGGTACCCACTCCAAAATGCGAGCATGAGCAATTGCCTGATCATTTCTATTTTCATACGCCAATAAGCTAAGAAATGTTTAGAATTTGAATAAGTCATGTTGGGAGACAGAAAACCCAGTAGTTATCTAAGTAGCTTGTTCTTTTCTTATAAACTGCAAAAACAATATATAAACTGCTAATACAGGTATTTGGTCCACCTTAAGGACGATAAACAAAAGGGATATTCGGGAGACAACCCAAGCTTGGACCTTTTTGGTCCCTCTTTTTTGTGCTTTTTACTTTGCTCTTCTATTATATTTTCTATTATTTGTCTTTTCTTTTGTTCAACCTAATTCGTAGGTCCAACATACTTTTGTGTGATGCAGCAACCTACGCCTTCTGGTTTGCTCATTCTTTGGAGCATAGGTACCCTTTCTCCTCAGCCAAATTTTTATTTTAGATGTCAATTTTCATTTCTGCCTATGTTTTCATTCAGGTCTGGGGGGAAGAGCCGCTTATGCACTCTACGAGAACATTGATAGCATGCCAGTATTTTTATTTTATGCTTCATTATTGTAGAATCCTGCTGCACACACCTTGCCACCCACACGAGCGCGCACTTAACCCCGCGTGCGGCTCGAGTCAATGTTGTCATTTTGTGTCAATTTTAAAATGCCGGTGCTGACTTTGGATTTTAATTTAGAGTAGTTCGAAACTCGTGCAGTGCTCCTAATCGAGTACTCACGTGGTGTAGAAATTGTATAGGTTTAATTTTTCTTTATGGTTGTAAATTTATATTTTTTTTGCACTCATAAATCATGTTTGTCCTACTCAAAATTGTGAATCCGGAGCAATCTATCGGTAGCGTAGGAATGTGTGTAGGCGTCTCTAGCTTTGTATTGCTCGAGTCTGGAAGACGGATCATTTCTCTCGGTGGCTAAGAACTTGCCCCAAGCTACTTTCTAAGCATTGGTGCATGGTTAGCCTAGCGTGAGAGTGATGTAGGCCATCATGTTGGCCCGATTGAGCTGTGTACCCTTTCCTAACGTCGCCCTCGCTAGCCCCTTTGTGCCTACCCTTCCTTTTGATTCAGCTCCACTATATTCGCCAAAGCCTCATAGCCGATCCTAATCACACGCCCAATTCGAGCATTAGTAGTTTACATTTTACATTGGGTTGTGATGTGGTGATTCGTTTTTGATATATGTGGATGTGCCCAAAAGAAAAATGTGCTGATTTTGTAAAATAAAAATGTGAAAGCTTAAAAGAAAAATCTATAAAAAGAAACGGAAAAAAAAGAGGAAAAGAAAAGAAATAAGAAAAAGTCTAAATGAACAATCTTTTTGAGATGGGATTGTTGTTTGGAGTAGGCGGTGCACACACCCATTTGTAAAAGTAAGTTTGGGGGTGTGGTGCACCTGTGTTTATTTGGCGGTTAGCGGTTACTATTTTTTGTATGTTAGCTCATTTGGGTTAGATGCATTACCCATCTTATTTATCATTGTTTTCCTCACCGTAACCCAAGCCCCATTATTACCCGAAGTCCTACGGACTCACACTAGAGTCAAACTAGTGTCGTGGAGAGAGTGCGAACGGGCAAGCATATGGTCCCCGACACTTGTGGATTCCTTTGGAGGTGATCACGAGCCCCGATCTTTGGCAATGCTTATCCAAGCAACTTGCCTATTTTCTTCCTACACATGACCGAGCGATTCTCCAGCATTCAATTTTTGAGTAGTGACAATATTTATTTACGTTTGTCGAAAGTTATAAATTTCATAGTATAATTAAAAATTTCTTCTATTATATTTTCTATACACTTGAGTTTTCGATTTCTCGTTCTACTTTAAATTAAAGTTACTTTGTCAGCTAGCTTTTTTAGAGTTCACGAGATGATTATTTGCCCGGGACGTGCAAATGGTTAAGTCTGGGGGTGTGATGAGTCCCATTTTCATACCGAATTCTGGACTCATCTAGGCTTGATTTCATGAATTTGCACGTCCATTTAGCGCCTTTAGCACTCCTTTTGGTTCGCTACGACATTCCACGTCTTGTGCACTTTATTAGCCTATTTTTGTGTGTGTGTGTATTTCCCTCTTGCTATGCATTTTATTAATATCTATGACTCCCATGATCGATAACCCGTCCAGTTTTCCTGCAGGTTCGGGGATCATGTGGGTGTCCGGGATAGGTCTTTCACAATT
The DNA here is from genome assembly GCA_039513925.1 of Platanthera zijinensis. Lineage (NCBI taxonomy): Eukaryota > Viridiplantae > Streptophyta > Magnoliopsida > Asparagales > Orchidaceae > Platanthera > Platanthera zijinensis. The sequence continues at coordinate 48,491,693 of CM077091.1, forward strand.
TTTTGGCAAAGGAGTCAATGGTCGTGCGTTTTTACCCACGCACGACCATCGACCTCTTTGGCGCACGATCATCGGTCGTGCGCAGTATGGCTTCTCTTGTGAAAGTTCCGCCCCGCCATATCGCACGGTCACCTAGCTATACCACGCACGATCACTGATCGTGCGTTGCCGGTCGTGCGCAGTCATTCCCTCTTTTGAAAAGTTTTGTCTCGCCATTTCGCACGATCACTGATCGTGCGCTGCTGATCGTGAGCGAGCATTCATTTCCTGGTGCAGGTTCTATAGGTTGTTGCCGCACGGGCGCTGACTTTGTTCGCGCACGACCACTGGTCGTGCGCTAGTGGTCGTGCGCGCTATTTAACTCTGCTTCTATAAATCGGCCTGTTCCGCGAATTAGGGCATGGACCCTTGATCGATCTTTGCCGCACTTCGCCGTTCCGCATCCCAGGAGTTCCATCCATCTCCACCTTCATCCCTACCATCGGGAGGTCATTTTCCGGCGATTCTAAAGCGTTCCGCATCCCCTGGTGATCCTCCCGGCCATTAAAGACCGCTTCTCCGAGATTTCCACCGAAGAAGATGATGATGAAAACCTAGAGAACGGACTTAAAGGCCCTCGAGGTGACAGCTCGTCGGTACCGGAAGCCTCCTCGTACTGCGCGTGGAAGCAGATTGACAACCCGCACCTCCGGCCAACAACCGCGGTGGATCTTCACTTTCTTGGTTTATTCTTTCTCCATCTCTATTGTTGTATGAAATGACTTAAGCTTGTAATGAACTTCGATTTCTAGTTGTTTTAATTAGATTATTGTTGTTTAATCTTGCTCGTGAGATTTGTGATTTGATGCGCCTCGCCCCATCTCACTTCACTCCATTCCTTCGTTCCAATCGATTGCACTCCGCACTAAACACCTCACTCACGTGCTCACCATCCATTCGCCTTATCACGGCATCGCGGCCGTTACATCCATCTCACCTTGTGAAGCGGTGATTGCGACCCGCATATTTCGCTTTATTTTATTTGTTTGCAAAACAACCTTCAAAGCCCTTTATTTTTCCTTTATTTAATTAACTCTCATAACGATAATTTCTGATCGTTTGTTGTTCTACGCTAATTGCATTCCTCAAGAGACCGACACTCGGGGATTCATTCCCAAAACTTTATTACTTGTGTGACTGGTGCGCTTGCCGTATTTACACGCATCACCGTGCAATCGTACAATTTGCTCGACAAAAAGCTTAGCCAAAATTTCCACTGAATCGTCCCTCTTGTTCGGAATGAAGTGAGCCACTTTAGTCAACTGGCCATGATCACCCAAATAGAATCATTCCCGCATTGCGATCTCGGCAAACCGTGCACGAAATCCATCGAAATGCCATCAAACTTCCATTTCGGAATAGGTAGCGACTTTAGGAAACCTCCAGGCTTCTGACATTCTACTTTCACTAAGGCACACGTTTGACATTTTGCCACATAGAAAGCTATCTTTCTTCATGACCGGCCACCAGAACATATTCTTCATGTCCTTGTACATGTCTGTGCTCCTTGGGTGGCTTGAATACTTCCTAAAGTGAGCTTCATACATCAATTCTTCTCTTCGCTTACCCATACTCAGAACACACAGACGACCATCTTTACGCAAAAGGCCTCCATCAAAGGAAAATTTGGAATCTGACCCATCCGTTGCATAGAATTTTAAACTTTCATCAAGTTCCGTTGCTCGGCAAACCCTGTCCGCAAGGTCGTACTGTACCTCCGTCCAGTTCAGGCATGCATTTGTAGTGGAATTCTTGTCAACACAAGAAATCTCTAAAGATTCTAGCTCTTGGATCATACGCTCATCACGCATCTGTAACCAATTTTCCCCTGCTGGAGTCCTACGACTCAAGGAATATACGACGACATTTCCCTTCCTGGGAGTGTAATGAATCGCGAAGGTGTAGTTTCCAAGGAACTCCATCCACCTCCGTTGTCACATATTGAGGTCCCTCTGATCCATTAGATACTTTAGGCTCTTATGTCTCGTGAATATATCCACCTTCACGCCATATAAATAGTGACGCCACAGTTTAAGTGCAAAAATCACCGCCGCAAACTCCAAGTTGTGGAAAGGGTAGTTTCGCTCATGCACTTTCAATTGGCGTGAGCCATAAGCTATCACTTTTTCAAATTGAAGAAGAACGCAGCCTAAGCCGCTCCCCAATGCATCTCTGTACACTTCAAAGCCGTCTGTACCACATGGAGAACTTTGAATGGGCGTTGTGGTCAAACGACTATTCAGATCTTCAAAAGCTCTCGCACACTCTAGCGTCCAGGAGAACTTCTTCTCTTTCCTCGTCAGTGTGGTGAGAGGCAATGCTATCTACAAAAATCTCTCTACGAAGCATCTGTAGTAGCCCGCCAGTCCATGGAAACTCCTGACATCGGCTACAGAAAGAAACACAGTCCATTCCTGTATCGAACCTATCTTCGTAAGATCTAACACAATGACCTCTCCACGAACCATAAGGCCAAGAAAGGCCACTGAAGACAACCAGAACTCACACTTCGAGAACTTGGCATAAAGCTTGTTTCTCTTTAGTGTGTGCATTACCATCCATAAATGGTTTGCACGGTATTCTTCATACTGGGACTACACCAATATCTAGTCAATAAAGATGATCACAAATAAGTCAAAGTAATCTCTAAACGTTTGGTGCATTAGATCCATAAAAACCGATGGCACACTACATAGCCTAAACAATAACACAGTGAACTCGTAATGACCGTAATGTGTTCCAAATGCTGTCTTGGGAATGTCACATTCCTGAATACTCAACTTGTAGTAGCCAGACTTAAAATCCAGCTTCTAGTACAATGTTTATCCCATTAGTTGGTCGAACAAGTCATCTATCCGTGGAATCGGATACTTATTTTTCTCAGTTAACTTGTTCAATTCTAAAAAGTCGATGCACAGCCGCAAGCTACCGTCGTTATTTTTCACAAAAAGAACCGGTGCGCTCCATAGAGACATACTTGGGCATATATATCCTTGCTCTAGCAGCTCTTGTAATTGAACCTTAAGTTCTGCCATTTCCTTTGGTGCTATATGGTATGGCAAGCGGGCCACCGGTTTTTCATATAGCACTAACACAATAACGACGTTAATTTCCCGCTAGGGTGGCAAACCATGAAGATATTTTGTAAACACATCTGCGTACTCTAATACGATCGGAACGTCACTCAAACTGGTCTTCAGCTCAATAGCCTCTAAAAGCATGAAGAACAACTGCGCTCCCTTACGAACAGCCTTGACTACATGGAGAGCAGACATCAATATCTTGCTCGATCCTTGCATACTAGCGAATTTAGTCTCTAGCTCAGTATTCTGACCAAGTGTGACTTCCTTTGAGTTTCAATCAATATAGGCACACTACTCCGAAAGCCAGTCCATACCAAAGATCACATCAAACTCAGATATCGGCAGCAAAAATGCTTCCAACCCGAAAATCCCGACTTCCTATCCGTAACTCCACAAAGCAAGACCTATCCGTACTCATCACTCATCTATAAGGTAATAACACCTTCACGTTATCTGGAATCATACGAGTAGGCACTCTGATATGAGGCACGAATTCCTTACTTAGAAATGAATGCAAAGCACCTGTATCGAACAATGCTCTCGCCGGATAGTCCCGAATAATGACAAAGCCTATAATACTCATGTTATGCACACGCAAATCACAAGATATACAGTATATACAGCATCAAATCTATATACTATTCATACCTTTGACCACGTCGGCCTGTTTGATGGCCTCTTGTTGTCCAAGGTTGTACACCCTTTGTTGGGCTGGAGCATACAGGGATGTAGTGGACTCCACCACTATTTTCCCCTTATCTGCATACGACGCTCCTGCCTTCTTGTAAACCTTTGGCGGACCAACCCGACATTCACGGGAAAAAAGCCCTGGCTTGCCACACGTATAGCATGTACGAGGCCCTTGCCAAGAATTTTCTCGAAATGCAACTGTAGAAGGAGCCTGTCAAGAAAACTTGGACATCTTACACCATCTCTTGCGGTAGCCCGAATTTTTAGGATGCGGTGATTTGAACTCAGGCTTTGTCACCACCAAGTCCCTCATGCCCTGTGCTCTCTTCATATCCTTATCCAACGCACGAGCCATATCCACCAACGCTTGAAACCCCTGGATCACTGAACTCGATAGAAGAAATCACAGCTCATCCCATAGTTCTTCGTAGAACCTATTGGTTTTATGCTCTTCTTTCATGAAGGTAGACCGCCTATAGCGTCCTAATCTTGTAAACTCATGTAAGTAGGTATCAAATCTACTTTCTCCCTGTGTTAAATGCTGGAACTCATTTTCCATGGCAATGCGATGTGCCGACGGCAGATGCTTTGCCAAGACATTCTCCAAAACTCCCCTATCAAGACCTCTGTTTGTTGTCTGCCTGCTAAGTGGTGTAGCTCCATTTCGTCCAACTAAAGTCGAGCCTCTCCTTCCAATAGTAAAGTGGCCAAGGTGACCTTCCATTCCTCGTCTGTTCGAATCATATTCAATATCCACTTGACTCGTGCAAGCCAGTCCTCTGCCTGCATTGAGGATCCTGCACCCGTGAACGTAGGAGAACTGAAACTCATGAACTGCTTCATTTGTCGTTCCGCTGCTCATAAATCTACCACCGCCCCACACAGGTTCTGGCCTCACATCAACCTATTCTGGCACCATTGCATGATGCGCCTGCCCAGCAGGCTTTGCGTGGATCATTGCAAATAGCGCCTCAACAACTAAACGCACTGTCTCAACAAAAGGAGGAGGGGTGGGAACCTAAACTAGTACCACACTTTCAATAGAACATTGGGGTTCAGACTGCCCCGTACCACTTCGAGTCACTCCTAAGTGTAAAATACACAATTTAACGACTACTCATAAGCAAACGACGACTATTAGGAACGCGCAGGTTCCTTAAACAAGTGTATTTTCATTACTATGTAAACATTCTAAAGTTTATTCATGTTATCACGATAAGCACCGACACGTGCTCGCTACCCCGCAAAAGAATTTGACCACGAATTTGTAGGAGGAAGACCAAGACACGCTGATACCAAATTGTAACACCTTCGTCCGTCACATGAAATATATCAAAGGGTCCGGCCGGGCCTGATGATCACTTTCGGCAAGTGTACCGATCATAGTCAAGTAATAAAGTGAAGGAGTTGAATCCCCGGATATCGATCTCTCGTGGAGTGCAGGTAGGGAGTGTGACTTTGCTATTGAAAGTGGTATTACAAGTGTCAACGAAATAAGGGGTTTTGATATTTGGTTTCCAAATTTTAGCACTAATAAAACTATTGTGCATCACCTTCACCGCGTCGCTTGAGTGGATTACTCAAGAAAATAATAATGAGCATGGATAAAACAATGAGGTCCGCAGTCACCTCTTCTCCACGCACGCTCCTAACATTTGTTAGGACGGCACTATCGCGTCAAGAACACCAAAGATGGAAGCGCACCGACACAAACTAGAACCAAAATATATCACCACATAGACATGCTGAAATCATTAAGCAAATAAGGTTTTAACTCATCAATCCAAAAACAACGCAATCAGGAACAAAGTTACTATAAGGTAAGAAGGAGAGATACAACAAAACACACGAAGACTTTCCGAGCTTCGTGGTTGGAGTCAAGGGTTGTCGGGCCTTATCCTATCTCGGTCAACAGATGACGTCCGGGTTTGAGAAGGGTTGTCACTTCCTTCTAATATCCCATTTTCTTTGTGAATAGCAGTCGGGTTAGACCTGACAACAGAACTCCACATGTACAACACCTGAAATCTTGAAAGGGAGCTTTAAGGTTGGAGAAGACGATGGTGGCCGAAGATGAAGCTATTGAGAGCTTTTAGAGGGAGAACGGAGGTCTAACGAGCTCAATAAGGAGGAGAGAGGAAAAATCAGCTGTTGGACAATTTTCCCGCTCAAAGGAGCATAAATGGCAGAGTGGATCCTTGGGCCAGTGAAATCTACAGCTTAAATAAAAAATTCAGAAATAATGGCCACACACGGTTTGGCGCACGATCGTGCGTCAACCGTGCGATATTAAATATTAGAATAAGCTTGTGGATGATGATGCATTGACCCGTGCGTTTTCTCGTGCCCGAATGCTTCCTCCAGTACGTGAAGGAAAACACACGGGTAACGACAGAGAGAAGAAATTTTCGAAAAGCAGGTGGAACCGTGTGTTTTACTCGCACACGGGAACTTCTGCTCGTGCGTGATAAAATCTCACGATTAACCACAAAGCACAATAAAACAAAGCAGCTATAGGAAAACCGTGTGTTTCCTTCGCGCACGGTTCCGAATAAACCGTGTGTTCACCGTGCGTGAAGATCATCGAGCTCAAATCGACGATATTCATCAAGCTCCACTCGACTCTTTTCTAGCTCAACAAAATGCACGATCGGGCAAAAAGCGTGTGCTAAGAATATGCAAGACCGTGCGTTTTCCATAAATCAGAATTTTTGACTTGGGGAAAACGCACCACCTGCATATCAAAAACCAAAACTGGAGCACAAGCTCCCAGCACCAAAACACAACAAAAACAACCAGAAAGACCAATGGGGAGCACCATGTGCTTACCCCCAACAACAGAATGAACAATTGCACACCCTTGGGCCGAAGCGGTGCACAATGTGGTCATTAACCGAACGAAGCAAATATAACCGATTACCGATCGAAATGCATTGCGCGAGTGAGAAAACAAGCCCAGATGAGTCCAAAAAACCATATAAATATCGGACTCATCACACCACCAGACTTAAACATTTGCTCGTCCCGAGCAAATCATCACTCTGTGGACTAGAAATCAGTTAGCTTGCTTAGTAATTTCAAAATAAAGTATTAATAGAAATCAAATGCATCATAGGCATAGAAAATATAATAGAAAAACTTTTTAATTATACTACGGAGTTTATATTTTCCGACAGGCGTAAATAAATATTGTATCTACTTAAAATATGAATTCGTGAGAATCGTTCGGTCATACGTAGAAAGAAAGTAGGCAAGCCACTCAGATGAGCATTCCCAAAACCGGGGATCGTGATCACCTCCAAAGAAATCCATCAATGTTGGGAACCATACGCTTGCCTGTTCGCACACCTTCCACGACACTAGTTTGGCTCAAGCGTTAATCCGTAGGGCTTTAGGAAAATAATGGTGCTTGGGTGTATACGTAGGTTAGGATGCACAAGGGTAAAAAGATGGCTAAGCACAATCCAAATGAGCTCATACAAAAGATTCTCCTCAACCAACAAAAAAAGATTTTGGTGCACCACACCACCTGACTTGAACTCTACAACAATGGTGTGCGCACTGCCTACCGTCACAGAAATAAAATCACAAATAGAATTTTCTTTTTCACTATCTTATATCATATCAAACAACATATATATATATAATTTTTTTTCACTCTTTTATTTTCTTTTCCCCCATTTTTTTTCTTTTTAAAAAAACACATCCAACACATATTAACATGAAAACTCTAACTCACAATAACAAAACTGCACCACAGCAACATCCCAAATGCAAGATGTAATCCACTAATAGCTCAAGATAGGGGCGTGCTACTGGGAAAGGATTTTAGGCTTTGGTGATCGCAGAGTAGGGCTAAATCAAAAGGTGGGATAGACACAACATAGGCTAACAAGGATTATGTAAGGAAGGGGTAAAAGGCTCAACTGGGCAAAAATTATGGCCAACATCACGCTCATGCTTGACTAACAAGGCAAAAATACTTCGAGAGTATCTTTGGGCAAGTTCTTAGCCTCCGAGAAAGAACATCATTCCTCCCTACTCGAGCAAAACGAGTCTAGTGACGGGTATGCACATCCTTTCACTACCGTTTGATTGCACCAGATTCAATATTTTTGAGTAGTACAAACAATATTTACACCTACAAAAAAAGTATAAATCTACGAGCATAAAAAAAATTGAATCTATACTATTTATACACAGACCATGAGTACTCGATTAGGAGCACTACACGAGTTTCACACTACTCAATCCTAAAATCCTAAGCCAGCACTGCTATTTTAAAGTTTACACAATAGAAATACATTGCTCGAGCCGCACATGTTATTAAGATAGCGCTCATGTGGGTGTAGGTGCATAATGCGGAAGTGATTCCATGAAAACAGAAAAACCAAAAATATGCTTTTGGTATGAAAGTGAAAGTGATGCATGTGAACAGGTAACTCGCATAACTCTCCCCCACCAAATTTTATCTAAACAACCTATCAAAGATATGCAAAAAAACAATGAAATAGAAGTTGGGGGAGAGGAAACCACATGATCAGTAAATGAGTATATCAGAAGATTGAAATTATTTTTAGTAGAAAGACCATGACCCAAACGACTCAACCTGCAAAAGAGAATACCTGCAAGCACGAATACTATAAACATATAATCACAACAGCATAATTGAACAAATTAAAAGCAGCGAAATTAGGATGTCTCCCATAATCCCTTTTCTTTACCGTCCTTAAGGTGGACCAAATACCTGTATTAGCAGTGTTATATAATGTTTTACATTCCTAGAAAGAAGAAAATCCAAGCAACAAATGTAAGCAAAACAACTAATGGAGGTTAACATCCATCGGGGTCTGGCAGCAGTATGTAGTGCACGTCTTTAATGATGGCCTTCCCCTCAAATTGCTTCAAGCGATGCCCGTTTACTTTGAATGTGTCGTCCATGTCGTCCCGAATCTCGATCGCGCCGTATAGAGAGGCCCTCACAACCGTGTAAGGGCCGCTTCATCTAGATTTTAACTTCTCGATAAATAACCGCAGGTGTGAAATCTATAAAAGAACCTGATCATCTGACTTGAATTCCTTGGGCGAGATATGTTTATCATGCCAGCGCAAGGTTCTTTCCTTATATATGCTCGTCCTCTAATAAGCGTCCAAGCGGAATTCGTCGAGCTCACAAAGCTGACAACGTCCCTTGTTAGAAGCCTCTCTAAAGTCCATGTTGAGCAATTTTGTGGCCCACATTGCCTTGTGCTAAAATTCAACAGGAAGGTGGCATGATTTGCAATAAACAAGTTAGAAGGGCAATATCCCAATCGTTGTCTTGAACACAGTTTGGTAAGCCCAAATAGCATCATCCACCTTCTTTGCCCACTACTTCTAGTAGGAGTGGATTCAATTTTCTAAAACCCGCTTAAATTCTCCATTTTAAATCTCCACTTGCCCGCATGTTTGGGGATGGTAGGCCAAAGGAACAATGTGTTGAACACATAACCGTTTCAGTAGTTGCGCGAATTGTTGGTTGTAGAAATGGCTACCCCCGTCGCTTATTATAGTTCTCGGTGCGCCAAAGCGGGAGAATATGTTCCGATGAAGGAAGTGGAGCACGGTGCGAGCATCATTTGATACGACTGCCTTCGCCTCCACCCATTTAGACACATAATCCACAGCAACTATGTAACACCCCTATCGGTCACATAGCACATAGCAGTAGGTCCGGCCGGGGCCCGACGCCATATACCACGGACAGACCAGTGGGTTACTAGATGAAACCATTCAACCAATACACACATCCTACACAAAGCATCTAGTGGAAGGAATTTGTTAAGTTGCAAAGGAAAGAACCCAGCACAAGCACAAATGTCCACTAACAAAAACCAGTAGGAATGAACGACAAAATACACAAAAGTACTAACCGTATGGACTTACAATAGTTCAATTAAATAATTAAACAGTGTCTTACAAACTTTTGCTTACAGGCCGGCCACACATGATTTAAATAAGTAAACAAACAAGGCTTTCGAGGGCCGGCTCATCAACTTAGGCTTTGGCCCTCTATTTACCGCATGACGTCGCAGCACGTGCAATCAAAAATCACCGCAACGATGGAAAACAAGAATAACTGTCAGCTAAAGCTGACCAAATTATAACGATTCCGCCCCCTAACTCGGGGTGACAAAGCTTCTTCCCTGTACAAGTATTAGTATAAAAAAACAGGATTGCGAAAGTAGAATTTAAGCACACTTCACCAAAGGTGTAGGCACGCACGACCACACACCCCGTGCTCTCAGGTCACTTACACGATGAACTCGGTCCACCACCGCCCCAAGGACGGTAATCTCGTGAGTAATTAAGTCTTCATGGCATAAGCGAAGACCCTCCCTCTATGCCATCAGCAGGCCACTAATCCTAACCACATAGAGCAGGTACGGTTTCACAAAACTCGCTGCTCACACTACCACGTCAGTAAAAATCATCAGTGCGAGCTAAGTTTCACCGTAACCCGTAAATCGATCAAATAACGTACATAACCTGGTTATGTATAATGATGGCTCCCAGGACACCAACAATGGCAGAATAACACTTCTGCCCAGATTTTTGGGTGCGCCTTGGGGTTAATCCCCAAGGATCCCTACTGCAATCTACCATGTATAAACAAGAAAACAACCAAAGGAACGGAGTCTTCTCCGGCTAATCATGTATAACAAATCATCACTGATCCATACCAACATGTCCTGGTAGGCTTCACACACCATGCCTATGTCTGTTTCAATTTCGGACTCTATATGCAAACAAGGGGGACTTTATATATCTACCCCAAGGAATACCGCAAACTCGTCGTACACTCGCGGGAGAGGGTTTTACCATGCAAAAGAAGAAGAGCTTCACATGCTCAAGATGAGAATCATTACCCTAGCATTTTTTCTTGGCGCCATTGAAAACTATGCGGATGAAAAGCACCGCGATGATCTTGCCTCCGCAGATTTTGGCTCGGTTTGCGATTTGGCGCTCCAAATCTCCTCCGGCAACCGGATCTCCCTCTACCTTCTTCCTCATTGCTCTCCCTACTCTCTAGGATGTAGAAAGAGATTGGCTCAAAAACAAATGAGGGTTTGAACCCTAAACCCAGCTTAAAACCCAACAAGGAGAGTCCTGAGCCGTTAAATCCCAAAGTAAGGAAACGAACAGCTGCGATACGCCCAGAAAATAAACATCCTGGTTCGAACACGGCTTGCGACACGCCCGAGTCCAATGCTGTGTCACTCATTCACCGTCAAAACCGTCGCATCCCAAAAAGAACACAGGCACTCGATACGCCCGCGTCAGGCTTAACACGCCCGTATCAGCCAGTACACGCCCATATAGCTGGGCGTGTGACTCCATCGACACAAAACCAAAACGTCCAGAGAACGACACGGCCATGTAACACACCCGTGTTACATGTTGTGTGCTAGACACGCCCTGGGACACACCCGTATCCTAGGCTGTATAGTTTCCTTAGCACAGCTCGCCAAATGACACGAGGAGGACACGGGTATTCGACATTCCCTTGTCGAATTTGACATGCCCGTGTAGTACCCGAACACGCCTAGGCTCAGGCCGTGCGTCCTCACTCAACGATCGTTGAGTGGAAAGCTTTTAGTCGCTGACACGCCTTGGGACACGCCCGTGTACCAGGCCGTGTTCATTGCCCTGACGACCGTTGACTACAATTTCATCGACCATACGACCATTGCCGAACCCGAGCACGACACGCCGTGGGATACGCCCGTGTCCCAGGCCGTATCACCTCTACCAAATCCCAAACTTGGCTCAAAACACCACCCGTCTCTCTTTTGAGTTTTGGGGCATTACAATTCTCTCCCTCTTAAAAAAATTTCGTCCACGAAATTACCAAAGGAAAAGTCAACTGAAAACCAAAAGTGGTACCTGAGTGAAATAACTCTGGGTACTCCTCCAGCATGGTCTGCTCCCGTTCCCAAGAGAGCTCATCACAACTGCAATTGTCCCAACGGACCTTGACCATCCTGATCTCCTTATTACAGAGTCGCTTGACTTCAGAGTCCTCAATACAAACGGGCTTGACCCTAGTTGTCAACCCTTCGTCCACTAGTACTTGATAAACTGCGATCACCTGCGAATGCTCTAGCACCGCCTTCCGCAACAATGAAATGTGGAATATGTCATGCAGACCACTTAACTCCACCGATAGCTTTAGACGATAAGTCGCTTCACCAATCCGCTCCAGGATCTCAAATGGTCCAAGGTACCTCGGGTTCATCTTCTTCAAGCATCGTACCCGTGAAACACTCTTGAACGACTTTATCTTCAGATAAACCCAATCACCAACCGCAAACTCCATGTTCTGATGCTTAGCATTATAGTATTTTTCTTTTCTATCCTGAGAATTATGCAAATGCACCCGAATGGTTAGCACCAATGAAGTAGTGTTTTCTACATCTTGCTTTTTGTACAACCTTGCCTCACACGTTTCTAGCCATGACAATGACGTGCGACACTTTCTACCATATAAGGCCTCAAAGGGCGCCATTTATATGCTCGCTTGGTAGCTATTGTTGCACGCAAATTCCACCAAATACAGTTGTTCTTCCCCTGCTTTCCAAAGTCAAGAATGCACATGCGAATAATGTCCTCCATCGTCCTGTTGACCCTTTGGTCTGCCCATCTGTCTATGGGTGAAAGGCTGTGCTGAACTTCAAATTAGTTCCCAGCATTTGCTGCACCAACCTCTAGTCATTGGACGTAAAATGCCCATCTCTATCGCTCACGATGCTGCGGGGCTCACCGTGCAGTCTGACTATGTTATCCACATACAGCTCCGCCAGTTTCTCCACTAAATCATCCTTCCTATGCGGAATGAAGTGTGACACCTTTGATCACTAATCTACGATCACCTAGAGGGCTTCATTACCCTTCTACGACCTTAGCAAGCCATACACAAAGTCCATCGAAAGGTCGTCGAACTTCCACTCTGGAATAGGCAAAGATTTCAACAAACCCCCTGGCTTTTGGCACTCTGCTTTCACTAAGGCAAAAGTCTGACACTTAGCCACATATTGTGCCATATCCTTCTTGAGTTCTAGCCACCAGAACAACTTCTTTAGATCTCGGTACATCTTCGTTCTCCCTGGGTTAATTGAGTACTTGGTATGATAAGCCTCGTACATCAATGCCGCTTGTAGATTTGCCCAGGTTTGGGATACACAAACGATTGTCCTTCCTTAGCAGTCCATCTTTAACTATAAATTGGGAATTTGACCCATCCAAAACTGCATCCATGATCTCATTCATGTTGCTATCCAAATCCATAGCCTGCCAAATCCGATCAGCCAGGTCACTCTGAACTTCCGTTCAGTTCAACTACGCTTCAATGCTAGTCTGCTTGTCAACACAGCAGATGTCTAATTCCTCCAACTCCCGAATCAACCGCTCATCATGAACTGACAACTAGTTGGCTTGGGTGGGAGACCTGCGACTCATCGCATCCACAACTGCATTGCCTTTCCCGGGCACATAATGAATTTTGAACGTATAGTCCCCAAGGAACTTCATCCATCTCTGCTGCCTCATGCTCAAATCTTTCTGATCCAATAGGTATTTCAGGCTCTTGTGGTCGGTATAAATATCGACCTTTACATGGTACAAAATGTGCCTCCACAGCTTTAGCGCAAAAATCACGGCCGCTAACTCCAAGTCGTGGATCGGATAATTACTTTCGTGCACTTTCTTCTGACCCGAGCCATACGCAATAACACTGCCATGCTGCAGTAGCACTCAACACAAACCACTGCCCGACGCATTGCTATAGATCTCAAAGCCTTCGGTCCCACTCAGCGAAATTAATACTTCCGTCGCGGTCAACCTACTCTTCAACTCTTCGAATGCTTGCGCGCACTCCTACGTCCATTCAAACTTTTTATCTTTCCTCGTCAAAGTCGTGCGGGGGTAACTCTATCAGCGAGAAGTTCTCTACGAAGCTCCTGGAGTAGTTAGCCACCCCTAGAAAACTCTGGTCTTCTGCTCCCAAACGCAACACAGGCCACTCGCATATCATAACTATCTTCGCTAGATCCACTGCAACACCCACTCTACTAACTTTATGATCGAGGGACACTACCAAGGTTTACCAAAAACTCATGTTTGGAGAATTAGGCATAGAGATGGTTCCTCTTTAGAGTTTTCAACACCAAAAGCAGATGCTTGACGTGATCCTCTTGCTCTGCGAGTACACAAATACGTCGTCGATGACGACGACCAAAAAAATGGTCTCGTTAGTTGGTGTGAGGATTGTTATTCACTCGAAAAGGCAAGTGTACCTATTGAATTGTAGTACCAAGATCGTATTTAAACACGGGCTGTCAAGTATTGCTACTCACGCTTCTACTATTATCCTACCAAAAAATTATTTGGTTTTGAGAATTTTTAAATTAAAAACTAAAGATATTTTTTTGAAACGAAAACTTATAATAAAAAGCTAGCATTCGATCAACGAATCACAATGAAATGAGAAGAAGAGGATAAAAATATAGATTTAAATTCGCAATTTAAACTCGACCGTGACGGATCCGATATTAGGAAATTATCTTGCTAGAGCATTAGATCCCCTAACTTATAGATGTTTTGACCGAAATCTCTTTACAAGTCAAAATGGCCTAAAGTCGCATTACTGAAGTGACCCGCACTGTTGGATTTGACTCAAATCAGGAGGATTTACGTCATCCTATCTCTAAGGTTGCGTTCAACTCCTTCCTTCTTTGAGAGATCTTTCAAACCAACGAGTCTCTCGACTTCTATAGAATGAGATCAAATGCCTACTACCGTATACCGGAAATACGGAGTCGACGCGAGAAAAATCAAACAAGGATCGATATTAATTTAGAAAAAAATAAAACTAAGAAATAAAAAGAATCCTCATCTCACTTCATGGATCCTTACGATCGAATGCTAAAGAAAATTAGATACGCATGTTTAAGAAAGAAACCATGAAAAATAAAAGAAAGAGATTTCATTTTCATTTCTAGAAAGAAGAAAGGTACACAATAATAATAATAAGACAAGATTATACTACTAAGAATGAGATTATAAGGAATGGAAAGAAGAACTTAACAATAATAATAAAAAGTAGAAGGAAGCTCTCTTGCACTTACACTATACTTTCTCTCAAATGCCCAACCTCTCAAAGCATGAGACATGGGTTCCTTTTATAAGTGGGGAGAAGGATCTAGAATGAATGGAATATGAAGGGAGCAAGGGGGGTGGGTGGCCATGTATGTTGGAGAGGGTTCATGCATGATATTTAATGAGGGAGAGATTCATTGCATGGTATTTGAAATAAATAAAAATAGAAAATAAGGGGAATGAATAAGAAATAAAGAGGGGAGAAAGAAATAAAAGAGGAGAAAGGGGGAGATGAATGAGGAGGGGAGAGAGAGGGCCGCACATGTATGAATGTGGAGGTGAATGTATGTCATTTAATGAGAGAGAAAATAGAAGGGGCCGGCCCATACAAAGGTGGCAAGTGGAATGTTGTGAGCTTTGAAGTAGGCTCGGGTAGAGGTCAAGGGAAGGGGACGGGCTGCTCTTGGACTGCATGAGTAGTGGGCTTGGGCTGAATGGTTACTTGGGCTGCTCGGGTAGCATGGTGGGCTGCTCAAAATGGAAGCCTCAGGCTTGCTTTATGTAGGCTTGAGTTGGACCAAGGAGGGCCGGCTTCACCAAAACATCAAGGGCTGCATGTGGGCTGTCTTCAAGGGCTCGGGTTGTAGAGGGGCTGCACTTGTAAAGGCTCGAACATTGAACCTACAAAAAAACATAATATTCATTAGTTAAATTCTAAAACAAAACACAAATATTAAAATGCAAGATACCAAGCATAAAAATAACATAGAAAAATAATTAAAACTAGGGAATTTTAAATCAAAACATAAAAAGACATTAAATAGAAATAAAATAAAACAAGCATAAAAATACATAGAAATATAAATAAACTTAGGAATTATTATACTAAACTATCTCAAAAACCGATGACTAAAAGTAGTCATCAAATTCCCCCATGCTTTAGTATTTTCTTGCCCTCAAGCCAATGGAATTGAAAACTAGGGGAGAGGAATTAAAAGAAAACAAAGCAAATTTAGGTTTCATAGATTAAGAAAACCAAAACATGAAAAATTAAACTATCAAAATTTCTATGTTATCAACTAGTGGGGTAAGAAGTGCACAATAAAAAACTTAAAAAGGAGACCTAAAAATTTCATTAGAACATAAAGACGAATTACACATTTCAGAATTCCTAAAATAAGGCATCCAAAATAAATGAAAATAGGAAAGGCAAGAGTAGAAATTCTAAATAAATGACACATTGACGAACTACTAGGTTGCTAGAATAACAATTAACCCTAAATCACCTAAAGATAAGCTCCAAAGAAATCAATCAATGATGGTGGCCATAGGCTTGTCCGTTCACACTCTCCACTACGCAAATTTATGTCTAAAGATCAAAAGGACTTCATTAGGTGTAAATACTTGGCTTAGGTAAATGATTAAGAATTGAAAATCAAAGATAAAAATCGGCGGTTAAATCACACTAAACCAAGGGTGAGCTCAAAATAAAATAAAAATGATAAAAATGAGAAATGACAAGCAAGTCATTTCTCCAATTCAAACTACAAAACAAGGCCATGAATTTTTTTCTTTTCAAAATTTGGCCACAAATATACTTTTTCTCTTTTTGTTGTTTTTTTTATTTGATAACATTTTGATAATAACCTTTTTTTTTCTTTCATAAAAGAGAGCTCCAAATGCAAACTTTAAATATTCCTTTACATTTTAAAAGATAACCCAACACAATAATATTTAAAGATCATAGTCTAGTGTGGAATTAGGAAGGACATTTTGGCTTTGGTGATTTAATAAAATGAAAGGTGGAGCTAAAAACAAAGAAACATGGAAAAAGGGACAAAAATTGTTTTGCAACGGTGAAATTGTTTGGCGGGCAAAAAGGCTCAAACAGGTCAAAGGGTGGCCTAAATCATTTCTAAAGTACGTAAAAAAGACGCAAATGTTTCGAGAGTAGTTAAGGACAAGTTCTAGACACCAAGAAAGTATTACCCCATAAATGAAAAAGTGATAACATTACCTAGAAACCATTCATACGCAACTAACCGAATAAAAAGAAAAACCTACAAATTGCTAACGTATAACCTAAAAGACAGATGCCTATATTTAAGAACAAGAAATTAGTAAAACTAAGCTATGTTAAAATGATAAATTTAGAAAACCGTTTCAAAGAAATCTACATAGAACAACAAAATCGCACAGGCCTACACATCACTAGAAGAAACATAAAAATAGAGATAGAAATTAAATTTTTATTTTTATTTTCAAATAGATTTTAGCAGTTTTATTGGATTTTTTTTTGGGTTTTGTATTTTCTAGTTTTTTTTGGATTTTTGATAAAAACAATACTGCTAAAAGGCTTAATATAACTATACTAATTTTTTGTGATTTTGTTTTAAAAACATTTTTTTGAAAGAAACGAAGAAAGAAAACAATTAAACCCTCCCCCATGCATAGATTCTTCATTGTCCTCAATGAAAGAAACAAAAAAATGAGAATGAGAAGGAGAGAAAAATGTAGTAAAGTAAATTAAATAAAAAGAATAGGATTTCCCCGGGTTTGTGAGATGAAGGTGGATGTCGCTCCCCATGCTTGCTTTTTAACGCACTTGATAATCAGCAGGTTTGAGTTGATCCATCTTGATATCAGCAACGTTGGAGCGGCAATCACGAACTATCATTTTCTTGGCCACCGGAAGGAAGTGCAAAGTACAAAAATAAAAGCAGAAAAGAAAAGCCTTGGCCAGGTTGCCAAAAGTGTTCTTTATTAAACAATAGATTGTCCGAATAATAATAAAATTTTTATAATACGAAGTCCAAAAAGAAATAACGGTTCCACATGAAAATAAATATTTAAGAGTCCAGAATAAGATTCTCCTTTGCAGGAGACACATAATCATTAGAAAAATATAGTTTCAGTCTATGACCATTTACTTTAAAATCACCCTTGTCCGGGTGCGAGAGAAACACAGTTCCATAAGAGTAAACCTGTTTAACCGTAAATGGTCCAGAACATCTAGATTTAAGTTTGCCAGGAAAAAGATGTAAGCAAGAATTTAAATGAAGTACTTGATCGCCAGGTTTAAACTTTTTAGCGTGGCGCAAGTTCTTATCGTGAAAAAGTTTCGTGCGTTCTTTATAAATTTTATTATTTTCATAAGGATACGGTCGCCATTCGTCAAGTTCATTAAGGTTGTTTTTTCTATGCTCGCCGACCGAGTGCGGATCAAAATTAAAAAAATTTAGCGCCCAATATGCACGGTGCTCTACTTCTACCGGGAGATGACACGATTTTCCGTAGACTAATCGGAAAGGAGTACAACCAATAGTGGTCTTGTATGCCGTCCGATAGGCCCAAAGAGCATCGTCTAATTTTAAAGACCAATCCTTACGAGAAGTACAAATGGTTTTTTCCAAAATTCTTTTAAGTTCTCAATTGACTACCTCGACCTGACCGTTGTGTTGGGGGTGATAAGCGGTGGATAATTTATGCGTAACGCCGTATTTAGTAAAAACTTTAGCGAGTTGAGCATTGCAAAAATGAGTGCCCTATCACTAACGATCGCTCGAGGAAAACCAAAACGGGAAAATAATTTTTTAAGAAAAGAAACTACGACGCGAGCATCATTACTTGGTAAAGCTTGGGCCTCCGCCCATCTAGAAACATAATCTACGGCGATTAGAATATACATATTTCATAAGCTTGAGGGAAACGAGCATACAAAGTCGATGCCCCACAGATCAGAAACTTTGCATTCAAGAAAATAATTTTGTTCCATTTCATTTTTATTAGATATGTTTCCAGTCCGCTGGCCCCGATCACACCCGCTCACAATGATTTGTGCATCTTTAAATATGCTTGGCCAATAAAAGCCAGCACTAAACACTTTGTGGGCAGTGCGGTTCGCTTGAAAATTCCCTCCAATGGTACCTTCATGAACATACTTTAAAATCTATTAACCTTCTTCTCGGGTAACAAATCATCTAACCACCTGGTCCGTACAAATGCAAAATAGAAAGGTGTCCTCCCAAAACAAATACTTCAACTCAGAAAAGAAATTCTTCTTTTGGTGAGAAGAGTACTCTTTTGGAAGGACCCGTGCCACGAGATAATTTGCCAACTAAGCAAACCAGGGGGTAGAAGAAGAAACGTTAAAAATTCATTCATCCGGAAGAGATTCATTAATAAAATTTTAATTTAAAAAATCGAGTTCAGGATTTTCAAGACGAGAAAGATGATCAGCCGCTAGGTTTTCCGCTCCTTTCTTATCCCGAATCTCCAAGTCAAATTCTTGAAGTAGGAGGATCCAACGAACAAGAAGCGGCTTTGCATCCGGTTTAGAAAGAAGATACTTCAAAGGGGAATGATTCGTGAAAATGATAACCTTAGAGAGAGAAATATACGATCGGAATTTATCAAACGCGAAAATAACAGCTAAAAGTTTTTTTTCAGTTATGGTGTAGTTTTCTTGAGCCGATGTTAGATTTTTACTTGTATAGTAAATCAGATGAAAGTTCTTAGCAATTCAGTGTCCTAGAACCGCACCTACCGCAAAAGTACATACATCACACATTATTTCAAAGGGTAAATCCCAAACGGGGGAAATAATAATTGGAGCATTTATAAGTTTAGATTTAATAAATTCAAACGCAGAAAGACAAGAGTCATCAAAAACAAAAAGAGTTTCTTTTTCGAGAAGGTGGGTGACAGGCTTAGTAATTTTTGAAAAGTCTTTAATAAATCTTCGGTAAAAACCCGCGTGCCCTAGAAAAATTCTAATCGCTTTGATATTCGTAAGCGGCGGTTGTTTTTCAATTACTTCAATTTTTTCCTTGTACACTTCAATTCCCTTAGTGGAAATCTTATGGCCAAGGACTAAGCCTTCACGCACCATAAAATGGCACTTTTCCCAATTTAAAAATAAATTTGTTTCTTCGCAGCGTTGTAAAACTTTTTCCAAATTTTTTAAACATAAATCAAAAGACTCGCCAAAAATGGAAAAGTCGACCATAAATACTTCCATAATATTTTCTACATATTTATCGAAAATAGCGAGCATACAACGTTGAAAGGGTAGCAGGTGCGTTACATAACCCGAAATGCATCCTATGATAGGCAAAAGTTCCAAAGGGGCAAGTGAATGTTGTCTTCTCTTGGTCTTTGGGTGCGATAGGGATTTGGAAATACCTCGAGAGACCGTCGAGAAAACAATTAAAACTATGCCCGGATAAACGTTCTAAAATCTGATCGATAAAGGGGAGGGGGAAGTGATCTTTATGGGTGGCATCGTTTAGCAAATGGTAATCGATGCACATCCTCCATCTCGTTACCATCCTCAATGGAATTAAATCGTTTTTTTTGTTCATCACTACCGTGATCCCACCCTTCTTAGGTACAACCTGGAGCGGACTCACCCACCTTACTATCGGAAATCGGATAAATTATCCCCGCATCTAATAATTTAAGCACCTCTCCCTTCACAACCTCTTTAATATTTAGATTAAGATGACGTTGAGATTGGACTATGCCCTTAGAATTATTTTTGAAAAATATTTTATGCGTACAAAAAGAAGGGCTTATGCCAGAAATATCGGAAATTTGCCACGCTATAGCTCGGCGATGCTTTTGTAGTACTTCGACAAATTGATCATTTTCGGATTGAGAAAGATAGGCCGAGATTATAACGTGCAATTTAGAATTATTTTCAAGAAAGGCATATTTTAGATTTTCAGGGAGTGGCTTTAATTTAAGGTGGGGTGGTTCATCGTAAGTGTTTTTAAGATTTTTTTCTTTTTCAAAAATAAGATTTTTCAACAAATTTTCTCCTAAAAATAGATTCAATTTCAAAATTTGCTTGCACGGGCATAGCCGTGTTTTCAAAAACATTTGAGGAAATTTCAGAAAAAGAAGAAGAAAAGCATTTGAAGAGACGTTTGAAAGAGAAAGAGAGGAATCTTCATTTAACACATCCAGAAAAAAACAAGAATCATCATTTTTAAATAGTTTTTTAAAGATTGATGTATAGAAAAAATAACCTCATCATCTCACTCACGAAGAACAAGTTTTCCGTTACTCACATCAATGACTGCTCGAGAGGTGGCTAGGAAGGGACGACCAAGGATAAGAAGGACATCGATGTCCTCTTCAATATCAAGAATGACAAAATCCACTAGGAAGATGAATTTGGTCGACCTTACTATCACGTCCTCAGCAACACCTAACGGATACTTAATTAATTGATCAGCTAATTGGATACTCATGCGTGTAGGGCTGAGAGTGCCCAATTCTATCTTTTTAAATAATGAGAATGGCATAAAGTTGATGCTCGCACCTAGATCCGCTAACGCATGTTTTACAAAAAGGTCACCAAAAACACAAGGAATTGAAAAACTACCCAGATCGTTTATTTTTTTGGAAGATTAGAATTTTTAACGACCGCCGAGCACTCTTCGTTTAACTTTACGTGAGAAATATTTTCCAATTTTTTTTTTGTTTATTAACAAATCCTTAAGATATTTTGCATACTTAGGCATTTGGTTAATCGCTTCATGAAACGGCAAATTAATATGAATTTGTTTAAACATTTCAAGAATGCGTTGATATTGATCATCAAGTTTTTCCTTCCTAAGATTAGCGGGATATGGAGGTGGCGGAAATTCTTTAATAATTGTTGGAGCATCATTTCGAAAAATAAACTTTTCTTTTTCAAAAATAAACTTTTCATTTTCAAAATTAGATTTATCTTTGTCTTCTTTAGAATTTTCATCAATTATTTTCGTAACGATAATCTTTTCAGCAGTAGGAGAGGCAATCACCTCTGCCTCTTCCCTTGTGGTGGGCTCGTGAATAACTTTACTGCTCCGAAGGGAATTCGCTTTCGCGTGCTCCCTCTGGCTGGGTTCAGTATTTGAAGGAAGAGAGCTAGGTGGCCTCTCGGAGATAACCTTAGCGAGTTGGCCGACCGTATTTTCTAGATTTTTAATCGACCCTCTTAGATTTCTAATGGTAGCATCGTTCGAGATTATATATATAGACAATATTTCTTCCAAAGATGGAGGTTTTTGAAAATTTTTGTTTTGAGGTGGTGGTGGTGTAAATTCATGTGGTGAACGTACGACATTAGCATTATTACTCCAAGAAAAATTAGGATGGTTACGCCATCCAGGGTGATAAGAATTCGTAGCAACATTAAAACCATAAGGAGAAGAAAAATTAGAAAAATTAGAAAAATTTGCAGAATTTTTTTGAGCAGGCCTGGGTATGTTCCCCAGATAATCCACCTGCTCGGCAGTAGCAGTATTCGCAATTTCAAATTCCCGAGGGGCGGAGGCAGCAGTCATCTCTTAAATCTTCTTGTTCAGCATCTCTACTTGCAGCTCCAGTTGGGATACATAGTCCACTTCATAGAGACCTGCAGGTTTATTTGGGTGAGTCCTAGGAAGTTCCCACTGATAAGTGTTCATCGCTATGTCCTCTATAAGCTCAAGAGCGGCTTCAGGAGTTTTGCGGTCCAAATGAACCAGCGGAAGCGGCATCCATCATTTACTTAGTCTCTTGATTTAGCCCATTATAAAATGTCTGAACCTGTAACCATATAGGCAGAGCATTATGAGGGCATCTTCTCAAAAGTTCTTTGAACCTCTCCCAAGTATCATAGAGGGTCTCAGAAGCAATTTGAGAATAATAAGTTATATTATTTCTTAATTTAGCAGTTTTAGCGGGAGGGAAATATCTAGCAAGAAATTTATCGACTAAAATGTTCCAAGTAGTGATTGATCCTCATAGTAAGAGAATCAACCACTGTTTGGATTTTGTCCTTAAGGAGAAGGGGAAGAGTCTTAGCCAAATAGCATCGTTTGAGACACCATTAATTTTAAAGGTGTCATGATCTCGAGAAAACTAGCAATATGTAAGTTCGGATCTTCATCTTGTAATCCATCTAACTGTACATATTGCTGAACCATTTGAATGATGCTAGGCTTAAGCTCAAAATTATTGTTCGCAATCGCTGGTCGAACAATACTTATTTCAGTCCCCTCTAGGTTTGGTCGAGCATAATCGGACATGGTCCTTTGCAGAGCCATTCCTGGGTTGGGATCTCCCATTTAAGAATTAAAATTACAATCACCTTCGGAATCCTCAACTGTTGTTTGAGAAGTGGAAGCCCCGAATCGTAGGTGTCTCCGAAAGGAGCGTTCGATTTCTGGGTCCAAATCAATAAGTAGCGACGGATTCGTGCGGGTCATGCACTAAAAAAATGAAGGGGAATGGAGGGAAGAAAAGAAAGGAAATAAACTTGAAGAAGAGAAAGATAAAGATAAAAAAATTTTGGTTTTTTTTTGGCAGAAGTAATAGTGAAAGCGTTTTCCTAATATTGACGAAAAAGCGTCCCCGGCAACGACGCCAAAAACTTGGTGTGTGGATTTTTATCAACCCGAAAAGGCAAGTGTACCTATCGAATTATAGTACCAAGGTCGTATTTAAACACGGGGCTGTCAAGTACTGCTACTCACGCTTCTACTATTATCCTACCGAAAAATTGTTGGGTTTTGAGAATTTTTAAATTAAAAACTAATGATATTTTTTTTGAAACAAAAACTTATAAAAAAAGCTACCATTCGATCAATGAATCACCATGAAATGAGACGAGGAGGATAAAAATATATATTTAAATTCGCTAATTATATTCGACCGTCATAGATCCGATATAAGGAAATAATCTCGCTAGAGCATTAGATCCCCTAACTTATAGACATTTTGATCGAAATCTCTTTACAAGTCAAAATGGCCTAAAGTCAAATTACCGAAGTGACCCGCACTATTGGATTTGACTCCAATCCTAAGGATTTACTTCATCCTATCTCTAGAGTTGCGTTCAACTCCTTCCTTTTTTGAGTGATCTTTCAAACCAACAAGTCTCTCGACTTCTATGGAATTAGATCAAATGCCTACTACCGTATACCGGAAATACGGAGTCGACGTGAGAAAAATCAAAGAAGGACCGATATTAATTTTGACAAAAATAAAAATAAGAAATAAAAAGAATTCTCATCTCACTTCATGGATCCTCACGATTGAATGCTAAAGAAAATTAGCTACGCATGTTTAAGAAAGAAACCATGAAAATAAATGAAAGAGATTTCATTTTCATTGCTAGAAAGAAGAAAGGTACACAATAATAATAATAAAAAGACAAGATTGTACTACTAAGAAAGAGATTACAAGTAATGAAAAGAAGAACATAACAACAATAATAAAAAGTAGAAGGAAGCTCTCTTGCACTAGAACTATACTTTCTCTCCAATGTCCAACCTCTCAAAGCATAAGTAGGGAGAAGGATCTAGAATGAAGGGAATATGAAGGGAGCAATGGGGTTGTCGGCCATGTATATTGGAGAGGGTTCATGCATGATATTTAATGAGGGAGAGAAGAGAGGGAGAGATTCATTACATGGTATTTGAAATAAATAAAAATAGAAAATAAGGGGAATGAATAAGAAATAAAGAGGGGAGAAAGAAATAAAAGAGGAGAGAGGGGGAGATGAATGAGGAGGGGAGAGAGAGGGCCGACCATGTTTGAATATGGAGGTGCATATATGTCATTTAATGAGGGAGAAAATAGAAGGGGTCGGCCCATGCAAAGGTGGCAAGTGGAATGTTGTGAGCTTTTAAGTAGGCTCGGGTAGGGGTCAAGGGAAGGGGACGGGCTTCTCTTGGACTGCATGAGTAGTGGTCTCGGGCTGCATGGTTACTTGGGCTACTCAGGTAGCATGGTGGGCTGCTCCAATTGGAAGGCTCGGGCTAGCTATATATAGGATTGAGTTTGACCAAGGAGGGCCGGCTGCACCAAAACTTCAAGGGATGCATGTGGGATGTCTTCAAGGGCTCGGGTTGTTGATGGGCTGCACTTGTAAAAGCTTGAACATTGAACCTACAAAAAAACATAATAATCATTAGTTAATTTCTAAATCAAAACATAAATAATAAAATGCAAGATAACAAGCATAAAAATAACATAGAAAAATAATTAAAACTAGGGAATTTTAAATCAAAACATAAAAAGACATTAAACATAAATAAAATAAAACATGCTTAAAAATACGTAGAAATATAAATAAACTTAGGAATTATTATACTAAACTATCCCAAAAACCATTGAATAAAAGTAGTAATCAGTACTCACTGATTGATCTGTTCATCAAATCCATGAACACTGACGGCGCATTAGTCAGCCCAAACGAAATGACCGAAAACTCGAAATGTCCATACCTTGCGTCGAACGCTGTCTTTGGGACATCGCTTTCCCTTATCATCAGCTGATAGTAACCATACTTAAGATCCAATTTTAATTATACCGATGACCCAACCAATTGCTCAAAAGATCATCAAACCTTGGGACCGCATACTTGCTCTTTTCCGTTAACTTGTTCAGTTCTCTGTAGTTGATACACAGCCGCAAACTTCCTTCCTTCTTCTTAACAAAGATTACCGACGCGCTCCAAGGCGATGAACTTGGACGCACATAACCTTGCTCCATCAACTCTTCAATTTAATCCTTTAGCTCAACAATCTCCTTGGGCGTTAACCGATATGGAGAGCATGGCACAGGTTTGGAACCTGGCACTAGCTGAATCGTGAAGTCAATCTCTCGCTATGGTGGGGCTCCAGGGAGACCATCAGGGAAACACCTCAGGATATTCGGACACACCCGAGATACTATCCAATGTAGGCTTAGGCTTTGAAGCCTCCCATGGTGGCAGTAACGATGATTGCAAGTCAAACTCCTGACTTCCAAACCCTAACCTTGCGACACAGACTCTCTCTCCGCGCGCATCGAACGACCACTGAGCAATAACACATACAAATTGTCCTTTACCATCGAAGGATATACTCCGATGTGCAATACAAATCGTTCAGATAAAAGTAGTGTAAAGTTCCCGCATCGAAACTATGCCCTCGTCGGATTACAAAAAATCCAAAACAAAGCCTAGAACTTTGAGTCCTAAGCTAACGCGCATAAGGTAACAGGTATAAGAAGCTAAATTGTTATTAATTAACCCATATCTGTCAACTCGACAGTCAGATACATGGCCTCCTGCAGGCCAAGGATGTCCACTCTCCGTTGTACCGGAGTATACTGCGATGCGGTTGACTCCACCGCCTTTCCCTTCTCCTCAGAGGTTGCCCTCGGCTTCTTCTCGGACATTGGGCATCCGCTCAAACAATCTCGGGCATAATGTACCGTCTTCCCACAATTAAAGCTTGCGCCCGATGCACGACCTGTAGTCACCCCCGAAGCACTAGATGAAGGGGATGGACCCGAAGTCCTAGCCTTTTTATTCAACCTTCGGAAACCGGACTTCGAAGTCGGCACCTTGAACTCAAACTTCTTAGCATCACATTCTTCAAATGCTCTTGTCATAGCTTTCATTGTCTTCTGAGCACCCTCCCGTCAATCTCGGGCAAAGTGCCCTTTCTTGCCACAAGAATGGCAATTGTAAGTAGCCTGGCTAGTAGATGGTCTAGCTTATTTTTTCAGCGTTTTGCGGTAGGCAGTCCTTATAGGATCTGGAGGCTTTGGTAACCTATTCACTGGTATTTGATGAGTTTCCCCAACTCTACTTCCAAAGTTCTGGTCGACTCCACCAAGGCTTGGAATCCCATTAGCTTTGGTCCTAGTAGTAGGATACGTAACTCGCTGCGCAGACCATTATAAAATCTATCGACTATAGACTGCTCGATTTCCCACTCAAAGCCTGGGTAGCGCCTTATCATAAGAAACGTCTGTAAATATTCATCAACTGTGTGCGCTCACTGCAATACAATCATGTTCATCTGCTGCCCTAATGGGCCTCTAAATGCCATTCGCTCCATCACACTGCCTAGTGTTGGGGCCATCTTAGGGACAGAGGGTTGCATCTTTCTTCCATGTTGTGCGTTGGTCACAGCTATCACCGCTTCAACTACCCTTCTTATGGTTTCAAAAGAAGTAGGGGTCTCAAGCATGTTGCTGGGTGCAGTACTTTTCTCAGAAAGTGTGCGTTCAGCCTACCACGCGCCACTCCCGGGCACCTATAGTCGTACAAAACACCAATAAGAGACCGAATAAAATTGCAAAAAATAATTATAGGAACACGCAGGTTCCTCAAACATGTGTATTTTCATTCCTAAGTGGACATTCATGGGTTCTTTTCATGTTATAATGATTGTTGGAACACCCTAGTTTGGATTTGGGTCAGGATCACTATGTCTTTAAGACTATTAGATTGACCTATCAATATATAGCTAAGGGTCAAAGGATGTGCTAAGTAGAGGCTCTCAGAGTTTGAAGAAATCAGCCAAGACAAATTAGTCAGAGAAGAATTCAGAATTCAACCTTAGCGTCGAGCTCAGATCAACGAGATAAGTTCAGGCGTCGAGCTGAGATCGACGATCTCTGAGCTCAGGTCCATGAGGCGTCGAACTCCGTTCGACGATCTCCGAGCTCAGATCGACGTTTTCTGTCCCAGACTAGCTCCAATATCTCTGAGCTCAGATCGACGATAGTTGAGCTCAGATCGACGATCATCTTGTTGAGATCGACGATTTCTGCCATCACTCTGAACGCAAGTTCCCAGGCAGATTTTCAGGATATTTTTGGTCCAATCAAAGTGAGCTGTTCATATTCCAACACAGCTTTATTTCAGGACAGTTACAAGAATGCTTTTATGGAGATTATAGCCGTTGGAGTAACTAAGAGGCAGCAGTAATAAATGCACGAATTCAAATGACTGTTGCTCTCCTATCAGAATTTATACACAGAGATACAAAGGAACAGAGAGAGAGTGTAGAAAAGTAGTGAAAACAAAAGGAGAAGAGAAGAAAAGAATAAAGAAAGTAATATAGGAATCAGTGTTCCAGGAAGAACTCAACATCACCTGTACAACCAGTGCTCTTCTCAGATCTACTGTTCCAGGAAGCCTGAAGAGACAACTACTCTACATCAGTATGAAGGCTTACTGGAAGATCAACATCATCAAAGCTTCATCATTCACACTCCAAGAAAACTCACATTTCAGCCTTTGGTGAAATCATCATTTGCTGGAGCAGTCATACATTGAAGACCTATCACCCTATACAAAGCTCTCCTTCCTGAACAATTGCAAATCTCAGAGGGAGCTTTGACAACACAATCAATCCACTAAGTCTTCTCTCATTGATTGAGACAGAGAAGACAACTTCACCTCTTCCTTTTTCTTTTCCTGCTATAAAAGGGTTATCAAAACTCCCTTCAAAAGTTCTGAATCTGGTTTCTGAAACCTTATCAAAACTCAGTGGTGGCAAGATACCTTATCAAAAAATCTAGATATGGGTTTTGAGCACCTTATCAAAAGCTCATTGGTGCCCAGGAAACCTTATCAACTCATCCTGCAGTGGATTCCTACCTAGGGTGGTAGAAGAGTGGACAACCCAAGTTTAGGGGAACCACTATAAATTTCTTGTGTTATTTGGTTTGCCTTTATTTCTTTTCTTTATTATTCTTGTTGTGTGTTTGCTCTAATCTCTAGGATAGATCCCCCTTTCAATTGGTATCAGAGGGAGGTTGGTTATTCAACAACTAGATCTTCACTAGTTTGGTTGTTTATACAGGCTAACACCTGAACCAAAAGATCTCTCTTTTGATCCATCCTAGTTAGATTAAATATTCTATTTTTCACATAGCAAGAATATGGAATATTCTAGCACCAGACCTCCTAAGTGCAACATAAACAAATTTGCACTTTGGAAGACAAGAATAAAGTCATTTATGGACAATATTGATGAAGAAATATTTTATGCCATTATGACAATTCTCCCAACCTCAGCAACAACAAAAAGGGCAAGGCTAGCTGATGCCAGAGCCATGAATATCCTAACATAGTCATTATCTGATGACTTGTTCTAGGAAGTTGTTGAATGCTCAACAGATAAGGAGATATGGTATTCTCTTCATCAAATGGCTTCTGAACCAGTGGATGGAACAACAGAAAGAAGCTACAACATCTTATTTGAAGAAGGAGAATCAGTATCCCTAGATCTCTTTTGGGATGTATCAGATGATGAATCATCACTTGAAGATGAAGAGGAGGAATCAAGGGCCAAATAATTCTGCTTAATGGCCATCAATACTTCCTGCAGCAGTCTAGAGTCTGAACAAACAGAAGGAAAATCAAAACCTGAAGAGGATCAGGTACTATCTAACCTTGTTTTCAGTTCATAACTTCAATTTTTCTGCCAAGATTCAATAAAACCTGAGGAGGAAACAAAACGTCTCAGAGGAATAATTTCAGAATATATTCAAAGGAAGAAGAAACATATTAATCAAAATAAGTTCAGATTGTCAAACTCAGATCGACGATCCTATATAAAATCGTCGAACTCAAATCGACGATCTTATATAAAATCGTCGAACTCAGATCGACGATCTTATATAAAATCGTTGAACTCAGATCGACGATCTTATATAAAATCGTCGAACTCAGTCTGCTTTTTCATAAATTTGTTTTATAATTATAAGGATAAACTATTTAAAAAATTTTCAAATCCTTTTCCTATTTAGAACAAATTTATTAGGAAACATCTTTTCTTAAGGGTTGCTTCTATCCTTTTGATATCTTGTTCAAAATTATGTCAGAATTTCTGTATGAGAATTCTCTGTCAGATAACTTTATATTTCTTATAGATCTTTTTCTAAATTCATCTAGATTGAGTCCTCTACTCTAGTTGCATTGGTCAGCAGTGATCATGGCACTGAGTTTGAATCTCTTCTGATGAAAAGAAATTCTATAGGAAGGAAGATATCAGACTTTGTTTTTCAGATTCAGAATCCTAGTAAAATTTGCTGGACAAATATCATTTTTATGCTAACATATCCTTTTCAAGGAGAGAGCAATCTCTACCATAGCCTTCTGCAGGTACCATCTACAAAAGTTAGCTGGATGACTCAATCAAAATCCTAGTTTTAAAGTCATCCCAGCCTCCTCCAATCACAGTTACTGCATCAACATAGGGGGAGTTTTGTAAATCCAGCAGCAGTCAGTTTTAAGAGCAACAGAAGACAGCTATGCAAAGCTTCTCTTTTTATATCTTATGCTTTGTAACATTTATTGTAATATTTTCATTTTCATGTAATTAGTAATCCTAACCCAAATAGGGGGAGATTGTTGGAACACCTTAGTTTGGATTTGGGTCAGGATCACTATGCCTTTAAGACTATTAGATTGACCTATCAATGTATAGCTAAGGGTCATAGGATGTGCTAAGTCAGAGGCTCTCAGAGTTTGAAGAAATCAGCCAAGAGAAATCAAGTCAGAGAAGAATTCAGAATTCAACCTTAGCGTCGAGCTCAGATCGACGAGATAAGTTAAGGCGTCGAGCTGAGATTGACGATCTCTGAGCTCAGGTCCACGAGGCATCGTACTCCGTTCGATGATCTCCGAGCTCAGATCGACGTTTTCTGCCCCAGACCAGCTCCAATATCTCTGAGCTCAGATCGACGATAGTTGAGCTCAGATCGACGATCATCTTGTTGATATCGATGATTTATTCCATCACTCTGAACGCAAGTTCCCAGGACAGATTTTCAGGATATTTTTGGTCCAATCAAAGTGAGCTGTTCATATTCCAACACAACTTTGTTTCAGGACAGTTACAAGAATGCTTTTATGGAGATTATAGCCGTTGGAGTAAATAAGAGGCAGCAGTAATAAATGCAAGAATTCAAATGACTGTTGATCTCCTATCAGAATATATAAATAGAGATACAAAGGAACAGAGAGAGAGAGTGTAGAAAATTAGTGAAAACAAAAAGAGAAGAGAAGAAAAGAATAAAGAAAGTACTACAGGAATCAGAGTTCCAGGAAGAACTCAACATCAACTGTACAGCCAGTGCTCTTCTCATATCTACTGTTCCAGAAAGCCTGAAGAGAAAACTACTCTACATCAGTTTGAAGGCTTACTGGAAGATCAACATCATTAAGGCTTCATCATTCACACTCTAAGAAAACTCACATTTCAGCCTTTGCTGAAATCATCATTTGCTGGAGCAGTCATACATTGAAGACCTATCACCCTATGCAAAGCTCTCCTTCCTGAACAATTGCAAATCTCAGAGGGAGCTTTGACAACACAATCAATCCACTAAGTCTTCTCTTAGTGATTGAGACAGAGAAGACAACTTTACCTTTTCCTTTTTTTTCTTTTTCTTTGATAACAAATTGAATTAGTGAATTCTGAATCCACATCTTTTCCCATCAATCCACTAAGTCTTCGTTTTTCTTTTCCTGCTGTAAAAAGGTTATCAAAACTCCCTTCAAAAGTTCTGAATCTGGTTTCTGAAACCTTATCAAAACTTAGTGGTGGCAAGACACCTTATCAAAAAATCTAGATATGGTTTTTGAGCACCTTATCAAAAGCTCATTGGTGCCCAGGACACCTGATCAACTCATCCTGTAGTGGATTCCTACCTAGGGTGGTAGAAGAGTGGACTACCCAAGTTTAGGGGAACCACTATAAATTTCTTTTGTTGTCTGGTTTGCCTTTATTTCTTTTCTTTATTATTCTTTTTGTGTGTTTAATCTAATCTCTAGGATAGATCCCCCTTTCAATTGGTACCAGAGGGAGGTTGGTTATTTAACAACTAGATCTTCACTAGTTTGGTTGTTTATACAGGCTAACACCTGAACCAAAAGATCTCTCTTTTGATCCATCCTAGTTAGATTAATTATTCTATTTTTTACCTAGCAAGAATATGGAATATTCTAGCACGAGACCACCTAAGTGCAACATAAACAAATTTGCACTTTGGAAGACAAGAATTAAGTCATTTATGGACAATATTGATGAAGACATATTTTATGCCATTATGACAAGTCTCCCAACCTCAGCAACAACAAAAAGGGCCAGTCTAGCTGATGCCAAAGCCATGAATATCCTAGCACAGGCATTATCTGATGACTTGTTCCAGGAAGTTGTTGAATGCTCAACAGCTAAGGAGATATGGGATTCTCTTCATCAAATGGCTTCTGAACCAGTGGATGGAACAACAAAAAGAAACTACAACATCTTATTTGTAGAAGGAGAATTAGTATCCCTAGATGTCTTTTGGGATGTATCAGATGATGAATCATCACTTGAAGATGAAGAGGAGGAAGCAAGGGCCAAAAAATTCTGCTTAATGGCCATCAATACTTCATGCAGCAGTCTAGAGACTTAACAAACAGAAGGAAAATCAAAACCTGAAGAGGATCAGGTACTATCTAACCTTGTTTTCAGTTCAGAACTTCAAATTTTCTGCCAAGATTCAATAAAACTTGAGGAGGAAACAAAACCTCTCAGAGGAATAATTTCAGAATATATTCAAAGGAAGAAGAAACATATTAATCGAAATAAGTTCAGATTGTCAAACTCAGATCGACGATCCTATATAAAATCGTCGAACTCAGATCGACGATCTTATATAAAATTGTCGAACTCAGATCGATGATCTTATATAAAATCGTCGAACTCAGATCGACGATCTTATATAAAAACGTCGAACTCAGTCTGCTTTTTCATAAATTTGTTTTTTAATTATAAGGATAAACTATTAAAAATATTTTCAAATCCTTTTCCTATTTGGAACAAATTTATTATGAAACATCTTTTCTTAAGGGCTGCTTCTATCCTTTTGATATCTTGTTCAAAATTTGTTAGGATTTCTGTATGAGAATTCTCTGTCAGATAACTTTATATTTCTTATAGATCTTTTTCTAAATTCATCTAGATTGAGTCCTCTACTCTAGTTGCATTTGTAAGTAGTGATCATGGCACTGAGTTTGAATCTCTTTTGATGAAAAGAAATTCTATAGGAAGAAAAATATCACACTTTGTTTTTCAGATTCAGAATCCTAGTAAAATTTGCTGGACAAATATCATTTTTATGCTAACATATCCTTTTCAAGGAGAGAGCAATCTCTACCATAGCCTTCTGCAGGTACCATCTACAAAAGTTAGTTGGATGACTCAATCAAAATCCTAGTTTTAAAGTCATCCCCGCCTCCTCCAAATCACAGTTACTGCATCAAAATAGGTGGAGTTTTGTAAAGCCAGCAGCAGTCAGTTTTAACAGCAATAGAAGACAGCTATGCAAAGCTTCTCTTTTTATATCTTATGCTTTGTAACATTTATTGTAATATTTTCATTTTCATGTAATTAGTAATCCTAACCCAAATAGGGGGAGATTGTTGGAACACCCTAGTTTGGATTTGGGTCTGGATCACGATGTCTTTAGGACTATTAGATTGACCTATCAATGTATTGCTAAGGGTCATAGGATGTGCTAAGTCAGAGGCTCTCAGAGTTTGAAGAAATCAGCCAAGAGAAATCAGTCAGAGAAGAATTCAGAATTCAACCTTAGCGTCAAGCTCAGATCGACGAGATAATTTCAGGCGTCGAGCTAAGATCGACGATCTCTGAGATCAGGTCCATGAGGCGTCGAACTCCATTCGATGATCTCTGAGCTCGGATCGACGTTTTCTGTCCCAGAGCAGCTCCAATATATCTGAGCTCAGATCGATGATAGTTGAGCTCAGATCGACGATCATCTTGTTGAGATCGACGATTTCCGCCATCACTCTGAATGCAAGTTCCAAGGTAGATTTTCAGGATATTTTTGGTCCAATCAAAGTGAGCTGTTCATATTCCAACACAGATTTATTTCAGGATAGTTACAAGAATGCTTTTATGGAGATTATAGCCATTGGAGTAACTAAGAGGCAGCAGTAATTAATTCAAGAATTCAAATGACTGTTGCTCTCCTATCAGAATATATACACAGAGATACAAAGGAATAGAGAGAGAGTGTAGAAAAGTAGTGAAAACAAAAAGAGAAGAAAAGAAAAGAATAAAGAAAGTAGTACAGGAATCAGAGTTCCAGGAAGAACTCAACATCACCATTTACAGCCAGTGCTCTTCTCAGATCTACTGTTCCAGGAATGCCTGAAGAGACAACTACTCTACATAAGTCCTAAGGCTTACTAGAAGATCAATATCATCAAGGCTTCATCATTCACACTCTAAGAAAACTCACATTTCAGCCTTTGTTGAAATCATCATTTGCCTTAGCAGTCATACATTGAAGACCTATCACCCTATGCAAAGTTCTCCTTCCTGAACAATTGCAAATCTCAGAGGGAGTTTTGACAACAAAATCAATCCACTAAGTCTTCTTATATAGAAATTCACAATGGCGGAGAGAGAGGGTTAGAGAGAAGAGAAGAGAAAGTGGATGTGGTGGTTGAGAATATTCTCCGATTCTATATTCGATAAAGGCAAGCGTACCTTATTCGGTTATAGTATAGGATACTAAAGATTAGTATCAAGGTCGTATTTCCCTGGGGCGTAATGACTACTTCTACTCAAAGAAGATTGCTATTCTTTTATTAATTGAAATTTCTTTTAATTACTAAACTAAAAACTGAAATTAAATTACTAAGCTAAAAGAAAAGAGAACTAATTACTTGCAGGACAAAAAGATTTAGAGCTAATAATAAAGAGGTGCACTCGATTAAGAATCACTTCAGCAGGAGACGATTAAAAAGACGATAAATAAACCTAAGCTTAATAGGGTAAAAGTCCTTGACCGTGGAGGTTCCTAAAGATTGAACACGCTTCTCTCGAAGTCGTGCCCAATTGAGATTAGGAAGGTCTGACCGACTCTCGTCTAAATCTGAGGCCTAAAGCTCGCTTTATGCGGTGAACCCCTCTATTGGATTTTACTCCAATCCGGGAGATTTGGACGTCTGCCTCTCTCGAGGGGTGCGTACAACTCCCTTTACTCTTGAATGCTCACTTCATTCTATCGGCCTCTTGGCTAGCCCAGAATGAAAGCAAAGGTGGAGAGTATATATCGATAATATACCTCCAACCCATGATTTATCAAAAGTAATTCAATGCCAAAACCTAAAAAGAAATGGTAAATTAAAGCGTCATAACTTAATCGCTCGAACCTCGGATCATCAAGATCGAGTACAAGGAGGATTAGTTAATCATGGTGAAGTGCAAGAGGGGGATGAGTAATAAAGCATAAGAATACAGGAATAAGAAAGGAGCACTTTTATTAATGAAAAAGAGAGTTACAACTATGAAATGGAAATTACAGGTGCATCAAAGTAAAACCTATTCTAGCCCTACAACAAGCTACTTAGAAGAAATGCAAGAGCTAAAAGCAAAACACTAAGCTAGGTTAAGAAAATAATTACAAAATAAGAGAGAGAAAGGGAGAGAGAGAGAAAAAAAAGCATAAAAGGGGCCAAGAAATAGAGGGGCAGCACCTCCCCCTCTCCCCAAAAGTTGCTGAAATGGAAGGGGGGGTCTGGTATTTATAGAATTTTCCTACGGGTTGGTCACGCCCGGCGACACGCCCGGGGAGGGCGTGTCAGGGGGCGTGACAGGTACGGAGTTGACCTCGGGAGGTGGAATCTGGCGGGAACGATGATTGCTTCGGTACGATGGTGGTCACGCCCTAGGTTACGCCCGTGACAGGGGGGTGTGACAGACGTGTCAAGTCAAAGTCAGCAGTCGTAGGTCCATCAGACGTCGGAATCGGGGCAGTCACGCCCCAGGTCATGCCCGTGACACGGGGTGTGACAGTACTGTTGCGTGCAGCGGTGGAGAATGCATTGAATGTGGCGACAGACTTCAGGCAGAGGGCGACATGCCCCGTGTCACGCCCGGGGAGGGCGTGTCGGTGGCGGCGTGATAGGGCATTCTTTTGTGGGAACTTCATCTGGCGGCTTTCAAAATCGGGAGCAAGTGACACGCCCTTGGGTCACGCCCGGGGAGGGCGTGACGGGGGGGGGGGGGGGGGCGTGTCAGGGATTTTTTTCTTGAAATTTGTTATAAAACTGCAAAAAAAGAAAATAAATATTATTTATAATAATTACATAAAAAGAAGCATAAAATAACATAAAGAAAGAGATTAAAATGAAAATACCATATTTTTACCCTAATAAATTAAGCTAAAATATGCATCATCAAATTCCCCCATACTTATTATTTTGCTTGTCCTCAAGCAAAGACTGCGAGTTAGAGAAAATAAAGGGGATTAATTGAAAATTTTAAAAATGCTATAAACGAGTAAGACGGGAATTTAGAAATAGAGAAATTTTTGAAAAATAACAGAAAAGTCCTACTTTAACTTAGCACAGAATTTTATAAATTTTACTAAATATAAAAACAAATCATCCCAAATTTTTACAGAATTAAAACTTAATAAAGTAACGAGTAAGAAGCGCATTGAGTCACTACTAAAGTCTAAGAGACAAATTAAAACCATAGTCAATCAAGCCAAAATTCAATATTTCTATCAAAAATACTTACTCAATCTAGTTTCTCGCTACTATACTAAAAAGTAAACGTAGAAAGCATGAATCATTAGGGCTTTAATTAGGCGTATAGTTAGGCTTACGTTTTTAAGGGTGCGATATTCAAAAAGATAAACACGAGGGATATTTACATACTTAAAACAAAAAGAAAATGAGCTTTGCCAAAATAAAACTAGCCAAAATAAATACTTTTCTTTTCTTTTACTTATTTTTTCGATTATTTTCATCCTTTTTTTTCATTTTTTTTATATTTAAAACTTTTCACTTTTGTAGCAAAAGATAACACAAAGATTTTCCACTAGTTTTTTAAAAAAGATGCACATTAGCAATTATAGCTCAAAAATAATTTTAAAGTGTGCATGTTGGAAGGCTATTTGGCCGTGGTGAAATAAAAAGTGGGGCTACAAAAAGGAAAGGAAAAGGCACAAAAATGGCTAGCAATGGTTATTGTTAGGCGAGGTGCAAAGGCTCAAACGTTACAAAAGAAATGCCTAAATCATTTTCATGCTTCCTAAATGTACTCAAAGTAATGCTTTGAAATTTCAAAAGAGGATAAGCGCAAAAAAATAAAAATAGAGTATTTGCTTTCATTAAAATAATGATAATAAGCGTCTAGACCGTTTTGTGTCTACTACACTTAATACTAATTAACGTTTAAAAAGATTTTAATAATGAAAAATAAGGGATGATGGGTTTTATAAAAGTAAAAGAAATAAAAGAAAGGCTATGGAAAAGTAAAGAAAAATTCAAAATTTTTTCAAAAATAGCATACTACCCTAAATAGGAACACTGCATAAGTCAACATACTACTCTCTAAACATATTTAAACAAAAAATTAATCAAATTTATTCTAACTAAACAAGTAGACATGAGCTTGAAAAAAAAGCAAAGTAGCGGGGTACTAATTGATTTGGCAAAAATTAACTCAATTTAATTTGGGATTTTTTTTCAAAAAATTTATAATTTTTTTTTGGATTTTTCAAAAATATTATAAATAATTTTTTTTTTGTTTGATTTTTCTAAAATTTGTAAAATTAATTTTTATTTATTTATTTTTTAAAGTAGAATATTAAGGGAACACTCCCCCATACTTAAAGTTAAACATTGTCCCCAATGTTTAAAGTTAAATATAAAGAGAGTGAGAAGAGAGAGAAAAGAGAAGAAAAAAATGCAAAGAGAGGGAGAAGATGCATCCCTAGCGCTTGATGCCCAGACGTTGGAAAATGCATCCCCCAAACTTGAGCTAAAGATCAGCTTCAGTCCAAGTTGCGAGGCGATAAGCGGCATAAACACGCGGGAGCTTATTCCTGTACAAAACAAAAGATAAAAAAAGGAAAAACAAAAAAAGAAAAGGATAAGCAAGGGGTGCCTCCCAAGAGCGCTCTTCGTTTAAAACGTCGTTGAGCTCGACGTTTTTTTGTTAGCTAAAAGGAAAATTAAAAGAGAAATGTAATGGCAGCTCGCGCAATATGCGTTTCGGCGCGAGTGCCAAAACATTTTTTAAGTAAATAAAAATATTTTTTTGTAATTTTTTATTTTTTAAATAAAACAAAAAACAAGAAGATTTAGAAAAAGAAAAAAACTAGAAAAAGAAACTATACTATTAAAAGGGGGCGAAGAAGAAGTAGAAACTAAACTAGAAGGAAAAATAAAACAAGAAAAGAAAACAGAATTTTCGCAAGGAGGGGGAAGAGAAGAAAAAGAAGAAGGCGACGGCGGTTGATCACAAGAAAATGGTTGGATAGAAAAATCTTGTTGCTCCACCTGAATATCAATCATTTCGGTAGATTGGGAGCAAACCGAGATATCCGAAAAATCAATCTCTTCAGAAGATCGAACACAAGAAAGTTCGTCTTCCTCGGAAACTTGAAAAAAAATCAGAATATCGGGGGATATTTCCTCCTCGAGAGGTTGAAGGCATAATGGAATTTCTGAATAATCGTCTTCCGCAAGTGATTGAAGGCACTGCGGAATATCCGAAGATTCATCATTCGAAAGATAAATAGGAGGAGGAGGGGAAGAAAAAGATGCTGCCTCAGCAGCCAAAGCGTCAAAAATCACTTTGAAGTGAGCATTGTTACGTGCATCAAATGCTACACCATCAAAAATGACTTCATTTTCGCTAGAATCAAAAACGGGAGGCGCACAAACTTGTGGAGAAAAAGCGTAAAAATCTTGAGACAGAATGGATTGATGATCACCTTGGCCCCAAGAATGATCAGGGTGTTGCCATCCTGAGTAGTTCAAAGTAGGGCTAGGATCAAAATGTCCATTCAAGAAATTTTCGTAAGAATTAAAATCCGAAAAATACAGAGGAGAAGGGTAGGAAGGCGTTTGAAAACCATCGTAACTGTAACGTCCCAATTCGCGCTAGGCCCCTTGATTGCGTATTTGAGTCTAGGGGGCTGTGGTGAGCCCAATGGGGGTGTGGGGGAGCAGGTGCGAACGTACGGGAAATGAGGAAAACAAGGCAAAATGGCATTTCTGGCTGACACGGGTATGGATACGGCCGTGTCCATACCCGTGTGCCTCATAAAATTAGGCTTACCAGTCAGAGAGGTACACGGGTATTGGGACACGGGCGTGTCCCTACCCATGTGCCGAGGACACGGGTCGAGACACGGCCGTGTCTCTACCCGTGTGCCGCAACCCCGACACGGAAGAAAGTTGTTCTGG
Source organism: Platanthera zijinensis (assembly GCA_039513925.1). Classification (NCBI taxonomy): domain Eukaryota; kingdom Viridiplantae; phylum Streptophyta; class Magnoliopsida; order Asparagales; family Orchidaceae; genus Platanthera; species Platanthera zijinensis. The sequence continues at coordinate 48,530,696 of CM077091.1, forward strand.
GATGAACACGGCCCTGAACACGGCAGGCAACACGGCCGTGTCACCTGCACACGGGTAGGAACACGGCCGTGTGCCTACCCGTGTCTGCGGTGTATAAAAAGGAAAAAAGTTGTGAAACCCTAGCATTCATCCCCCTTTCTTCTGCCCCGAAATTTCTGAGAGAGTTCTTGGCTGGAGGAGGAGGAAGGAGCTTGCCGGAGCCATCCTTGGAGGAATCAAAACGCCGCCGCCGTCAAGGGAAAAACAATGCCGCCGCGAAGGAGTGCGAGGCTCATGGCCGGCCATGGTGGTACCGCTGGACTTGAGGTGAGCTTCCTCCCCTCTCCCTTGGTGCTAGATCTATAGCTATTTTAGGAGAGACATCGACTCCATAGAGTCTTGATGGTGAGGAGGAGAGTTCTTAGGATAAGCCATGCCTAGGTTTTCTAGGCTTAGTCTCCCTCAACCTTCTCATCATTCAAGTGGAGATGAGAGGGGTTTTCGTTGAGGGTTTGGCTTTGAAAGGAGAAATAAGGTTGGGTGTGATTTCTGGAGAAGTTTATGCGAGGTCGTTGCAAGGAAGAAGATGAACGGATGCCGTTCATCTCGCCTTAAGATGCGTGCAGAAATCTGATTTCTGCACGCAGCGACCTTCGTGGCCAATTTCGGAGGTGTTCTGGCCAGATCTGGGTGATCGACTCAACACAAAAGTCGTAGCCCTTGAAATTACCTTTCCAACGAGTGGTTGCTCGTTTCCATGCGATACCTGTAGCCACGGGAAAGCTGGTTCGAGTCCGCTGCGTTCGGGAAAATTCCTGTACAGGAAACTGTTTCCTGTACGTATTCGAGTTGAATTTCTGGTATGTTGCGACCAGATCTGGGCGATCGACTCAACACAAAAGTCGTAGCCCTCGCGAATACCTTTCCAACGAGGGGTTGTGCATTATGATCGGATTCCTGTAGCTCCGGGAATCCCAGTTTTAGTATCAGGCTATTATATGTTAATGCACTTGTTATTTTATAATGCTAGCACTCTTGCAATGGTTGTGATTTGCTCATTTGTTGTCTTGCTCCCATATATCGTTACTATAATTTAGCATGGTTACTCATTTGGTTGTGTAATAAGGTATAACTATGTATTGGTAGAGAAATGGATTGGATGGGAAGGCTAGATATTAGGAGTTGAGATTGGTATAGGATATATTTATACAATTTGGTGTTGAACATATCTATTATGCGTAGTGTTGAGGTGAATTTATTGAATAGGTGGGCGTGAAAATGATGAACACTATGTGAGGAGTATTTTGTAACCGTAATCCGAGCCCAAGGGGTTATTAATAACCGATGCTTAGAGTTGAAGTCTCCCTACGGGTAGCATCGAGTGAGTTGTTTTGGGGCATGTAATGTGCGACGATTCATCGTGTCGCGATATTGAGATAATGACTGTGGCAGGTCTACGGGTTCGCCAGTCGTCACACCGATGGGAGCCAATGGGTAGACCTTGGGCGGTAGGGTTAGATACTTGGTGTCCATAAACCGAGATCTCCTCCGCGCCATGAGAACGGTTGGGCTTGCACCTCGTGCGTTTCCGAGGTTCCATCCGGTTCGAAATCAAAGGCCAGGTTGGGCTGTGTTCTTGGTGCACATTTACCCAAGACCCCTTCTGAGCCGTAGTACGCATGTGAGCTCCGCTGTTGTGTTCTTAGCGTTGAGGCGTACGGGGGCCTAGGATAGGTAGTGTGATACCACCTAGTAGTGGAGACGCCCGCTCCACTGTCGCCGTCTGGCCACGACGGACGACGCCTGAGAGGTTAGCTACCTGCTCGAAAAGTGGGAACTTCAAGTCTGTGTCGACATAGCAACTTGCATGTGCGTGCGCATGATTCGGTCATAGCATAACATTCATATCATGTCATTCATTGCATACACAAGATCCTCATCGTATAAGTTTGTATGGGCACTCCTATACGATGAGTTACTTTACTGTTAACCCGATCCTTAACTTATAAGTTTGTATGGGCACTCTTATAAGTTAAGTTACTATTCTGATTAATTATACCTGCTGTCATATATATTAGATATTTGTAGAACTGCTAGTTGTGTAGCGTAGTTTATACTCCACTATATTTACAGTCACCTGCTTGTTTACTTGCTATATATATATACATATTGTACCTTGTTCCTTTCTCCGCCCGGTGCCGAGGAGTCGCCGGGGGAGCGGATGTGAAGCCACTTAGTCTTATGACTAACGGTTGCTACGTCTTCCTTTTTAGGAGGAAACCCCGCAGGTAGAGCAGCGACGGACTATGCAGCAGGACAGCCAGGCCCGGATGATAGGACCTGAGGTGGTGGTGCCATCGGCACCGTCAGTGACAGTCGTGAGTGTTTTCATGTAGCCGTTTGGCAAAACATTTCTAGACACTTGTTCTTTTGTACAAGCCTGTTGTGCTTGTTATCTTCCGCTACTTTTGGACTTAAACTTAGCTGTGAACTGAACTGCTTTTGCTTTTACTTTTCTGTTATGGTTGGGTTGGCATAATTGTTGTGATATGGATTGTAGCCGGCGGAATAGGCGTCTTGTGGTAAAGGCTAACCCGTGTGTTAGTGCTACCGCAAGGCGGCTATTTCGGGCATAAGACTCCCCTCGTGCCGTGTGTTGTGTTCCGGGAGGGGGGTCTTACAAATGGTATCAGACTTAGCCGATCTTCACCTACAGCAGTCAGGTAACAATGGGCCACTCCCGTTCGATTAGTCGGTTTGGGGACAAACCGACTTAGCGGAAGCAGTGGTGTGCCCATATGTAATTCACACTAAGTTGTCCAACTTTGACATTAGTTTTAGCCAACCTGACCCTAGTTTGTACCTTGCGTATAGGTCCCAGCGCAGGTGGAGCCGGTTGGGGGCACTCCTACCCCTTCCGTCCCTTCACAATTCCAGCAGTCGGAACTGGGACAAACGCTGTCAGCCATATTGGATGCATTTAAAGCCCAGCAAGCTCCGGTGCAACAACAAGCGCCAGGCTCCAACTGGTTGAGCACCTTCCGTGCCCTGTCCCCTCCTGCCTATCTTGGGACAGAATCGCGGTGCGCACCGAGGAATGGCTTGATACCGTGCAGGAATTGATGGCTGGCATAAGATGTCCGAACAGCATGGCGGTGACATTGGTAGTGACGCTGCTAGAGCTGCACGCCAAAAGGTGGTGGAAGTCCCTCATGGGCTCCATCTTCCAAGGGCGGTTGTACACGGACATCAGTTGGAACGAGTTCACCGAGGCTTTTCTGGATCACTTCATCCCTTCTTCTGCTCGGGATGGACTTGAAGAAAAATTTCTGCAGCTGAAGCAGGGATCGAAATCGGTAACGGAGTACCAGAGGGAGTTCCAACACCTCGCTAGGTTTGCCGATTCCTATGAGTTGGACGATAGAGGCTACGCGAAGCGCTTCTACAAAGGGTTGAGGGACCCCCTGAGGCAGGCCCTTTTGTTTATAGCCGATGGAAGCCTGGCAGAAATCATTGACATGGCAAAGAGACTGGAGGCGGACCACATGGGATGTGGCAAGAGACCTGCGGAAGGAGTAATTGAAGTCGGCCCTAGTAATAGAAGGCGGAATGATCATGGCAGAGGAAGGGGAAACCACAGAGGCGGTCGGTGGGTCAACCGGAACTATCGGGTGGAGTACCCAATTCCGCAACCACTAGCTTTACCTCCACCACCGCAGCAGCAATATTATCAACAACCTGGGGGCCGACGTGAGGTGATATGTTTTGAGTGCAACCAACCGGGGCATGTCCGACGAGTTTGCCCGCGATTGATCGGGGATGCTCCTATTGCTCCCCCTCCAGTAGCTCCACGGGGGCGAGGGCACATGCGTGGCCGAGGAAGAGGACCACCAGGGAGAAATCAAGGACATGCACGGGAGCATGTATTCGCATTGGATATGACTCAGGAGAGAAATCCGCAGGAAGTCATCACCGGTACGTGCAAAATTTATTAATATTATATGACTTGTTAGATTTATGATACAAATGATACGCGCTATTCTGAATAGTGATTACCCTTTTGGAACCTAGGCACTGTCGTGGTTAGCGGGAGACCCGCCTATACGTTATTTGACACGGGTGCGTCTCACTCGTTCATTTCGGAGGACTTCGTGAAGGACTTGGAGGGAGTGCAACACTTCACGGGCATTACTCAAAGGGTGCGCCTTCCGGACGGCTCTGAGATGACGTCGTCAGCAAGTTGCGATTTCGACACCCTTATTGGAGGAAAGTTCTTTGAAACTCCGGCTACAGTGTTAAGAATCCCGGAGTTCGACCTCATCCTGGGCATGAAGTGGTTGGACTGGCACCACGCCAGGATCAATTGTGCGGAGAAGCAAGTTATGTTGAGGCATGGAGACTCGGAAGTCATCTTCCAAGGTATTAAATTCGCACCCCGTAAATTATTATCTTCAATCCAAGTTATGAAATCTCATATGGAAGGGGACGAGGTCTATGTAATTTGCTTCGAGTTGAAGAAATTGACATTAGAGGTCAAGGATGTGCGGGTGGTGCGAGAATTTCCCGAGGTATTTCCCGAGAAATTGCCGGGACTACCCCCGCATAGGGAAGTGGACTTCCAAATCAAGCTAATTCCGGGTGCCAAGCCCGTCTCGCGAGCTCCATACCGAATGGCTCCGAAGGAACTTGCAGAGTTTAGAGTCCAGCTTCAGGAATTGGTGGAAGCAGGGTTCGTTCGCCCAAGCTCGTCGCCTTGGGGAGCGCCCGTTTTGTTCGTCAAAAAGAAGGATGGCACCCTGCGGTTATGTATTGACTATCGAGAGTTGAACCGGTTAACGGTGCGGAACACCTATCCCCTACCGCGCATTGATGAATTATTTGATCAATTGGTGGGATCGTATTGGTTCTCCAAGTTAGATCTGCGTTCGGGATATTATCAACTGAGGATACAAGAAGATGACATTCAGAAGACGGCGTTCAGTTCGAGATATGGTTTGTATGAATTCACCGTGATGCCGTTTGGGCTCACAAACGCCCCTTCCGCCTTTATGAGCTTGATGAACAAGGTGTTCAGCCCTTATTTGGACATCTTTGTCATCGTGTTCATCGATGATATCCTAGTCTACTCCAAGACTGAAGCAGAACACGCCGAACATCTAACTTTAGTGCTGAGGAAGCTAAAGGAGCACACTTTGTTTGCCAAGTTCAGCAAATGCGAGTTTTGGCTTCGAGAGGTCGCGTTCTTGGGCCATGTGATTAGTGGGGCGGGGCTAGCAGTAGATCCGGCCAAGGTGCGGGCCGTGAAGGAGTGGTCGCCATTGAAGTCAGCGGCCGACATACGGAGCTTTCTTGGACTTGCCGGGTACTATCGCAAGTTCGTGAAAGGCTTCTCGAAGATCGCCCTTCCCCTTACTACGCTGACCAAGAAGGGTGTGCCGTTTGAATGGACACCCCAGTGTGAAGCTGCATTCCAAGAGTTGAAGGACAGATTGACGACTGCACCCATCCTAGCTCTTCCATCTGGGAAGGAGGGCTTTCAAGTTTACACGGATGCGTCGTATCAAGGGATGGGAGCTGTGTTGATGCAGAATGGGCATGTGATCGCTTATGCTTCAAGACAGTTGAAGAAGCATGAAGCCAGCTACCCGGTGCATGATCTAGAGTTGGGAGCGGTGGTGTTCGCCTTGAAGATTTGGAGGCATTATTTATATGGCGTCCACTGCGAGATCTACTCGGATCACAAAAATCTGAAGTACGTTCACACCCAAAAGGAGTTAAACTTGAGACAGCGGCGGTGGTTGGAGTTCTTGTGCGACTATGAATTCACCTTGAACTACCACCCCGGGAAGGTTAATTCCGTAGCTGATGCCTTGAGCCGAAAGGCACCGGGAACGAGCACGGAATCCCGCTTGATGAGGATGGAGTTAATCCGAACACTGCAAGAGATGGAAATCACTTTGGTCTTTAAGAATCAACCGGAAGAGTATACAGAATATTTGGCCGCGATGAGTATAGTTTGCAACATACGAGACCGGATCCGGACGGAACAAAAGAAGGATGCGGCTTTAACCCCGGCTTTCAAGTCAATGGAGGATGGGACTACGGAAGAATACTCCCTAAAAGACGGCCTCGTCCATTTTCGTGGCCGGCTTTACATCCCCGAAGGTGACAACATTCGGGAGGATATTCTAAAGGAGGCCCATTGCTCCAAGTACTCGGTGCACCCGGGGATCGCGAAGATGTATACCGATTTGAGAAAGACAATGTGTTGGCCGGGCATGAAGAGGGATGTCAAGTACTTTGTTACTCATTGTGTGGCCTGCCAAATGGTGAAGGCGGAGTGCAGAAGCCCCGGTGGAATGCTACAGTCGTTGCCCATCCCCGAATGGAAATTTGAGGACATCTCCATGGACTTCGTCCACGGGTTACCTCGCTCGCGCTCGGGGAATGATTCTGTGTGGGTGATAGTTGACCGGTTGACCAAGGTAGCCCGATTTATCCCAATGAAGAAGGAGGCGCAGGTGGGCGTCCTAGTGCGTCTCTTTGTGGAGCAATTTGTGCGGTACCATGGTGTGCCGAAGACGATCGTCTCCGATCGGGATGGTCGGTTTACTTCAAGAGAATGGAGGGCTGTACAGGCTTATTTGGGCTCGCGCCTCACCTTTAGCACGGCCTTTCACCCTCAAACGGACGGGCAATCTGAACGGAACCATCCGAACATTGGAGGACCTTCTGACGGTTGTGTGTGCTAGATAAAGGAGAACCATGGGAGAGACTCTTACCTCTCGTGGAGTTCTCTTATAATAACAGTCATCAAGCCAGTATTGGAATGGCACCTCATGAAGCTTTGTATGGAAGGAGGTGTAGAACACCCTTGTCCTGGGTGCAAGACGAAGATCCGAAGACATTGGGAAATGAGTATATTGATGACACGGACGCGGTGGTTAGGTTGATCCGGGATCGAATGCTAGAGGCTCAAAGCCGACAGGCGAAATATTACAACGCAAGGCACCGTATGGTGGAGTTTCAAGTGGGTGATAAGGTGTTCCTGAAGATTCGACCGATGCACGGAGTGTCGCGGGTACGTGGAGTCAAGAAGCTCAGCCCAAGGTATGTCGGGCCCTATGTCGTAGTGGAAAGGATTGGCCCTCTGGCCTATCGATTGGAGTTACCACCGGAGCTGGAGAACCTTCACGACGTGTTCCATGTATCGTCGCTTCGGAAGGCTTTGTTGCGGCCTGAACAATATATCCCCACGGCGGATGGTGCCGTGGCGTCTGATAGGTCTGTGCGACTGGAGCCGGTGCGGATCGTTGATAACGAGACGAGAACCTTGCGCCGCAAAAGTGTTCCCTTGGTGAAAGTGCTATGGTCTAATCATGGGAAGGAGGAGTTCACATGGGAGCCAAGGGATTTGATGCAAGGGCGCTACCCGGAATTATTTACTCCAGGTAAGAATTTTATTTGAAAGCATAGTTCCCTTTTATGTGTTTCACTCCCATAGCCTTACCCTGATTTCGGGGACGAAATCTTTTATTTTGTTTATAGGATTTGTAACGTCCCAATTCGCGCTAGGCCCCTTGATTGCGTATTTGAGTCTAGGGGGCTGTGGTGAGCCCAATGGGGGTGTGGGGGAGCAGGTGCGAACGTACGGGAAATGAGGAAAACAAGGCAAAATGGCATTTCTGGCTGACACGGGTATGGACACGGCCGTGTCCATACCCGTGTGCCTCATAAAATTAGGCTTACCAGTCAGAGAGGTACACGGGTATTGGGACACGGGCGTGTCCCTACCCGTGTGCCAAGGACACGGGTCGAGACACGGCCGTGTCTCTACCCGTGTGCCGCAACCCCGACACGGAAGAAAGTTGTTCTGGGATGAACACGGCCCTGAACACGGCAGGCAACACGGCCGTGTCACCTGCACACGGGTAGGAACACGGCCGTGTGCCTACCCGTGTCTGCGGTGTATAAAAAGGAAAAAAGTTGTGAAACCCTAGCATTCATCCCCCTTTCTTCTGCCCCGAAATTTCTGAGAGAGTTCTTGGCTGGAGGAGGAGGAAGGAGCTTGCCGGAGCCATCCTTGGAGGAATCAAAACGCCGCCGCCGTCAAGGGAAAAACAATGCCGCCGCGAAGGAGTGCGAGGCTCATGGCCGGCCATGGTGGTACCGCTGGACTTGAGGTGAGCTTCCTCCCCTCTCCCTTGGTGCTAGATCTATAGCTATTTTAGGAGAGACATCGACTCCATAGAGTCTTGATGGTGAGGAGGAGAGTTCTTAGGATAAGCCATGCCTAGGTTCTCTAGGCTTAGTCTCCCTCAACCTTCTCATCATTCGAAGTGGAGATGAGAGGGGTTTTCGTTGAGGGTTTGGCTTTGAAAGGAGAAATAAGGTTGGGTGTGATTTCTGGAGAAGTTTATGCGAGGTCGTTGCAAGGAAGAAGATGAACGGATGCCGTTCATCTCGCCTTAAGATGCGTGCAGAAATCTGATTTCTGCATGCAGCGACCTTCGTGGCCAATTTCGGAGGTGTTCTGGCCAGATCTGGGTGATCGACTCAACACGAAAGTCGTAGCCCTTGAAATTACCTTTCCAACGAGTGGTTGCTCGTTTCCATGCGATACCTGTAGCCACGGGAAAGCTGGTTCGAGTCCGCTGCGTTCGGGAAAATTCCTGTACAGGAAACTGTTTCCTGTACGTATTCGAGTTGAATTTCTGGTATGTTGCGACCAGATCTGGGCGATCGACTCAACACAAAAGTCGTAGCCCTCGTGAATACCTTTCCAACGAGGGGTTGTGCATTTGTGATCGGATTCCTGTAGCTCCGGGAATCCCAGTTTTAGTATCAGGCTATTCTATGTTAATGCACTTGTTATTTTATAATGCTAGCACTCTTGCAATGGTTGTGATTTGCTCATTTGTTGTCTTGCTCCCATATATCGTTACTATAATTTAGCATGGTTACTCATTTGGTTGTGTAATAAGGTATAACCATGTATTGGTAGAGAAATGGATTGGATGGGAAGGCTAGATATTAGGAGTTGAGATTGGTATAGGATATATTTATACAATTTGGTGTTGAACATATCTATTATGCGTAGTGTTGAGGTGAATTTATTGAATAGGTGGGCGTGAAAATGATGAACACTATGTGAGGAGTATTTTGTAACCGTAATCCGAGCCCAAGGGGTTATTAATAACCGATGCTTAGAGTTGAAGTCTCCCTACGGGTAGCATCGAGTGAGTTGTTTTGGGGCATGTAATGTGCGACGATTCATCGTGTCGCGATATTGAGATAATGACTGTGGCAGGTCTACGGGTTCGCCAGTCGTCACACCGATGGGAGCCAATGGGTAGACCTTGGGCGGTAGGGTTAGATACTTGGTGTCCATAAACCGAGATCTCCTCCGCGCCATGAGAACGGTTGGGCTTGCACCTCGTGCGTTTCCGAGGTTCCATCCGGTTCGAAATCAAAGGCCAGGTTGGGCTGTGTTCTTGGTGCACATTTACCCAAGACCCCTTCTGAGCCGTAGTACGCATGTGAGCTCCGCTGTTGTGTTCTTAGCGTTGAGGCGTACGGGGGCCTAGGATAGGTAGTGTGATACCACCTAGTAGTGGAGACGCCCGCTCCACTGTCGCCGTCTGGCCACGACGGACGACGCCTGAGAGGTTAGCTACCTGCTCGAAAAGTGGGAACTTCAAGTCTGTGTCGACATAGCAACTTGCATGTGCGTGCGCATGATTCGGTCATAGCATAACATTCATATCATGTCATTCATTGCATACACAAGATCCTCATCGTATAAGTTTGTATGGGCACTCCTATACGATGAGTTACTTTACTGTTAACCCGATCCTTAACTTATAAGTTTGTATGGGCACTCTTATAAGTTGAGTTACTATTCTGATTACTTATATCTGCTGTCATATATATAGATATTTGTAGAACTGCTAGTTGTGTAGCGTAGTTTATACTCCACTATATTTACAGTCACCTGCTTGTTTACTTGCTTATATATATATACATATTGTACCTTGTTCCTTTCTCCGCCCGGTGCCGAGGAGTCGCCGGGGGAGCGGATGTGAAGCCACTTAGTCTTATGACTAACGGTTGCTACGTCTTCCTTTTTAGGAGGAAACCCCGCAGGTAGAGCAGCGACGGACTATGCAGCAGGACAGCCAGGCCCGGATGATAGGACCTGAGGTGGTGGTGCCATCGGCACCGTCAGTGACAGTCGTGAGTGTTTTCATGTAGCCGTTTGGCAAAACATTTCTAGACTCTTGTTCTTTTGTACAAGCCTGTTGTGCTTGTTATCTTCCGCTACTTTTGGACTTAAACTTAGCTGTGAACTGAACTGCTTTTGCTTTTACTTTTCTGTTATGGTTGGGTTGACGGCGGGCAAGAAAATGGTTGGATAGAAAAATTGTTGTGATATGGATTGTCAGAAGAGCCGGCGGAATAGGCGGAGGTCTTCGAGAGGTGGTAAAGGTCTTCCGTAAGTGATTAACGGAATATCCGATTCATATGTTATGCTGTCAGCAGCCAAAGCTCAAAAACCGCAAGGCGGCTATTTTTTAGAATCAAAAACGGGAGGCGCGGTGAGCATAAGACTCCCCTCGTGCCGTGTGTTGTGTTCCGGGAGGGGGGTCTTACAGTAACCCCATAAAAAAATTCGCGGACGGATCAATTTGTCCAAATTGATTCGATCCGGAAGGGATAAAATCATGGAAGGATGAAGGATACCTTACCCAACACTCCTCGCGAGAGTGACCGAACTCTCCACAATTAAAACAAAGATTAACCATTTTAAAAAAAAGGTAAATCAACCGCGAAGGAGGGGCGAGAGAAGGAAAAGAAAACAAAATGATAAAATTAATAGCTATCCTTTTTTCAAAATATCAAAACATTCCCCGGCAATGACGCCAAAAACTTGATACAAAAATTCGCAATGGCGGAGAGAGAGGGTTAGAGAGAAGAGAAAAGAAAATGGATGTGGTGGTTGAGAATATTCTCCGATTCTATATCCGATAAAGGCAAGCGTACCTTATCGGTTATAGTATAGGATACTAAAGATTAGTATCAAGGTCGTATTTCCCTGGGGCGTAATGACTACTTCTACTCAAAGGAGATTGCTATTATTTTATCAATTGAAATTTCTTTTAATTACTAAACTAAAAACTGAAATTAAATTACTAAGCTAAAAGAAAAGAGAAATAATTACTTGGAGGATAAAAAGATTTAGAGCTAATAATAAAGAGGTGCACTCGATCAAGAATCACTTCAGAAGGAGACGATTAAAAAGACGATAAATAAACCTAAGCTTAATAGGGTAAAAGTCCTTGACCGTGGAGGTTCCTAAAGCTTGAACACGCTTCTCTCGAAGTCGTGCCCAACTGAGATTAGGAAGGTCCAACCGACTCTCGTCTAAATCGGAGGCCTAAAGCTCGCTTTACGCGGTGAACCCCTCTATTGGATTTTACTCCAATCCGGGAGATTTGGACGTCTGCCTCTCTCGAGGGATGCGTATAACTCCCTTTACTCTTGAATGCTCACTTCATTCTATCGGCCTCTCGGCTAGCCCAGAATGAAAGAAAAGGTGGAGAGTATATATCGATAATATACCTCCAACCCATGATTTATCAAAAGTAATTCAAGGCCAAAACCTAAAAAGAAAAGGTAAATTAAAGTGTCATAACTTAATCGCTCGAACCTCGGATCATCAAGATCGAGTACAAGGAGGATTAGTTAATCATGGTGAAGTGCAAGAGGGGGGATGAGTAATAAAGCATAAGAATACAGGAATAAGAAAGGAGCACTTTTATTAATGAAAAAGAGAGCTACAACTATGAAATGGAAATTACAGGTGCATCAAAGTAAAACCTATTCTAGCCCTACAACAAGATACTTAGAAGAAATGCAAGAGCTAAAAGAAAAACACTAAGCTAGGTTAAGAAAATAATTACAAAATAAGAGAGAGAAAGGGAGAGAGAGAGAGAAAAAAAAGCATAAAAGGGGCCAAGAAATAGAGGGGCAGCAACTCCCCCTCTCCCCAAAAGTTGCTGAAATGAAAGGGGGGGGGTCTGGTATTTATAGACTTTTCCCACGGGTTGGTCACGCCTGGCGACACGGCCGGGGAGGGCGTGTCAGGGGGTGTGATAGGTACGGAGTTGACCTCGGGAGGTGGAATCTGGCAGGAACGATGATTGCTTCGGTACGATGGTGGTCATGCCCTAGGTCACGCCCGTGACAGGGGGGCGTGTTAGGCGTGTCAAGTCAAAGTCAGCAGTCGCAGGTCCATTAGACGTCGGAATCGGGGCAGTCACGCCACAGGTCACGCCCGTGATACGGGGCGTGACAGTACTGTTGCGTGCAGCGGTGGAGAATGCATTGAATGTGGCGGCAGACTTCGGGCAGAGGGCGACACGCCCCGTGTCACGCCCGGGGACACGCCCGGGGAGGGCGTGTCGGTGGGGCGTGACAGTGCATTTTTTTGCGGGAACTTCATCTGGCGGCTTTTAACATCGGGAGCAGGTGACACGCCCTGGGTCACGCCCAGGGAGGGCGTGACGGGGGGGCGTGTCAGGGATTTTTTTCTGGAAATTTTTTTAAACCTGCAAAAACAGAAAATAAATATTATTTATAATATTTACATAAAAAGAAGCATAAAATAACATAAAGAAAGAGATTAAAAACGAAAATAACATATTTTTACCCTAATAAATTAAGATAAAATATGCATCATCATCTTCTCTTAGTGATTGAGACAGAGAAGATAACTTCACCTCTTCTTTTTTCTTTTCCTGCTTTAAAAGGTGTTATCAAAACTCCCTTCAAAAGTTCTGAATCTGGTTTCTGAAACCTTATCAAAACTCAGTGGTGGCAAGACACCTTATCAAAAAATCTATATATGGTTTTTAAGCACCTTATCAAAAGCTCATTGGTGCCCAGGACACCTGATCAACTCATCCTGCAGTGGATTCCTACCTAGGGTGGAAGAAGAGTGGACTACCCAAGTTTAGGGGAACAACTATAAATTTCTTGTGTTGTCTGGTTTGCCTGTATTTCTTTTCTTTATTATTCTTGCTGTGTGTTTGCTCTAATCTCTAGGATAGATCCCCTTTTCAATTGGTATTAGAGGGAGGTTGGTTATTCAATAACTAGATCTTCACTAGTTTGGTTGTTTATACAGGCTAACACCTAAACCAAAAGATCTCTCTTTTGATCCATCCTAGTTTGATTAATTATTCTATTTTTCACATAGCAAGAATATGGAATATTCAAGCACCAGACCTCCTAAGTGCAACATAAACAAATTTGCACTTTGGAAGACAAGAATTAAGTCATTTATGGATAATATTGATGAAGAAATATTTTATGCCATTATGATAGGTCTCCCAACCTCAGCAACAACAAAAAGGGTCTATGCTAGCTGATGCTAGAGCCATGAATATCCTAGCACAGTCATTATCTGATGACTTGTTCCAGGAAGTTGTTGAATGCTCAACAGCTAAGGAGATATGGGATTCTCTTCATCAAATGGCTTCTGAACCAGTGGATGGAACAACAGAAAGAAGCTTCAACATCTTATTTGAAGAAGGAGAATCAGTATCCCTAGATGTCTTTTGGGATGTATCAGATGATGAATCATCACTTGAAGATGAAGAGGAGGAAGCAAGGGCCGAAAAATTCTGCTTAATGGCCATCAATACTTCCTGCAGCAGTCTAGAGTCTGAACAAACAGAAGGAAAATCAAAACCTGAAGAGGATCACGTACTATCTAACCTTGTTTTCAGTTCAGAACTTCAATTTTTCTGCCAAGATTCAATAAAACCTGAGGAGGAAACAAAACTTCTCAGAGGAATAATTTTAGAATATATTCAAAGGAAGAAGAAACATATTAATTAAAATAAGTTCAGATTGTCGAACTCAGCTCGACGATCCTATATAAAATCGTCGAACTCAGATCAACGATCTTATATAAAATCGTCGAACTCAGATTGACGATCTTATATAAAATCGTCGAACTCAGATCGACAATCTTATATAAAATCGTCGAACTCAGTCTGCTTTTTCATAAATTTGTTTTAAAATTATAAGGATAAACTATTTAAAATATTTTCAAATCCTTTTCCTATTTGGTACAAATTTATTAGGAAACATCTTTTCTTAAGGGCTGCTTGTATCCTTTTGATATCTTGTTCAAAATTATGTTAGGATTTCTGTATGAGAATTCTCTGTCAGATAACTTTATATTTCTTATAGATCTTTTTCTAAATTCATCTAGATTGAGTCCTCTACTCTAGTTGCATTGGTTAGCAGTGATCAAGGCACTTAGTTTGAATCTCTTCTGATGAAAAAAATTCTATAAGAAGAAAAATATCTGACTTTGTTTTTTCAGATTCAGAATCCTTGTAAAATTTGCTGGACAAATATCATTTTTATGCTAATATATCCTTTTCAAGGAGAGAGCAATCTCTACCATAGCCTTCTGCAGGTACCATCTACAAAAGTTAGCTGGATGACTCAATCAAAATCCTAGTTTTAAAGTCATCCCAGCCTCCTCCAATCACAGTTACTATATCAACATAGGGAGAGTTTTGTAAAGCCAGTAGTAGTCAGTTTTAACAGCAATAGAAGACAGCTATGCAAAGCTTCTCTTTTTATATCTTATGCTTTGTAACATTTATTGTAATATTTTCATTTTCATGTAATTAGTAATCCTAACCCAAATAGGGGGACATTGTTGGAACACCCTAGTTTTGATTTGGGTCAGGATCACTATGTCTTTAGGACTATTTGATTGACCTATCAATGTATAGCTAAGGGTCATAGGATGTGCTAAGTCTGAGGCTCTCAGAGTTTGATGAAATCAGCCAAGAGAAATAAGTCAGAGAAGAATTCAGAATTCAACCTTAGCGTCGAGCTCAGGTCGACGAGATAAGTTCAGGCGTTGAGCTAAGATCGACGATCTCTGAGCTCATGTCCACGAGAGGTCAGATTGACGTTTTCTGTCCCAGACCAGCTCCAATTATCTCTGAGCTAATATCGATGATAGTTGAGCTCAGATCGACGATCATCTTGTTGAGATCGACGATTTCTGCCATCACTCTGAACGCAAGTTCCCAGGCAGATTTTCAGGATATTTTCGGTCCAATCAAAGTGAGCTGTTCATATTCCAACACAGCTTTATTTCAGGAGAGTTACAAGAATGCTTTTATGGAGATTATAGCCGTTGGAGTAACTAAGAGGATGCCGTAATAAATGCAAGAATTAAAATGACTGTTGCTCTCCTATCAGAATATATACACAGAGATACAAAGGAATAGAGAGAGAGTGTAGAAAAGTAGTGAAAACAAAACGAGAAAAGAATAAAAGAATAAAGAAAGTAGTACAGGAATCAGAGTTCCAGGAAGAACTTAACATCACCTGTACACCAGTGCTCTTCTCAGATCTACTGTTCTAGGAAGCCTGAAGAGACAACTACTCTACATCAGTCTGAAGGCTTACTGGAAGATCAACATAATCAAGGCTTCATCATTCACACTCCAAGAAAACTCACATTTTAGCCTTTGCTGAAATCATCATTTGCTGGAGCAGTCATACATTGAAGACCTATCACCCTATGCAAACCATTCCTTCCTGAACAATTGCAAATCTCAGAGGGAGCTTTGACAACACAATCAATCCACTAAGTCTTCTCTCAGTGATTGAGACAAGGATGACAACTTCACCTCTTCCTTTTTCTTTTCCTGTTATAAAAGGGTTATCAAAACTCCCTTCAAAAGTTCTGAATCTGGTTTCTGAAACCTTATCAAAACTCAGTGGTGGCAAGACACCTTATCAAAAAATCTAGATCTGGTTTTTGACCACCTTATCAAAAGCTCATTGGTGCCCAGGACACCTGATCAACTCATCCTGCAGTGGATTCCTACCTAGGGTGGTATAAGAGTGGACTACCCAAGTTTAGGGGAACCACTATAAATTTCTTGTGTTGTCTGGTTTGCCTTTATTTCTTTTCTTTATTATTCTTGCTATGTGTTTGCTCTAATCTCTAGGATAGATCCCCCTTTCAATGATAACACGCACACATGTGCTCACCACCCCTTAAAGTGAATTCGTCCACGAATTCATTTAAGCCTGACCGAAACTGGTATTTTGATACCAAATTATAACACCCATATCTGTCACATAGCATATAGTAGTAGGTCCGGCCGGGGACCGACGCCATATACCATGGACAGACAGGTAGGTTACTAGATGAAACAATTCAACAAATACACACGTCCTACAGAGAGCATCTACCGGAAGCAATTTGTTAAGTTGCAATGTAAAGAACCCACCACAACACGAATGTTCACTAACAAAACACAGTATGAATTAACTACAAAATACACAAAAGTACTGGCCTTATGTCCTTACGACAGTTCACTTAAATAATTAAACAGTGTCTTACAAACTTCGGCTCGCAGGCCGGCCACACATGATTTAAATAAGTAAATAAACAAGGCCTTAGAGGGTCGGCTTAGCAACTTGGGCTTTGGCCCTCTATTTTCCTCTCGGCTCCGCAGCACCTGCAAGCACAAATCACCGCAAAGGTGGCAAACAAGAATAACGGTCAGCTAAAGCTGACCAAATTATAACGATTCCGCCCAAAAACTCAGGGCGGCAAAGCTTCTTCCCTGCACAAGTATTAGTATAAACAAACAGGATTGTGAAAGTACAATTTAAGCACACTTCACCATAAGTGTAGGCACACACGACCGCACACCCCATGCTCTCAGGGCACTTACACGGTGAACTCGGTCCACCACCGCCACAAGTACGGCAATCTCGTGAGCAATTAAGTCTTCATGGCTTAAGACGAAGACCCTCCCTCTATGCCATCGGCAGGCCACTAAACCGAACCATATAGAGAAGGTACGGTTTCACTCAACTCGCTGCTCACACTGCCACGACAATAAAAATTATCGGCGGGAGCTAAGATTCCCCTTAACCCGTAAATCGATCAAACAACGTACATAACCCGGTTATGTACAATGATGGCTCCCGGGCCCCAACAATGGAAGAATCACGCTTCTGCCTAGATTTCTGGGTACGTCTTGGGGTTAATCCCCAAGGATCCCTACTGCAATCTACCACGTAGAAACCCGAAAACAACCAAAGGCACATAGTCTTCTCCGGCTAATCATGCATAGCAAATCATCACCGATCCAGACCAAGATGTTCGGGTAGGCTTCAAACACCATACCTATGTCCGTTTCGATTTTGGACTCTATATGCAAATAAGGGGGACTTTACATATCTACCCCAAGGAATACCGCAAACTCACCGCACACTCGCGGGAGAGGGTTTTCCTATGCAAAAGAAGAAGAGCTTCACATGCCCAAGATGAGAATCTTTACCCTTGCTTTTTTCCTCAGTGACATGGAAAACTATGCTGATGAAAAGCACCGCGATGATCTTGCCTCCGCAAATCAGGGCTCAGTTTGCAATTTGGCGCTCCTAATCTCCTCCATAGATCAGATCTCCCTCTATCTTCTTCCTCCTTTCTCTCCATTCTCTCGAAGATGTAGAAAGAGAGTGGCTCCAACACAAATGTGGTTTTGAACCCTAAACTCGGCTTAAAACCCAAACAAGAGAGGCCTGAGCCGTTAGATCCAAAATTAAGGAAACGAACAGCTGTGATACGCCCAGAAAATAAACTTCCTGGGCCGAACACGGCTTGCGACTCGCTCGTGTCCAAGGCCGTGTCACTCATTCGTCATAAAAACTGTCGTGTCCCCAAAAAAACACGGGCACTCGACACGCCCGTATCAGGCTTGACATGCCCGTGTCAGCCAGTATACGTTCGTGTAGCTGGGCGTGTGCCTCCATCGACACAGGACCAAAATGTCCAGAGCATGACACGGCCATGTGACACGCCCGTGTCACATACCGTGTGCTAGACATGACAAGGAACACGCCTGTGTCCCAAGCCATGTAGCAGCCTTAGCACAACTCGCGAAATGACCCGAGGAGGACATGGGTATTCGACAAGCCCATGTCGAATTTGACACGCCCGTGTCTGACCCGAACATGCCTGGGCTCAGGCCGTGCGTCCTCACTCAACGATCATTGAGTGGAAAGATTTGAGTGGCTGACACACCCTAGGACACGCCCGTTTACCAGGCCGAGTTCACTGCCCCGACAACCATTTACTGCAATTTCGTCGACCACGCGACCATTACCGAACCCGAGCATGACACGCCCTGGGATACGGTCGTGTCCCAGGCAGTGTCACCTCTACCAAATCCCATACTTTGCTCAAAACACCAATCATCGCTCTTTTGAGTTTCGAGGCATTACAAACTAGGATGTACTGTTTCCCATGCGACATGGGGAAAGGACAAATAAAGTCATTCCCCCATATATGGAATAACTCGCAAAGCTGCATATTGTTCAGGGGCATTTCATCTCGTCGATCAATGTTCCCTGTGCGCTGACATTCGTTGCACTCTTTGATATGTGTAAATGTGATATGGAATAACGTAGACCAAAACAAACTGCACTGTAGGACCTTGCGAGCAGTCCGTGCAGTACCAAAATGCCCGCCAGCCTCACAATCATGGCAATGCCTCAGAATCTCTTTAACTTCCAGCTCGGGGATACAACGTCGGATAACCCCGTCGTTGCATGTGTGGAACAGTAGAGGATCCACCTAGAGATAATACTTTACGTCTGAGAAAAACTTCTTCTGTTGATACATTAAATGAGGTGGCAGCGCCTTGCTTGCTAGGAAGTTAACAAAGTCAATATACCACGGAGTAGAAGCAGTAAAAGAAAGGGTGAACATGCCCTCATCCGGAAAATCATCGAACATTTGAATTCCCTATGATCCCTCGCCTTCTCCCCATTCAAGTCTTGATAGATGGTCGACAATCACATTGTCAACTCCACGACAATCCCGGATTTCATTATCATATCCTTGCAGCAATAGAATCCAACGCATGAGCCGCATCTTAGCATCTTTCTTGTGCATGAGAAAATAAATAGCCGTGTGATCCGAATTTACCACCACCTTGGAAAGAATTAAGAAGGAGTGGAACTTCTCGAATGTGAAAATGATAGCTAAATATTCCTCCTCGGTCGTAGTATAGTTCAGTTGTGCATCGTTAAACGTCCGACTCGCGTAGGCAATTATATGAAAGGTCTTATTTTTACGCTGTCCCAACACTTCCCCCACTGCAACGTTGCTAGCATCACACATCAACTCGAATGGAACTGTCCAATCTAGAGATGAGAGAATCGGAGATGAATCCAATAGATCTTTCAAGAAATTAAACGCCTGATTGCAATCATCATCGAACGCAAACTTGACATCCTTCGCCAATAGATTAGATTGCGGCTTAGCTATAACCGAGAAGTCCTGAATAAAGCGACAGTAGAATCCTGCATGCCCCAAATAACTACGAATGCCATGAAGTGTTGACGGAGGGGGCAGGTTTTCAATCATATCTACATTTGCGGGATCAACCTCTAGCCCCTTCTGAGAAACCTTGTGCCCCAGAATGATCCCCTCTCACACCATAAAATTGCACTTCTCCAATTTGAGCACTAAATTAGTATCCTTGCGACATTGCAAGACCAAAGCGAGGCGGTACAGTGCTTCTTCGAATCTATCACCAAACAAGGAGAAGTCATCCATGAACACCTCTAAGAAATCCCCAACTATCTCTCGAAAAACCGCAGTCACACATCACTGGAAGGTGGCTACCCCTTTACACAGCCCAAAAGGTTGCCGCCTGAAAGCAAAGGTCTCTGAAGGGGGAGTAAATATCATCTTCTCATGATCCTCTAGGGCAATTGCCAGCTAATAGTAGCCCGAGTAGCCGTCCAGGAGGAAGTAGTAATTATGCACGACCAGCCTTTCCAGCATCTGGTCCATGAATGGCAACGGGAAGTGGTCTTTCCTAGTTGCCGCATTAAGCTTTCGATAGTCGATACAAACTCTCCATCCAATGACAGGCCTCGTAGTAAGCAGCTCGCCGTGCTCATTACGAACGATAGTGATTTCTCCCTTTTTGGGCAACAACTGCACCGGACTCACCCATTCGCTGTCGCTTAAGGGATAAATAATATCGGCATCCAAAAGCTGGATAACCTTGTTCTTCACCACCTCCTGCAACATAGAGTTCAATCTGTGCTGCGGTTGAGCTGAAGGCTTGATGTTTTCTTCCAGTAATATCTTATGCATGCACACCGCGGGGCTAATTCCTTTGACGTCCGAAATTTTCCTCCCAAAGGATTTTCTATGTAACTTCAGCACTTCAATGAGATGGACCTCTGATCAACTGTAAGAAGAGCATAAATAATGGTAGGATTAGTTTCTTTCTCTCCTAGAAAGACATACTTTAGCGTGCTAGTGAGCGATTTGAACTCACGAGATCAATCTGGTAAAATAGGGGCAGCACTAGAAGCTTGGGGTCACCAATCTGCGCCTCGCTTGACCCTTCCTGAATATTTATATCGGGGGTCACAAAATTCACACTGAGCCTCATCAGGCTAAAAAGTGTGGCTTTCATCAATCTCCATCCCCTAAATCACCAAAGCACCCAGTTCCGCATGGCTATCTCCTCTAGACGCCATATACATATCAAAAATAGTCTCCTCTGATCCTAGGTGCAATGTTAACAAACCCTATTCAACATCGATGATGGCTCTAGAAGTGGCAAGGAACAGATGCCCCAGAATAATCGACATCCCATCCGTATCCTCAATATTGAGGATAACAAAGTCGGTCGGAAAAGAAAACCCATTAACCACAACCATGATATCCTCAACACTCCAACTGGTTTCTTCTTTGATCGATCAGCCAAATGCAGAATGACATTAGTGGGCCAAAGAAAACCAAAGCCCATCTCATGGAAGATGGATAATGGCATGAGATTTATTGACGGTCCAAAATCACACAATGCATGACTAAGTGTGTATCTCCCAATTGTACATGGAATCATGAAGCTCCCTTGATCTTTTTGTTTTATGGGCCTATCTCGCACCGCTATAGTGGGCAATCCTCCCAGGTCAAAATGTTGTCGCATAACTCGGAAGCCCGGTTTTTCTCTAGAAGATCCTTCAAGTACTTCGCATAGCGTGGCACCTGTGTTAGTAGGTCGAACATGGGAATTCTCACCTGAACACCCTTCTGAATGTCTTGAAACTTTTCTTGCTGTCCCACTTTTCTGATATTTTGAACCCTATGTGGAAATGGAGGCCTTTCCCGCTGGAACTGGACTACAGGTATAATAGCCTTCGAGGGTTCCTTGGGCAACTCGTAAGTACTTATCTTATTTCTATGTTCAGAGAGTTGGTCCTCCCGATGTGCATGATTATCCACCAGCCAACTGCTTCTGAGGTTCATTACATTTACTGGCTTAGCTGGACGGCAGACCCATAATTCCAACATTTTACCAACGGCATAAATAATATCTTGTAACTATTGCAAAATTATTGCTTGAGATTGCCACCACTTTCCAACCCATACCATAAAATGATGAATAAGCTGCTCGCTCTCCCCGATATTGCTAACTGTGAACTGAGAGTCCCCCACGGCCTCGGGCACGGGAGGAATTTTCCACAAACTACTGGAGTGCACCACGTCATCCACGATCCGTCAAACGTCAGCCATAGTTCTATTAAAGAAGTCTCCTCCAGCGGCGGTGTCGAACAGGTATAAAAACTGCTCTTGAATACCAAAATAAAAGTTTGCAAGAACAGCATTCCAATTGCGTCCCGACCAGAACACCTGGATTGCAGCAACCGAAATCTTTCCAAAGCCTCACAAAGAGACTCGCTAAGGTTCTACGCGCATGTGACCAAATCTAAATTCACCTGCGTCAACTATGCACACAAACTGTACTTTCTATTGAATTGGACTACAGCGCACTTCCATGATGTTAGATCGCTCTGAATGATATCCCTATACCATTGTTTAGCTTTTCCAGCAAGAGAAATGCGAAAAGTGTTGGGTCCATTTCCCACAATGTCCTGGATTTGAGTGAAGTCAATCTTATCAGAGATATACATATGTCTATAGATGACTATTATAGGTCAGGTAGCCTAAGTGGCTAAGTCAGGTAAATATTTACCTAAGGCGTGGGATGACAAAAAATTTTCTAAGTCCACAGGCGTTGAGTGATGAACATCACTCAACGCCAGTGGATTTATACCGCCTAGTGTATCATATACTGTCATAGCCTATGTTGGAATAAGCTAAAATGTGGCTAAGTGCACAGGTGTTGAGTGAAGTCAACTCACTCAACACTCTGCTACTGAAGAGAAAGTTGGCTATGTGTTTTGGCGTTGAGTGATGAAGACACACTCAAAGCCATTCAACAGAAAGGTTGTATGTTGAACTGAGTAAACTAAGTTAAGAGTTTGTCGAACTGAGTTCAAAGTTCGTCGAGCTCAGCTCACCTTTTATCGAGCTAATTTCATTGCGTGACAATCTGAGTTCGTCGATCTAAGTTGAGAGTTCATCGAATAGTGTTAAAAGTTCGTTGAGCTCATAATTCACCATTCGTCGAACTCAGAAAGACAGTCTATGCCCAGTGGTTATTAAATATAGAAAATTGGCTAAGGCAGAAAGCGTTGAGTGAGGCGTGCTCACTCAACGCTCTCAACACTTACATTGCTGAAGAAGTAGAAATTTGGTTAAGGCAAAAAGGGTTGAGTAGAGGTTACTAACTCAACGCTGTCAACGCCTAGTTAAGATAGAATTTTGTCTAAGGGGTTTGACGTTAAGTGATGCTTACTCACTAAATGCGAAGCTGCCTAATACTGATAAAGCAAGATTGGCATTGAGTGGAGCTGAATCACTCAACGCCTAGGATCAGTCTTCATATTCTAAGTAGTTTGACGTTGAGTGATGGTTACTCACTCAACACCAAGAGACAGTGAATCAATCTTAGTGTTTTGGCATTGAGTGATGCTTACTCACTCAATGTCTATTCTCTGATGCTCGATTTTGGCTAAGTCCACAGGTGTTGACGTCATCAAAATCGACCAAGTCAACTAAGGTCAAATTAGACACGTGTAAGCTACACTACACGACAAAACTTGTCGATAAGCTACTATTCTTCTTCTTCCATTAAAGCAAGGGGTAGCTGGAAGCTACAGGTGGGGCTCACCGATCTCTAAGAGTCGTTGATCGGCAAACTACAAAAGTAAGAGATAGGGCCAAGACAAAGATAACTTTTAGGGCATACATTATTCAAAAAGGGAGAGCAGCCATCTTCATCTTCTTCGCCATTGCTGCATGTGAAAAGCTTAAAGCTCTCCTGCAAGAAAAGTTCAGTTAGATGTGCAAGTCTCCATCTGCCACAGCAGATTCAGAATGTGTTCTGAAGAAAGAAGAACTTCCATCCCTTGGCAGGTTCAGTGAGTTGTTTGAAGACTCAAGATCAATAGATCTTTAGGCTTCAATAGCAAGTTAAGTAATTATCTTCTAAGTTCCTCCAACAAATCCTTTCCCTTCTATGAGGAGAGTTGGAGCTGAAAGTTTTCTGCTCAAGTGGTTGACACAGAATTTTCTCTGTATAAAAGTTAATTAAATAATGTATTTTTTTAGGATCCTTCTGGATCTGAGCTTTAGGACCTTTGGGTCTGAGGTAGGGCAAATTTGCCCGAGCTGTAGGAGAGTGATGCTCTCTGAGATAGGTGAGTTTTACTCACTGAGAAGTAGGGCAGTTTTGCCTGAACTATAGGATAGTGTATCTCTCTGAGTTGTAGGAGCAAGCTTGCTATGAGGTAGGGCTATCCTTCATAGACTGAGTTGTAGGGCTTAAGTGCCTGAGGTAGGTGATACTTGTATAACTGAGTGTAGGCCTTTGTGGCTTAGGTGTAAGTCTTGGAGGAGTCTGAGAGATTCTTAGGGATCTGAGGTGAAAGCTCCTTGGAGCATTGGTTTGGAGAAGTGCCTTTACTAACAGGAATTTAACATGGTGGGAGGAGAGTGGATGTAGCTATAATTTTGGGGAACCAGTATAAAATACTTGTGTTCTTTTCTGTGTTTGCTTTTATTTTTTCCAGGTGCTAAGGACAAGCTCTAAATCACTATAAGCTAAAAATTCTTAAGCAGACCTATTCACCCCCCCCCCTCGAAGATGCTAGCTACCTTGAAAATAAGATCTTTCAAAAATACTAATCATATCCTTATCCTCCCCATCCGAATCATAACAAGAGATGCCACAATGCTCCAGGAAGCTATCAATATAAACCTCGGCATTCTCTCCATGGATCCCATGAAACAAACAATGCTGCAAGATAAACTTGATTAGCACCGCGGATAGCTCAAATTTGTCCTCTGCATGGTTGGAGGCTAGTCGAGGCTCCTATATTTTAAATTAGCCATGGACAAAATTGAACGAAAAATAAGTGATCAAAGCGCCAAAAACACTTGCAACAACCTTTCCAGTGGAAAAATATGCATAATAGTTGCACTCCCCGGCAACGATGCCAAAAACTTGATGATCACTTTCGGCATGTGTACCGATCGTAGTCAAGTAATAAAGTTAAGGAGTTTAATCCCCGATTATCGATCTCTCCAGGAGTGCAGGTAGGGAGTGTGACTTAGCTATTGAAAGAGGGATTACAAGTGTCAACGAAATAAGTGGTTTTGATTTTTGGTTTCCTAATTTTAACTCTAATAAAATAATTGTGGGTTGCCTTCAGCGCGTCGCTTGGGTGGATTACTCAAGAGAGTAATAAGGAGGATGGACAAACCAATGAGGGTCATAGACACCCCTTCACCACACATGCTCCTAACATTTGTTAGGACGATACTATCGCATCAAGAACACCAATGATGGAACCGCACCAACACAAACTAGAACAAAAATATGCCAATACATAAACATGCTGAAATCATAAAGCAATTCAGGTTCTAACTCATCAATCCAAAAACCACACAATCAGGAACAAAGTTACTACAAGAAAATAAGGGGAGATACAACCAAACGCACGAAAACTTTCCGAGATTCGTGGACAGAGTCAAGGGTTGTCGGTCCTTGACCGTGCTCGGTCTATAAATGAAGTTCGGGGTTGAAAAGGGCTGTAACTTCCTTCAAATAGCCCATTTTCTTCATCAATAGTCGTTGAGTTAAACCTGACCGGAGAACTCCCCATATGCAACACCTAAGAGCTTGAAACGGAGCTTTGAGTTTTGAGAATACGATGGTGACCGAATATGATGCTATTGAGAGCTTTCAGAGAAAGAACGGAGGCCAAACGATCTCTCTAAGGAGGAGAGAGGAAAAAACGGTTGCTGGACGATTTTCCCGCTCAAAAGATCAGAAATGGTGGAGTGGATCCTTGGGCAAGTAAAATCTGCGGCTTAAATAAAAAAGTCAGAAATAATGGTCACGCACAGTTTGGCGCACGACCGTGCATCAACCGTGCAATATTAAATATCAAAACAAGCTTGCGGATTAAGATGCGTTGACCCATGCATTTCCACACGCACGGACGCTTCCGCCTTTGCATGAAGTAAAAAGCACGAGTAATGTCAGAGAGCAGAAATTTTCAGCAAGGAGGTGGAACCGTGCGTTTTACTCACGCACGGGCACTTCGGCCCATGCATGAGCAAATCACACGATTAACCAAAGAGAATAATAAAACAAAGCAGCTACATGAAAACCGTGTGTTTCCTTCATGCACGGTTCCGAAGAAACCGTGCTTTGACTGTGCATGAAGATCGTCGAGCTCAACTCGACGATATTCATCGAGCTCGACTCGACTCTTTTCTAGCTCAACAAAACGCACGATCCAGCACAAAGCGTGCACTAAGAAAATGCACGACCGTGCGTTTTACATAAATCAGAATTTTCAGCCTTGGGGAAAACGTACCGCCTACATAGCAAAAATAAAAACTTGAGCACTAGCTCCCAACACCAAAACACAACAAAATCAACCAGAAAGAGCCATGGGGAGTAACATGTGCTTATCGCCGACAACATATTGTGCAATTGAACACACTCGGGCCAAAGCGGTGCAAAGTGTGGTCATTGACCGAATGAAGCAAATATAACTGATTACCTGTCGAAATGCAGTGCACGAGTGAGAAAACACGCCCATATGAGTTCGAGAATCCAGATAAATATCGGACTCATCAGGGCCCCATGCCATATTCCGTAGACAGTCGGCGGCATTACTTATTAATATCAAAAAACTACTCAAATCCTAACTCAGATCATTCTAGCAAAAGCTTTAGGTGTTACTATTTAACTCATCAGACTTGAATGTCCACTATATATAAACAACCACATTTAGATATCATAGGAATGTATACAGAAATACACAAAAGAAATTTGGCCTTAAGGCCTTACAGTTATGCTTCACAGGTGTAGACTATAAACTTTGGCACGCACACCTGCCACACATGAAAACAATAAAATGTTTCCATTCAGCCTTTGAGGGCAAGCATAGCAGCATGGGCTTCAGCCTGCTATTTCCAGCTTGATTCCCCAACACATGTACAGTGCCAATCCACCACGAGGGTGGCAAACAAAGCAACGGTAAGCTTTTGCTGACCAATATAATAACAACCACACCCCTTACTCGAGGCAGTTATTCTCCTTCCCTGAAAGGAAAACAGATATATCACAAGAAAGTGCACGACCACACATTTCAATATATCAGAAACGTCGGCCTCATGGCCCGATGCTACATACACTCAGGGAACATTAGCGGTGTACCGGAAAACTAGGGTCCCACGTCCAACATTTATCATTCATGCTCCATGTCCTATGGCCGGAGACTTTAGTCTTGATGGCGTACAACCCAAGACTCTCATTATATGAAACTAACGAACGCCAATATTCCAGGCACTCAAGTTAGACAACCATAACACTGAGACAATTTAGCTTTTACCCATTGCTCAAATCTCCACGGGTCAGCTTCCCCTTATCCGTTCGGCAGAACGGCCTTTAAGAGTTTTGATGAGTCCTATTTATATAATGATTTTCGGACTCATCTGGGCTTGTTTTTCGTATGCTTGCACTTCACTTTTAGTTCGTTATTGCTCATATTTCATATTATCCTTATTTCTTTAGGAAGTGCACTTTTGGCCTGTGGTTGTGTTTATTTTGTGTTCTTCTATTATTGTACTCCGTTATTTGCTTGTTTGGAATGTCTGCACATATCAGTGCTGGGTTTAGGGGTCGTGTGTGTGTTCCGGGATTATTTGGAAACAGGTTTACTGCGCACGATCATCGGCTGTAATGTGCACGACCACTGGTCGTGCACCGCTGATCGTGCGTACTATTCCCCATTTTCTAAAGTTCTGTCGGGGCAATCACACGACCACTGACTTCAGCGCGCACGACCACTGGTCGTGCCCCACTGATCGTGCGCATTGATTCCACTTTTTCCTGGAGTTCTGCCTGGCCTTCGCACACTATCACTGACCACAGGGCGCAACGATCACTGGTCGTGCTCCAGTGATCGTGCGCGCTGTAATTTCTGCAATCTATAAATACGCAAGTTCCGCCCTAATTTCGGGAGATCGCTAAAGTCCGCTGTTTTTCCGCCATTTTCGTCTCCAAGGAGGGTTTCCACCGTCCTCCTTCATCTTCTACCATAGGGAGGTGCTCCGGGCAAGCTTTCAACGCCAAATCATAGCCGGAGCTTCCTCTCGGCCTCCTCCTTCATCCTCGAGCTTCAAGGGAGATTTGACCTAGCTTCCTACATCAAGCTAGGAGGAGAATGTGCTTCCATCTTCCGCAGCGTGATACGAAGAAGACGGGCCACTGGGAGTGAGTGACAGCCTCCTCTACCCCGGACGCAGTTGAGGACCGAGCTTGGACTCGGATTGACAACCCGGGATTCCAACCGTGAACCCTCAATAATGCTTCGGACCTGGTCGATTTCGCACACTTCTCTTAATTTGTTGTTGTTAGTTTAGTTTAATTTCCATGTATTGATGAAGTATTATTACATTTGATTGACAATTTTCACTTATTCATGTCTATGTGAGTTAGTGTAATTTTGTTATATTTGCTTGAGGTGCGCCATATTCCATCCACCACCATCCATCCTTGCCGCACTAGCAATTGCTAGAAGCGTGTGTAGCGAAGAGGTGCTTACGACCCTCATTCCGCTGTTCTCTCCACCTCATCAGCTAGCCTACTCGCCCATCCGCCTAGCGACTCGGTGCATAGCGGCCCGACTAGTCTTCATCCCGCCTAGCGAAGCTTTGCATAGCGGCATTGCATAGGAGTAGTTGATAAATTTTATTTTCTTTTATCGCAACCATCAAAACCCCCCATTTCATTTCCTCCGACCCGAGGACTTCAATCTCAAGTCCTCCTTGAAATTAACTCCACCTTACTGTGTTCCTCAAGAGACCGACACTCGGGGATTTATTCACAAACTTTATTACTTGTGCGACCGGTGTGCTTGCCGTATTTACACGCATCAAGTTTTTGGCGCCGTTGCCGGGGAACACAGTCGTGTGAGATTTTTGAGAGGGAGATTATATATTGAAGCCCTTTTCCATCTGTTCATTCCATGTTTTATTTTTCTTTGCTTTAGTTTTTATAATTTGTTGCTTATTTAACTTTATTCTTTTTCAAATTTTGATATTTCAGTGGCAGGTGTTCCTTTTTATTTATCTGCTTGTGTGTAGTTAATTTTTGCTTAGAAAATTCTCGTGGTGAATTCTTTCTTGTTGCACCATGTATTATTATGCGAATATCCGTTGCCGTTTGTGCGGGGATTATAGGCATAGCAGTGATGAGTGCCCCACTCAAGAATGGGAGCATAATTCTCGTGGTTCAGTGTATGGAGCACCGTTGTCTTATGGTACTTCATACACCGTACCCCAGTCTTATGGTCACTACTCTTCTCCGCCTTCACCTTTTTCATATTCCTCTCCGGTCCAATCTGGACCAAGGAGTAATGGAAAACGGTGTTTGTGTTGTCGTAGCACCGACCATGTGTTGAAAGATTGCGCAGAATTTCAGCGCCAGTTGGAGGCGGATGATGAACCGGATATCCGGATTGTCTCATCCACCTATCAAAGGGCTGCTCCTTCGGATTCTGATGATGTATCCGCAGTACCACCTTGTTTATGGGGGACTGCTGTGGATACACCCATCAGACTTTCTACTGATCGATGTGACGACATTACGGTACCGTCGCCCTCTATACCTTCTTCCCCTCTTCTTGATTCACCACCGGAGGAACCTGCACCTACTTTATCTGATGTTGTTGTTCCTCCGCTTTCTTTGCAAGAATCATCATCTACTCCTCTTTTTAGTGAGTTGGTTGATGATGTTGTGCCCTTTGGAGATTGGGAATATGAGGATGCGCCATGGTGTGACGAGGACATTATTCTCTTTAATGGAGAGTATTACGTCTTGGAACATAATGCCGCACCGAGGTGTGTTGATGAGGAGATCCTTTCTGATGCGGAAGTTTCCACTTCCTTGTTGGATGAGCGGATCCAAACCACCATCGAGGACCTCCTATTCTCAGATCCCCATCGTCATGACTTATATGACGCCGATAGTGATCTATGCTTGGATCCTGCTGGGAGTGAGACCGGGACCACTCCCCCGATTAGTTCCTTATGTTCTTTCGTCTCCTTTATTCCTTGATCCACCTTCTTTATCTGAGCCTGTGCAGTTGGAATATCCACGGGTATGTGAGGTTGTCGATGTGCCTGGCATTTTTGCCGCTGCCGTCGCTTCCTACGAACCTGTGGTGGAAGATACCTTGCTAGGCAAGGATATTTTTGTGGTGAGATGAGTGAGGACCAGGCCTCCTCCTCATCTTACTTCCTATTTCCTCTACCTGCGAGGAGCAGGTATGATTATTTAGGCAGAGGGGTAACTACTCTATGTCCGTATCGGTACCCGTTACCCCAACGGATATAAGGCCAGTTACCTGTGCATTTTTCTTTTCATAGGCCCTTTAGCTAGAACTGTTTAGAATTTAATAAGTCGTGCTGGGATGACAATAACCCCAGTACTTATCTTTCATTTTTTGCATTTTTATTTCCATGTCTATTTTATTTTAGCATTTCTTTTTGTATATTTTTCTTTTTCTTTTGCGGAGCTCACCCCTGCAGGTATTTTTGGCAACTTTGTGTTGGCGGGGTTGTGATTCTTCATATGGCGAGCCTATTTCAGCTTTTCATGCGTCTTCTGGTATGCTCACTAGCTTTGTAACATCCCATGTTACTTCTAGGCCCCTTAACTTAGATTGGGTTAGGCATGGGGTGGGGGTTAGGGGAAATTAGCTAGGTTTGACCCTAGGTGGTGAGTTGTAATCATGTGGGGTCCACTATAGGCCAAGTCAAACTAGGTCAAACTAGACTAAATGAGGACCCTAACCACACCATGTGTAACATCCCATTTTCAAATTGGACCCCCCCTAGGAGTGACTTGAGCATGACTAGGTCCTATGAGTTAACCTAGGTGAGCCCAGGAGACCAAGTGACCTAAAAACCTAGTTGAGACTCACTTGGTCTGCAAATAGCAATTTTCAAAACTCTGATTTTGGGTGGCCTAGTAGGTTCAATGCGACTCTAAAAATTCCCTTAGACCTAATGTGGGCCCAATGAGTCATCAAGGACCCATTAGGGTCAACCCTAGTAGCCAAAATGACCAAGTCAACCCCAAGCCCAAATCAAGTCAAACCTAGTCTATATGGGCCAACCCAACCTCAAGCCACCCTTCCCTTAGGCTAACTCTTGCATGATTATTTTTGTATGATATTTGGCTGCCTATATCCTAGGGAATTGACCAAGTCAACAATGGTGACTAGGAGAGAGAGAGAGAAGCCTAAATTTAGAAAATAAAGAGGAGAGAGAAAGTGTTTAAAGAGGCCACTTATGGTGGAAGGTGAACCACTCCCTTCATGATATTTCCTAAGGGAATTATAAACCTTAGTGGGCTGCCAATAGGTTGAGGGAGATGAGCAAATTCGTCCATGATAATTAGGAGAGAGAAAAAAAATATCATTTTCATGAATAATGGAGGAGAGAGAAAAATTTGGAGGAAGAGTATTCATGACCAAGAGTCTCTCTTTCCACCATCAAGCCTTGATATTATTCCCCATTCAACTCCCTTGACTCTTGGGATGAAAATAACATCAATTGCCTTGATGTGAGGAGAGAGAAAAGGGGAGTTTCTTTTTAATTGAGGAGAGAGAAAGAGGAAAAGAGAGAGAGGAGTTATGGAGGGAGACCATGAGCCACCCCATTCACCTCCCCAAGCCCTCATTCATTTTATGATCTTTTTGATCTTTGGGAAGAGAATATATTCCCATCATTTTCTCATCAGCCACCATTAATGGAGGAGCCCAACCACCATGCACCCAAACACCCCTTCATCTCCCTCCCATGAAAAATTATAAAACCCCCTATGCAGCACCCCCCTATTCTGATTTTGACTACTCCATCTCCCTCAAAGCGTCCATGGCAGTCAAAAAAATAGCATATAAGATCACGATGGTTTTGGTGGAGGAACGAGGGATCGGACAAGTTCGCGAGCCGGACAGAGGAAAATGCCATGACAAACCGCCGCCGCCGCCATCGTCGTCCCGAACCCCAAATAAGGTCCTCCTCCTCTCCTTCTCTCATGCTTAGATCCTAGGAATGTTAAAAGTTGATTTCATGCCCAAACGAACCGGAGCCAAGCTTCAAAATTTCAGAAATTTGCCATTTTTCATGGACTTTTGGAGCTCTCGGGTAGGGCGGCGCCGCCACCCTCCGGCCACCCTAGCTCCGGCCATGGATAGCCCCCACCACCGGGAACAAATGGGTGATGTTTCCCGGTGGTGGCGCCGCCTCAGGCCGCCGGGAAATGGGCCGCAAAAACTACCTGCGCGGGTCTATTTTTGGCTCAATCGGAGAAGATGAACAGCCTCCGTTGGATCTTGCTTTAAGATTCGTGCAACCCATATTTTCAGATTTTTCTGTATTTTAATAAAACAGTTCACTGTAGAAGGAATTTAGGCCCCTTCTGGGCATCTACTGAAAAAGTGTATAACATGAAAGTTGTAGGTATTTTGAATACCTACAATTTGATATGTAGTGGTGAAAAATTGGATGAGGGTACTGCCCTGTAGAGCCTTTTTAGTAAGGGTATGTCCTACAACTAGGGTAGTTTTCTTTCTAAAAATTATTTAGGCCCTTTAGGGGCATGTTCATCAAAAATGATCAACATGAATATTGTAGGCTTTTTAATTATCTACAGTTTGATATGTTATGGAAAATTTTAGGACAAGTATTTTGACCTGTAGGGTCATTTTTCTAGGTAGGTCCTACAAATAGGGCAAATCTTTGAAAATTCCCCACACCTAACCCTTGGTCCAAATGGTTTTGAATTTTGGACAGGTGCTTAATCTCACCTAGAACTAGCTCCTGTAGAAATTGGAACCCATTTAAAGTAGTTTAACCTAGGGTTTTGCCCTAAACCTAGAGAAGCTAGGGTAAGGTAGTTGAAGGGTCAAATCACCTCAAAAGTCTCCAAAATTTTGGAGGCATGTTTTTATGGTTATCATTTAGCTCTGATAAAATTTTCAGCCCAATTGGGTTTGAAATGATTGGGTTTTGATGTGATCAAAGATTGGTCCTTAAAGGGGAAAATTAGGACAAGGGGTTGTTGGGCATGGTGGGTCCAATTCTCACCCAAATGGGTTGGGATTTTGGCCAGAGCCCCATGGACAGAGAAAACACCCCCTCATGGAATTTGAGATGGTTTGGTGTGGGTTTGCCCTAGGATCCAAGTTCAAACCTTAAGGGTTGATCTATGGGGTTTGTGAAGGACATATGGTTTTATGACTTTGTATGGATCTAGAGTTTAGTCCATGATGTTCTAGGGGTGGAATTATGCCCTAGGAAGGAGTTGCATGGTATGGGTATTTAGTCACATCACTTAATTCTAATTATACAAAATTAGGTCTTTATATCTTATGGAATGGATGATGAGTCAAAAGATTTTAAGTTCATGTAAAATTATGATAGAGGATGTTAATTTTGATATATTGAACAGTAGTTGTTGTTTCATGAAATTTAAATAAGTTTTCATATGGGTACCTTAACAAAAGTACATAATCGTAGAATCTTGGGAGAAATAATTTATGTGGTATTATGATTTAGATTTTAATGAAATTGTGTACATCATGTTTTTAGGATATATTAAACCTCTGGAAATTTTATCATGATTTATGGGATAATAATTAGAGTACTTCCTTCACAACTTAGCAAATAGAGATTTTTACTTAGGAATTATTTATGAAGTAACCAGTCATTTAAAGTTTGTGAAATTTAGTCAGAGGAGTTTTAATATCATATTACATCTCAGTGAATTTTTATGGAATTATTTGAATTATAAATTTAGGGGTTGCTTCATTAAATGTTATTGCCCATAAAAATTTAGATAAATTCAATTTGGTATATTAAATGCAAATAAAATTATTAATTTTGGTCAGAGGACTTTTCTGATGATTATCAAGGCTCTGTAATTTTTACATAATTTTATGATGATTAATTGTTGTACTTCCTTCATTAAATATGAATTGTGGAATTTCAATGAATAATTTAATTAGAGGATAAATACTATTTGTAAAATCATGGGAGTTAATATTTAGTAATAATTCACTGTTATACAGTAACTATAATTTTTGGATGACCAATACTTGAGTAGATCATGTAGTTCATGTTCATTATCACCCATGGTCAATTATTTGGAAAATTAATTAATTATCAATTTAATTAGGAAAAATCATAATTTTCTGGATTTAGGCATATTATGACATGGTAGATTCCCAGTAATTATTACAAGGGTTTTGGAAGAGAATTTAATGGACGTTCTATCATGGGCAACGTATAGGGTAGAAGGGTATGTCTGGTGTGAAAAAGGCATGAACAGTGTTAGTATGAGACTTGGATATAAGGGTGGAGTTTTGTACCTTATAGGCTTGGGAAAATGAGCATGGGATTCATCATTGGAGATTATGATGAGTAAAGATGTGTTTGGCTAGCATAGGAGGTGTGCTCGGGGTAGATGAAAGATCGTCTTGCCCTAGGAGTGGAAGAGTCAAATACACTAGGGTTAGATTCATTATAACATTAAAAAGGGATTGGTAAAGGTAGAGAAAACCAATAACAATAAGTGCCTTGCGAAAGGAACTTCGGGCCGTAATGCCGCCGTCTTGGTTCCTAGTGCCCCTTGAGAGCCCTTCACGGGGTATGCGGGGGCAGTCCTGGGCTAACATAAATCTTAAAACAAACGAAAGAGTAATTAGCCTAATAGGGATTCACATTGCACACACTCATTAGTGAGGTTTGGTAGTGGTTAAGTCGTCCCGAGGTGTTCAAGGGGGCGCCGTCCCGGGGTGTTCTAAGGGATGATGTTTGGAGATGAGCCGGACGGTTTAGTCCGGGGAATTTGATCTTGGATGTGGTTAATACGGACGGTTTAGTCCGGGAGTTTAACACTTTAAATTATCATATATTAAACTGCTGCATGTGCATAAAAAATAGGAAGGATTAAGGTGGTGGGTTCTCGATATCGGGGAGTTCGATTGCACCGACACCGATATCATTGACTCGGCAAGGTGACTAGCACTTAGCCAAGGTTAAGTCCGGCGGACCAGTCGGTAAGAGTACGCAGGAGTCCGCCTCGTGCACCAGCGTTGAGGGCGTACGATAGGTCAGACCAGTAGTGCTTTTACTGGTTTTGAGGTGGGCGAGGCCCAACCCACCGCTTCCGTCTGCCACTACGGGAGTATCCTGGGAGTTATCTCCAGAAAGGGGGAACTAAAGGTTTGTGTACACAAAGTTGGGTGGGTGAGTTGCACTGCATGACATAACATACCCACCATATAGCTGCATATCATAATCATTCATAACAACCTTGACACCTAAAGTATAAGTGGAATGGGACGCTTATACTTTAGGACTTGCAAAACGACCCCTTGGTCTATAAGCTTGTGTGGGCAAGTTTATAAATCAAAGGTTAATTTCAATATATATATATGCTGCTGTTTGATAACCGACACCCCAACGTATAAGTGGTATGGGACACTTTATACGATGGGAGCCTTGCAAAAGACCCCTTGGCCTATGTGTACTCACATAAGCAAAGGTTTAATTTCTTACTTACTTCCTTTCTGTTATACCTATTACAACATTTATATTGCTCCCATGTCATAACTTGCTAGTTAGGTTCACCGTCATCTGCTTTTGACTACTCTCCACTTTCATGTCCTCCCCTTTCTTCCTCTCTGCCCGGTGCCTTAGAGCGTGGGGGAAGGGGTGGGGGATGATAGGACTTAGTCTTTTAGACTAACGGTTTTCGAACCATATCATTTTAGGGGATCACGGAGCCCAGCATGGAGGAGCAGCCCAGGAGGCTGGTACGCTTGGAGGTGGGACAGTCTAGCACGGGAGTCCAGACTACGGGGACTGTGAGTCCCGGCCCTTTAGTAGAGATTTAGTTTTGCTTCCGCATTGAGTGATTTTGTAGTGAGGACTTGATGTACCGGGCATGAGCCCTTTTATTTCTAGTATCATCGTACTCTGATGTTTTCTGTGGACACTCCCTTCGTGGAGTTTTATTTTATGTGATATTCTCTTTTGGTGGACTTGCTTCTCTCTTGCTTGCTACTTATTGTGATCGAAAAGGCCGGCAGAATCGGCGCGTTGTAGTGACGACCTTCCCGGGTGCGAAGGTGTCACCGCAAAGCGGCGGTTCTGGGCATAAGACCCCGGGTATTTCAAAAAAAAAGGGGGTCTTACAAGTGGTATCAGAGGAAACATCGATCGGATGAGTAGCAGTCCACAAATCCTTGGGTCACCTCCGCGCGAGATTAGTTTGCGGACAAACTAAGCAGCAGAAGCAGTGGTGTGCTCATATGGGGAATCACATGTAAATTGTCCACTTTCCATCCATTCCATTTATACATTAGCTAACAATTGGAATTCTTCTTTGTAGCCTGCGGCAAACCCTGTCCCCAGCAGGGAGCACCTCTGGTTGCAAAGACCTCTTCTTGTAATTCTCTAGTCAATAGGTTAGACTCAACCGCTAGGATACGTGACTAACCCGACAACTTATACCGTGCCCTAGTCCGAAACAGACCTTAAGTATGAATTTGGTTAGGTAAGGAAATACCTAAAGAGATTAAAGGAGGAGTTTAATAGTTGAATGGATACCTAAGACATAAACTCTGGTGTCCCTATGGTCCCTAACAAGGATTACTCAATCTATTGGGACTGAACAATAATCCATTATCAGAATGGTAGAAGACACGTAGTATTAACCCCCGTACCAGTAACAAGATTACTCAGGGACAACTACAAGATAAACACTGAAGGTCGGGTAGGAATTCAAGTTCGAAAGAGACCCAATTGAGAGTAGGAACAACCCTGATAAGCGTGTCGTAAATTTGACTCGGAGGGTTTAAAGTATGGAGTATATCTACAAGTGTCAGTTTGGAACCCCAAGTCATAGATTGATGTCCTAGGGATTGTACACTCAGCTAGGACAGATATAACATGGTAAGATAAAAGAAAATTAGCCCAAGGAAGATATGGGCTTATCTTTTGTTTATTGGGCAAGTGAGTTAATGACTTAGGTCTCCTAGATCTAATTTAGAAAGTGTGTTGCCCCAAATACAGTAATGTTGAGGTTGGTCTTATTCGACGCCACTCGAACGATGTCATGGTAATAATGAGGAGTAACTACGAGACATAACTACTAGAAGATACCATGTGAATTTGATGACGGGTAGTAAGACTAAGTAGATTTGGGAAGATAAGACTGAGACACTATGATGTAACATCATGAGTATGATAACACTAAGAGTTTGAAAGAAATTAGCAGACGATATATCGAAAACATATATCTTAGGTATGACCTTGCAGACTCGATTCAGATAGCATCAAGACAAGATTAGATACATTTGATGACACAAATATGGTTAGCAAGGGTCGCGGCTATGATAAATAAATGTTTGGAAAATCAAGTGTAACTACGGCAGAATGGCACAACAAATTAAAAAGGTATAAATGACAACCTCCAAAAATGCACGAGTACACCCCCTTAAATCTTGCGGACGACGGTCATTTGACGAAGTAATCTTTCCCGTTAACGACCAGAGTTGGATAAATCATAGGGTCAAATTGATTGATTACTCTGGCGTATATGAAAGAATAGGAACATGATCGCGTGGAGGAGGTTTATAGAGTCGCTGTCTACCGTTACAAACAAAAACTCAATTTACTAGAAGAAGATTGTGTGTATTAGAACTTGTCTTTCCCCGGAATGAGAAAGACGTCATGGATTTGGCTACGCACAGTGAGGTTTGCCTAATGGTATAGGCAAGTATAAGGGTTTTGAAGAACTATTATTGTCACTTCCAGAGTTTGAGTGGAAGTTCGAGGATAGATTGAGCGAGATAGTTGGGGAAACCCTGATTTAGTAGTACAGTTTTGTGGTGCGATAAGATCCCGCTAGTCAAGGTCCTGTGGAGAAAGCATGGATAGAAGGAATTAACATACCCGGGATCCTCAGGACCTGATGCAGGAAGATACCCGGAACTATTCAGTCAGGTATACCTCGCAACTCCTCAAGTGGTTTAAAGTTTTCTCCCTAATTGCAATTACTAGTAGAATATTCCAGGAGATATGGGCTAAACTTTTGTTTATTGGGGCTAGCCCTTAATCATTGATCTAGTAGGTACTTCAACCCTTATGGGATGTTACAAGCTTAAGTTAACCCAGTAGAAAACATCCCGTAGACTTAACCTTAATTTCGGGGACGAAATTTTTGTTTTGTTTATTGGGATTTGTAACATCCCATTTTCAAATTGGACCCCCCTAGGAGTGACTTGAGCATGACTAGGTCCTATGAGTTAACCTAGGTGAGCCCAGGAGACCAAGTGACCTAAAAACCTAGTTGAGACTCACTTGGTCTGCAAATAGCAATTTTCAAAACTCTGATTTTGGGTGGCCTAGTAGGTTCAATGCGACTCTAAAAATTCCCTTAGACCTAATGTGGGCCCAATGAGTCATCAAGGACCCATTAGGGTCAACCCTAGTAGCCAAAATGACCAAGTCAACCCCAAGCCCAAATCAAGTCAAACCTAGTCTATATGGGCCAACCCAACCTCAAGCCACCCTTCCCCTTAGGCTAACTCTTGCATGATTATTTTTGTATGATATTTGGCTGCCTATATCCTAGGGAATTGACCAAGTCAACAATGGTGACTAGGAGAGAGAGAGAGAAGCCTAAATTTAGAAAAATAAAGAGGAGAGAGAAAGTGTTTAAAGAGGCC
Organism: Platanthera zijinensis; assembly: GCA_039513925.1. NCBI lineage: Eukaryota > Viridiplantae > Streptophyta > Magnoliopsida > Asparagales > Orchidaceae > Platanthera > Platanthera zijinensis. The sequence continues at coordinate 48,568,997 of CM077091.1, forward strand.
ACTTATGGTGGAAGGTGAACCACTCCCTTCATGATATTTCCTAAGGGAATTATAAACCTTAGTGGGCTGCCAATAGGTTGAGGGAGATGAGCAAATTCGTCCATGATAATTAGGAGAGAGAAAAAAAATATCATTTTCATGAATAATGGAGGAGAGAGAAAAATTTGGAGGAAGAGTATTCATGACCAAGAGTCTCTCTTTCCACCATCAAGCCTTGATATTATTCCCCATTCAACTCCCTTGACTCTTGGGATGAAAATAACATCATTGCCTTGATGATGTGAGGAGAGAGAAAAGGGAGTTTCTTTTTAATTGAGGAGAGAGAAAGAGGAAAAGAGAGAGAGGAGTTATGGAGGGAGACCATGAGCCACCCCATTCACCTCCCCAAGCCCTCATTCATTCTTTTTGATCTTTGGGAAGAGATTCCCATCATTTTCTCATCAGCCACCATTAATGGAGGAGCCCAACCACCATGGCCAAACACCCCTTCATCTCCCCTCCCATGAAAAATTATAAAACCCCTATGCAGCCCCCTATTCTGATTTTTGACTACTCCATCTCCCTCAAAGCGTCCATGGCAGTCAAAATAGCATATAAGATCGATGGTTTTGGTGGGGGAACGAGGGATCGGACAAGTTCGCCGGAGAGGAAAAATGCCATGACAAACCGCCGCCGCCGCCATCGTCGCCGAACCCCAAATAAGGTCCTCCTCCTCTCCTTCTCTCATGCTTAGATCCTAGGAATGTTTAAAAGTTGATTTCATGCCCAAACGAACCGGAGCCAAGCTTCAAAATTTCAGAAATTTGCCATTTTTCATGGACTTTTGGAGCTCTCGGGTAGGGCGGCGCCGCCACCTCCGGCCACCCACCCTAGCTCCGGCCATGGATAGCCCCCACCACCGGGAACAAATGGGTGATGTTTCCCGGTGGTGGCGCCGCCTCAGGCCGCCGGGAAATGGGCCGCAAAAACCACCTGCGCGGGTCTATTTTTGGCTCAATCGGAGAAGATGAACAGCCTCCGTTGGATCTTGCTTTAAGATTCGTGCAACCCATATTTTCAGATTTTTCTGTATTTTAATAAAACAGTTCACTGTAGAAGGAATTTAGGCCCCTTCTGGGCATCTACTGAAAAAGTGTATATAACATGAAAGTTGTAGGTATTTTGAATACCTACAATTTGATATGTAGTGGTAAAAAATTGAATGAGGGTACTGCCCTGTAGAGCCTTTTTAGTAAGGGTATGTCCTACAACTAGGGTAGTTTTCTTCTAAAAATTATTTAGGCCCTTTAGGGGCATGTTCATCAAAATGATCAACATGAATATTGTAGGCTTTTTAATTATCTACAGTTTGATATGTTATGGAAAATTTTAGGACAAGTATTTTGACCTGTAGGGTCATTTTTCTAGGGTAGGTCCTACAAATAGGGCAAATCTTTGAAAAATTCCCCACACCTAACCCTTGGTCCAAATGGTTTGAATTTTGGACAGGTGCTTAATCTCACCTAGAACTAGCTCCTGTAAAAATTGGAACCCATTTAAAGAAGTTTAACCTAGGGTTTTGCCCTAAACCTAGAGAAGCTAGGGTAAGGTAGTTGAAGGGTCAAATCACCTCAAAAGTCTCCAAAATTTTGGAGGCATGTTTTTATGGTTATCATTTAGCTCTGATAAAATTTTCAGCCCAATTGGGTTTGAAATGATTGGGTTTTGATGTGATCAAAGATTGGTCCTTAAAGGGGAAAATTAGGACAAGGGGTTGTTGGGGCATGGTGGGTCCAATTCTCACCAAATGGGTTGGGATTTTGGCCAGAGCCCCATGGACAGAGAAAACACCCCCTCATGGAATTTGAGATGGTTTGGTGTGGGTTTGCCCTAGGATCCAAGTTCAAACCTTAAGGTTGATCTATGGGGTTTGTGAAGGACATATGGTTTTATGACTTTGTATGGATCTAGAGTTTAGTCCATGATGTTCTAGGGTGGAATTATGCCCTAGGAAGGAGTTGCATGGTATGGGTATTTAGTCACATCACTTAATTCTAATTATACAAAATTAGGTCTTTATATCTTATGGAATGGATGATGAGTCAAAAGATTTTAAGTTCATGTAAAATTATGATAGAGGATGTTAATTTTGATATATTGAACAGTAGTTGTTGTTTCATGAAATTTAAATAAGTTTTCATATGGGTACCTTAACAAAAGTACATAATCGTAGAATCTTGGGAGAAATAATTTATGTGGTATTATGATTTAGATTTTAATGAAATTGTGTACATCATGTTTTTAGGATATATTAAACCTCTGGAAATTTTATCATGATTTATGGGATAATAATTAGAGTACTTCCTTCACAACTTAGCAAATAGAGATTTTTACTTAGGAATTATTTATGAAGTAACCAGTCATTTAAAGTTTGTGAAATTTAGTCAGAGGAGTTTTAATATCATATTACATCTCAGTGAATTTTTATGGAATTATTTGAATTATAAATTTAGGGGTTGCTTCATTAAATGTTATTGCCCATAAAATTTAGATAAATTCAATTTGGTATATTAAATGCAAATAAAATTATTAATTTTGGTCAGAGGACTTTTCTGATGATTATCAAGGCTCTGTAATTTTTACATAATTTTATGATGATTAATTGTTGTACTTCCTTCATTAAATATGAATTGTGGAATTTCAATGAATAATTTAATTAGAGGATAAATACTATTTGTAAAATCATGGGAGTTAATATTTAGTAATAATTCACTGTTATACAGTAACTATAATTTTTGGATGACCAATACTTGAGTAGATCATGTAGTTCATGTTCATTATCACCCATGGTCAATTATTTGGAAAATTAATTAATTATCAATTTAATTAGGAAAAATCATAATTTTCTGGATTTAGGCATATTATGACATGGTAGATTCCCAGTAATTATTACAAGGGTTTTGGAAGAGAATTTAATGGACGTTCTATCATGGGCAACGTATAGGGTAGAAGGGTATGTCTGGTGTGAAAAAGGCATGAACAGTGTTAGTATGAGACTTGGATATAAGGGTGGAGTTTTGTACCTTATAGGCTTGGGAAAATGAGCATGGGATTCATCATTGGAGATTATGATGAGTAAAGATGTGTTTGGCTAGCATAGGAGGTGCTCGGGGTAGATGAAAGATCGTCTTGCCCTAGGAGTGGAAGAGTCAAATACACTAGGGTTAGATTCATTATAACATTAAAAAGGGATTGGGTAAAGGGTAGAAAACCAATAACAATAAGTGCCTTGCGAAAGGGAACTTCGGGCCGTAATGCCGCCGTCTTGGTTCCTAGTGCCCCTTGAGAGCCCTTCACGGGGTATGCCGGGGGCAGTCCTGGGCTAACATAAATCTTAAAACAAACGAAAGAGTAATTAGCCTAATAGGGATTCACATTGCACACACTCATTAGTGAGGTTTGGTAGTGGTTAAGTCGTCCCGAGGTGTTCAAGGGGGCGCCGTCCCGGGGTGTTCTAAGGGATGATGTCTGGAGATGAGCCGGACGGTTTAGTCGGTCGGGAATTTGATCTTGGATGTGGTTAATACGGACGGTTTAGTCCGGGAGTTTAACACTTTAAATTATCATATATTAAACTGCTGCATGTGCATAAAAAATAGGAAGGATTAAGGTGGTGGGTTCTCGATATCGGGGAGTTCGATTGCACCGACACCGATATCGTTGACTCGGCAAGGTGACTAGCACTTAGCCAAGGTTAAGTCCGGCGGACCAGTCGGTAAGAGTACGCAGGAGTCCGCCTCGTGCACCAGGCGTTGAGGGCGTACGATAGGTCAGACCAGTAGTGCTTTTACTGGTTTTGAGGTGGGCGAGGCCCAACCCACCGCTTCCGTCTGCCACTACGGGAGTATCCTGGGAGTTATCTCCAGAAAGGGGGAACTAAAGGTTTGTGTACACAAAGTTGGGTGGTGAGTTGCACTGCATGACATAACATACCCACCATATAGCTGCATATCATAATCATTCATAACAACCTTGACACCTAAAGTATAAGTGGAATGGGACGCTTATACTTTAGGACTTGCAAAACGACCCCTGGTCTATAAGCTTGTGTGGGCAAGTTTATAAATCAAAGGTTAATTTCAATATATATATGCTGCTGTTTGATAACCGACACCCCAACGTATAAGTGGTATGGGACACTTTATACGATGGGAGCCTTGCAAAAGACCCCTTGGCCTATGTGTACTCACATAAGCAAAGGTTTAATTTTTCTTACTTACTTCCTTTCTGTTATACCTATTACAACATTTATATTGCTCCCATGTCATAACTTGCTAGTTAGGTTCACCGTCATCTGCTTTTGACTACTCTCCACTTTCATGTCCTCCCCTTTCTTCCTCTCCGCCCGGTGCCTTAGAGCGTGGGGAAGGGGTGGGGGATGATAGGACTTAGTATTTTAGACTAACGGTTTTCGAACCATATCATTTTAGGGGATCACGGAGCCCAGCATGGAGGAGCAGCCCAGGAGGCTGGTACGCTTGGAGGTGGGACAGTCTAGCACGGGAGTCCAGACTATGGGGACTGTGAGTCCCGGCCCTTTAGTAGAGATTTAGTTTTGCTTCCGCATTGAGTGATTTTGTAGTGAGGACTTGATGTACCGGGCATGAGCCCTTTTATTTCTAGTATCATCGTACTCTGATGTTTTCTGTGGACACTCCCTTCGTGGAGTTTTATTTTATGTGATATTCTCTTTTGGTGGACTTGTTTCTCTCTTGCTTGCTACTTATTGTGATCGAAAAGGCCGGCAGAATCGGCGCGTTGTAGTGACGACCTTCCCGGGTGCGAAGGTGTCACCGCAAAGCGGCGGTTCTGGGCATAAGACCCCGGGTATTTCAAAAAAAAATGGGGTCTTAACACCATGACCCCCACCACACTGCCCTAACCCTAATTACAATCAAAGTGGACCCAAGGTCATGCCCTTGGTCAACACTTTGACCATGGTTGACCCAAGTCAACCTTGGGCCTAAAGTGGTCAAACCCACACTCATAAGCCAAATTAGCCTAAGTAGGTCACCCCCTTGACCCAAACCAAGTTGGGTGGTGCCATTGGGCTCATGACCAACAAGTGGGGTCAGCCCACTCACCATGTTGACCAAGTCAACTCACAAAGTCAAGAAGTCAACATTTTAACCTAAAGGGTGAAAATGAGAGCCCAAGTCATTTCTCTTGGGCCAAGCCCACCAAACTTGGCCCATGACCAGCCAAGTGGACAAGGACAGCCACTAACCCCCAAAAATTAGGAGAGAGATTACATGCAAAGGGGTATTTTGGAGAAAACACCTAAAAGAGGAGAGAGAAAGGGGAAGATGATGAAAAGAGGCCATGTGGCCTTCACTCCTCAGCCCATAAGCATGCTGGCCGACCACCCCTATTCATTTCAAAGGGTTTCAAGGCATGACAGCCACTTGACATCCATGGTAAAGCATCCAAAGTGCCAAACCGAGCTCACCCCAGCCTTAACTCCCTGTACAGCCACTCCAGGCCAAATCCAATCCAGCCATTAGCTTCAGAAGGCCTTAGAGAATAGAATTCGAGTCCTGGAGCATAGCAATCGATGGAGAATCAAGTTTTTGGGAGGTAGATCGCCGGAGCTAGTTAGCCATGGCCACCCGCCGCCACACCCGCCGCCAACCGCCAATTCAAGTTCGTTTCGCCTCATCTCTCCACGTACTAGCCTCCTAGATCTTTTAGGAGAGAAATCGGGCTCAATTGAGCCTGATGCCATGTGAGGAATTCATGAAATTTCCGAGTTTTTCCTACCTCTCGGGATCGCCGGCGCCGCCGTCTCCCGCCGCCTAGTCGCCGGCAAAAGCTGGCCACCACCACCGTGAAGGTGGTGGCACCGTTGGCCGGCCACGGCGCCGCCTCAGCCGGCCGGAATCCGCCCCGCAAGGTGGCCCAGGCGAAATGCATCAGGGCCGTCCATTCATTGGGGACGATGAAATGATCCCGTCCATTCGTGCTTTAGGATTCGTGCTGCTTGATGTAGTATTAATTATTATGAAATGAAATTTTCTGTCACACTTATACAGCCTCATTGCATGTGATAATTAGGGTACATATAGGCCTCATCTCAAGTTAAACCCTGAAGAAAAAATGTATCCCTATCTGTTAGCTTTAATTTGACACCTTAATCATCATTTTTGGTCCAGTGGTCTGGCCTGTAGGGCTGTTTTCCTAGGGCTGGTCCTAGGCTAGGGCAGATTTAATATTGAGTGCCCAGGCCAAACCAGTAAGCCACATGACCTGAAATTTTGGTCAGGTGCATGTCTAGGGCATATCTAGCCCATGCCAAAAATTGTGAATTTTTGGGATAACTTTTCCTATAGTTTTTACAATAATATCAAAATGTAAATTAATGAAATATTTGGAGTTTTAGGCACCCAAATAGCCCCAAATATTGGTGGCAAGTCCTTAAGGACATATTTGGTGCATGGTAAAAATTTCAGCTCATTTGGGTCACTGAATGTTGGGTTAACCCACTTGAAAGTGTAGGCTAGTATTAGCCTTGGTGTGCAAATAGCAATTTTGCCAAAAATGTGTATTTATTCATCTCAGGACTTCTGAAGACCTTGAAATTTATTCTAAGGGACATTTAGGTCAAATTTAATCCCTCAAAATTAATATGGGATTTTTGGGAACAAAAATCCCATTATTTGGATTTTTGAAAACTATAGCCTTATTGGAAAAATTAAAATGAAAAATAGAATTAATCAGGGAAAAATCTTCAAATTTGGCCCTGTTAAATATTTGTTTATAATTGAATTGGTGTATTTTTATTTTCTCTGTTTGAGGTATTTTTGAGGTAGATTATCATGAAATGACCATTTTACCCCTATTGCTTTTATTCATGATTTAATGAAAATATAGGTCAAAAAAATTTTGGAATATTTATAGAGGTGTATATAGGTATTAGTTAACTGACATAATTATTTCAGAATTTTTGGATGTGTATACAAATTTTAATTCATCATAATGGCATTTTGGTAAATACCCAAGAAATTGAATTGCAAGTCTATAACATTGTTAAAGTTGATGAAACTTTGTCTGTAGCCTTATTTTGATGATTTAGATTCCCTGTAATTTTCTTAGAATTTTTGTGATTAAGTTTCTCATACTTACTTGAAAAGTAGTAATTATGACGGTTTTGTGATAATAAACAAATAAATATAAATGTTTACAGGAAAATTATAAACTTTGGGAGACAGTAATATTTCATCATGATATAGGTCAGGATAATTGTTTTGCATCACTAGGGCCATGCTAGGATATACTTCATGTGTTAAATGACCTTGAGGAAATATTTGGAGAAAATAAAATAATTATAAAAATAATAGAGAAAATTATGAAAATTACCATACACTTTCTAGTAGGTCATACCACTCTAGGATAAATATTTGGGGGTTGGAGGCCCAAGAATTTGAAAGTTCGATTTCAGGGTGGTACAAGACCATGGGGTGCGCATAGTAAAGGTAGGCTACACTATAGGCCACCAGGGAACGAATCAACAACTGAGTTAGAGTCTAAGATCGGAAGTATAACCCTGGGTGGCAGATGTATTCTAGAGACGAGAGTAATAGTGAAACCTTAGACTTATTTAGGAGGAGCCGACGGAAGACCGTCTTTCCCCAACCCATAGCTTAAGTCACTAGGTATATCAACCGGTAGACAAGAGTAGTATAATAGGTTAAGTGTAATGGACATGTGCTCACTCGTGCCGGGTTGGAGGGACTTGGAGTCTATTGACTACTCGCTCACCTGTGCAGAGTTGGAGGAAAGAGATTGACATATATATACTCACCCGGGCAGGGTTGGAGGTTTTGTAGTACATACTCACCCGTGACGGGTTGGAGAGATTTGGGACAGGATAGTCCTTCGAGCTGGAGGCTCATTATATTATACTTGCATGTGCATATACTAGTGGCGGGCCATGCGATACTGGCCAGTCGTCACACCGACGGCAATACGGTGGACCAGGCGGGTGCGAGGGTTAGAGGGACCAGTAGGTTGTTTATACTGAGGTCTAGAGGACTTTTCCCGATAACGCGCACCCAGCCCAACAAGACTGACAGGTACTCAGCAAAGTGGTGCGCAGAGATTCTAGAGTACACTTGTTTCACGTACAGAGGCGTACAAGAGAGGTCTAGGCCTGGTAGTGTGTATACCCGCCTAGAAAGCGGAGAAGCCTGATCCGCTGCTGCCGGAGCCACGACGGCGGTACCTGAGAGTGATGCTAGCTCTCGAAAAGTGGGAACTAAAGGTCTGTGATCACGGAGTTGTGTGTGTGTGTTGCACTGCATGTTCATATCATACCCACCATATAGATGCATATCATAAATATACATAACAACCTATGACACCTAATGTATAAGTGGTATGGGACGCTTATACATTAAGACCTGCTAAATGATCCCTTAGCCTATAAGCTTGAGTGGGCAAATTTATAGGTTAAGGTTACTTTCCATTTTTTATATATTATTGTCTGTGACACCTGACACCCCATTGTATAAAATGTTATGGGACATTTTATACAATGGGAGCCCTGCAGAAGACCCCTTGCTTATGCGTACCCGCATAAGTGAAGGTTACTTTTCATTACTTACTTGGTTACATATTCTGCTTAGATTCCTGTCACCTGCTCCGCCTTTGTCACCTCTTGTTGTCCTCCGCTTCGTCCTCCCGCACGGTGCCTAGGAGTTGCGGGGCGAGGTGTGGAGGAAATGACTTAGTCTTTTTGACTAATGGTCGGTGACCATACTATTTTTAGGAGCTCGAGGAGATGGACTAGCACGACGAGGAGGCAGGACTTGAGGGGCAGATACCGGCTACTACTACTGGAGCACATGTTCAGGTATGATGATTTGAGATGATAGATTCCGCTGCTATTAGTTTGAGTGAGAGAGAGTGATTTGATATTGATGTACTGGGCATAAGCCCGTTTTACTCTCATTATATTGTACTCATTGTGGACTGTACCTTGTACTTATCATCTGTTATATATATGTTTAGTACTGTGGCTGTGGACTTCTACATTTTTGCTCTGCTTTGTACTCTTTTATTCTCATATTGGCCGACAGGTTATGATCGTACTAGCCGGCAGAATCGACGTCTTGCGGTGTCGACTAACCCGTGTGTTAGTGTCACCGTAAGGTGGCGGTTCTGGGCATAAGATCCGGGTTAGCCTCGGAATGGGGAGACAGGATCTTACAAACTGGTATCAGAGCCAAGTTTCGAGGGAACTAACAGACATATCCTGGGAAGAATTCAGCGACTCGTTCCTGGACCATTATGTTTCTGTCACAGACCGGGACACATTGGAGGCGAGGTTCCTGAACCTCCAGCAGGGGAGACGATCAGTGATCGAATATCAGAGAGAGTTCTCCCACCTGGCTAGGTTTGCAGGCTTTCATGAATGGGATGATCGAAAGTATGCTAAAAGATTTTATCATGGCCTCCGGGATTCGTTAAGGCAGCCACTGTTGTTTATATCGCATGGTACCACTGCTCAAATCATAGAAATGGCGAAAAAGCTGGAGGCTGACCAGCTAATTGTACAGGGCAGAGGTAAAAGGCCGCTCGAAGGATCGTCTTCCGATGGTAGCAGGACATCCCAAAGGGGGAAGGTTATCGGATATAGGAGGGGTGGGGGACGTCGTCGTCCCAACTACAGGCAGGATCAGGGGCCTTCTCCACCATTGGCTCCCCCACCTATACAGACTCCCGAGCCGATGAGACAGGATGATCGAGGTCAGAGGCAGATCACCTACTATGGTTGCGGCCAACCTGGGCACATCAGAACGCAGTGCCCGCTTCAGGTCCACCCTCTTCCTCCTCCTCCACCTCCAGTGGCCCCTCCAGTTCACCAAGGCCGAGGACGAGGACGAGGCCGAGGCCAAGGCTGAGTACATCACGACCGAGGTCGAGATCGGGAACAGGCGTATGCGCTGGACCTCACGGAGCAGAGGAACCCCGAGGAAGTGATCACAGGTACTTTAATTATGCAAGATTCATAAGTTTAAACTTTAATCAGTGCCTTATAAACCTTAAGAATAATATTTATCTTTGAACTCAAACGAACCCAGGCATAGTGATGATTAGCGGCAAGCCCGCTCATACCCTCTTTGACACGGGTGCTTCACACTCCTTCGTGTCGAACACGTTTATTGAAGGATTAGAGGGAGTAGAGAAGTTTTCCGGCTTGGAAAAAAGTGTGCGACTTCCTGATGGCTCAGAACTTCGAACAACAGATTGCTGCAATATGGAAGTCGAGATAGGGGCAAGGCGTTCGAAGCTCCGGTAACGGTCTTGAGGCTACCAGACATTGATCTGATTCTAGGCATGAACTGGCTCCATTGGAACCACGCGTAGATAGATTGTCCCTCGAAGAGGATCACACTCCGACATGGAGATTCTTACATTACCATCGAAGGTATCCGACCTATCCCCCTTCTTTCATTGTCTTCCATACAGGCTGTCAAGGCCTATGAGCAAGGGGAGGAAGTGTATCTTATTTTCTTTGAGATGGTAGCAGTAGAGAATTCTATATCTGATATCCCAGTGGTACGGGATTTCTCCGATGTGTTTCCGGAGAAATTGTCCGGACTACCACCAGTTCGGGATTTGGACTTCAGGATCCAATTAGTGCCAGGGGCGAGGCCAGTGTCCCGGGCACCTTACATAATGGCACCTAGAGAATTGGCAGAGTTCAGGACTCAGCTACAGGAACTTGTGGAGTCAGGATTTGTGCGGCCAAGTTCGTCGCCATGGGGAGCACCAGTTTTATTTGTGAAGAAGAAGGATGGATCCCTCCGACTGTGTATAGATTACAGGGAATTGAATAGGTTGACGGTTCGGAACACCTACCCATTAAATCAGATAGATGTGTTATTTGATCAACTTCAGGGAGCCTTCTGGTTCTCTATGCTTGATTTACGATCCGGCTATTATCAGTTACGCATTCGGGAGGAAGACATACCGAAGACCGCATTCAGCTCACGTTATTGCTTATACGAATTCACGGTCATGCCATTTGGGCTCACGAATGCCCCCTCCGCATTTATGACCCTAATGAACCGTGTATTCGAACCATACCTGGATCACTTCGTCATTGTGTTCATCGACGATATTCTGGTCTATTCCCGGACGCAGGAAGAACACGCAGAACATCTGGCCCAAGTTTTACAGAGGTTGAGAGAGTTTCAGATGTATGCAAAGTTCTCTAAGTGCCAATTTTGGCTACAGGAGGTGGCTTTTCTGGGTCATATTATTAGTGGAGCTGGAGTGGCGGTGGATCCAGCTAAGATTGAGGCGGTACGGGATTGGCCACGGCCAAAGACAGCAGCAGACATCCGCAGCTTTCTGAGATTGGCAGGATATTATCGTAAGTTTGTGGAGGGATTCTCAAGGATAGCCCTCCCCCTTACATCATTGATGAAGAAAGATGCAAACTTTGATTGGTCAGAACAATGTGAGGCAGCTTTTTAGGAGTTAAAAGACCGACTGACCTCATCCCCTATCCTTGCGCTCCCATTCGAGAGTGAAGGATTCCAGATCTACACGGATGCCTCTTATCAGGGGATGGGCGCAGTCTTGATGCAGCATGGACACGTCATTGCTTATGTTTCGAGACAATTGAAGAAACACGAACATAATTATCCGGTACATGACCTAGAACTCGGGGCCGTGGTATTCGCCCTAAAGACCTGGAGGCATTACTTATATGGGATTCATTGTGATATCTACTCGGATCACAAGAATCTTAAATATATTGATACCCAGAAGGATCTAAATCTATAACAGAGGAGATGGTTAGAGTTTCTCTGCGATTATGATTATCAGATTCATTATCATCCAGGGAAGGCTAATACGGAAGCTGATGCACTTAGTAGAAGAGCTGGCACTTCCAGATCGGAGCTTCGCTTGATGTCCTTAGAGCTGGTACGAATGTTGGAGGAGATGCACATTACCATGGTGTCTGACTCAGAACCAGCAGTGTACCGAGAGTATTTAAATTCAGTGACCAACGATGACACTATTCGGGAGCGCATCGTTACGCATCAGAGACTGGATACTGATTTAGAGCCTATTTTTGGCGCTTTGGAAGGAGGCAAGTATGAGGACTACACGCTGGAGGACGATCTTCTTCGATTTCGTGGTCGAGTAGACATTCCAGCAGGAGGTGGGATCCGGGATGACTTCCTCAGAGAGGCACACTACTCTAGATATTCAGTGCATCCCGGCATCACCAAGATGTGGGCTGACTTACGACAGACCATGTACTGGCCAGGAATGAAGAGGGAGATCATATACCTTGTGACACACTGCGAGACTTGCCAGCGAGTGAAGGCCGAGTGCAAGAGCCCAGGCAGTGTATTACAGCCACTGCCAGTCCCAGAATGGAAGTTCGAGGATATTTCCATGGATTTTGTACACGGACTCCCTCGCTCCCATTCTGGGCACGATTTTGTCTGGGTTATTGTGGACAGGTTGACCAAGGTAGCACGGTTCATTCTGGTCAGAAAAGATGCCCCAGTTGCTGTGTTGGTGAGGTTGCTTGTAGAGCAGTTCATCCGGTACCACGGCGTTCCCAGGTCTATTGTTTCGGACAGAGACGGCCGCTTCACCTCCAGAGAATGGAGGGAAGAGCATGCTTATTTGGGTTCCAGACTTACCTTTAGCACTGCCTTCCATCCGCAGACCGACGGTCAGACGGAGCGGACGATACGAACTATGGAGGACCTGCTCAGGCTATGTGTATTGGATACTGGGAAGCCTTGGGAGAGGCTACTGCCACTGATCGAGTTTTCATAAAACAACAGTCACCAGGCCAGCATCGGGATGGCTCCTTATGAGGCACTTTATGGGAGGAAGTGCCGGACACCGCTATTCTGGGTCTAGGATGTGGATACTCGAGCCCTCGGATCAGATTTTGTGGAAGATACGGAGGCCCAGATTCACTTGATTAGGGATCGGCTTTTGGAGGCACAGAGCAGACATGCAAAATATTATGATGCTCGGCACCGGAAAGTAGAGTTCCAGGTTGGAGACAGAGTTTTCCTGAAGATTCGACCGGTACACGGTGTCTCTCGGATACGGAGACACAAGAAGCTCAGTCCACGATACATGGGGCCCTACTTGATTTTGGAGCGTGTGGGCCCCTTGGCCAACCGACTGCAGCTACCTCCAGAGTTGATCACCTTACATGATGTTTTCCATGTCTCTTCCTTGCGAAGAGCACTCCTTCGACCTGAACAGCATATCACCACTACAGCTGGACCGGTAGAGCCTGACCGTTCAGTTAGATTGGAGCCGATCCGGATCGACGATACGGCTGTCCGAGTGTTGCGGAAAAAGAAGGTCCCGCTCGTGAAGGTATTGTGGTCCAACCACGGACGGGAGGAGCACACCTGGGAGCCGAGGGACCTGATGATGGAGCAACACCAAGAGTTGTTTACAACAGGTACATATTTAATTTATGTTTTAAGAATTCAAATTCTTGCAACTAGAATCCCGTAGACCCGAACTTGAATTTCGGGGACGAAATTATTTGTTTTATTTTTAGGATTTGTAACATCCCATGTTACTTCTAGGCCCCTTAACTTAGATTGGGTTAGGCATGGGGTGGGGGTTAGGGAAATTAGCTAGGTTTGACCCTAGGTGGTGAGTTGTAACCATGTGGGGTCCACTATAGGGCCAAGTCAAACTAGGTCAAACTAGACTAAATGAGGACCCTAACCACACCATGACCCCCACCACACTGCCCTAACCCTAATTACAATCTAAGTGGACCCAAGGTGCCCTTGGTCAACACTTTGACCATGGTTGAACCAAGTGAACCTTGGGCCTAAAGTGGTCAACCCACACTCATAAGCCAAATTAGCCTAAGTAGGTCACCCCCTTGACCCAAACCAAGTTGGGTGGTGCCATTGGGCTCATGACCAACAAGAGGGGTCAGCCCACTCACCATGTTGACCAAGTCAACTCAAAAAGTCAACAAGTCAAGATTTTAACCTAAAGGGTGAAAATGAGAGCCCAAGTCATTTCTCTTGGGCCAAGCCCACCAAACTTGGCCCATGACCAGCCAAGTGGACAAGGACAGCCACTAACCCCCAAAAATTAGGAGAGAGATTACATGCAAAGGGGTATTTTGGAGAAAACACCTAAAAGAGGAGAGAGAAAGGGGAAGATGATGAAAAGAGGCCATGTGGCCTTCACTCCTCAGCCCATAAGCATGCTGGCCGACCACCCCTATTCATTTCAAAGGGTTTCAAGGCATGACAGCCACTTGGCAGCCATGGTGAAGCATCCAAAGTGCCAAACCGAGCTCACCCCAGCCTTAACTCCCTATACAGCCACTCCAGGCCAAATGCAATCCAGCCATTAGCTTCAGAAGGCCTTAGAGAACAGAATTCGAGTCCTAGAGCATAGAAATCGGTGGAGAATCAAGTTTTTGGGAGGTAGATTGTCGGAGCTAGTTAGCCATGGCCAACCGCCGCCACACCCACCGCCAACCGCCAATTCAGGTTCGTTTCGCCTCATCTCTCCACGTACTAGCCTCATAGATCTTTTAGGAGAGAAATCGGGCTCAATTGAGCCTGATGCCATGTGAGGAATTCATGAAATTTCCGAGTTTTTCCTACCTCTCGGGATCGCCGGCGCCGCCGTCTCCCGCCGCCTAGTCGCCGGCAAAAGCTGGCCACCACCACCGTGAAGGTGGTGGCAACGTTGGCCGACCACGGCGCCGCCTCAGCCGGCCGGAATCCTCCCCCGCAAGGTGGCCCAGTCGAAATGCATTGGGGACGTCCATTCATTGGTGACGATGAAACGATCCCGTCCATTCGTGCTTTAGGATTCGTGCTGGATGTAGTATTAATTATTATGAAATGAAATTTTCTGTCACACTTATACAGCTTCATTGCATGTGATAATTAGGGTACATATAGGCCTTATCACAAGTTAAACCCTGAAGAAAAAATGTAGCCCTATCTGTTAGCTTTAATTTGACACCTTAATCAGCAATTTTAGTCCAGTGGTCTGGCCTGTAGGGCTGTTTTCCTAGGGCTGGTCCTAGGCTAGGGCAGATTTAATTTTGAGTGCCCAGGAAAAACCAGTAAGCCACATGACCTGAAATTTTGGTCAGATGCATGTCTAGTGCATATCTAGCCCATGCCAAAAATTGAGAATTTTTGGGATAACTTTTCCTATAGTTTTTACAATAATATCAAAATGTAAATTAATGAATTATTTGGAGTTTTAGGCACCCAAATAGCACCAAATTTTGGTGGCAAGTCTTGAGGACATATTTGGTGCATGGTAAAAATTTCAGGTCATTTGGGTCATTGCATGTTGGGTTAACCCACTTGAAAGTGTAGGCTAGTATTAGCCTTGGTGTGCAAATAGCAATTTTGCCAAAAATGTGTATTTATTCATCTCAGGACTTCTGAACACCTTGAAATTTAATCTAGGGGACATTAAGGTCAAATGTAATCCCTCAAAATTAATATGGGATTTTTGACAACAAAAATCCCATTATTTAGATTTTTGAAAACTATAGCCTTATTGGAAAAATTAAAATGAAAAATAGAATTAATCAGGCAAAAATCTTCAAATTTGGCCCTGCTAAATATTTGTTTATAATTGAATTGGGGTATTTTTATTTTCTCTGTTTGAGGTATTTTTGAGGTAGATTATCATGAAATGACCATTTTACCCCTATTGCTTTTATTCATGATTTAATGAAAATATAGGTCAGAAACATTTGGGAATATTTATAGAGGTGTATATAAGTATTAGTTAACTGACATAATTATTTCAGAATTTTTGGAAGTGTATACAAATTTTAATTCATCATAATGGTATTTTGGTAAATACCCAAGAAATTGAATTGCAAGTATATAACATTGTTAAAGTTGATGAAACTTTGTCAGTAGCCTTATTTTGATGATTTAGATTCCCTGTAATTTTCTTAGAATTTTTGTGATTAAGTTTCTCATACTTACTTGAAAAGTAGTAATTATGACGGTTTTGTGATAATTAACAAATAAATATAAATGTTTACAGGAAAATTATAAACTTTGGGAGACAGTAATATTTCATCATGATATAGGTCAGGATAATTTTTTTGCATCACTAGGGCCATGCTAAGATATACTTCATGTGTTAAATGACCTTGGGGAAATATTTGGAGAAAATAAAATAATTATAAAAATAATAGAGAAATTTATGAAAATTACCATACACATTCTAGTAGGTCATACCACCCTAGGATAAATATTTGGGGGTTGGAGGCCCAAGGATTTGAAAGTTCGATTTCAGGGTGGTACAAGACCATGGGTGCGCATAGTAAAGGTAGGCTACACTATATGCCACCAGGGAACGAATCAACAACTGAGTTAGAGTCTAAGATCGGAAGTATAACCCTGGGTGGCAGATGTATTCTAGAGACGAGAGTAATAGTACAACCTTAGACTTATTTAGGAGGAGCCGACGGAAGACCGTCTTTCCCCAACCCATAGCTTAAGTCACTAGGTATATCAACCGGTAGACAAGAGTAGTATAATAGGTTAAGTGTAATGGACATGTGCTCACTCGTGTTGGGTTGGAGGGACTTGGAGTCTATTGACTACTCGCTCACCTGTGCAGAGTTGGAGGAAAGAGATTGACATATATACTCACCCGGGCAGGGTTGGAGGTTTTGTAGTGCATACTCACCCGTGACGGGTTGGAGAGATTTGGGACAGGATAGTCTTTCGAGCTGGAGGCTCATTATATTATACTTGCATGTGCATATACTAGTGGCGGGCCATGCGATACTGGCCAGTCGTCACACCGACGACAGTACGGTGGAACAGGCGGGTGCGAGGGTTAGAGGGACCATTAGGTTGTTTATACTGAGGTCTGGAGGACTTTTCCCGATAACGCGCACCCGGCCCAACAAGACTGATAGGTAGTCAGCAAAGTGGTGCGCAGAGACTCTAGAGTACACTTGTTTCACGTACAGAGGCGTACAAGAGTGGTCTAGGCCTAGTAGTGTGTATACCCGCTAGAAAGCGGAGAAGCCCGATCCGCTGCTGCCGGAGCCACGACGGCGGTACCTGAGAGTGATGCTAGCTCTCGAAAAGTGGGAACTAAAGGTCTTTGATCACGGAGTTGTGTGTGTGTGTTGCACTGCATGTTCATATCATACCCACCATATAGATGCATATCATAAATATACATAACAACCTATGACACCTAATGTATAAGTGGTATGGGGCGCTTATACATTTGGACCTGCTAAATGATCCCTTAGCTTATAAGCTTGAGTGGGCAAATTTATAGGTTGAGGTTACTTTCCTTTTTTTATATATTATTGTCTGTGACACCTGACACCCCATTGTATAAAATGGTATGGGACATTTTATACAATGGGAGCCCTGCAGAAGACCCCTTGCTTATGCGTACCCGCATAAGTGAAGGTTACTTTTCATTACTTACTTGGTTACATATTCTGCTTAGATTCCTGTCACCTGCTCCGCCTTTGTCACCTCTTGTTATCCTTCGCTTTGTCCTCCTACACGGTGCCTAGGAGTTGCGGGACGAGGTGTGGAGGAAACGCCTTAGTCTTTTTGACTAATGGTCGGTGACCATACTATTTTTAGGAGATCGAGGAGATGGACCAGCACGACGAGGAGGCAGGACTTGAGGGGCAGATACAGGCTACTATTACTGGAGCACATGTTCAGGTGTGATTATATGAGATGATAGATTCCACTGCTATTAGTTTGAGAGAGAGAGAGTGATTTGATATTGATGTACTGGGCATAAGCCCGTTTTACTCTCATTATATTGTACTCATTATGGTCTGTACCTTGTACTTATCATCTGTTATATATATGTTTAGTACTGTGGCTGTGGACTTCTACATTTTTGCTCTGCTTTGTACTCTTTTATTCTCATATTGGCCAACAGGTTATGATCGTACTAGCCGGCAGAATCGGCGTCTTGCGGTGTCGACTAACCCGTGCGTTAGTGTCACCGTAAGGCGGCGGTTCTGGGCATAAGATCCGGGTTAGCCTCGGAATGGGGAGACAGGATCTTACAAGCTGAGCATTGGGTAACCTCTTCCCTTAGCCCTTTATGATTTTAATTTCAATATCTTATGATGTGTTGTTTAGTCTAAGTCTAGGGGAGAGCTATTACTTGTTACCTTTTGCACGTGCACATATCATGTGCATACTAGAAGCTTTTGTAGTTTTATTTTATTTAGTTCATTACTTTGCACTCCACTACACCCACATGAGCGCGTGCTTAGCTGTTAGCGTGCCGCGAGTTAACCTCATTTCTTTTGTTTGATTTGGAAAAATTATTGTGCTAGTTTAGGATTGCACGATAGAGTAAAATGTTGGCCGTGCTGTGTTCCTAGTCAATTGCTCTCGTTTTGTGTAGAAATTTGTGTAGATTTAATTTTTCTGTATGCTTATAGTTTTATATTTTTCTATTTGCGTAAATATTTCTTATTCTACTCAAAAGTTGGTGAATCCGGTGTGAATCAAACGGTAGCGTAGGAATGTGTGTAGCCGCTACTAGACTCGTTTTGCTTGAGTCGGGGGGAAGGATTATCTTTCTTGGTGGCTAAGAACTTGCCCTAAGCTACTCTTGAAGCATTGGTACATGGTTAGTCTAGCGTGAGCGTGATGTAGGCCATCATTTTGGCCTGGTTGAGCTTTGTACCGTTCCGAACGTCTTGTCCTCGCTAAGCACTGTTGTGCCTACCCTTCTTTTGATTCAGCTCCACTAGTATTTCACCAAAGCCTCATAGCCGATCCTAGTCGCACACCCAAGTCGAGCTTCAGTATTTTATATTTTCATGATTGGGGTGTTGATGTGGTGATTTTTCAGGTGAATATGTGGTTGTGCTCCAAAGTCATATTTGCTGATATTGATAAAGAAAAGAAAAATTGTGAAAGAAAAGAAAATTATTTGTAAAAAAAAATGAGAAAGAAGAAAAGGAAAAGAAAGAGTTTTAATGAAAATCTTTATGGAGATGATTTTGATTTGGAGTAGGCGGTGCACACACCTATGTTGCAAAAATCAAGTCTGGGGGTGTGGTGCACCTGGTTATATTGTGGTTTGCGGAGGGATTCTTTTAGGCTAGCTCATTTGGGTTAGGTGCATAGCCTTTATTTTTATCATTGTTTACCTCACCGTAACCCAAGCCCCGTGATTATCCTAAAGTCCTACAGATTTGCACATGAGTCTAACTAGTGCCGTAGAGAGAGTGTGAACGGGCAAGCGTATGGTCCCCGACATTGGTGGATTCCTTTGGAGGTGATCCCAAGCCCCGGTCTTCGGCAATGCTCGCCTTAGTGGCCTGCCTACTTTCTTCCTACGTAGGACCGGATGATTCACCGTGATTCTATTTTTGAGTAATAATAACTTTTTGATACGCATTGTGAAAAATATAAAATATTTTGTATACTTAAGAATTTCCTCTACTATATTTTTATGCACGCGGGCATACGAATTCGCATTGTACTCTATTCTGCATTTTCTTTGTTAGCTATTTCTTTTTCCTTGTATGCTTAGGTTGTGTTTGCTCGGGACGCGCAAACAGTTAAGTCTGGGGGTATGATGAGTCCTATTTATATAATGATTTTCGGACTCATCTGGGCTTGTTTTCATATGCTTGCACTTCACTTTTAGTTCGTTATCGCTCATATTTCATATTATCCTTATTTCTTTAGGAAGTGCACTTTTGGCCCGTGGTTGTGTTTATTTTGTGTTCTTCTATTATTGTACTCCGTTATGTGCTTGTTTGGAATCTCTACACATATCAGTGCTGGGTTTAGGGGTTGTGTGCGTGTTCCGGGATTATTTGGAAACAGGTTTACTGCGCACGATCATCGGCTGTAATGCATACGACCACTGGTCGTGTGCCGCTGATCGTGTGTACTATTCCCCATTTTTTAAAGTTTTGTCGGGGCAATCGCACGACCAATGACTTCAGTGCGCACGACCACTGGTCGTGCACCACATATCGTGCGCATTGATTCCACTTTTTCCTGGAGTTCTGCCTGGCCTTCGCGCACTATCACTGACCACAGGGCGCACGATCACTGGTCGTGCGCGCTGTAATTTCTGCAATCTATAAATACGCAGGTTCCGCCCTAATTTCGGGAGATCGCTAAAGTCCGCCATTTTTCCGCCATTTTCGTCTCCAAGGAGGGTTTCCACCGTCCTCCTTCATCTTCCACCAAAGGGAGGTTCTCCGGGCAAGCTTTCAACGCCAAATCATAGCCGGAGCTTCCTCTCAGCCTCCTCCTTCATCCTCGAGCTTCAAGGGAGATTTGACCTAGCTTCCTCCATCAAGCTAGGAGGAGTATGTGCTTCCACTTCCGCAGCGTGATACGAAGAAGACAGGCCACTAGGAGTGAGTGACAGCCTCCTCTACCCCGGACGCAGTTGAGGACCGAGCTTGGACTCGGATTGACAACCCGGGATTCCAACCGTGAACCCTCAATAAGGCTTCAGACCCGGTCGATTTCGCACACTTCTCTTAATTTGTTGTTGTTAGTTTAGTTTAATTTCCATGTATTTATGAAGTATTATTACATTTGATTAACAATTTTCACTTATTCATGTCTATGTGAGTTAGTGTAGTTTTGTTATATTTGCTTGAGGTGCGCCATATTCCATCCACCACCATCCATCCTTGCCGCACTAGAAATTGCTAGAAGCGTACGTATCGAAGAGGTACTTACGACCCTCATTCCGCCATTCTCTCCACCTCATCCGCTAGCCTACTCGCCCATTCGCCTAGCGACTCGGTGCATAGTGGCCCGACTAGTCTTCATCCCGCCTAGCGAAGCTTTGCATAACGGCATTGCATAGGAGTAGTTGATAGATTTTTACTTTCTTTTATCGCAACCATCAAAACCCCCATTTCATTTCCTCCGACCCGAGGACTTCAATCTCAAGTCCTCCTCGAAATTAACTCCACCTTACTGTGTTCCTCAAGAGACCGACACTCGGGGATTTATTCCCGAACTTTATTACTTGTGCGACCGGTGCGCTTGCCGTATTTACACGCATCAAGTTTGCAGCACATAATAGCCACACTATCTACAAAGGACTCGCTTCACAAGCAAAAAAGGGAGTTTGTGCCAGTGTTCATCACGATCGCTTTGTGGGACCAACAAATGCTCTCTTTCTGCGCCCAAAGTCAACCCAAACCCTCCAGCAACCTGTAGTGCGAGAAAACTGGTCTTTTATACCACAAATAGCTCTCTGGGAGCTATAGTCATCGGCGACACCCACTCTCTCCCAGCAACATCGAGAGTTTCTCCAAAACTGTGATTTTACTTAGGAATTTTCTTGGAGATCCTCTCCAGTACTACCTAATACTCCAATTCGTAGGTATAACACACAGACTTAATAAAATACCCATTTATACGTGGAGTCTTCTCCGGTTCTCAAAAGAAAGCATCACCAATCTAGACCAACTCGTCTGGATGGGCTTCACATAACATGCATATTCCGTACTTTATATTTCCGGATCTAATGCAATATTAAATGGGGATCATACCGATCGACCCAAAGGAATCTACCCTTTTTCCTCGTTTTTTGTGAGGGGTTCCATGCAGGTATGAGTATTGAGGACTTCACTTGTCTAGGAGAAAATCATTACCCTTGTAGTTCTCTTCGGATCCATGACAATGCTTTTCTATGTGGATGGAAATGATCACCTCACTTACCCCTTCGCGATTCTAGCTACGGCTCATAATTTTAGCAACAAGATCTTCTCCAGCTACTTCAAGTTCCACCCAAACCCGAACATTAGCTGCAAGTTCTCTGTTCTAGAACAAGGAAACAAGGAAGAGAGATAGAGAGAAAAGGAAATAATAACTTCCTCAATCCCATGCGTCTACAGATACGGCCTCGGGTTTTACCCCATCCATGCGATCTCTTCACATCAAAATAAAGCAATGGCTCGGGTTTGAACTAACAAAGTCAACCACCGCTTAGTGGCTGTACACCAGCCACCTGACACGAGTCGCCATTCCGGTGACATCTTATTTCGACATTACGTCGAACGAAGTCAAGTTTGTCGAATGCAATTCATCGATTGGGTGTGAGTTCGTCGAATGGACTATAACACCGCGCAGCTCTGCTCGATGTTTTCATCGAGCTCTGCTCAGTTTTTCGTCGAGCTCTGCTCAACGTTTCGTCGAGCTCTACTCGATGATTTTGTCAAGCTCTGGTCGACTCTTAGCCTGTTACTTTTTGGGGTCTAACAATACGTCTCCCGAATGGGACTGAGGTCTTAGCTATTGCTAAGTGACTCCTGAAGGTGACTATTGATGGTCTGACACTCGAGGCCCCGATAACGGCCTTGGGGATGCCAGACTTTGACATGGTCCTAGGCATGACATGGCTTACTTGGAACTATGCCCAATAAGGAAGGTTTTACTTAGATATGATGACACCTTTGCGACCTTCGAAGGTACTACTCCTATCGCCCGTAGGATGTTATCTTCTACTCAGACCGTCAAGGCCCACATGTTGGGAGATGAGGTCTATCAGGTGTTCTTCGAGATGGTCGAGTTCAATACAACGGTTGACGATATATCGGTGGTGTTGAACTTTGGGCATGTGATTCTAGAGAAGCTACCAGGATTTCCGTCATAACGGGAGAAGGGTTTTCAGATCTTGTTGGTTCCGCGAGCTAAGACGGTGTCTAGGGATCCCTATCGGATGGTTCCGAAGGAGCTGGTGGAGTTCAGGAGTCAGCTGCAGGAGCTGGTGGAGGCTAGATTCGTTAGGACAAGTTCCTAAACTTGGGTTGCTCCGGTCTTGTTTGTCAAGAAGAAGGATGGGACCCTCAGGTTATGCATCGACTATCGTGCAATAAACCGATTGATAGTCCGGAACACATATCCACTGCCAAGGATCGATGAGTTATTTTATCAGCTAGAGGGAGCACATTGGTTCTAGATGCTAGATCTGAGGTCGGGAAACTATCAGTTATATATTCAGGAAGAGGACATCCCAAAGATGGTGTTTAGCAGCAGATATGGCTTGTATGAGTTTATCGTGATGCCCTTTAGGCTCACGAATGAGCCATCATATTTCATGAGTTTGATGAATCGGGTGTTCGAGCCGTACCTCGACAGTTTTGTCATTGTATTCATAGATGACATCATCATTTATTCATGGATGAAGGAAGAGCATGCACAACATCTGGACATAACTCTGGAGAAACTCAGGGAGTGTGAGTTTTTTGCCAAGTTAAGCATGTGCCAGTTTTGGCTGACGGAGGTGGCCTTTTTAGGCCACATTATCAGTGGAGCAGGACTGGCAGTTGATCTTGCAAAGATTCCTGATGTGCAAGACTGATCTCAGTTGAACACAGCCATGGATGTCGGAAGTTTTCTTGGATTGGTCGGGTATTACTGTAAGTTTTTGCAAGGATTCTCTCAGATAGACCTTCCACTCACTTCTTTGATGAAGAAGGACACTCTGTTCGTCTGGACGCCGGAGTACGAGGACGCTTTCTAGGAGTTGCAGGGTCAGATTCTGTCTGCCCCTATCATTGATCTTCTGTCTGGGAAGGAGGGCTTCTGGATGTATACTGATGCGTAATTTCATGGGATGGGTGTTGTACTGAAGCAGCATGGGCATGTGATAGCATACGCCTCCTGCCAGCTGAAGAAGCACGAGCAAAAGTACCGTATGCATGACTTGGACATGAGAGCAGTGGTGTTCGCTCTGAAGATTTGGCGGCATTATCTTTATGGTGTGTACTACGAAATATTTTCGGATCACAAGAATATGAAATATGTTGATACGTAGATGGAGTTGAACATCCGCCAAAGACAATGGGTTGAGTTTCTATCTGATTTGGAGTACATAATAAACTATCACCCGGGGAAGGAGAATGTGGTGGCGAACGCACTGAGCCGGAAGACTACCACTTCAGGTGTAGATCCCCAGTTGATGGCTATAGAACTGGTGTGGTTGATGGAGGATATGAAAATTACTTTTGTGTCCTCGGATGACTCAGATCTTTATGAGGAGTTTCTGGCCGAGATGAGCACTATCGATGATATTCGAGATCGCATCAGGGCCGACTAGAGAATTAATGACAAGCTAGAGCCATTATTCAGGACCTTAGAGGCGGGCACTACTGGGGAGTATACTAAGTGGGATGGGTTGTTATGCTTTAGAGGACGGGTGCACATACCAGCTGGGGGCAAGATTCAGAAGGATATTATGACCGAGGCTCACTACATCAGGTATTCGATGCACCCGGGCATCACCAAGATAATGGCCGACCTGAAGAGGACGATGTAATGGTCAGGCATGAAGTGGGATCACATACTTAGTGACCAATTTCGAGGCTTATCAGTTAGTGAAGGAAGAGTGTAAGAGTCTGATAGGATTCTTACAGCCACTCCCGGTGTCGGAGTAGAAGTTCAACGATATCGCCATGGATTTCATACTTGATATTCCTCGGTCACATGCAGGGAACGACTCGATATGGGTGATCGTTGATCGATTGATGAAGGTGTACAGATTTCTACCGATCAGGAAGGATGCTCTAGTGGGTGACTTGGTGCAGAGGTTTGTGGAGAAGATCGTTCGATAACATGGAGTGCTAAGGACGATAGTGTTCGATCGTGATGGATGATTTACATATAAGGAGTGGAGGTCGGACATGGCTTATTTATGGACCCGGTTGACATTTAGTACCGCCTTCCACCCTCATACAGATATGCAGACAAAGCACACCAATCAGACATTGAAGGATTTGTTGCATTTTGCATATTGGACTGTGGAGAGCCATGGGAGAGGCAGCAACCATTGATCAAATTATCGTACAACAACAACCACCAATCCATCATTGGCATGGCCCCTTATGAGTCTTTATACGGGCGAAGATACAGGACTCCTTTGTCATGGATCCAGGATGAGGATCTGAAGGCACTTTGCTCGGAGTTCATCGATGATATGGATACTCAAGTACGGTTGATTGGAGATAAGATGTTGGAGGCCCATAGCACACAGGCTAAGTATTATGATGCTCGGCATCGTCAGGTAGAGTTTCAGGTAGGATACTGATAATACGTTTTGTAGCCTAAACTATTATCGTATTTTATATTTTAGATTGTATAAATTATGTCTATTATTAGTTTATTTTTATCCTTTTTATGTAAATTTTATTGCCACTAATGTTTTCCTGTCTTTTTGCAGGTTTCCAGGAAAATTGCCAAAATGGCCTGTCACGCCCCCCTGTCACGCCCTCCCTGGGTGTGACCTAGGGCGTGTCACCTGATCCCCAGGACTCCTGCTGGAAGGGACAGAAAAACGGATAAAACCGTTGTCACGCCCCCCTGTCACGCCCTACCTGGGCGTGTCACCAGGCGTGACCATGGGTGTGTCGCCCTCTGCCGCAAAGCTGCTGCCGCATTAAATGCCGTTCCGCATCAGCACGCAAATAGTACTGTCACGCCCCCCTGTCACGCCCGTGACATGGGCGTGACACCCTCCTTTTTCGACGACTGATGGATTTCCGACCAATGATTTGGACATGACGTGCCTGTCACGCCCCCCTGTCACGGGCGTGACCTAGGGCGTGACTACCGGCGTACCGAAGCAATCATCCCTCCCGCCAGAATCCAGAGCCCGAGGTCAACATAGTACTGTCACGCCCCCTGACACGCCCCCCCCTAGGGCGTGTCGGAGGGCGTGACCAACCCGAGAAAAAAAATCTATAAATAGATCCCCCCTCTCCATTTCAGCAAGCTTTGGTTGAGTGGGGGAGGTGCTGCCCCTTTGTTTCTTGATCCTTTTTCAAGCTTTTTTTTTCTCTCTCTCTCCCCCTCTCTTTGTACTTTTTGTTTAACCCTAGTTTAATCTTAGTTTGTTCAAGCTTTTATTGCAATTTCCTTCTTGCTTAGTGCTTAATGTAGGGCTAGAATAGGGTTTAATTTTCATGCACTTGTAATTTTATTTTCATTAGTGTAACTTGACCTTTTTCATTAATAAAATTGTTCTTCCTTAGCTTGTGTTCTTCTTATGTTTTTCTACTCATCTCCCCCCCTCCACTCCATTATGATTAACTAATCCTCCTTGTACTCGATCTTGATGATCTGAGGTTAGAGCGATTATGTTATGATGTTTTAATTAATTTTTTCTTTTTAGGTTAGGGCCTTGAATTACTCTTGATTAATCACGGGATGGGGGTATATTTTCGATTTATACTCTCCGCCTTTGCTTTCATTCTGGGCTAGCCGAGAAGCCGAAAGAATGAAGTGAGCATTCAAGAGTAAAGGGAGTTGTACGCACCCCTCGAGAGAGGCAGATGTCCAAATCTCCCGGATTGGAGTAAAATCCAATAGTGGGGTTCACCGTGTAAAGCAAGTTTTAGGCCTCCGATTTAGACGAGAGTCGGTCGGACCTTCCTAAACTCAGTTGGGCACGACTTCGAGAGAAGCGTGTTCGAGCTTTAGGAACCTCCACGGTCAAGGACCCTTATCCTATTAAGTTTAAGATTTTTATCGCATTTCCTTAATCGTCTTTAGCCGAGGTGAATCTTGATCGGGTGCATTTCCATTTCATATTTTCTACCTTTAGTAGTAATCACCTGTCTTGTGCTCCTTAATTAATTGCAGTAGTTTCCTTAATAGCTTAGTTGTTTGCTTAATAGCCTTCTTAATTGCAGTGTTTCTCTTTCTAGTACAGCTTTACTTTCTCCTCTGCACTTAGATTTTCTAAAACCCTAGTTTTTCCGTCGATAAGATAATAGCGTTCGTGTGAGTAAGCATAGCCAACAGTTCCCGGATTTCAATACGACACTTGTGTCCCCTTGCTACAATTCGATAGGTATACTTGCCTCATTGGGTTGCTAGTTCGGATGCGTTTATTCTCTTTGAACCCTAGCGCGCAACAAGTTTTTGGCGCTGTTGCCGGGGAACCAACTTCCGTTGATATTTTGAAAACGCGAACCTATTAATTTTATCTTCTCTTTCTCATCCTCTTTCTTTAAAATTTTAAAAATCAAAAAAAAAATTTATCACCGCTCTTAATAGAAACCAACCTCATAATTTTTCTACGCCACCTAATTCTCTCGAAAAGTGCAAAGGGCTTTAAGCGCCACTGTCTTGTCTAGTACCTTGCGAACCCTTCACGGGATAGTCCTTGGGAAGTTCGGGAGTTAATCTATAAAAAAAAATCTATTTCAAAAAGAAAAAAAAAATTCTAATCTTTTTTCCAGTTTATCCTTTTTCTCTTCCTCCTCTTCTTTTCTGTTCTTTTAGTGCATGACCCGCGGGAGTCCGTCGGTCATTTTGGACTTGGACCACGAAATTGAGCGTACTCTTCGGAGAAGATCGCGATTTCAAGGTCCTACTATCCAAGTGCCGGTTGAGGACTCCGAGTCATTTGCTACTTTAAGAATGGAAGAACCCAACGTAGATGAGGCCGTGCAAAGGACTATGTCCTATTATGCACGACCGAACCTCGAGGGAACAGAATCAAGTATAGTCCGCCCTGCTATAGCAAATATTAACTTCGAATTAAAGCCTAGCATAATTCAAATGGTGCAGCAATATGTGCAATTTGACGGACTTCAAGATGAAGATCCGAACGCACATATAGCTAGCTTTCTTGAAATTTGTGACACCTTCAAGATAAATGGTGTCACAAATGATGCGATCAGGCTGAGACTCTTCCCCTTCTCTCTAAGAACTAAAGCTAAGCAGTGGCTTAACACACTTCCGAAAAACAGCATAACCACTTGGAATGAATTAACTGAAAAATTTTTGGCGAAGTATTTTCCGCCAGCTAAAACCGCAAAACTTAGGAATGACATCTCTGCCTTCGGACAAATAGACTCTAAAACCCTATATGAAACCTGGGAGAGATTTAAAGAATTATTAAGATGATGCCCACATCACGCGCTGCCTGTATGGTTACAAGTGCAGACGTTTTATAACGGGCTAAATCAAAGCACGAAGCAAATGATAGACGCAGCTTCTGGCGGTACTTTAAATCATAAGACCCCGGAAGCCGCTCTTGAGCTTTTTGAGGACATGGCCATGAACACTTATCAGTGGAATGTGCCTAGGTCCCGCCCGAACAAGCCTGCAGGTATCTATGAAGTGGACAACGTCTCCCAGCTCGCTCTACAAGTAGAAATCCTAAGCAAAAAGATAACGGAGATGACTGCTGCCTCCGCCCCTCAGGTATGGGAATCTGCAACCCCTACTCCAGAACATTTAGATTATGTTAATAATATGCCTAGAACTTCTTTTAATAATTTTTCTACTGCGAATTTTCCTCCTCCTGGTTTTAATTTTCCAAATAGTTATAACCCCGCTTTAAGAAATCACCCGAACTTTTCATGGAGTAATCCATCGAATGCGATGCGCCCACCCCCGCAAAATGATTTTTCTGCACCACCACCACCACCACCTCTTCAAAATTACCCAAAACCTCCAAGCTTGGAGGAATTACTTTCTAAATATATCACCACAAATGACGCCACTATAAGAACGTTAACCGGAAGCGTAAAAAGTCTAGAAAATCAAGTAGGACAGCTCGCGAAAATAATTTCTGAGCGACCCGCAGGGTCTCTTCCTTCCAATACCGAACCCAACCCGAGAGAGCAAGCGAAAGCTATAACTCTTCGGAGTGGGAAGCAAGTCTCCGGTATGGTAAGTGAAGAGCCTGAGGCAAGCTCCGCTCCCGCTTTTAAAAATCAAAGCTCCGCTCCCGCTTTTGAAAATCAAAGCTCCGCTCCGCTTACACCCTCTGCTGAAGAAGTAATCACCCCCGCTTTAGAAAATAATCTCACTCCACCACCCATCTTCAAAAATAATTCAACACCTCCATACCCCTCTGAACTTAATAGACAACGTCAAGATGATCAGTACTCCCGCTTCTTAGAAATCTTCAAACAAATCCACATTAATCTTCCCTTCCATGAGGCTATTTCGCAGATGCCGAAATACGCCAAATATCTTAAAGACCTCCTCACAAACAAGAAGAAGTTAGAGAATCTTTCGCACGTCACGCTAAACGCCGAGTGCTCCGCCGTTTTAACAAACGGTTTGCCGAAGAAAATCAGTGACCACAGTAGTTTCTCTATCCCGTGTGTCTTCGGTGATCTCTTTGTTAAACACGCGTTAGCCGACTTAGGCACAAGTATAAACCTGATGCACTTTTTGTTGTTCAAAAAGTTAGGGATTGGTAGCCTTAACCCCACGCGTATGAGTATCCAGCTAGCCGATAGATCCGTCAAGTACCCGTTAGGAATAGTGGAGGACGTTCTAGTGAAAGTCGACAAGTTCATCTTCCCGATGGACTTTGTCATTTTGGACATCGAAGAAGATGTCGAGGTTCCCCTGATCCTTGGCCGACCCTTCCTTGCCACCTCCCGAGCCATCATTGACGTAAGCAATGGTAAGCTCTTTCTTCGAGTAGGCGACGACGAAGTCACATTTTCTATCACCCCTTCGATGAAGAACACCTTAGCAAACGATGACTCATGTTTTTTCGTAGACGCCGTAAGTGATGATTCTTCCTACTGCCTCTCCGACTTTGAAAAAGAATTTTCTACTTTTTGCTCCTCTTCTCTTACAACGGAATACTGCAAGTAAGTGATGAATCTTCGTATTGTCTTTCTGAGTTTGAAAAAGAATTTTCTGATTTTTGTTCTTCCTCTGTTCTTCCCACTGAATCGCTACAAGAAGCCGTCTTGGCTGCTAACCCCACCCCTTATTACGTTCCTTATAAAAAAGTTTATGAAGATATTATTTTTGAAAAAGAAAGAATCTCAAAATCCTCTTATGAAGAACCCCCTACCCTAGAACTTAAAGAACTTCCCGAACACCTTAAGTATGCTTTCTTAGAAAAAGATTCCAAGTTACCAGTTATCGTTTCGGCTTACCTCACGGATACGCAAAATGATAAACTTCTGCTAGTTCTACGTAAGCATCGCCGGGCTATTGCTTGGCAAATTTCTGATATCAAGGGCATAAGCCCATCTTTCTGTACCCATAAAATTTTAATGGAAGATAATTCGCGTAACTCTATCCAACCTCAGCGCCGT
Source organism: Platanthera zijinensis (assembly GCA_039513925.1). Taxonomy (NCBI): domain Eukaryota; kingdom Viridiplantae; phylum Streptophyta; class Magnoliopsida; order Asparagales; family Orchidaceae; genus Platanthera; species Platanthera zijinensis. The sequence goes on from CM077091.1 coordinate 48,599,130, forward strand.
ATAAACCCGAATATGAAAGAAGTAGTTAAGGGCGAGGTTATGAAACTATTAGACGCAGGAATTATCTACCCTATATCGGACAGTAAGTGGGTTAGCCCCGTTCAGGTAGTTCCAAAAAAGGGAGGGATAACCGTAGTTAGTAATGAGAATAATGAATTAATCCCGACACGGACGGTGACAGGTTGGCATATGTGCATAGATTACCGTAAGTTAAATGACGCCACCCGCAAGGACCACTTTCCTTTACCATTTATCGACCAGATTTTAGAACGTCTCTCCGGCCATAGCTTTTATTGTTTTCTCGATGGCCTCTTGGGGTACTTTCAAATACCCATCTCTCCCGAGGACCAAGAGAAAACTACGTTTACTTGTCCCTTCGGCACCTTCGCATACCGAAGAATGCCGTTTGGATTATGCAATGCGCCGGCTACATTCCAACGATGTATGCTCGCAATATTTGACAAGTACGTAGAAAGCATTATGGAGGTATTCATGGACGATTTCTCCGTGTTCGGCGATTCCTTCGATAGATGTTTAGAAAACCTCAAAAAAGTCTTAGAACGATGCGAAGAAACTAACCTTGCCCTAAATTGGGAAAAATGCCATTTTATGGTGAGGGAAGGGTTAGTTTTGGGTCATAAAATTTCTGTTAAAGGTATTGAGGTAGACGTTGCCAAGATAGAAGTTATTGAGAAGTTACCGCCACCTACAAACATAAAAGCTATAAGAAGTTTTCTGGGTCACGCTGGTTTTTATCGTCGTTTTATAAAGGACTTCTCCAAGATCACAAAGCCCCTCACCCATCTCTTAGAGAAAGACGCTCCATTCATTTTTGATGACTCTTGTATTTCTACCTTTGAATCAATTAAAGAAAAGTTAATTAATGCACCAATTATGATAGCTCCGGTGTGGGACCTTCCCTTCGAGATTATGTGCGATGCGAGTAGTTTTGCAGTGGGGGCCGTATTAGGTCAACGCATATCTAAGAACTTCCACCCCATCTATTATGCTAGTAAAACCCTCACATCTGCACAAGAAAATTACACCACAACCGAGAAGGAGCTCTTATCTGTAGTATTTGCGTTTGATAAATTTCGCCCTTACATTACACTTTCGAAAATCATTGTTTTTACGGACCACTCGGCCCTCAAGTACCTTCTTGCCAAAACGGATGCCAAGCCTCGCTTGATTCGCTGGGTCTTACTCCTCCAGGAGTTTGACTTAGAGATCCGTGATAAGTGAGGAGCCGAGAACTTGGCCGCCGACCATCTATCCAGATTAGATAACCCCTTTATAGAAAAATTAAATGAAAAATCTTTTAATGACTATTTTCCTGATGAGAAGCTGCTTTTAGTTAATACATCTACTTCTCCTTGGTTCACGCACATCGCCAACTATCTAGTGGCCCGGGTGCTCCCAAAAGAGTTCTCCTCTCAGCAAAAGAAGAAATTCTTTTCTGAGCTGAAGAACTACTTTTGGGAAGACCCGTATCTTTTCAAAATTTGTGCGGATCAGGTGATAAGGAGATGTGTTTCTTTTGATGAAGGAATTGATATTCTAAAACATTTGCATGAAGGTCCGACAGGTGGGCACTATCAAGCTGCTCGCACCGCTCATAAGGTGCTTTGCTCGGGTTTTTACTGGCCTAGCCTGTTTAAAGACGCGCAAGCCTTTGTGAGCAGGTGTGATAGTTGCCAACGGTCGGGCAATATTTCTAATAAAAATGAAATGCCGCAAAATTATTTCTTAGAGTGCGAAATTTTCGACCTTTGGGGAATTGATTTTGTTGGCCCCCTTCCTTCTAGCTTCGGAAACAAATATATTTTAGTTGCTGTTGATTATGTTTCATGATGGGCTGAGGCCCAAGCTCTTCCTACGAACGACTCCCGAGTTATAGTCACGTTTCTAAAAAGATTATTTTCTAGATTCGGTACGCCACGCGCAATCGTTAGCGATAGGGGTTCCCATTTTTGCAACGCGCAATTTTCAAAAATTCTTACCAAATACGGCATTACGCATAAGCTTTCCACTGCCTACCACCGCCAAACTAACGGTCAGGTCGAAGTAGTTAATAGAGAAATAAAAAGAATATTAGAAAAGACTGTTTCAACTTCTAGAAAAGAATGGTCAGCCAAACTTGACAATGCCTTATGGGCCTACCGAACAGCGTACAAAACCGCCCTCGGATGTACGCAGTATCGGCTGGTCTATGGAAAATCATGCCATCTGCCCGTAGAGTTAGAACACCGCGCCTTTTGGGCCTTAAAATTTTTAAACTTCGATCCCCACTCAGTCGGCGACCTTCGAAAATTTCAACTAAATGAACTCGATGAGTGGCGCTCTTATGCTTATGAAAATAATAAACTTTATAAAGAGCGGACGAAGCGTTTACACGATAAACACTTAAGGCACCCTAAAAACTTTAAGCCGGGCGACCAAGTCCTGTTATATAATTCTCGTTTACGTTTATTTCCGGGCAAATTAAAATCTCGCTGGTCTGGCCCGTTTTCTGTTTTAGAAGTATTTCCTTATGAAACTGTTTTAATTTCTCACCCTAATAAGGGTAATTTCAAAGTGAATGGTCAGCGTCTTAAACTCTACTTTTCTGGTGATGATGATGTCAGTCCAAACATTATTAAGTTTCTGCTTCACGAACTTTAATCTTGAACTTTTAATTTTTTTTTTTTTGCTAAAAACAATTTTATTTCGGGACAACAATATTTTTGGACAATATTATTTTTTGATGCGTCGAGCTCAACGATGCTTTAACCAAAGGGCGCTCTTGGGAGGCAACCCAAGTTATCTTTTTCTGTTTTCTTTATTTTACAATTTTTGCCTCGGACGGCTCCGACAAGCTGAAGCTTCTGCGATCGCCTGCTCCAACATTGCTGAATTTATCACGAAGTCCAAAGATGACATTCGGAGGAGCGGCATCACTCAGCTTTCGCAGCAAATAAATCCGGGGAAGTACCTGTATTTCAATTCTGTCTTTCAATTCTGTACTTTATTTTTCTCTCCTTCTCCAATCCCCTTCTTTAGCCATTGAGGACAATGTCTGTTTTAAGCTTGGGGGAGGATTTCCTCCTTCATTTTTGCTTAGTGTAAATAATTTCCTTTTTGTATATATTGTAAATATTTCCAAAAAAAAATGAATATCTTAAAATTCCAAAAAAAAGAGAAAAAATTATCCAAAATCCAAAAAAAAAGAGAGAATATTTTGCAAAATAAAAAAAATATATATGTGTTTTTGAATAGTTTAGACATTTTGGTATTTCAATAGTACCCCCAGTTTTTAGTTTTGTTTTACTCAAAATCTCCTATAAATAACTTAGTTAACTATAATATTTCTAATCGTTCTTTTTAATTATGTTTCACAAGTAAAATGTTGGCCATGCTGTGTTTCTAATTCGCGGTAGCATGTTAAGGTGAAATATTTTTCTAAAACTCGCATTTCTATTATGGTTTTTTGTTTTTTATTTCCTTTACTTTCTCAAAAATTCATCATCCACTATTTTCTTTTTCGTTTTTGAATAATTTTTGTAAAGTCAACTTTTGAATAACGTAGTAGATGTGAACGATCCAAGTCACCTATTATTTCTATTTTCGAGTTAATTTCATCAATCTTCTTTTATTATCTAGGACTCGCTTTTTGAAATTTTTCAAACCTTTGTTTTAAATAAATTCAAAAGCGTGAAAATGATTTAGGCCGTTTTTGTTTTCGTTTGAGCTTTCCTGCCAACCTAAAAACTTTTACCACTAGTTAGCCATTTTTGAGCCTTTTTCCGATTTCATTTGATAGCTCCTCCCTTCATTTCAGTTTCACCAAAGCCAAAAATTTCCAACCTATCGAATCGCACTAGCCTTTTTGAGTTTCATAAATTATTTTGACAATTTTGATAGGGTATTTTGTGATTTTTGTGGAGAAAGGTTTATGAAAAAAAAAGGAAGTATGTTCAAAAGTGATGTTTATTTTTGTTTGGCCAACTCAAAAAGAAAAATAAAAATATTTATGGCCTTTGTTTTGAAAAAAAAAAGAGAAAAAAAAGAAAAAATGGAAAAGAAAAGAAGAAAAAGAAAGAAAAAAAAATGTGTATATATTTTTATGAAAGTTTTTGAAACTCTTTGCTTTGGTTTAGTGTGATTTTAAACCTTCACGTTTATCTTTGAATTCCACTCCTAATCATTTTCCTAAACAAAACGTTTCTGTCCTATTTAAGTCCTTTTGATTCACGCTTTTTGATTTTTATTTAACAACTAAGAAAAGAAAAATAGTAAATCAGTTTTAGTTTTAGATTTAAACCTAGATTTTTTTTAATTAAATTGATATAATTATAATGCGTTTCTTGGATCTAGTAACAACTCAATGCGTGTTTTTCATTTTCGTTGCTTTGCTTAAGTCCATTTAAAAAATCTCGCTAAAATTTTGGATGATTTGTTTTTATTAAGTAAAGTTTATAAAAGTTTTACCATACCTAAATAATTGTTTTAGACTTACATTTCACCTTTTCCCTACTTAGAATTTCGCATAGTACTTGTGTAGGCATAATTAGAACTTTTTGATTAGTCCTGTTATAAATATCTAGTTTTTATATTTTTGCTTGGGGACAAGCAAAGCTTAAGCTTGGGGGAATTTGATAATACGTTTTGTAGCCTAAACTATTATCGTATTTTATATTTTAGATTGTATAAATTATGTCTATTATTAGTTTATTTTTATCCTTTTTATGTAAATTTTATTGCCACTAACGTTTTCCTGTCTTTTTGCAGGTTTCCAGGAAAATTGCCAAAATGGCCTGTCATGCCCCCCTGTCACGCCCTCCCTGAGCGTGACCATGGGCGTGTCTCCCTCTGCCGCAAAGCTGCCGCCGCATTAAATGCCATTCCGCCTCAGCACGCAAATAGTACTGTCACGCCCCCTGTCACGCCCGTGACATGGGCGTGACACCCTCCTTTTTCGACGACTGACGGATTTCCGACCAATGATTTGGACATGACGTGCCTGTCACGCCCCCCTGTCACAGGCGTGACCTAGGGCGTGACCACCTGCGTACCGAAGCAATCATCCCTCCCTCCAGAATCCAGAGCCCGAGGTCAACATAGTACTGTCACGCCCCCTGACACGCCCCCCCTAGGGCATGTCGGAGGGCGTGACCAACCCGAGAAAAAATCTATAAATAGAGCCCCCCCTCTCCATTTCAGCAAGCTTTGGTTGAGTGGGGGAGGTGCTGCCCCTTTGTTACTTGATCCTTTTTCATGCTTTTTTTTTCTCTCTCTCTCTCCCCCTCTCTTTGTACTTTTTGTTTAACCCTAGTTTAATCTTAGTTTGTTCTAGCTTTTATTGCAATTTCCTTCTTGCTTAGTGCTTAATGTAGGGCTAGAATAGGGTTTAATTTTCATGCACTTGTAATTTTATTTTCATTAGTGTAACTTGCCCTTTTTCATTAATAAAATTGTTCTTCCCTTAGCTTGTGTTCTTCTTATGTTTTTCTACTCATCTCCCCCCCTCCACTCCATTATGATTAACTAATCCTCCTTGTACTCGATCTTGATGATCCGAGGTTAGAGCGATTATGTTATGATGTTTTAATTAATTTTTTCTTTTTAGGTTAGGGCCTTGAATTACTCTTGATTAATCACGGGATGGGGGTATATTTTCGATATATACTTTCCGCCTTTGCTTTCATTCTGGGCTAGCCGAGAGGCCGAAAGAATGAAGTGAGCATTCAAGAGTAAAGGGAGTTGTACGCACCCCTCGAGAGAGGCAGACGTCCAAATCTCCCGGATTGGAGTAAAATCCAATAGTGGGGTTCACCGCGTAAAGCGAGTTTTAGGCCTCCGATTTAGACGAGAGTCGGTCGGACCTTCCTAAACTCAGTTGGGCACGACTTCGAGAGAAGCGTGTTCGAGCTTTAGGAACCTCCACGGTCAAGGACCCTTATCCTATTAAGTTTAGATTTTTATCGCATTTCCTTAATCGTCTTTAGCCGAGGTGAATCTTGATCGGGTCCATTTCCATTTCATATTTTCTACCTTTAGTAGTAATCACCTGTCTTGTGCTCTTTAATTAATTGCAGTAGTTTCCTTTCTAGCTTAGTTGTTTGCTTAATAGCATTCTTAATTGTAGTGTTTCTCTTTCTAGTACAGCTTTACTTTCTCCTCTGCACTTAGATTTTCTAAAACCCTAGTTTTTCCGTCGATAAGATAATAGCGTTCGTGTGAGTAAGCATAGCCAACATTTCCCGGATTTCAATACGACACTTGTGTCCCCTTGCTACAATTCGATAGGTATACTTGCCTCATTGGGTTGCTAGTTCGGTTGCGTTTATTCTCTTTGAACCCTAGCGCGCAACAGATACCGAGTGTTTCTGAAGATGTGACCGATGCATGGAGTCTCGCGGGTGCGTGGGTGGAAGAAGCTCAGTCCGAGATACATGTGGACTTACAGGATCCTGGTGCGGATCGGTCCCTTGGCTTACAGACTAGATCTGCAGCCAGAGCTAGCGTGTTTGCACGACGTCTTCCACGTCTCCTCTCTCAAGAGAGCTCTACTTCGGCCGGAGCAGTAGATTATGAGTACAGATGGGCCTATACCTTCTGATCGATCGATGAACCTTGAGCCGATCCGGATAGACGATACTGTGATACGGGTCTTGTAGTGCAAGATGGTTCTAATGGTCAAGTTCTTGTGGAGGAATCATGTATTTGAGGAGAAAATATGGGAGCCGCAGGACTTGATGCAGTAAAGGTACCAAGAACTTTTCATGTTAGGTATCCCCTTTAACCTCTTGGGATGTTACATTTTATTTCTCATACTTGAAACCTCGTAGGCCGAACCTGAATTTCGGGGACGAAATTTTTATTTTTATGTATTGGGATTTGTAACATCCCACAGACATCTAGACCCCTAAGATGGTTTTGTCATGACTAGGTCATGACAAACCCTTGGAAGCACAAGAGGGTTTGGGTGAACATGGGAATCAGGGTATGAACCACCATGGCCTGCAAATAACAAAACTTTAAACACTAGCATAGGGTTGAACCTAGGGCTTCACCATGAATACATGACCCAAACACACCATCTTTAACCCATTAGAGGGTCCAATAGAGCCATAGATACCCCTTGGTGTCAACAATAGAGGCCAAGTTGACCAAGGTCAACCTTAAGCCTAAGAATGTCAACTTAGCTCAATTTGGGTCAATTGACCAGCTAAGTATCAATTGACCTCACCCTTTGTCTCTTGTCATCATGGGGGACCCAATGGCCCTAAAATCCCCATGCCTAAGTCACCAAAGTGGCTAATTTGGGCAAACTCAACCCATAGCTAAATTTTGGCTAACCTATCCCAATCCAAGTGGGCTAAGCCCAAACTAGTGTGGCACATTTGTCTAGGAGATGGAGAGGCACCTTTGGGGCCCACCAATTTCAAAGATTGGTGACTAGGAGAAAGAGAATGGGAGTTTAACAAATTTGGAGGAAAGAGAAAATGAGAGCTTAATGGCCATCATGCCAATGGATGCTCGATAACGCCCCACTTTTATGGGGCTTTTACTCCTCTTAGGGAGAGGAGAATTTTTCAGGAGGTTGCCTACCATTGGGGTGGCTCAGCTTCCTCTATTTGGCTGAAACTGAAAAAACCCCATTATGGCCATTAATGGAGTTTTTCAGAATTGAGGAGTTACAAGCCTCCTCTCCTCAATTCCCTATTTAAGGACCTTCACCAAAGCAATGGAAAGCATTTCCCCCGATCCTTCTACAATTCCATTAGGGTTGGTGTAGAATTTGTAGAAGAGACAAAGCTCAGTGGCCGGAAATGGTGAGGAGGCAAAGCACACGCATTCGGGCAGCAAACTAGGTCCTCCTCTACTCCTTCATGGGTTATATCTTTGGAATTATTAGAGCAAATAATAAGGCTCAATTGAGCCTGATCAGGTGGAATTTTCCCACTGGTTTTTCGTGAAAATGAGGGTGTTAGGTTTGCCGGAATCCATCGTCTCCGGCGGCCAAACAACCTCTGACCGATAGCCCTCACCTCAATGGAGGTGGTGGTGGTTGGCCGAGGAGGTGGCAAGAGGGCCAGGAAAGGGGGCTGGAGTTGTCTCCAGGTCGGGCGGATCTGGGCCATTGGCTGGAGAAAGAAGAAAGCCAGAAGCCGTCTGAAACTGATTTAAGATTCGTGCAGATCTAAACATATTAAATTAATATAGGTAAATTTCTGTCACATAATTTCACCTGTTTTGGAATGTAAATTTTAAAATATTTAGAGGCCTTTTATGAAAAACTAGTCAACGTGAAACTTGTAGCCTAATGAGCCTAAGTAATTTTAAAATTGATTTGAACTAATTTGGAGTACAGGTCAGACCACAACATTCATTTTTGTTAGATCTATAGTTAGGGTTGATCATAGATTTTTTGGGGTGCCCTTATCAATCCTGACCTCCAAATGACTTGAAATTTGGGGCATGCGCCATTCATATCTAGATCTATAATATATCCAAAAATGGGAATTTTTTTAAAACAATTTTCTAAAGTTTTGGAAATCATTTGATTTTTTCATATAAGGATTAATTAAACGGTCTAATGACCTCCAAATCCTCCCAAATTTTGGTGAGTGGTCCTTGGTGTTAATATAGGACTTTGTAAAAAATTTCATCCCAATTGGAGATGACTTGGTTTGGAGTTTAGTAGACCCTAGCATAGGCCTAAAAGGGTTATTTAGGTCAAATTGTTCCTTGTGGGTATTTAGTGACCAAATCACCTCAATAGAGGTTGAAACTTGGGACACTAATTTGTTATAATATTAAACACCCTCACATGGAGTTTGGGGTGGAATAAGGTGGATTTGCCCTAGGACCCTAGTTCAAACCTTAAGGTTGAACTTTGGAGGTTTGTGAAGGACATGGGCTGATATGTCCTTGTATGGACTTGGTGTTTAGTCCATGAGATCTTAGGGTGGCTAAATGCACTAGGAAGGAATTTGGTGGTATTTGGACACATGTAACCCACTTTAATCAAATGGAAATTATATAGGTCTATACACCTTATGGAATTATTAAGGGGTCCTATTACCTTGGATCTTCATGAGATTTTGGTAGGGGTAATTTTATAGAAATATTAACCTCTGAAATTTATTATAGGATGTTTAGATAAGAGTATCTCATACTTGTAGATATAATCTTCACCTTGCCCTTTTTGATGATATTGAAGTAACTATGGTTTAATTGTATTTGAATGATATGAAACTCTGGAAAAGTTAATCAAATACCATTTGTATACACTGATAAATTATTTGGAATAATTGGGCATTTCCTCTTAGTACTTTATGTATAAAGTGAACTAGTGCACCATGTTTTGATGAATAGTTAATAAATACTATATCTTCTTGGAAAATTATGTTACTTGGCCAGAGAACGTTTTAGGGCATAATAAAGCTAAGAAAATTATTACATGTTACTTGAATGAGTTTACAAGAATGTTTTTTCACAAAGTGCACTATCATGGATTTATTTGAAGTATTTTTTTATATTGCTCACTGACCTTTAAATTGCATGAAAATTAGTTAGTAATCTTTTATGAGCATAATAAGTCTCCGGTAATTGTTGTATAATTTTTGGACTATGAATTGTGCTACTCCCTTCATTACCTCTAACTATTTGAATTACATTCAATTAATTATTTAGAGGTAACAACATTTATGAAAATTTGTTAAATTTGGTATTCACTAATATTTTACTATTATATAGAGTTCATAATTTTTGGGTGGCCATAACTTAAGGAAATCTTGTACTTGATGTTCAAAATTACCCATAGCCTAATTTTTTGAAAAATTAAATAAATGCCAAATTAATTAGGAAAATTACAAGTTTCTCGATTTAGGCTAAATGTGTCATGATAGACCCCCAATAATTATCTTATTGATTTTGGATGAAAATTTTGAGTACCTCCTATCATGTACATCATATAGCTTAGGTTGGTCTACATATAGTAAAACTGTAGAATTGGTAATAGCATGTGGAATGGACATAGGGAGTTGGGGTTAGTAGTTTACTTATTTTGATGAAGTGAAAATGAGTTCATCTTTAGGAGTCATGATGAGGAAATATTGGGGTTACGGGTGTTAAATGGTGCTTGGCATCGACGTAACATCATCCTTCATATGCAGTGAGAGAGAGAGTCAAAATACACTAGGGTTAGATTAGGTATAACTTTAAATGGGGTTGGCTATGGGTATATACCAATAATAATAAGTGCCTTGGGAAAGGGAGATTTGGGCTTCAGCCCATCGTAACTCCTAGTTTCCTCGAGAGCCCTTCATAGGGAATGCCTTGGGCTGTCCAAGGTTAACGTAAGTCGTAAGACTAAATGGAATACAAGAGTAATTAGAAGTACTCAAGGATTACACTTACACACAAACTCCCTGGTGTTGTGGGAGTTAGGTTAGTTCTCACGAGCGGTAGGCTCGTTAGTTTTGGTGATGGGCAGGTTAGCCCGGCGAGTCGATGGCTCGATAGATATTTATTACGAACCGGTTAGTCCGGGGAGCTTTGGCTCTTGGGGGAAATACATTAATGTTGCATGTGCATAAAATAATGTGGTGGGCCTTCGGTATTGGAGGGTCGTCGCACCGACACCAATACGTTGACTCGACAAGTGTTGTTGAGCACTTAGCCAAATAAAGTCCTGATGCCGCAGCCTCGCCACCACTACTTGATGATGATCCAATTGCCGTGGCATTACAGCATAAACACATTCGGAGCCGTGATGACGCTAACGGAAGACAACACTATAACCTCCGCCCGCGACGTGCTAAGCCCATTTAAAGACTATCTTAATTTTAAATTTCATGCTTTAATTACTTTTATTTTATATGTAAGAATATAAAATTATTCCAAGTTTGGCAAATAATTTTATATTCATTTTTGGGGACTTTTGTAGCACTTATTTCACGCTTTAGACTTTATATTTGGTGTGTATTTAGCCACCCGGATGGATGAGATTTCATCTCCATCTTGGATGGTTAGATGTGTTTTGTAACTCCTATATAAGTAGCCTATGTTTTAAGAGAATGATAAGAAAGATTATGCTTAACCCTAAATCTCCCCCCTAAGAGAATTCGGCCAAGAGGAATTGCTCCAATCTGCCGCCCAAGGTGTGAAGCCGCCGGTCCCTTTGCTCCCTCCTCCCCTCTTCGGTGCGACTCCGACGTGGTTTCCTTCGGCGCGACTCCAAGGAAGAAGGTTGCAGCTCATTCCGGGTTGACGCTGTTGGATCCGTGGATAGAGTGATTCTCCCACCATATCAAGTGTGTTCATGAAATTGGGTTGGGTAATTACTTCCCCCTCATCTGTGTTTTCTTGCTAGTATTGTGTGGAGGTTGAACAATCGTTGTTTCCGTGCTTTTTAAATACAATCGCTCTCTATTTCTAAATTCGATTTCAATGTTTTCGAACTTCTTCAATCCGGATTGGGTAGATCCCATTTGCTTGAGTGGATCTTTGCCTATAGCCTAGATTTTACTCTCAGAAGGGACTGGCAACCTTTGCGTTAATTTGGGGAATAATCCGACTCTTTTTCTTGATCGTTGTTTAGAGTCGATCACTACTCATTGTTATTTTATTGGCTGCATTTGATCCTATCCGTAACAAGTCAATAGATGCTTGTGTTGGCGCGGTAGATCTAAGGCGTGTTGGGATTGGTTGGGTTACTTGTGTCTATAATGCTCTACGAATTACCCCTACGTCAATTTAGTATCAGAGGGAGGTTGTATTAATTTCCTAATTGAAACGTCTTCGCTTGAGTCTTATCGGCACACACAATACAAACTACAAAAAAACAAAAAAAAATTTGGTCTTCCAATAGCGCTCTAAAATCTGTAATTTTCTGCGAAAAGTTTTAAAAAAAAATTAACGTTCTACATTTTTATCATGTCGGGAAATTATAAATTTTATTTTTTTTCATGTAGGGTCAGCCCTATGGAAAATAATCTTTCCAAATTTTTCTACACCTAAATGTGCACTAGACTAGGAACAGAATACACTACACCTTCATCGTTTAGGATGGCTGTGAATGAGCAAGGGAATCCCAACGCTGAGGCTATAGAGGGTCTACGTAACAAAATGAATGAGATTAGGGCCATGTTAGGACAACTCCTTTTGAATCAAGGAGGGCCGTCTCAACCACCCGTTAATATTGCACAGCCCCACCGATGCCAACAAATCCCTGATTCGGATTCTGAAGGGGGCTCTCCCCGAGTGCCCCCTCGAGAACACTTCCATGAGAGAGACATTGATATTAGTAGGGCCATTAAGATTAATTCTCCCACGTACGATGGCATGGGAGATCCCCAAATCTTCCTTAATTGGACTGTGGACATGGAATGTTACTTTGAATGGCACAATCTTACGGACTCTCAAAAGGTCCAAGTTGCCATGATGAAGTTAACTGGACTTGCGAAGATGTATTGTGTGAATGAGGAGCGGAGATTAGGAACCAGACATGGGGCCCCACTTATAGGTTGCCGGTGATGAAAAATTTGCTAACCGATCAGTACGTCCCTGCGTACCACCGAACACAGATGTTCGATGAGCTTGCCACCTTGCGACATGGCTCAAATTCGGTAGCTCACTATATGGGAGAACTGAAGGACCGTATGATGCGTTGTGATCTTAGTGAGATCCCCTAGGTTACATTTTCTAGGTTTTGTAAAGGGCTTCAACCCGAGTTATAAAGGAAGCTCTTGCGCTATGGTCATACGGACTTGAATACGACCTTCAATGTCGCCCTCGACATTGAAAAACATCTAGCCTAAAAGGCCCATTCCCGCTATTCCTATGCAAATAACAAGTCCACGGCTGGAGCATCTGCCTCCACATTACCGGATAAGGGGAAGTTTAGGTCCACCTAGTCGAAGTCGGTAGTGATCACGTCTAGGAGCACTAAGAACCCCGTAAGTGAGCGTATCCCCCTAGGGAAGGTTAGTAAGACCAATTCCACATGTTATTCTTGTGGCATTAAGGCCACAATGCCTTTGAGTGCCCATGAAGATTAAGGCCATAGCCCTTTTAGAGTCCACTACCGACCTCGCTGATTACGTTTATGAGGCTGCTGAGGAGAGTGACAAAGATGGAGTCCCAAGTGATTTAGAGGATGATCACCACCTTATGGTGATGTGTTGTATCTTGACCACTCCTCGTCCGTTAGATGATTGGAAGAGGGCGAGCATATTTTCTATGATTTTTAAGAGTGGCGAGAAGCTCTGCAAACTAATTATCGATAGTGGTATCTGTGTGAATGTCGTCTCTTAAAATGTCGTTACACAAATGTCCTTGACCACGCAGCCCCACCCGACTCCGTATCAGGTAGCTTGGATCAATAAGGTTACTATTCCGGTCACCAAGCGATGCCTAGTACCCCTCTCGATCAATTCCTATACTGACAAGGTGTGGTGTGACGTCCTTCCAATGGACGCTTGTAATGTATTGTTGGGCCGTCCGTGGCTATACGACCGCGACATGACACACTTTTGGAGATCCAACACGTACGAGTTTAAATTTAACGGCAAGGTCATTACGTTGAGGCCGACTGTTCCGAAGGAACCAGTAGTTGTGGCTAAGGACACGACTATCCTAGTCGAGAGGAAAAGATTGAGTCTAGTAGGTAAGAAGGAATTTGTAAAGGACTCATTTCTTGATGGAGTATTGTATGTTTTAGTACTTATGAGTGCAAAGACTAATTTGGGAGTGTTGGATGACTGACCTAGTGAGATACGGGAATTGTTGGAAGAATATAAGGATGTTTACCCGGATGAGCTACCTTCGACCTTGTCACCCCTTAGGGATATACATCAAGCAATAGTCCTTATTCCCTGTTCGTCCCTGCCCAACCAGCCTAATTATAGACTTCATCCCACTGCCCATAAGTAGTTATAGACCCAGATTGAGGACCTGTTGAAGAAGGGGTTCATTAGGACTAGCTTGAGTCCATGTGCGGTACCAACCTAGCTTGCCCCCAAGAAGGATGGTACGTGGAGGATTTGTGTTTATAACCGGACTATCAACAATATTACTATCAAGTATAGGTTTCCTATTCCGCGATTAGATGACCTCTTAGATGTCTTATCTGGCGCAACTATCTTTACGAAGTTGGACTTACGGAGTGGCTATCACCAGATTAGGATTTGTGAGGGAGATGAATGGAAGACTGCGTTTAAGTCTAAGGACGGGTTATATGAGTGGCTTGTTATGCCCTTTGGGTTATCCAACGCCCCCAACACCTTCTCCCGGATGATGACACATGTATTCCAGCCATTTTTGGGAAAGTTTATGGTAGTTTATTTCGATGACATCTTAGTCTACAACACCCCCACTGCCGAGCACATCTCTCAAATGAGAGCGATTCTTTCCACCTTGAGGAAGGAAATATTGTTTCTAAACTTTAAGAAGTGCACTTTCTACGCGTCAGAGGTAGAGTTTTTTGGTTATATAGTCAGTGTCTTAGGGCATACGAGGTTATCCTAGTAAAGTTCAAGTGATACGGGAATGTCCCGAACTGACTAGCCTACATGTGGTGCGTAGTTTTTATGAATTAGCTACTTTCAATCGCCATTTCATACGAGACTTCAGTAGCATCATGACCCCCATTACGGAGTGCATGAAGAAGGGAGAGTTCATCTAGACGAATTCTGCCACCCATGCTTTCAATCGCATTAAGAAGCTTATGACTGAGGCACTTGTCTTGCGTCTACCTTACTTCACAAAAGTTTTTGAGTTAACTTGTGATGCTTCTTGGGGTGGGTGTAGGAGGTGTCTTGAGTCAGGAGGGGCACCCAGTTAGTTACTTTAGTGAGAAGTTAACTTATGCTAAGCTAAATTATTCAAACTATGCTAGGGAGTTTTATGCAGTTGTGCGGTGTTTGCACCATTGGAAGCACTATCTCCTCTCCAAGGAGTTTGTGATCCTCTCTGATCACGAAGATTTGTGCTTCATCAATGGCCAGTAAAATTAGCCCGTGTCACGCTAATTGCGTAGCTTTCCTAGTAGGTTACACATTTACCATTAAGTACCCTAAGGGGTCAGATAACCGAGTCACGGATGCACTTAGTCGCCTTACCCTCTTTCTTTCTACTATAAAGGTTAACGTTGTATGTTTTGAACACATTAAAGATCAGTACGCTATCTGCCCAAATTTTAAGGAATCCTATTTATCCGCTCAGGATAACCCCCCCCCCCCCCCATGACGATATCTGCATTTGTTATTAGAGACGGTTACCTCTTTAGGTATGGGAAGTTGTGTATCCCGCAATCCTCTCTACGAATTCATATCATTTGGGAGCTGCATAGTGGATTGTTGAGTGGCCACTTCTGTAGGAACAAGACAATTACGCTAGTTGAGGAGAAATTCTATTGTCCAAAAATTAAGGCGATGGTGGGAAGGGCAGTTAGTAGTTGTTGTACCTATCAGGTTTCCAATGGCACCAAAACAAACGTAGCATTATATACACCCTTGCCTATCCCTTCCACACCATGGGAAGACGTGAGTATGGATTTTGTTCTAGACCTACCCACCACTTTACGCCATCACGATTCTATTTTTGTAGTTGTGGATAGATTTTCTAAAATGTCGTATTTCATTCCGTGTAGTAGGACCAATGACGCATCTCACATTGCGAAATTGTATCTTAAGGACGTCGTTAGTCATCGTGGAGTGCCGAAGACAATAATCTCGGATAGGGATGTCAAGTTCACGAGTTATTTTTTGAAAACACTTTAGATTTTGATGGGTACCAAATTATTGTTTTCTGCCGCCTACCATCCAAAAAATGATGGGTAGACGGAAGTGGTTAATCAGAGCTTAGGAAATATTATTTGATTCCTTGTGAGCGATCATAAGGGCACTTGGGACCTACTTCATCCTCATGGCCAATTGGCCTACAATAATTCCAAAAATAGGTCCACAGGTATGTCTCCCAACGAGATTGTCCTCGAGTACAAGGCCCCTGTACCACTTGACTTGTTTCTGTTGCCTCAAATGTACAAAGCAAGTCAATTCGCATAATCCTTCGCCCAACACATTCATGACCTACACGCACGTATACGGGCTACCATGGCTACTCAATACGAGTCTTATCAAGCGCACGCTAATAAACATAGGAGAGTGTAAAACTTTAATGTTGGCGATCTGGTCTTTGTCCTGTTAGTTCCCCAATGACTGCCCACTGGCACTGTTAAAAAGTTAGCACCAAAGCGCTCAGACCCTTTTCGGATTATTAAGAAGCTAGGTGATAATTCTTTTGTTTTGGATTTTACAGCTGATTGGGGAATCCCCCCCATTTTTAATGTCTCGGATTTAACGTTGTTTGTTTCGCATCTACAAGAGTTGAATTCTTTGTCGTCCTCTCCTTCCACTAAAATTTCTAATGGGTTGGGGAGTGGTAGTTTGGACGATCTCTCTCATACGGCCCCCACGGGTATATAATCGGATGGTGAGTTGCATTCCTTTATTCCAACTGCTAACATATTCCCCAGGTTTCCATAGACATTTCTTACTCCAAATAGGATACTTGCGGCAGAAGCACTTGCTACTACCGATGGTGATACCTACTGCTTCCTCATCCGTTGGCGTGACTGTCCCCCTTCGGATGACTCATGGGTACTCGAGACGGAGATTAGATGCTTGGATGCCGCTCTTCTCCACCGCCACTTCTTGGACAACGCATCAGAGATACGTGATTTTTAGCGGGGGTGTATTGATGTCGCGGCCTTGCCACCACTACTTTATGATGATCCAGTTGCCGAGGCATTATAGCATAAAGACTTTCGGAGCTGTGAAGACGCTAACGGAAGACAACGCTACAACCTCCGCCCGCGGCGTGCTAAGCCCATTTGAAGACTATCTTAATTTAAAATTTCATTCTTTAATTACTTTTATTTTATATGTAAGAATATAAAATTATTCCAAGCTTGGGAAAAAAATTTATATTCATTTTGGGGTCTTTTTAAACACGTATTTCATGCTTTAGACTTTATATTTGATGTGTATTTTGCCGCCCGTATGGATGAGATTTAATCTCCATCTTGGATGGTTAGATGTGTTTTGTAATTCCTATATAAGGAGCCAATTTTTAAGAGAATGATAAGAAAATTTTTTCTTAACCTTAAATCTCCCCCTATGAGAATTCGGCCAAGAGGGAATTCCTCCAAGCCGCCCCAAGGTGTGAAGTCGCCGCCCCCCAAGGTGTGAAGCCGCCGACCCCTTTGCTCCCCCTCCCCTCTTCGGTGCGACACTGGCGTGGTTTCCATCGATGCGACTCCAAGGAAGAAGGTTGCAGCCCATTCGGTGTTATTCCGGTGGATCCGTGGAGAGAGTGATTCTCCCACCATATCAAGCGTGTTCATGAAACCGGGTTGGGTAATTCCTTTCCCCCCTTCTTTGTGTTTTCTTGCTAGTATTGTGTGGTGGTTGAACAACCGTTGTTTCTATGATATTTAAATACAATCGCTCGTTATTTCTAAATTCGATTTCATCATTTTCGAACTTCATCAATCCAGATCGGGTAGATCCAATTTACTTGAGTGGATCTTTGCCTATAGCCTAGATTTTACTCTCAAAATGGATTGGCAACCTTTGCGTTAATTTGGGTAATCATCTGACTCTTTTTCTTGATCGTTAATTATAGTCGATCACTCCTCCTTGTTATTTTATGTGCTGCATTTGATCCGATCTGTAACGAGTCGATAGTTGCTTGTGTAGGTGCAATAGATTTAAGGCGTGTTTGGATTTGTTGGGTTACTTGTGTCCGTAACGCTCTCCGAATGACACCTACGTCAAGTCCGGTGCGCCAGCCGACAAGCGTACGAAGGAGCTCCGCTTAGTACACTAGCGTTGAGGAGTATGATAGGTCTGACTGGTAGTGATGATACCAGTTTAGAGGTGGGCAAGGCCCAACCCACTGCTTCCGATTTCCACTACGAAGGTATCCTGGGAGGTTAGGCTCCAAAAAGGTGGAACTAAAGGTCTGTGTACACATGATCGGGTGTGTGAGTTGAACTTGTATGTTCATACCATAGCATACTTGCATGGCATAACATAATCATTCCATATAACCCTAGAAACCTATTGTATAAATTGGTATGAGACTCTTTATATAATAGGCCTTGCAAAACGACTCTTTGGTCTATAGGTTTGTATGGGCATTCGTATAGGTCATGGTTACTTACATAGTTTACCTTATTATACTTTTACTTACTCATCTTGTTCATGTGTATACTCATATTGCTTACCTACTATTTGCTTACTTATACTTATTGTGGTTTTATACTCATGGTAGACTAGTTCCGCCGTCACCTTCTTTCTTTGTAATCCCCACCTTCATTACCTTCCCATTAATTCTCCCCGGTTGGTGCCAAGGAGCCATTGGGGGAGGGGTGGGGGATGATAGGACTCAGTCTTTTTTACTAATGATTGTTGTCCAAATCATTTTATGGGATCGTGGAGCCGAACTTGGAGATGCGGCCGTAGAGGTCAGTGTGCATGGAGACATGACAGTCTAGAATGGGAGTTCAGGAAGTAGGGATAGTGAATCCCGATAATAGGAAGTTACTATAGATTTTCTTCCACATTGAGTGACTTGTAGTGAGGATATGATGTATCGGGTAGGAGCCCTCTTATTAGTATTTTGCCTTATCGTTACTGTGGACTCTCCCTTCGTGGGGATTTTTTTTATATTCTTGTGATTTCTGGTGGACCAGTATTTTAGTTTTCGTTTACTCTTTGGACTTACTCTTCTCTTCTGCAATCGGTATGGCCGGCAGGATCGACGTTTTGTAGTGATGACCTTCACATGTGTGTTGGTGTCACCGCAAAGCGGCAGTTCTGAGCATAATACCCTATCACAACCCGCATTTTCTCAGCAACAAACCTTTTATTAGAGTAAGAGAAAATGTGTTCCGTGATACCACGCCATGTAGGGGATAACTGCAGATGCTCAAGCAAGGCACCAACCTAAATAAGTTAAACCGAAATCATAAGTAATTATGAAAAACATCTTTCAGATTAGATGGATGGTCGTATCCCTCGACAACGTGGATCAACTAGTCTATGAGTAAAAATATATTTATATGCTGCGGAAAAATACCTTGGTTAGGGTGATTTGACATCCTACATGAGTTCAAACGTCCCCAAAGGACAACTCATGAAATGCAGGACTCTAAATTTAATATTGTATAAAACAATAGTCTTTATGTTACTTTGGAAAGTAGTGCTTTAGTTTTATAAACATGACGTGCATGAAGTACATATAATAATGTTTTTAGGGTTTAAAATACCTAACATGCAACCTATCATAATTCCTTCCAAGAGAGCATGTAAACAACCCCACAAAGGAAAAAAATGGAGGTTTCAGTTCATACTTAGCTTCACAAGAAAGCCACCAGTGGGCGTCAACAACCTGACACAAACCCACTAGTGAGTATGCATGTCTATACAGAAAGGAAGAAAACAACTACCTCATAAACTGAGGAAGGGGAATCTCAGCAGCCCAGGAGATCACTAGCAAGCCCACAAAAGAAAACTAGCCGTCTAACCGACTACTGCTCTAAACCTGAGGCATTCAAAGAAAGAACACCTCAGTAAGAATACAATCAAATAGAAATAAAGCATTAGGTCATAAGAAAATAAAAAGAAGGGGTTTACCAAACCCTGCCACAAAATGCTATCAAATTTAGTAGAAGGAAATACACAAGACAACAAAAAGAAGCACTGTCCAAAGAATAAATCAAGCGCACCATGTGCTAGAAGTGAGCAACATGCCCTGTTAAAAACAATGCCAAAAGGCTTGGTAGCCATTTAGAAAAGGAAAGGAACTAATAGTCCTAACTTGTTAATTAATAGAAGTGGTAAATCCTTGGGTCCGGGTTAGCCAAAAGAGCCCTTTTCCAACAACCCGACCGAAAAACTCGTTAGGGTGAAAATAACCAGTGGCAGCTCCAGGGTCTAAACACCTAACCAAACCAGCCAAAACCAGGGCCTAACAGGTGATGGCCACAGCTCAGCACACACAAATCACCCCCTCACCGAGCCACAAAAAAAACCACCTGCCATAATCCACGATTCGGCATCCAAAATTTTTTTCCCCAAAACACAACAACAGACCGAATTAAAACCCACACA
This sequence comes from Platanthera zijinensis, assembly GCA_039513925.1. Lineage (NCBI taxonomy): Eukaryota > Viridiplantae > Streptophyta > Magnoliopsida > Asparagales > Orchidaceae > Platanthera > Platanthera zijinensis. The sequence continues at coordinate 48,619,295 of CM077091.1, forward strand.
AACCAACTCGGGAGAAAAAACACCAGCCTAAGGAAAAAGCATCGAGTCCACTCGACGCCGCGTTGAGTGTGTACTACTCACTTAATGCCAAAATCAAAGCAGGGAAGGCATCGAATCCACTCGATGCCGCATTGAGTGAGCTCCACTCACTCAATGCAAAAAGACTTAGCTACAAAATGCTCACTCACCGACAACGTTGAGTGAGTTCAGCCCACTCAACGGTGTCAACGCTAATAGTCGAAGGCGTTGAGTGACTTCACCACACTCAACGCTTTTGACTTAGAAGGAAATTAACGCCGGACTAGACAGCGTTGAGTGAGCTCAAATCACTCAACGCCAAATATAGACGGCTTTGAGTGAGTTCAACTAACTCAATGCCAAAATATAGACGACATTGAGGGAGTTCAACTCACTCAATGCCAAAAGACAAATGGCATTGAGTGAGTTCAACTCACTCAACACCAAAAGACTTAGAAAAAATTCATAAGGCTGACGACGTTGAGTGTGCTCAACTCACTCAATGCCAAACACAGACAGCGTTGAGTGAGCTTAACTCACACAATGCTAAAGGGCTGACGGCATTGAGTGAGCTTAACTCACTCAATGCCGAAAGGCAGACTGTGTTAAGTCAGCTCACCTCACTAGACGTTGTCAATGCTTTTGTACTTAGCCTCCATACTAAACAGCTAAGAGTTGAGTGTGACCACCACACTCAACTCTTTTGCACTTTGCCTCAAAAACAAAACAGCTAGGCGTTGAGTGTGTCCACCACACACAATGCCTTTGGACTTAGCCTACAAACCACTCAACGCCTGCTATCCAGAGAGCTGTAACTTAACTAAAAAAAATTCTAAACTCCTCTTTCTACTCCTTCTACCCGGCTACAACTACCAACTAAGTTAGGATAAACTTATTACACTAAATTCCTACCTCCAGCCACTACCTGGACACAAAACGACAACTAGGGAGAGAGAAAATTTTGAATCCGAGCAAGATTTGGACAGAACTAGCTCGAGAAAATGCCTGCAGCTGCCCTAGCTTCTACCTGCAGGAAAATTGAAAAAAAATTACATGAATGAACAAGCTTGGTAAGGGCAAAGAGCAGCACTTTCCTCTACCTCCAGGAAACAACAGCTGCCCTACCAAACTCCGACACTGGCGGCAAGATCGAACATAAAATAGCAAACCTGAAGCTTAAAGATGAAAAAAATGAGCAAACTCGAAAAGATCCCAGCTTCCAAGACAGCTCTAGAGCAAGCAAACTTACATAGGAAGGAAGATCTGAGTGAGAGCAGTCCATATCTTTTCTTACCCGAGAAAACCGAGCCATAACCCTCCAGAAATCGCCGGTCGAAGCTCCAGCACTTCCGTCGCCTGAAGTATTCCTCTAGAAGCTTTTCTTCTCTCTCTTCTTGGGGAAGATGAAGGAGATATACTAAAATAAGCCATTATATCGTATAAACCAGCCAATATCAGCCACTAAGCTAATAAAAAACTATTATACACAGCCACTAGTATATATAATATTATTATAAGTTTGATATAACAACCACTAGTATAGCTGATAATATATGCTTATAAATCAGCATATCATTAAATCAACCACTAATATAACTTAACATATACTCTTATACTATAATTTTATATAAGTATAACACTAAAAGAGGCCAAGGTAAACCTGCTAAACACAACATTATAACATCTAATTAACTAACACGCCAAAACGACGCGAAAAACAAACGATCACAAAATTTGACGAAACTTACAACGTAGCTAAATTCCCACGCTACGAATCTAGTGGCGAACTCTTAATTGTCATCCGACAAACAAAACTCGGGCTAACACTTCTCGAAGCCACAACATAAGAATTCCTAGAGAGGCTCCACCGAGTCACCAAAACAGACTCCGGCTCGCTAGGGAACCTTGCAACAGGCTACAACACATGCCACTCAGAGAGCCTAAAGAGCTAAGACTATGCTCTAACAATGGGAAAAGGCCGAAAATGTGCCAAAGTAATGCCAAACAAAGATTAAACAATCACAGAAAAACCGTGGGCATTACAGACCCTGTTGGTTTTGCAAAAAAAGCGGGTCCTACATGACATGGCTTTTGTAAAAATCTCAGCCCATTTGAGGTTGATTTGAGTAGGGAATGATGTGACCAAACCTTGGTCCCTAAAGGGGAAATTAGGGCAAAGGTTGTTTGATAGTTTGAGCGGTCATTTCTCATCCAAAAGTGATGAAACCATGGCCAGAGCCTCAACGTCCTCTAAAGCACCCCCTCACGAGATTTGGAGTGGTTTGGGGAGGAGATGCCCAAAGACCCTTGTATAGGACTTAGGGTTGAGTTTTTGGGCCTATTGAAGGACATGGGGCTATATGTCCTTGGATGGTCTTGGAACTTGGTTAGTGAGTTCCTCGGGTGAAAATAAGCTTTAGAAGAGTGGTTGTAGGATCTTTAGGAACATATACCCTCTTGAAATAGATAAGAAAAGTTTAGGGCACTTTGGTCCAATATTTAATTACATGCTCAAATGTATTTTGATATTCATGAAACTTAGGCAGTGATCTGAATTATATGAAATTGTTCCCTAGAAATTTATTGTGAATTTTGGATCTATAGTTTTAGTACTTCATACACAAACCCTAAGTTTGATTCAATCATAAGATAATTATTTTTGAGGTATTTGTTAACTAGAAAATTATGAAACTTGGCCAGGGAACATATGAGGATACAATCATGCTGTGTGAATTTTTATTAATTTATTTGAAGACTTTTCATATAGGATCCTTCATAAGTACCCATTTGTTGAATATTTTAATATAATTCATTTATGTGATTAATAGGTGCGCGAGAATCATAATTCTTGGTCTGTAGCCTTTTCTTGTCATATTTATCATATGGTAATTTTCCTTTCATATTTGGATGAATAATTCTATTATTTCCTTATTTACCCTAATATTACGGTTATTTATTCAATAATTTGTTGGAGGTCAAAAACTTTTTTGAAAATTTGGATTTTTGATATTTATTGTTATTTTGATGTTACCAAATTGTCCTAATTTTGCTAAGACCATATCTAGTTAGAAAAGTGTACTTTGTGTTTAAAAGAATAGGTCGCCTGATATTATAGAAAATATAATAAATACAAAATAAATTAGGAAAATTACAATCTTCGCGATTTATTCATAAAGTATCATGATAGACCCCTAATAATAATCTTAGGCCATTTGGATGATTACTTGGAGTATCACCTTTCATGCACACCATGTTGCTCATTAGGTCTGCCCATAATAAAACTATAGAAATAAGGTAACATGTAGGCCTTTGTATAGGAAAGGGAGATAGTTGGAGTACCTGGTCTGGTTGATAATGAATAAGGTCACTAATGGAAGGCAGGTAGTAAGAGCCTGGTTGACTAGAGGCAAGGTTGTGCTCGGGATCGACGGTGGATCGTCTTTCCCTGGAGAAAGGGTCGAAATACACATTGGGTTAGTTCATGTGTAATTCCAAGAGGGTTTGGACATGGGTAGTTACCAACAAAAATAAGTACCATATGAAAGGGAGCTTTGGGCTTCAGCCCATCGTTGTTCCTAGTGCCCTCGAGAGCCCACACATAGAATGCCCTGGGCAGTCCATGGTTAACCTTAAACCGTAAGAAAAAAATGTTTAAGAGTAATTAGTAAAACTAGGGCTTTACCTTCACTCACCCCACTGATTCAGGAGGTTAGCTTGGTTTGGTTGTCCGAGCGGTAGGATCGATGTTTGTGGAAATGGGCAAGTTAGCCTGACGAGCCGAAGGCTCGCAAGGTAGTTGTAATAGACAGGTTTGTTCGGGGAGACGATGGCTCTGGAATTCATGGATGCATGAGCATAAGGTTTTGGGTCTTTAGTATTTGATAATCGTTCACACCGACATAAAAACAATGAGTTGGCGGGTGTGGTTTACACTTAGCCAAGTAAAATAATGGTGGGTTTGCCAGCATTAGTATGTGGTGACGCTGGTGTGTCCTTCAGAGGCAAATGTATGGGCTAGGCTTGGTATTATGAATCCCCATCTAGGAGTGGGGTCACCCAACCCACTATCTCTGTTGGCCACTACGGAGGCTCCAGTGAGTGAAGTGATGTAGGCCCACACATTGACACCATAAAATCAACGAATTAATCACGATTGTCTCTCAACGTTCGAATTTACACTCGCATAATTTTTCAACGCAGCGCACATGCAAGTAATTATTTCAATTAGATGCTAACGTACGGGTAGCCAAACCGATTAGGATCAAATAATGGCTATAAGCCAATATTATTTCCGAATAAAAGGATCCACAAGGTTCGATCGAGCGAAGGTTGTACTAAAAGAGATCTACCAAAAATTACGATTAGGGAAACAATAGATCTCTCCCAACAAAAAGTTACGATTTTCGTGATGGTTAAAACTTGTGGCGCCCTAGGTGGGTTATTTGTTTTATAGAAGAGGTTTATTTAAAAGGCGGGATGCATGGATTTATTTGACATAAAAAAGTGGGTTGAAACTGAGTTTTAACGAAAGGAGGAAAGTGCACCTATCGCGTGTAGTACAGGATATTCCGGTGGGGAATATCAGGGTTATATTGTTCTCCAGGACGAGTTGACTATTTCTACTCTTTCCCTAGAGGGACTATTATTTTACCGATGATATTTGGGTTGGTCTTATTTTTAAGGAGGATATATATAAAATGTTGAAAATAAAAGCAGAAAATGCCAATGAAGAAATAACGCAGCGGTACGAAAGAAATTTTAACGAAAATTACTTTTAATAACTAGAGATCCAAAATTTCAAATTAATTAATAGGAGACTTGGACGTGGAGGCTCCAAAAGAATGAGCTCACCTATCTCTAGGGATATCGCTCACCTGAACATTTAGACTATTCGACCGAATGCTAGTCCGTCGAAGGATACCTCTTAATGCCCGCATTACGCTAAGAACCCTGCTATTGGGTGGGGAACCCAATCCGGTAGAATTATGTTTCTCCACTCTCGAGGTTATGCACACAATTCTCTTTAACCAAGGGTGATCGGTCCATACGCACAGCCTCTCGGCAAGCTAGCGTATGGACAATAGAAATAGATCCTACACATCAATATGTGGTCCTACGTGTCGTATACCCGGGGGAAACCTTTTGTGCTTTAATTAAGGAGAAAAGATGAAATTTAATTATTTAAAGAGATTTTATCTGTCCCAATGCTCTTCAATACTGAGGGATAAGAGAGGTTAGCCACTCATCGGAATGGGGACAACTAAAGAAATGAAAATTGCAAAATTGAAAAGCAAGTCCTACTCAAACGAGTAGGAGGGAAATTAAAGCAATAAAAGTGCGAGTCCTACTCAAACGAATAGGCTTGAAATGAAAGCTGTAAAATGCAAGTCCTACTAAAACGTGTAGGCGGGAAATTACAAGTCCTACTCAAATGAGCAGACAGGAAATGAAAATTGAAAATGCTATCTCATACACACACGGACTCTTCTTGAAGGAAACACACACACTATACATAAATAAACACACACACACACACACTCTACATAAATAAAACACACACACACACACACACACTGTACATAAAATAAAACGCACACACTCTACTTGAAGAATGAAAACAATATAATCAAACTCATACGCTCTCGAACACAAGTGAAAAAGCTGAAAAAGGCGAAAAATGAAGTGATCTAAAAATTAAAAGAAATATATTTTTAACATAAGAACTTGATAGAAATGCATAAAAAGAAGAAATAAAAATTAAAGAAGCAAAAGTTTTTCAAAATAAAAGAAAAAATCAAAGTGCTCGAAAAATTAAAACGATAACATATTCATTCTTATAATTTCATAAAAATGCTTAAAAAGTTGAAATAAAAATAAAAGGAACAAAAAGTTTTACAACCTAAAAATAAACTAAGTTAAAATTAAATAAAATCACTTTAAAAACATTTCTTAAATCTTTAAGAATGAACTAAAACACTTAAGCAAAACAGTAAAGCTATCATAACAACTAACTATAAGAAAGAACTAAAAATAATACTAAAACAAAAGTATGAAAACATAAAAGAAAACATAAAACTAAAAGTTAAACTCATACACTCACACACACTTAATAAAAATAAGAGATAAAAGATTACTCAAAGTGGGGCACTAGAATGGATTTTCATAGCAAGTTAGGAAGACAAAAATCTAAACATTTTATTAATTCAAAAACAAGGTTACAAAAGCTAAAATAAACATTTAAAGAGAGGGGGAAAAAGTCTCCTTATAATGCATGCAATCCACCAAGGCAGCACCTACCCTAAGCAAAATGGTCCAAAAAGGTGAACATTGGTGCTTACAGAAACTTTTTATTTATAGACAAAAAAGAGTGGGGACACGCCCTAGGTCACGGGCATGTAGGGGGCATGTCAGGATAGAGAAGTCAATCTCGGTGAACTGGCAAGGTTCTGGAAGCATCGAGATTGGTACACGTGTCGGTCACGGGCGTGTCAAGCTTTGGCACGGGGGTGTATGGGGGCGTGACAAGACACCTTGCAATTTGATGTCTGCAACAACTGATCTTGAATTAGTGGAGTGGTCACGGGCGTGTATCCTATTGGACACGGCCGTGACGGGCTGGGATCGACAAAGGTTGAACGTCGAGCAGAGATCGAAGATGGTTGAACGTCGAGGGCGTGACACGGGCGTGTTCGGCATGGGACACTAGAGTGTACCTTGAGAATTTTGGATTTTCCTGAAAAATTTCAGAAAATCAAATATACTTATGTTAGAGGAATATTTACAAAAAGAAGAAATTTATTGAACAAAATTAAATAAAAATAACAAAAATAAACTAAAATGACATAAATAAAATACTATAAAGTACATATATTTACAACTTATCAGTTCGCCATTCCTCTAGAAAATAAATCAATCAAGATAAACACAAACTGATCGAAGAAAACCACGATTATTTAACGCTATAAAGATTCAACGCCAAGGTTTCCAGCACAAGAAAAATCTAGGAAAAGAAACGCACAGAGGTAGAAATTTTAGTTACCCAATCAAAATGGAAGATTCTGATTTCACTAACTTGGATCGCTCTTCAACGGCTCCGCCGGAGTCACGCTAGAGGGTGAGAAAACTCGGCTGCCTTCGTCGCTTCACGCTAGATTTGTAATCATACAGATTTATCTCTTTTGCCTTGGCAAAAATCCTCCTAACGTTTGAAGGCTGGTCGATTTTCGTGGGGTTGCTAGTGGTCAGGTTTTGGGAGTTGGAGATGGCCGGGTGTTGAATGGTGGATAATGAAAAGGTGGCGGGTAGGTATATTGTTGAGGTGGTAAGGTTTGAGAGAGAGGGTGGCCAGTTGGGTTTGGTGATGAGGTAGGTGTGGTCGGGTATGAAAGGAGGAGGCTTGATGGTGGTGGGGAGGGGAAGAAAACTGTGGTGATGAAAGAGAAGAGAGAGGTTTTGTGGCTTGGATGAGGGCGAGAGGTTGGCGGCTAGGTTGAGGGGGAGAGGTTGGCGGCTAGGTTCAGGGGAAATTTCCTTCGGCGAAATTTTGAAGGTGGAGGAGAAAGGAGACGGAAATTCTCAAGGAGGATTAGGGTTTCAAATCTTTTCATTCAACTTAATGAGAAATAAGCAATACATGGCCTTATACAGGCTTACAACAAGGTTAGGCTACATGCAGATTTATTAACTGTATGTAGCCCTCATCCATGGCCTTATACACGCCACAACTTCCCATAATTTTATTAACTGTACATTTAAGGCCTGGCCAGTAGAACTTATCTTCTACTAATGTAGTCGTCTTATCACACCCTCAATGTCCACCTAGACCACCACTATGTATCTCCTATATTGTAAACTGCCGAAGGGAAGAACGAGGAATACAAAGCTTCAAATGCTTAAATAAATAATCATCCCGAATATAATATGCTGAAATGGTAGTGGGAGAGTTGTTTTGAGTGGAATAATAGATGTCCTTAAAATCCGGGAAATTAACGTACTCATCTTTTATTCTATCGGAACCAATCACCTTTACTTCTAGCGTTGACAATAATAAAAGAGACTAAGAGCATCCGTCACACGATTTAAAGTTCCCTTTAGATGTTTAATTATGAAGGTATACTCCTGAAGATAAGAGACCCACTTAGCATGCCTTGTGCTAACTTTATTTTGGAATTTAATAAATCTCAACGCCTCGTGGTCGGATAGGATAACAAATTCCTTAGAGATCTAATAATGACACCAGTGATATAAACACCGAATAATCGCATAAAACTCTCTGTCATAAATAGTGTAATTTAATTTTTGTCCGGAGAGTTTCTCACTAAAGTATCCAACAGGATGTCCCTCTTGACTCAAGACACCACCGATACCGACTACAGACGCATCATAGTACAATTCAAATACTTTATTTAAATCTGGTAATCGTAAAAGAGGAACTTTCGACATTTGGGATTTAATTATTTCAAACGCTTTGGCGGCTGATTTAGTCCACGTAAAATCTCCCTTCTTCATGCACTCCGTGATTGGTGCCTTCATACTACAAAAATCCTTGATAAATCGGCGGTAAAAAGTAGCTAATTCGTGAAAACTCTGAACATCTAGTATATTAGTTGGTTCCTGCCAATCCTTGATGGCTTGGACCTTCTTAGGATAACGTGGATGCCCTCTGGACTGACAATATAACCTAGGAACTCCACAGATGGAACATTAAACGTACATTTCTTAAGATTAAATAAAAAAATTTCCTTACACAATGTTGTAAGTACCATCCTCAAGTGAGACTCATGATCGCTCGGTGAGGAGCTAATGACTAGGATATCATCGAAGTAAATAACTACAAATTTTCCTAAATAAGTCTTGAACACTTAGGTCATCAATCTCGAAAATGTACACGGGCTAGTAGTGAGCCCTTCCCCGAGCACCAACCACTCATAAACTCCATCTTTTGATTTAAATGACGACTTCAACTCATCTCCCTCCCTTATCATGATTTGATGGTAGCCACTCTTAATATCTAACTTGGAAAAAATCGTGTCCCCGACTAACATGTCCAATAAGTCATCCAATCGAGGGATGGGAAACCTATATTTAACAGTTGTTTTATTGACGGACCTATAATCTACACACGTCATCCAAGAACCATCTTTCTAAGGGACCAATAATACAGGTACAACACAAGAACGCTTACTATGGCAAATGAACCCCTTACTTAGTAAATCTGAAATGGGGAAGATTAGGCAACGAAGAACCCGGAATGAAATCGATCTCGTGTTGAATGTCACACATGGGGGGTAACTCAGGTGGTAAGTCATCTAGGTAAACATCCTTAAATTCCTTTAATAGGGTCTTTAATGTTGGCTATAAGTTCTCGAAAGACGAGCTATCTTCCTTAATTTGCAAGCAAACTAGCGCATATATTACACTGTCTATAAAATACTCGTGCTAAAACTCCTTCTTACCTATCAAGCTTAACATTTTCTTCTCTACATGTACAATAGTGTCTTTGGAAGCGACCGAAGGATCTTTAGGCAGAGTTGGTTTAAGGATAATGGTCTTGCAATTGAATTTGAATTCATAAGTGTTGGCTCGCCCTAAATGTGTTACATCATGGTTGTAAAGCCATGGACGTCCAAGTAAAACGTGACAAGAATCCATGGGGATGACGTCACACTAAATCTTTTCATAATAATCCTTGATGGTAAGGGGTACCAAACAACACTTCGATAGCGGGAGGGATGTCGTATTTACCCATGCCACCTTATAAGGGTGAGGGTGCGGCTCAGTAGCTAATGACATTCGGGTCACCACATTTTCAGAAACTACGTTCATACATCTACCACTATCTTTGATGAACTTACACCACTTCTCTCCACTCTTAAAATTTAACGAAAAGATATTTGTCCTATTCCAGTCATCTAATTCATGTGGATTAGCCAGAATACACTACATGACCATCATATGAGAATCATCCTATATATCACTTGGTACTCTTTCTGACTTGCTATCTCCTCCTGCCTCATAAATAAGGTCGTCGGACTCACATGTGGAATCTAAAAGGTATAACGGCTTGGGATTAGTAGGACACTCACTACCGTAATGACCCTGAACCGCGCAAGCAAGACATGTAGCATTCGTTTTGCTGACCCTTCCTACAGGAACTCAATCACCCGTTGGGTTTCTAATATTTTTAGTGGTCAAGAATACGGAGTTCGAATCATTGGACCAAAACTTACTCTTATCCTTATATGTGGAGGTAGGAGGTGGTACTAAGATGGACATTACTTTCTGAAATTAGCGAGTCTTATTTTTATGAACATTGTGCTTCTCAATATCTAATGGAGTATTAAAAGTGACGTTTAGTTCGGTGTGACCATAGCACAGTAACTTTCCCTGGATGTTGTGGTTTAAGCACTAACGAAACATAAAGAGGGTGATCTATGGCATCTCATTCACGCCACACCTAAGCATCATATCCTTAAGAAGACTCATATACTCAGAGACCGACCTATTTACTTGCTTAAGGGTACCCAAATCATCAAACATCTGCGTTCGATGGTAAGCAAGGACGTACTGAGTTGTTAGTGAGTCCTTCATGTCTACCCAACCAATGAGTAATTCACCATTATCGCCTCTCAGACATCGTTCCTCATTCAACTAGAATATTTTAGCTCTTCCAAACAACTTCATTCTTGCACCTCGAACCTTATCCGCGTCAATCAGATTGTACCACTCAAAGTAGCCGTCTATCTCCACAACCAAGTCTAGGAAAACTTAGGGTTCTCCCAATCCATCATATGATGGGGGTTTGACCCGGACAACCCTAGTAATATCAAACTTGCACGGTGCTCGTTGATCGTGTTCATTATTATTGTTAATGTTAGGGTTATTATTTCCTTCCGCACGTTGGTTGGCGGGTTGATTATGGGGAGCCGCGAGATTTTATCTCAACTCATGAAGCATCTCCCTAATAGCCTTCATTTGTTTAGTGAAATCCTGGCGGAGTTCCTCAAGCGCTGTTAGATTGTGACCCTCATGCCGTTCGTCCTCCATATTGCAAGAAGATGGGGAATACTCCGTACCTAATCTAGTGCGCATGCAACAAACAGTAGTTCTGTCCTTAGAAAAGAACAATCAAAGGAATTATTCCAACTTAATATCTAGGGTAGAATTTTTTTTTTTTTATTTTCTTCCTGAAATTAAATAGGACACTATTAAAAAAAATTGCAGAAAAATAAAAATTTTAGTCCGCTATTGGCAGAGTAGAAATTTTATTTTTTTTGTAATTTTTACAAAACAACATGCAAAATAAGTGCGTGTTGACGAACCAAGAAAGAGGGGGAGGGTGCCAATTAGGAAATTGACATGAACCTCCCTCTGATACCAAATTGATGCAGGCCCATACGTTGACACCATAAAATCTACGAATTAAACACGATTGTCTCTCAACGTTGGAATTCTACACTCGCACATTTTTAACGCAGCGCAAACGCAAGCAATTATTTCAATTAGATGCTAATGTACGTGTAGAAAATCTGATTAGGATTAAATAATGGCTATAGGACAATATTCTTTCCGGCTAAAAGGACCCACCCGGTCTGATCGAGCCAAGATTATACCAAAAGAGATCTACCAAACATTACAATTCGAAAATGGTAGATCTCTCCCAACAAAAAGTTACGAGGTTCGTCAATCCTCTAAAAAATAAATCAATGAAGATAAAAAAAAACCGATCGAAGAGAACCACGATTATTTAATGCTATCAAGATTCAACGCCAAGGTTTTTACCATAAGAAAACCCAAGGAAAAGAAACGCACGAAGGTTAAAATTTTTGTTACCCAATCAGAATGGATGATTTTAATTTCACTAACTTGGATCACTGTTCAACGGCTCTGCCGGAGTCACGCTGGAGGGAGAGAAAACTCGGCCACCTTCATCGCTTCACGCCAGAGTTGGAATCACAGAGAACTATCTCTTTTTCCTTGGCCAAAATCCTCCCAATGGTTGAAGGCTTGTCATTTTTGGTGGGGTTTCTAGTGGTCAGTTTTTGGGAGTTGGAGATGGCCGGGTGTTGAATGGTGGAGAGACAAAAGGTGGCGGCTACGTATATTGGAGAGGTGGTAAGGTTTGAGAGATATGGTGGCCGGTTGGGTTTTGTGATCAGTAAGTTGTGCTCTGGTATGAAAGGAGGAGGATTGATTGTTGATGGGAGGGGAAGAAAACCGTTGGTGATGAAAAGGAAGAGAGAGGGTTTGCGGCTTGGATAAGGGGGAGCGGTTGGCAGCTAGGTTAGGGGGAGAGGTTGGTGGCTAGGTTGAGGGGAAGATTCCCTTGGCTGAAATTTTGAAGGAGGAAGAGAAAGGAGAGGGAAATTCTCAAGGAGGATTAGGGTTTCAAATCTTTTCATTCAACTTAATGAGAAATTAGCAATACATGGCCTTATATAGGATTACAACAAGGTTAAGCTACATGAAACACAAAATAAAAAATAAAACACTCCAAAGACTTGCGCCGGCGGCGCAAGTCTTTAACTGACACGGAGAAAAATCTTCCGTAAGTATGTCGTTGCCTTCTTCATCATGTTGGGGGCCATCGTCTCCATCATGAAGCTAGCTTACAAAACCGGGGAACTAAAGTTCTGTGTGCATAGAATCGTGTGTGTGTGTGTGTTGCACTTGTATGTACATAATATTAAATATTCATAACATAGCATAACATGCAAATATTGCATTTAAACCCCTACCCCTATCGTATAAATTTGTATGTGACTTTTTAGACAATAGGCCCTGCAAAACAACCCTTCATTTATAAGTCTGTAAGAGCATTTTATAAATTAAGGTTACTTTTAAATATAGATTATTCTCTTTACTTTTCCATTATTACTGCTCTACATATTATAAAACTACGAGTTTAGACTCTTGTATATGGTATACTATATAAAGTGCTAGATTAGGAACCACTGTCACCTGCTTTTGTTTACTCCTCTACCATCATATCTTTCCTATTATTCTTGTCGTACGGTTCCTAGGAGCCACTGGCGGAGGGGTGGGGGAAATCTGGCTTATTCTTTTGACAAATGGTAGGTGGACCAAACATTTCAGGGGATCCGGATGGGGGATAGGGAGAAATAATAGGAGATGCAACACTAGTAGAGTACGGTGCACATGGATTTGGGCCAATCTAGTATGGGAGCACCAACTTCTAGATCCGTGAGTGTTAGTTTTAATAGCTTCGGTTAGAGTGTTTTAGTGAGGTCATGAATGTACAAGGCATGAGCCCATTTATATTTCTACTTTTATTCGTTATTATTCTGCTTTTCTATTATTTGGACTTTGCTTTGATTTTCATGCTCCTTTATATATCTGTTGTGTTTTGTGGACTTGACCTAATTATCTCCTTTTATGTACTTCTACTTCTTTGGTGATTACTAATTCTGACAGGATCAACGTTTTATAGTGATGACCTCCCCGAGTGTTGGTGTCACCACAAAATGGCGATTCTGGGTGTAAGACCTGGTAGCATTGGAAAAAAGGGGTCTTACACCCCATCACCAACAATCAAGCAGAATATGAGGCCATCAAAGCAGCGCTATGACTAGCCAAAGAGCTCGGGGTACATGACAAGGAAGTGTTCACGAACTCGTTGGTGGTGGCATGGCAGATCAAGGGTGAGTATGAGGCTAGGGATCCTACACTCATGAAATACTTGTCCAAGGTAAGGGTGATTGTCGGCGGGTTAAATACATTCTCAATCCAGCATATGCACAGGGAGGAGAGTGCATTAGCCGATCGATTGGCAAAATTTGGACCTCGGTGTGGAGGAACATTGACTTAGCTGTTCCACCCGGCGGTCGAGGAGGGAGAGTTGATAGAAGTGGATCTGCGGCCCTCATGGGTGGATCCCTTTATAGATTTCTTAACTACTATTAAACTTCCCAATGCACTAGGGATGTAAAGGGATTCAGGCACAAATCAACACATTACTTAATGAAAGAAGGAGGGATGCATCGGAAGATGATGTAAGGGCTCTTGGCGCGATACGTGGCAGAAGAGGAGATCTTGCGGATCCTGGAGGAAATACACTCTAGTAAATGGGGCACTCACTCGGGAGGAAGAACTTTAGAATCAAGGGTGGTTTGGCAGGGGTACTTCTGGCCATCCCTGAGGAAGGATACATCGAAGTTTGCAAGGAGGTGCCAAAAGTGTCAACTATATGCCCCCTCCAACTCTTGCCTTCCAAAAGGCTTCAAAGCATATGGTGCCAAGGTCTTTGGCCATCTGGGGGATGGAATTGGTTGGGTGTTTTCCCAGGAAAGCGGGCAGAGAAGGTTAATTCTAGTCATGATTAAATATTTCTTAAAGTGGCTGGAGGTCAAGACGTTGGCCCAGGTGACCTACCAAGTTATTAAAAAATTTGTATGGGGGGATATCATCTGCCGACATGGGTTGCTACAAGCCATTATCAAAGATATTCGGACCTAGTTTGCTAGCAAATAATTCATCAGTCTCTGCACCTAGTTTGGGATTGACCTATGGTTTTCCTCCATCTAGCACCCAAGGAGCAACGACCAGGTAGAGGAGGAAAAAAAGTCATCGTGAACCATCTTAAGGCAAGATAGAGAACTTGAGGGGGAGTTTGGTAGAGCAAATCCCCTCAGTGTTGTTGGCTCTGCGGACAACCCCCAATACGGATACCAGAGAGACCCCCTTCAAACTCACATTGGTACGAGGCGGTCTTGCCCGTGGTGTTTAAAGTTCGGTCGGCGTTAGTCTTGGCCTCCAGTAGAGGAGATGAAGAATGGAGGGAAGAAAATGAAGGGGAGCTGCGACTCTCCCTGGACATGGTAGAGGAACTTCACGACATGGACGTCATAGAGCAGGAGGAGATTAAACGGAAGATTTCCAAGTACTTTGATAAACATGTCAGGATCAAGCAGTTCAAAGAAGGAGATCTGGTCTTGAAGAAGGTTGATGCCGCTAGTAGGTCTGCAGCCATTGGGAAGCTTAATCCTAATGAGAAGGGTCCCTACATAGTTGAAAATAACCTGGGGTCGGGAGCATACCAACTCAAGGATTTGGAAGGGGTGACCATGGGCCACACTTGGAGTGACGATGACCATAAGCGTTTCTACCCTTATTTGGGGTAAGATTGTACATCCTATTATAATGAATTCATTGAATTTTTTCTGATTTGTTTCTCTTAAAGTTTGCGTAAAATTTGTTGTTTGAACGACCCCGAGTAGACCCGCTGTCCAGACTCTCACTAGCTACTACGGTCATAGGCCCATTTAGGGGCTAAGATAAAAAGTTTGTGGTTTGAACAACCCCGAGTAGATCTCGCTGACCAGGCTCCTATCAGCTGGCAGGGCTGGAAGGCTCACTCGGCCCCGAGTAGACCTGTTTTTCATGCTCTCACTAGCTGGAAGAGATGTAGGCTCTCTTGGGGGGCAAGGTAGAAAGTTTGTGGTTTTAATAACCCCGAGTTGATCCCGTTGACCAGGATCCCACTACTTTGCAAGGCTGGAAGGCGCACTCGGCCTTGCGTAGACCCATTGTCCAGGCTCTCACTAGATGGCAGGGTCGTAGGATGGCTTGGGGGGTAAGGTAAAAGGTTTGGTGTTTAAATGACCCCGAGTAGATCTCGATGCCCAAGATCCCATCAGCTGGTAATGCTGGAAGGCGTACTCAGCCCCGAGTAGACCTGTTATCCAAGATCTCAAGAGCTAGTAGGGCCGTAGGCTCGCTTGGGTGGTATGGTAAAAATTTTATTGTTTGAATGACCCTGAGTAGATCCTGCTGACCAGGTTCCTATCATTTGGCAGGGATAGAAGACGCACTCGGCCTCGAGTAGACCCGCTATCATGGCTATGACTAGCTGGCAGGGCTATAGGCTTGCTTGGGGGGAGGGGAGGAGGTAAGGTAAAAAGTATTTGGTTTGAACAACCCCGAGTAGATCCCGCTGAATTGGATCCCATCAGCTGGCATCACTGGAAGGCACACTCGGCCCCGAGTAGACCTGCTATCCAGGCTATCCTGCGAGAGAGGTAGTATATCAATACAACAAATCTACTTTGGGGGTTAGCTCCAAAAGGAGGGGCAAGTAAAGAACCTCTAGTGGAAGAGCAGGCTCCTCGCGGGCAGGGGTAAGGGTCAGTGAGGCGGGTTTATTCTTAGAATGATCTCGAGGGACCAATTTGGTCTTCTTCCACCAATAAGCCGAGTCTGCTGGCCTCTTGCCCATAAGCTAGGCGGTGAACCCAGCGTAGTTGGCGAGAACACTTGCCTGAGAAGTGGCGAGGCGATCCAAGACCTATTGTGAGAGCGGTTTCTCGACACTTTTAACATACATATTCGAAGAAACGTGAGAGCTCAAGCTATAACATCCAATTTCGTATGAGACCTATCGCGCTCTGTTTGAACCCTTGTTTGATTTGGGCTAGGTCCACTATTAGGTTATTGACCCACCTATATATCTAGGGTCAAGGTCTAGGTCTAAATTAGTCTCTAAAGGTCAGACTTCTCAATACCAGCTTTGGATTTCTCTCAAAGATATTAGACTCAGAAGAAATCTGTGAATTTCTTATCAGTTTGACTTTCGTCGAACTGAGCTCGATGATTGTCGATCTCTGAACGATGATCTCAGAGATTAGTCTCTGAACTAAGCTTGACGATCTACGGGCTTAGGTCGACGATTTCTCATTTGTTCATTGTATTCTCAGATCGCAGATAGTTGATCTCAGCTCGACGATCTTCAAGCTCAGATCGACGATCATTCTTAATGTCCGACTTTTTATATTTTTAATAGCTGTCTTGAAGGTTTATTTCATACTTCATTGATTTTATTTATGTCAAATAATCTCCGGTAGTTAATGTTGAAATTCTCAAGGCATAGATGTTTCTTTATAGCATTAACTATGGTATTTCACAGAGTTATTATTTTGACTTATTTTCAAAGATAGTTTGGGAGAAAATTAATTGCCAGAATTAGTAGCCGTTTCTCTCCTCGATTTCTACAGTAAATAAAGGAATAGTTTTTGAAATTCAAATGAGATATATCATTCTTATTCCAGTACTCAAGAAAAAGAGAGACAGATATTCAGTTAGAGAAAGAAATACAGACATTCTGACTGAGCAAGATACATAGAGAAATACTTAGAGAAAATTTTTCCAAACACAGCTCTAATATCTTGCAGATTTCTCTCAGCTGCAAAGAACCCTTATTGCTCTTAGGAAACAGAAGAAGAACAACAAAAACTCTATCTTGAGTCTTCTTTAGTTTTCAATTTTAAGGAATCTACAGATTAAGAAAATCAACATCATTCTACAGACTCTGAAGAGCAAGAACACCAGTCTGTTGATGACCTAAACCCTAAAGAAATGCTTCCACTCCTGAACCATTCTTCATCTCAGGGGGAGCTTTGATATCATCAAAATCCACATAGTCTTCTCATTTGCTTTGAGAAAAAGAAGACTGCCATCTATTTTCTTTTACCTCTCTTGTACAGGGTTATTACTCCCTTCAAAAGTGAACTCTTTGGTGATAGGGAACCTGATCAAAAACCTATTGGTTTTTAGGCACCTGATCGAATGCTTGAAGGGGTTCAAGATCTACCTGAAGCAGATTATGTGGTGATAGGGTACCTGATCAAAATCCTCAGTGGATTCATACCAGGGTGGTAGAATAGTGGATGTACCCAGATTTTGGGAACCACTATAATTTTCTTGTGTCATCTGGTTGCTCATCTTTCTTTATTTCTACTGTGTTGTGATTGCTTGTGTTCTTACTTCTCTTATACTAATAAGTAACACTAATCGTAATTCCGCTATAAAAATTTATTAAAAGTTTTTTTACTCTATTCACCCTCCTAGAGTAGATTTGATCTATCCCCTCACTTTCAATTTGTATCAGAGGGTCATTTCTATTGGTTGTACAGGCTAACACCTGAATTTGAAGATCTTTGATAGATTCTCTTCTCTCTTTCTTTCTTTTTTATAAACCATGGAACAAAATAAAGATTATTCAAGCACTAGATCTCTAGTATGCTACCTGAACAAGTTTGGCATCTTGAAGGCAAGAATCAAGCTTTAAATGAATTCCATTGATGAAGACAATTTTAATTCAATTTTGATAGGACCACCAACTCCAGTGGCCTCCACTCCTTCAACTTCAACATATCTGAGTGCAGTCCCACCTCCAGATTATACTGATGTCCAAAAAAAAGGCAAAGATTGATGATGCAAGGGCCATGAACATTCTTGCTCGAACCATGTCAGATGACATCTTCCAAAAGGTGGCTGAAAGCACCTCTGCAAAAGCAATCTGGGATTCTTTAAACAGAATAGTTGTTGGCTCAGCAGATGAGAGAAAGTATAGAAGATCAACTCTCATCTGACAATATGAGATTCTCAAGAAAGATGAAGCTGAATCTGTCAGTGATATGTACAACAGATTAAGCTCCATCATCAGTGAGTTGAATACCTTGGATAAATACATCTCTATCACAGAGGTGAATGCCAAGATCCTAATGTGCTTCCCAAGCTCATGGGACTCCAGGATCTGGCCAATCAAAGAGGCCAGAAGCTTGAATGAGATTTTCACAGAATCTCTCTTTGGAAAGATCAAATCTTATGAGCACTTAATCAAATCCTGGGAAGTTGTAGAACAAAGGACTCCTCCACCAGCAAGGAAGGAGCACAACATTGCATTCAAAGCCTCTAAAGAATTAGAAGCAACGCCTTCAAATGAAGAGCTATTGAGTCTGTTTGCCAAAAGGTTCTTAAAAATGGGCAGAAAAGACTTCAGGAGGAAGTCATCAAGAAATGAAGTCATGCCAAGGTATGAAAAAACTTCAACTAATGAAATTATATGCTTTTGTTGTAGGAAGCCTGGACACATTCTACCAGAGTGTCCAGAAAAACAACACAAAGAAAGGAGAAAAGAAAAAGAATCCAGGAAACACTCCAGCAAGCCATCCTACGACAAGCACTTGAGGAAAGAAAAGGTCATTGTAGCTAACACCTGGAGTGAGATAGAAGAAGAATCTTCCTCCTCCAACTCCAGTGAGGATGAGGAAAAAACCAAGGCCAGAGAATTATGTCTAATGGCTATTAATGCTTCAAGCCCTGAATCAGAAGCAGAAGATTCAGGAGAAGACTCAGACTGTGATCAGGTAATATCATCTTTTGATTTTAATTCTGAAGATTTTAAAATAGAATTCAAATCACTGTGTAATGATCTTATAAAATCTTAGAAGGAAATCAAAATTCTCAGAGAAAGACAACGTGAATATGAAAACTTAATCTCTGAAAATTTAAAAATAAAAGATGAATTAATTGAGTATAGCAATCAAATCATTTTTCTGAAAACTGAACTAAGTAAAGCTAAACAACTTGAAGAAATATTGAATGGAAGAAGCCTACAAATGGTTGAAATCACTAGTACACTAAATTCTAGGTTAAACAAGAGTAAACTAGGTTTACGTGCTTCATCTAATGAACCACCAATAATCAAGAAAAAAAAGCTTATCTCAACCAGTAAACTTTATTTCAGATAAAGGTAAAAAGAATACAGAGCAGGTAGAAAAAGTTAATAAGGTATTAGAACAAATTGAACTAGAAAAGCAAAAGAAATAAGATTAGAAAATAAGTCTAAACAATAATTGTCGAACCAAGATCGATGATGGCAGTACTTTTTATCGAACGCCGACCGACGATCTCTGAACCCAGAGATTGGGTTTAATTACTCAGGAAAGGGAGATCGACGATATCATCAAACATCGTCGATCAGAGATCGACGATCGTGGAATAAAGATAGTAGAAACTATTATTCTATGAACTGAGATCGACGAGATCAGCACTGGTCATTGAATGTAGATCGACGATCTTTATATAAATCGTCGAACTCAGATCATGTTTACCAAAACCATAACTGTAACAAAATTTTTAATAACAATATCCAGAAACAAAAATATGTTAATCCATTTTAAAATTGGGGATTTCCTCCTAGAAAATTTAACCCCTTAGGTTATAAATGCCAACCTGTATGTAACTTTATTTCCAGTTTCATGTATGAAAAGAGACAAGGACCAAAGGTCACCAGGGTCCAGAACATTTAATCTATTTTCTTGCAGGTGAAGAACTATCCTACCATACAGGATATGTGGTATCTGGATAGTGGGTGCTCAAAGAACATGATAGGAAGCAAGGACAAGCTAATCAATTATAAGTCCAAGCTAGGTCCAAAGGTAATCTTTGGTGATTCCAGCTTTGGTCAGACAGAAGGATATGGGGATTTTTGCATTGAAGATGTTACATTGAGCAAAGTAGCCTATATGAGTGGTTTGAGACATAAACTCATATCAATAAGCCAGCTATGTGATGCAGGCTATCAGGTTTGCTTTTCTGAATCTCATTACATTACTTCTTTAAATAGCCAAACTGTTCTAACAGGATTTATACAAGGTAACATTTATCTAGTCAATTTTAATTCTGCTAGCTCGGAATTTTGTTTTTTTAATCAAATTAGTAATAATAATACTCTTTGGCATAAAAGACTAGGTCATGTAAACCTTAAAAACATTTCCATATTATCTACTGACAACCTTGTTAGAGGATTGCCATCTTGCCCCTCCCAGAAGGAAAGCCTTTGCAGGGCTTATCAAGTAGGCAAGCAAACAAAAAATAGTTTTAAATCTGTTAATAAGAGTTATTCACCTAGGATTCTGTATCTGCTTCATATGGATCTTTTTGGACTCATTGTTGTACAGAGCTTAGGAGGGAAGTTTATACTTTAGTTATTGTAGATGACTTCTTGAGGTTCACTTGGGTTTTCTTCTTGAGACATAAGTCTGATAACTTCAAGGTTCTTACAGACTTTCATATAGGTATAAGAATTGAGTATTCTACTCTAGTTGTTTTGATCAGAAGTGATCATTGTACTGAGTTTGAATCTCATTCCATGCAAAGATTCTGCTAGATGGAAGGTATCAAACATTATTTCTCTGCTCCTAGAACTCCTCAACAAAATGGGGTAGTTGAAAGGAAGAAAAAAAACTCAATGAAGCTGCAAGTACATTACTTGCTGATGTTTTCATGTCACTATCGAATTGGGAAGAGGCTGTGAGCATAACAAACTATGTTTTGAATAGAAGTTTGATACACAAATTAAAGGGCAAGACTCCCTATGAATTGCTCAAAGGGAAGAAACGTAAAAATAGATTATTTTAGAATATTTTATTGAATTTGTTACATTCACAACAATAACAAGAAACATCTAAGAAAGTTTGAAGCCAAAGCTACAATGGGAATTTTTCTAGGATATTCCCAAGTCAATAAGCAATATAGGGTGTTTAATAAATCAACCTTGAAAATAGAAGAGTCAGTTCATATTTATTTTGATGAAGATAATATGTTTTACAAGGAGAATGAAGCTTATACTAGTAACTCTTTGCAGGTACCCCAACTTTGTGAAAAATTTGATGATCTCAACCTAACTCAAAAGGTTACATGTCACTCCTCCTCACAAGTTGATGAAGATAGTGAAGAAGAAAATTTGGAAGTGGCTGAACTTCCTCCAATAGATAATATAATTCCACAAGATGAATTATTTCCCCTAGCTATTGCTGAACCAACTCCACCAACTGAACTTGCCACACTTAAAGATCACCCTACATCTCAAGTGATTGGAGACATATCAGCTGGTGTGTAGACAAGGCATCAACTCAACCAAGACTTGATGCATGCTTACTTCTTATCTCAAATTAAGCCAAAATCCATTAAATATGATGAGCAAGATCAACAGTGGATTATTGTAATGCAAGAGGAGCTCAATTAATTTGAGAGATGATGAGTTTGGGACTTAGCTCCAAGACCCAAAGACTACCCAGTCATTGGAACAAAGGGGGCATATAGAAACAAGCTGGATGCCCATTGTAAGACCCCATTTTTTTTTCATTTTTGACACCGGTGTCTTAGGCCCAGATTCGCCGCCTTGCGATGACACCTTCAGGCCTTGAAGGGTCATCACCACAAAGCGCCGATCCTGCCAGCCAATTCGATCATAGAAAAGTAGTAAAGGTAAAAGAGTAAGGAAGAAACTCAAATACTAGTCCACAGGAAATCACATATCAGAGTAATAATATCTCCACGAAGGGAGTGTCCACAGAAATAGTATAAAAGGTGCTGAAAGTAAGGGCTTAGGCCCGATACATCAAATCCTCACTACATAGCCACTCAAGCGGAAGAAAAATAAAACACTACTAGAATTAGGGACACACAGTCAAAGCTGTCTGAACTCCCTAGCTAGACTGCCTTGTCTCCAAACGGGCCGACCTTCGGGGCTCCTCCTCCGTGCTGGGCTGACTGATCCCCTAAATGATGTGGTCCAAAAACTGTTAGTCTATAAGACTAAGCCCTATCATCCCCCCGCCCCTTTTACCATGACTCCTAAGCACCGAGCAGAAAAGAAGAAAGGGAAGGACATGAAGGTGGAGAATAAATCAAAAGAAGGTGGCAGCGGACCTATGCTGGCAAATACTTAGCAAATATGACAGAAACAGAAAGTAGGAAAAGTAACCTTATCTTAGGTGCGGAAGCACCTAAGCCAAGGGATCTTCTGCAAGGCTCCCATCGTATAAAGTGTCCCATACCGCTTTATACATTGGGGTGTCGGTTATCAAAGAGCAGTATATTAATATATCAAAATTAACCTTAATTTATAAACTTGCCCACACAAGCTTAAAGACCAAGGGGTCGTTTTGCAAGTCCTAATGTATAAGCGTCCCATTCCACTTATAACTTAGGTGTCAAGGGTTAAATGAATGGATTATGCTATGATATGAAAGTGGGTATGATTGAACATGCAAGTGCAACTCACATACCCGACTCTGTGCACACAGACCTTTAGTTCCCCCTTTCTAGAGCCGAACCTCCCAGGATACCTCCATAGTGGCAGACGGAAGCGGTGGGTTGGGCCTCGCCCACCTCTAAACCAGTAAAGCACTACTGGTCAGACCTATCGTATGCCTCAACGCTTGGTACACGAAGCGGACTCCTACGTACTCTTGCCGGCTGGCGCACTGGACTTCTGTTGGCGAAGTGCTAACCAAACTTGCCGAGTCAGCGTATTTGCGTCGGTGCATCGACCCTCCAATACTGAAGATCCACCACCTTAATTTTCTTCCTTTTGTGAACATGCAAATTCAACATATCAAACCAATCGAGCCAAAGCTCCCCGGACCATTCTGTCCATCAATTAACTAATCGTGCCGAAGCTCCCCACACCATTCCGTCCGTTTCTTAACAAATCGAGCCGAAGCTCCCCGGACCAAAACGTCAGTCTCTTAACTCTCCAAGACAAAGCTCCCAAATATCTTCCTGTGCCATCTGTGTTTGTAAAATATGCAACCCTAATTACTAAGTTACTCTTTTAATCTTGTTAATACCATTTACGTTAACCCAGGACTGGCCCGGGTATTCCATGTGAAGTTCCCTCAAAGGGCACTATGAACTATGATTGTAGCTGAAACCCATCGTTTCCTTTCGCAAGGCACTTATTGTTATTGGTTGTTACCCATTACCCAATCCCGTTTCATATTACGCTAGATCTATCCTAGAGCATTAATGAAAGTGAGGATAGATACAACTCTAGAGGGGGGGGGGGGTGAATAGAGTATTCAAAAATTATGACACCCTACTCAACTCCCTTAGAGTTAATTTGCGGAATGAGTTTATAGATATTTGAAACCCTAGAGCCTAACACAAAGTGAAGTGCACAAGAGAAAGCTAACTGTAATTACAGTTGAGCTTTGGTCCTATCACAGCAACTAGCAATCCTAGTTATTTCTACTCACAGCCACA
The DNA here is from genome assembly GCA_039513925.1 of Platanthera zijinensis. Classification (NCBI taxonomy): domain Eukaryota; kingdom Viridiplantae; phylum Streptophyta; class Magnoliopsida; order Asparagales; family Orchidaceae; genus Platanthera; species Platanthera zijinensis. The sequence goes on from CM077091.1 coordinate 48,643,163, forward strand.
GTGCAATAAATTAAATAAAGCAATACAGACGACACAAGAAGTTTATAGTGGTTCCCTCTAAATAGGTACGTCCACTCTTCTACCACCCTTGTAGGAATCCACTACAAGTTTTTGTTCAAGTGCCCTGCCTCCAACTGATCTGCTTTAGGTAGATCAAGTAGACCCTTTGAGCTTTTGATCAGGAGCTCAAAATCAACCACAGGTTTTTTGATCAGGTGCCCTACCACCAAGGTTCACTTTTGAAAGGAGTAATAACCCTTTATACAGGAGGTTGAGAGAGTTAAAGTTTCTTCTCTATTGTTTAAATAGATTAGAGAAGCTAGTGGATTGCACAGAGCTAGAAAGCTCTAAAGAATCGAGGCTCCCCCTCGCTTTGAGAATATCCAGGAAGAAGTCTTGCTTCAGGGTGCAGGAACTCTTCTTAACTTGAGACAAAGAACTGTCTTGGAGTTCTGAAGGAGAAGCTTGAAGAAGACTCTTGATTTGTAATAGGTTGTTCTTCTTTAATCATCTTCCTTTCTTCTTCCTTCTTCCTCTTCTAGGCACTGAGTAAATATTCCTGTAAGTAGGATGGACTCAGGGTTGAAGAAGAATGTTGAAGAGGGATGATCTTCTCAGTTGAATGTATCAATGACTGAGAGCTGTATCTCTTCTTGCTTTTAATCTGTATATCTTATGTCTCTTGTTATTGTACATTATTTCTTCTTTCAAAAGAAACTTTTTATATATGGGCCTTTGCAACGGCTCTAAACTTGGTTTGAATTTTGTCTTCTTTTGAGATCTGCAAACTGGGCTACAAAAAAGCATTAAAGCAAAAACATATCCTTCAGGAAAACATGCTATAAGGGGATAAAGCTTTCTAAGATGCTTCAAATCCAATCTGATAAAAGGAGTACTAAAGAAAGTCACATCAGACTAAACTCTTTACGGCCAAAGAATACTTTTGTGTTTAACGGCTATAAAGTACAGCATGGCAGAATAAAGCAAAAAGATATTTCAACTAATAAGACAAAGAACTTTGTCAGATAAAGCTTGACTTATGCACAAAGGATGGGGCAAAGATTGCCTTGAGATGTATGCACAAAATAAATGAAATAATCTTTAATAAAATGTGCTAAATAAACAGGAAATAAAGTCATAGAATAGAAGGAGTACAAAATTACTAAAGACAGACAGAAGAACGTCGAACGACCCTCGAAGATCGTCGACCGAAGCACAGAGATCGTCGACCTATCAGAACAGATAGTCGAACGACACAGATAGTTGAACTATTAAAGAAGATAGTCGAACTACCTCAGCAGATAATCGACCTATCAGAACAGATAGTCGAGCTATCAGATAGTCGACCTTTTAAGGCAGATAGTCAAACTATCAAGCAAAACAGATAGTCGACCTATACAAACAGATAGTCGAGCTATCACATAGTTGAACTATCCAAGCAGATAGTCGAACTATCAAAAAGAATAGATAGTCGACCAATCAAACAGATAGTCGAGCTATCAGATAGTTGAACTATCCAAGCAGATAGTCGAACTATCAAATAGAGCAGATAGTCGACCTATCAAACAAATAGTCGAACTATCAAGCAAGATAGATAGTCGATCTATCAAACAGATAGTCGAGCTATCAGATAGTTGAACTATCCAAGCAGATAGTTGAACTATCAAACAAAGCAGATAGTCGACCTATCAAGACAGATAGTCGAACTATCAGATAGTTGAACTATCCAAGCAGATAGTTGAACTATCAAGAAATCTGTCTGGTCAAAAGAAGTAGAGCGGGGTTCGACGATCGATGAGGTGGATACCACAGAACGTCGAGCTAACAAGAGTTGAACTAACTCAGAAATAGACGATCTGCTGACTGACGATAGTCGACCAACTGATAGATGATCATCGAACAGTTGATCGACGATAGTCGAGCGGCGTTCGACCATAGTCGAACCAAAAACAACTTAAAATTTTCATCTGGATAAGTGACAACTCTACAACTAGAGCAATCTAACTAAACAACTAACCTTTGACCATAGATAAATCTTGGGTCAAGAGACTAAAAGAGAAGACTAAACTCAAATCCAAACTAGGGTACCAACAATCTTTCCCTATTTGGGTTAAGTCTCTCAAAACAAAACAAATCAAACAAACTACTGGAAATAAATATAATACAGGAAAAGAAATATCTATGCAGCAGATAACATCAATCAAACAGATAAATAAACAACTGTCAATCAATGAAATTTAAGAAGCATCAGAATCTGGTTTAGATACAAAGGAACCAGGAAGAAAAGAAATTTTTCTAAAAGGGTCTAAAGCTTCTTTCTTTGATAACTTTAGATCTTGTTCTCTAATAACTCTAGATTATTCTGTTCTTGGAAATACTGCTTCAGGATGCTTTTCCATATATTTTGAAGGATCAAAGACCTCAGGTCTAACCTGGAATTTATCTAGCTCCTTCTTTCTGAATTTAGACATAGTCGTTAATCCTGTAATATCTTTTCCTTCTGCTTTGGCTTTTCTGATCTGGGCTGATCCAACTAGTTCAAGAAATCTAGCCATCCTAAAATCAGGATTAAGCTCTTGACTTTCATATTCATTTTCACAAGTTGGATCTAAAGGTTTTACAACTTTAAATTTAGTAGAAAGTTCTAACATGCTTGCAGTTGGCTCTCTATTTTCTTGAATAATTAGGGAAGAAGGAGGAGCAAACTCAGCATATTTCCTACTAGAATTTTCAGAGAAAATAATCCTTTTACCTTTTGAATCAGTTTCCTTTACTAGAGCGGGCTTTGAAGAAGATATGCTCTTAGTTTCTTTGGAAGGTGAAGCTCTTCTCTTGGGAGAAGGAGGAGGAGAAAAAGTTGGTTTATGATAAACTACCTCCTTTACTTGTTCTCTTGTATCTGCATCTTGCCTTTGATATCCAGATTTGGATCTGCTTTGATATCCTGGATTGCTTTTCCTTGGATGAGATTGAGATGGAGTGAATCTGGCAGAAGAGGATAAAGGATTTGCAGACATATTACCAGAAGCTCCTGCACTGGGAGGTGGAGGAGGAGGACCTCTAGGGGTCCATTTAGGTGCTGGACAATCATATCTTTTGGATTTCTTTCTTTACTTTGCTGATTCTTGGAGAATCCCATCCAGTGCTGATATTCTTTGGACTTGGGATCTATTCCTTTCAAGATATAATAAGGAATGTCATGGTCAGGGTTAGGTGGAGGAGGAGCAACAGCTTTTCTTTTCCTGTTAGTAGATTTCTTTTTCTTAGATTCTTCTAAATCATCAGAGTCATCTTCATCATCAGATTGAGATGATGGAGGATGATCATAAGGATCAAAAGCTTCTTGCATAACTTTTTCTCTATCTTTTAAAGCAGCTTTTTCTATCTCTTCTTCCAAGGCATCCTGTGCCAGAAGAGTATCCAGATCCAGTCGTGGGGTGTCATCCCAGACTGTAGACTTTTCTTCTTGAATATCTGAAACTTTCTCTATCTCAGCTGCAACTGTCATGAGGACCAGTTCATCATTCATAGCTACCTGAGCTGGAGGGGAAGATACAGGCTCTTGATTAGCAGATTCTTGCACTGGTTCTTGAGCAGGTTGTTGAACAGGTTCTTGGACAGCTAAAACTTCTTCTACTAGATCTGTAGTATCAGGAACACGGATTTGTTAAATGAAATTGAAACATCCCTTCTAGGTATTCACAGACTAGCATGTCAGTTAACATGTCAAGAAAATGAGTAAATGAATTACCTTTAGGATTTTCCTCATAATTTCCTAACTCCCAGAAGTTATCTAGAAAGGAGGTAATGACTCCTTCTAGGAATAGAGCAACTAAGGGAGTAGAAGCTTCTTCAAGACATACTTTGAACGCAAATTCTTCTTCCATTATAATATCGGAAGGCTTCTGAACTGATGCTGGAGCTGCTGAAGATGTTGCAATGTCAACTGGAGCTGCTGTTACTTCTTGAATTTGATCTTGGGGCTCTGCTGGACGAGAAACAAGAGGTAGTCCTAAGGCATCTTCCTCGAACATCTCCCCCTTCCTGATTTCAGTAGAAACTAATGTCAGGCCCCTAACTAATGATGGCTCAGCAGATTTTGAGAGGGCTAAGATGGAAGATAACAAGGTAGAGATGGAAGAAACGAGAGGAGCAATTGCTTCTTAAATCATGGTTTTGATTGAAGGAGTAATTAGCTCCAATATGTTTGCAATGAAGGCTGGAGTTATTTCAAATGAAGGTGGGCGAATCACAGTAGATGGATGATCATCAGGGATGGTGTTCTCCTGATGAGATGGAGAGTGAACTGGTGATTGATGGGTAGATGCAAGAAGATCAATATGATCTGAATGAGGAATTGGTGACTGAGGAGGAGTGGATAGCTCAGAAACTAATAAATCAAAACTCGGATGAGAAATCCTAGCAAGATGAGAAGGGAGAGGAGATGCTGGTGATGATGCATGGAGAATTGTGGAGGACTCAAGAAGAAGAGAGGCAGAAGATGGTACTTCAATTGAAGTAGATGGAACTTCAATTGAAGTAGATGGTAATGCAGATGTGAATGGCACTTCAGTAAAAGTGGATGGTAATGCAGATGAAGTGGATGGAATTAAGAGAATGGATGAGCCTTCTTCATGTAGGTGGGGAGTGACTGAAACTGTCCTTGTGCTCTCAGACACAACTGGAGCTACCCCTGCTGGAGAAGGCTTCTGAAAACTCCTTTTCCACTTAACAAATAATGTTGGATCCATCTTCTTGCTAACATTGATGGATATAGAGACTGTAACCAACAGCTGGGGGTATTTCTCTCTTAGAAATATCCCAAGTACCCTACCCAGGGTGACTTACTTCTTGCTATTCTTTTTTCTTATCAAATAAAACATAACTCCTGCCTAATTTATCTGTTTCTTGTTTACTATTGCACACATCAGGGCAAACTTTTGCCTGGTTATGTTATCATGAGCAGAGTGCTTGCCCAGAAACACTTTTCCGACTAGTTCAGCCAAGAACTTTATCCTCAACGGAAAATTAACCTTTAGCAATTTAGAAGGAATGCCTTCGGCATGTCCTAATTCAATCAACATCCTCCCAAACTTTGGAGTACCTTGTTCATATTCTTTGTCACCATTCAGTAATCCAAAAATATCAGTTAAAACGGTGGGAGTCAGAATTACCTCTTCGACACCAATCGTTCCAGTCATAGATTCGTCACTAGAAGACGAAGTGAAGGCCCACTCTTTAATCTCTGGGACGTTTATCTTGATCCTTGTGGACATAAGCCGTTCCAATCCTTGTTCCTTGCAGAGCTGGAGGATTTCTACTATCTCAGAATCACAGGCGCTGAAGGAGTCAAAATCTACGCTGAAGCCGACGTCGAACTTCATTACTGACAGAAGGGCTGGAGCAATTGCCATTGATTGGGTTAGAGAAGACGAGAGAGATGATGAAAGCGAAATGGTAGAGAGCGCGAGGCAGAGCTCAAGCAGAAAGATGGAATACGAAAAGATGATCTCCGTCGACTACAAAAAGAACGATCTCTTAACCTAGGTCGACCATCGGTTTTATATTAAAACAGCAATCGTCGATCTATTTTAACAGATACTAGAGACAATAGTCGAACGGTTGTTCGACGATCGTTTCCTGAAGTAGAGTAGTCGATCAATCATTCGACTTTTTCTGTCTTCACAAACAAATAAGTTGTCGTCGCCCGTAGGTCGACGATAGGCTCAACCTGTTCGACTATCGTCGAACGTCGTTCGACGATCTTCAAACAGATTTCAACAAAGGCAAAAGTCACACTTAGTCTTTTCCATTAATAATGCCTAGTTGAACCAAAAAGAACAGATGCTTCTGTTCATCTAAGGGCTTGGTGAAAATATCACCTCTCTGAAGGTCAGTGGATATGAACTCAAGGCTGATCTTGTTCTTTTCCACACAATCTCTCAGGAAATGGTGTCTAATCTCAATGTGCTTGGTTCTAGAGTGGTGCACAGGATTTTGTGCAATGGAGATAGCACTAGTACTGTCACACATGATTTTTGTATTCTTGTGTGTGTACCTATAATCCAAAAGCTGGTTTTGAATCCACAGGATCTGTGAACAACAACTAGCAGCTTCTATATATTCAGCCTCTGTAGTTGAAGTTGAGAAGGAAGCCTGCTTCTTACAGAACCAAGAGATCAATCTCTCTCCCAGGATCTGACAAGTTCCTGAGGTACTTTTCCTGTCAATTCTATAACCAGCATAGTTAGAATCAGAGTATCCAATTAACTCAAATTCTAATTCTGCTGGGTACCATAGTCCTAGATTTGGACATCCCTTTAGGTATCTCAAAATTCTCTTGAGAAGAATCAAATGAGATTCCTTGGGGTTGACCTGGAATCTAGCACATAGGCATGTAGCAAACATTATATCTGGTCTACTTGCAGTTAAATACAATAGGGAACCAACAATGGCCCTATAGTTTTTCTAATCAACTGGCTTACCCTGATCATCAGAATCTATAACTACATTAGTAGCCATAGGTGTATGCATTGCTGAAGCATCAGCCATCCCAAACTTCTTTACCAATTCCTTGGCATATTTGGATTGGGAGATGAAGATGCCATCAGCATCTTGCTTTACTTGGAGACCAAGAAAGTAAGACAGCTCACCTATACAACTCATCTCAAACTTAGAATGCATCAAGTCAGAGAACTTTTTGCACAGTTTGGGATCAGTGGAGCCAAAAATAATATCATCCACATACACTTGAACTAACAGGATTGTGTCCTTGTTGTGCTTAACGAAAAGGGTTCTATCAACTACTCCCCTAACAAAGTTGTGCTCTAACAGGAAACTAGCTAGAGTCTCATACCAGGCTCTGGGAGCTTGTTTAAGTCCATAAAGAGCTTTTTGCAACTTGTAAACAAATGAGGGCTGAGTTGAAGAAACAAACCCAGGAGGTTGTTCAACAAATACCTCTTCCTTTAGCTCACCATTTAGCAAGGCACTCTTGACATCCATCTGAAAGACCTTAAACTTCATATAGGCTGCATAGGCTAGAAAGATCCTTATTGCATCTAGCCTTGCAACAGGAGCAAAGGTTTGGTCATAATCTATACCTTCCTCCTATCTGTAGCTCTGAGCTACAAGCCTAGCTTTGTTCCTTACAATAATTCCATTTGCATCCAACTTGTTTCTAAACACCCACTTGGTGCCTATGATCAGTTGGCCTTTTGGTTTTGGAACAAAAGTCCATACTTTACATCTTTCAAACTGATTGAGCTCCTCTTGCATAGTAATGATCCAGTGGGGATCTAGCTCAGCATCTTTTATGGTGAGGGGCTCAACCTGTGAAAGGAAACAAGCATGCATCACATCCTGTCTTAGTTGATGTCTTGTTTGTACACCAGCTAATATGTCTCCAATCACTTGAGATGTAGGATGATCTCTAAGTGTGACAAGATTAGCTGGTGGGATGTGATCTTCAGCAAGAGTTGGGATTAATTCCTCAGGAGGAATTGGATCAACTGTTGGTGGTACAGCAACTGCTTCTGCAAAGTCTTCATCACTATCTGAATCAGTGATATGAAGAGTTGATAGATGGAGAATCTCTTGAGTGACATCTTTATTAGATTCTGGTACCTGCAATGAACTTGAGGAAGGGGAAGTTTCCTTCTCCTTATAAAACATCTGAGATTCATCAAAAAAAACATGTACAAATTCCTCAATTTTAGAAGTTGATTTATTAAATACCCTATAAGCTTTGCTTACTTGGGAATATCCAAGAAAAATCCCCATTGAAGCTTTTGCTTCAAACTTTCTAAGATATTCTTTGTTATTGTTATGAATGTATACTACACAACCAAATACTATAAAATAATTAATTTTAGGTTTCTTTCCTTTAAGCAACTCATAAGGAGTTTTAGTCTTAAGCTTGTGTATAAGGCATCTGTTCAAGACATAATTAGCTGTGCTAACAGCTTCTGCCCAATAAGAAAGAGGCATGTTAGCATCTGCCAATAATGTAACAACAGCTTCAATTAGGGTTCTATTCTTCCTTTCCACTACCCCATTTTGTTGGGGAGTTCTAGGAGCAGAGAAGCTATGTTTGATACCTTCTTTCTCACAGAATTCTTGCATGAGAAGAGAATCAAACTCAGTACCATGATCACTTCTGATCAAGGCAACATGAGTAGAATTCTCAGTCTGCACACATAGTAGAAAATCTGTAAGAACTATGAAGTTATCAGCCTTGGTTCTCAAGAAGAATACCCAAGTGAACCTAGAGAAGTCGTCTATAATTACTAAAGTGTAATACTTCCCTCCTAGACTCTGTACATTTATTGGGCCAAAAAGTCAAAATATAATAAATACAGGATTCTAGGTGAATCAGTTTTATTTACAGATTTAAAGGAATTTTTGGTTTGCTTGCCTAATTGACAAGCCTTGCATAGGCTCTCCTTCTTGTAGGGGCAAGAAGGTAAACCTCTAACAAGATTGTATTTAGATAACCTAGATATGTTCTTGAGGTTAACATGGCTAAGCCTCCTATGTCATAAGGTGTTGTTATTATTTGTTACTTCATTAAATAAGCAGATTTCAGAATAGGTTGAATTAAAATCTACTAAATAAATATTACATTGTCTAATACCTACTAACACAACATTACTATTTAAAGTAATATTATTGAGAGTGTTAGTGAAAGATACCTGATATCCTGCATCACATAATTGACTTACTGAGATAAGGTTGTGCTTTAGTCCAGTTACATATGCAACCCTCTTGAAAGTTACTGCTCCAATGGTAATCCTACCATATCCTTCTGTTTGACCACAGCTAGAATCCCCAAAGATCACCTTTGGTCCGAGCTTGGCCTTGAATCTTGACAGATTGTCTTTATTTCCTGTCATATGTTTGGAACAGCCACTATCCAAATACCATTTGTCTTTAGTATATGGATAGGTCTTCACCTGTAGAATAGACAATTAGACATTGTGGACCCAGGTAACCTTGGGTCCATTATTCTTCACATAATGAAAACTTGAAATAAAAGAATAAGCAGGTTGAGGTTTATATCCTAAAGGTTAAGATCTCCTAGGTGGGATACTCAAAGCAGTTAATGTGTCCACAAACCTAGGGTTTCTATTTATATTAGGGTTTCTACGGTTCTGGTTGTAATTTTAAAAATCAAATTGAAATCGTCGATCAGCGTTCGACGATGGATGCTCAGATCGTCGATCTTCGTTCGACTATTGAGCCTTCGATCGTCGAGCAGCGTTCGACGCTTTTTGTAGCTCCTTAAATTTTTGCTTTCTCATTTCTCTCTTAGCTTTATTTAAGGCTTGATTAACTTGTTTTACTTGCTCAGTGTTCTTTATTCCATCAGCTGAAATAAAGTTCAGTGGAGTTGAAAGATGATTTTTAAGAACCAATGGGGGTTCACTTGATGAGGCTCCTAAGCCTAGCTTATTATTGCCTGACCTAGTGTTTGTCATGCTAGTGATTTCTAGCAGCTTAAGGCTTCTACCATTCAAAGATTCTTCTAATCTATTGGACTTTGCTAGTTCATTTTTAAGAAACTTTATTTCTTCACTAGACTTAGTGAGTTCTGCTTCTAACCTAGCATTTTCAATGGAAATAGATTCTGATTCAGCAAACTTATTTCTAAGTTCCTTAATTTCCTTTTCTGAACTAATTAAATCTAAATAAAGAGATTTAAATTCAGATTTAAATTCAGAGGAAGAAAAATCATATGAAGATAATACCTTATCTTCTGTAGGCATTTCTTCATCATCATCAAGACTCTCTGCAGCTGAGTGGTTGCTGTAGGCATCAATTGCCATAAGGCAGATTTCCTTTGCCTTCTTCTTTTCCTCATCTTCACTGGAGCTTGAGGAGGAAGATTCCTCATCGAAATCACTCCAGGTTTCAGCAATAAATCCTTTCTCCTTCTTCTTATTTTTGTAGGAGGAGGACTTGGAGTGCTTCTTGTGATATTCTTTTTCCTTTCTCTTTTCTTTGCTCTTTTCCTCAGGACACTCTGGTAGAATGTGTCCAGGTTTCCTGCAACCATAACAAATAATTTCTTTAGTAGGAGATCTGTCATACCTTGGTTTATCTTCATATCTTGAAGATTTCTTTCTGAAGTCTTTTCTTCCCATCTTGCGAAACCTTTTGGGAAAGAGTGCCATCAGCTCCTCATTGGATTGGCTTCCTTCAGAAGCATCAACAGCTTTGAGAGCAAGAGTTTGCTCTTTCATTGCTATAGTTGGATTCTTTGCTTAAGCCTCAGCTTCCCTGGTCTTTAGAACTTGCTCAAAAGATTTGAGCTTTCCAAGGTGAGCTTCTGTTGAGATTTCAGTTGTACTTCTGGCCTCCTTGATAGGCCAGATCCTAAGATCCCATGTGTTGGGGAAGCACATCAGTATCTTATCATTGACCTCTGTCAATATAATCTCCTTATCAAGTGTTCTCAGCTCATTGATGATTGAGCTGAGCCTGGTGTACATGGCTTCAACTGATTCAGCTTCGGTCTTCTTGAAGTTTTAATACTGGGATATAAGGTTGGACCTTCTGTCCTTCCTTTCATTAGCTGAACCAGCTACAATCTGGTTCAGTGAGTCCCACATGGCTTTTGCAGAGGTGCAATCAGCCACTTTTTGGAAGATTTCATCAGACATAGTCTGAGCAAGAATGTTCATAGCTTTGGCATCATCTATCTTTGCCTTCTTGTAGGCATCATTGTAATCTGGAGGAGGCACTGCACTGAGATTTGTAGATGTTTTAGCAGTGGCTGCAGCAGGAGGTGTTGGAGGTCCTGTCAAAATAGAAGAAAAAATGTCTTCATCAATAGAGTTCATATATAATTTTATTCTTGCCTTCCAGATGCTAAACTTAGCTAAGTTGCAAGCTGGAGGTTTGGTGCTAGAGTAATCCTTGGACTTGGCCATGAAGTGAATATCTTTAAGCTTGGTATCTATCAAGATCTTGTGACTCAAGTGTTAGCCTGTACAGTCAGTCAACCTCCCTCTGATACCAATTGAAAGTGAGGATAGATACAACTCTAGAGGGGGGTGAATAGAGTATTCAAAAATTATGACACCCTACTCAACTCCCTTAGAGTTAATTTACGGAATGAGTTTATAGATATTTGAAACCCTAGAGCCTAACAAAAAGTTAAGTGCACTAGAGAAAGCTAACTGTAATTACAGTTGAGCTTTGGTCCTATCACAGCAACTAGCAATCCTAGTTATTTCTACTCACAGCCACAGTGCAATAAATTAAATAAAGCAACACAGATGACAAAAGAAGTTTATAGTGGTTCCCTCTAAATAGGTACGTCCACTCTTCTACCACCCTGGTAGGAATCCACTACAGGTTTTTGTTCAGGTGCCCTGCCACCAACTGATCTGCTTCAGGTAGATCAAGTAGACCCTTTGAGCTTTTGATCAGGAGCTCAAAATCCAACACAGGTTTTTGATCAGTTGCCCTGCCACCAAGGTTCACTTTTGAAGGGAGTAATGACCCTTTATATAGGAGGTTGAGAGAGTTAATGTTTCTTCTCTGTTGTTAAAACAGATTAGAGAAGCTAGTGGATTGCACAGATCTAGAAAGCTCTAAAGAATCAAGGCTCCCCTTGGCTTAGAGAATATCCAGGAAGAAGTCTTGCTTCAGGGTGCAGGAACTGTTCTGAACTTGAGACAAAGAACTGTCTTGGAGTTCTGAAGGTGAAGCTTGAAGAAGACTCTTGATTTGTAATAGGTTGTTCTTCTTTTATCAGCTTCCTTTTTTCTTCTTCTTCTTCTTCTTCTAGGCACTGAGTAAATGTTCCTGTAAGCAGGATGGACTCAGGGTTGAAGAAGAATGTTGAAGAGGGATGATCTTCTCAGTTGAATGTATAAATGACTGAGAGATGTATCTCTTCTTGCTTTTAATCTGTATATCTTGCGTCTCTTGTTATTGTACATTGTTTCTTCTTTCAAAAGATATATATGGGCTTTTGCAACGGCTCTATACTTGGTTTGAATTTTTTCTTCTTCTGAGATCTGCAAACTTGGCTGCAAAAAAGCATAAAGCAAAAAATATCCTGCAGGCAGACATGCTATAAGGGGATAAAGCTTTCTAAGAAGCTGCAAATCCAATCTGATAAAAGGAGTACTAAAGAAAGTCACATAAGAATAAACTCTTTACCGCCAAAGAAGACTTTTGTGTCTAAAGGCTATAAAGTACAGCATGGAAGAATAAAGCAAAAAGATATTTCAACTAATAAGACAAAGAACTTTGTCAGATAAAGCTTGACTTATGCACAAAGGATGGGGCAAAGATTACCTTGAGATGTATGCACAAAATCAATGAAATAATATTTAATAAAATGTGCTCAATAAACAGGAAATAAATCATAGAACAGAAGGAGTATAAAATTACTAAAGATAGACAGAAGAATGTCGAACGACCCTCGAAGATCGTCGACCGAAGCACAGAGATCGTCGACCTATCAGAACAGATAGTCGAACGAAACAAATAGTCGAACTATCAAAGAAGATAGTCGAACTACCTGAGCAGATAGTCGACCTATAAGAACAGATAGTCGAGCTATCATATAGTCGACCTATCAAGGAAGATAGTCGAACTACCAAGAAAAACAGATAGTCGACCTATCAAACAGATAGTCGAGCTATCAAATAGTTGAACTATCCAAGCAGATAGTCGAACTATCAAACAGAATAGATAGTCGACCTATCAAACAGATAGTCGAGCTATCAGATAGTTGAACTATCCAAGCAGATAGTTGAACTATCAAACAGAGCAGATAGTCAACCTATCAAACAGATAGTCGAACTATCAAGCAAGACAGATAGTCGACCTATCAAAAAGATTGTCGAGCTATCAGATAGTTGAACTATCCAAGCAGATAGTTGAACTATCAAACAAAGCAGATAGTCGACCTATCAAGACAGATATTCAAACTATCAGATAGTTGAACTATCTAAGCAGATAGTTGAACTATCAAGAAATCTGTCTAGTCAAAATAAGTCGAGCGGGGTTTGACGATTGACAAGGCAGATACCACAGAACGTCGAGCTAACAAGAGTTGAACTAACTCAGAGATAGACGATCTGCTAACTGACGATAGTCGACCAACTGATAGACGATCGTCGAACAGTTGATCGACGATAGTCGAGCAGCGTTCGACCATAGTCGAACCAAAAACAACTTAACCAAATTTTTATCTGGATAAGTGACAACTACAACTAGAGCAATCTAACTAAACAACTAACCTTTGACCATAGATAAATCTTGGGTCAAGAGACTAAAAGAGAAGACTAAACTCAAATCCAAAATAGGGTACCAACAATTAAGACTCTTCCTCTTCTCGGAAGGGACGATCTTTCGCCGATCCCGAGCTCCTATAAATGCCAACCAATAACACACATATCCAAAACATCTTCCATGGTGACCCATATTACATATCCAAAACCAAAGCTATTTGAATTCTCTAATCTTAAGCCTAACCCCACCATTACTCACTTTCTGCATTAAGGCCATTCGCAGCCCTTACCTAACAATATGATGCACGTAATAGGTAGCACTATAAATAATCATCCGAATGGATTAATATAATTTATGGGGTCCTTACATGACCTAACTAGATAAAAGCCAGTGGTTCATAATTTTCCTAAATTAATGAGTATTTAATTATTTTCTTCCAACACTAGGAAATGAAGATTCTGAACATGAAGTGCACTTTTCAAGTATTCATAAAATCATGATAAATACTACACAGTAAATTAACAGTAAATCCAAGATATAAAATTTTTTAGAATTGTTTAGGCCCCCAAACCACAATTTAGAACATAAGGTCAATAATACCATTTTAAAAATCAAAGGTCAAAAATATTGTTCCAAAAATTGTAACAAAAATCCAGTAAGATCATTATGGCCTAAAAACACTCTAGAAGGATTCCCATAATTTTTCAGTGAACAGTAACTCCAATTTTAATTTACATTGATAATTCCATACTCTTGGGTTACTGAAGCAAGTACTGTAAATAGTTACCTAAAAATTATGAGAAAATTCCAGAACCTATATATTGGCTTAAAACACTCACTGACTAGATTTCATAATTTTCATAATAATATTAAGCTCCACATCTATTTATGATCAAAATTCCATAATTCATAATTTATGAATGAAGTACCTTAAGTAATCACCTAAAATTTTCAATAAAAATACAAAAGGGGGTTATCATTAAGTAAAACCTCCAAATAAAAAATTTCTCAACTTTTCAATGGATATAATTTTCATAACAAGCAAAACAAAATTAGGGGCGCAACTAGGGTTATAAAGGAAGTACTGATTTTACTAGTTTAAAAATTCCACCAAAAATATTTAAGGACAACTTCCTATCAGTTAAGTACCCTGCCCAAGTTTAAAGTTTTTGTGAGATTTTTTGAATGCCTAAACCCAACTATTGAGCTTTGTGCCCTAATCTAGGGTTAGAGATTTTAGGGGGTAAAAGACTTTCAAAATCAATGAAACTTCAACCAGTGGACCATATACACCCTATGGTCATCTCCACAAATTTTCAGGTCATTCCAAGGTCATTTGACCCAATGACCATCCAACCCTAAAAAATCCCATAAAAGGGCCTACCCTAGAGTTCTAGGGCTACCCTGCACCAAACCACCCCAAACTCCATTGGAGGGTGTGTCATACTATAAAAAGTCAGTGACCAAAATTTCAGCCTCTATTGAGGTGATTTGACCACTCAAAGCCCCAAGGGAGTATTTTGACCTAATTAACCCTACAAGGGTCAACCTAGGGTTGGATAAAAACCTAATCAAAACATCTCCAAATTATATGAAATTTTTTCTAGAGCCTTAACATGCCCTATAAGAGAACCAACCCTAATTTGGGGGGATTTGGAGGTGTTTATGATACCTAATTAATTTATACATGGTTTATTAAATTTTTCTAAAAAAACTATAAAAAAATATTCTCAAAAAATTCCCATTTTTGGGCAGGCCCTAGGTATAGCTAAGGTAGACCCTTTGCCCAAATTCCAGCTAATTTGGACAAGGGATGAAAGATGGGCATCCATTTGAATTTCAGGATAGCCTTAGGTATAGGTCCCACAAAAATGGGTGCCCTGGCCCAACCAGAGGTCCAAATAGGTCCAAATAAATTTTGGATTAAAATAGACCCTTAGGGATACCCATTTTATGTTGATTACATTCCCATTAGATAAGCCTAAGTATTTTAAAAATTAAAACTAAACACCGCATAGAGTGTGACAGAATAATATGAAATCAAATTAATTAAAACTTATATTCATCCTGCACGAATCTTAAAGAGCCTAAATAGATAGCATCGGGTTGTCTTCTAACTCCAGCCGACGGTCGAGATCGTCCCGTCCATGAGAAGCTTGCGGGCCGATTTCCCGGCCACCAGGCCACTTCCCCGGTCGGCCACCGCCACAACCACCTTCAGGGAGGTGGGGGCTACCCCCAGTTGGCAGCACGGCCGCCGGAGACGTCTTTTCCGGCGATCCGACCAAGCTATTTCATGGCTGAAAACCATGGAAATTTTGATTTGGATCGGGCTAAATTGAACCCGAACCTTGGTTCTAGTAAATGCTACGATCTAACCATGGAAAAAGAGGTGGAGGAGGACCTTTCCGGTGGCCTGAAGGCAAGAATAGCGGCGGGACAACATGGAAGATGGTGGCGGCACTCTGCTTCTACAACAACACAATGGGTCGGCTTGCTCCTTCCAGGTAAGAGTTCGTAAACCCTCCCCTCAGCCCACTGATGATGTTTAAATGGTCAATTGGGGAGGGGGCGGCTTGTTCTTCAATGCCCATCAAAGCCATTAAATCATGGCTCGGGTTGAGAGGAGGGGGGCTGAAACTGCCCCTTGGTGGCCGGGAAACGGCTGGAATACACTCTTCTCCCCTAGAGGAGTTGATTGCAGCCATAATGGGTGGTTGTTAGCCTCCTTTGGCCGGTCCCCACACCATTCCTCTTTCCCCCATTTTCTCTCTCCACCATTATCATGGAATGAAGCTCCCTTTCTCTCTCCTAGTAACCAAGTTGACTGGTCAAACCCCATAGTATATATGCAGCCATTCTACCCATAATAATAATGAGAAATGAAGTTAGCCTAAGGGAAAGAATGGCTTAAGCTTGGGTTAGCCCATTTGGGCTAAGTTGACCCAAACATAGACTAGGGATGACCCAAGCCAATTTGTAATTTTGGGTTGACCCCAATGGGTCATAGGTGATCCTTTGGCCTCCCCTAGAGTCCAAGTAGGGTTGGGTAGGGTTGATTGGGCTCCTTAGAGGTCACATGACCCTTAGCAAGGGCACTTTGACCAAATTGGGACTAGAGTTGACTTGAGTCAACCTAACCACTTGAGTTAACCCCAATGGGCCCATATGGATCTAGTGGATCCTCTAATAGGTTTATTGATATTATGGTGGGGTCATGGAGTCATGGTGAAGCCCTAAGGTCAAACCCTAGGTTTGGTGATGAGGTTGTTCCATAGGCAGACCAAGGTGATTCTTACCTTGGTCCTTGATTACCTGGTCCTTTTTAGCTCCCTAGGGCTTTGTCATGACCTGTTCATGACCAAGACTACTCTTAGGGGTCAATTTGGAAATGGGATGTTACAAATCCCAATAAACAAAATAAAGATTTCGTCCCTGAAATCAAGGTTGAGCCTACGGAAACTCCTATCGGAGAGAAAGAAACTTGTAACATCCCATGAGAAGTGAAAGATTATATCACGACGCCATGTTTTCTAAGTGAGTTTTAAAGGGAAAACTCATATCTATGACTAATTCGCCAAATTCTACAACGTCTAGACCCCAATAAACAAAAGATTAGTCCCTACTCTTAAAATTCAAGTCCTACTAGTTTAAAATAGGAAAGTAAATTGAACATCCAGAGAGATTATGAGGTATACCTTGCTGAATAGCTCTGGAAACCTTTGTCGCATCATGTACTGCAGTTCCCAGGTATGCTGCTCCTAGCCATGGTTCCTCCACAGAACTTTGACTAATGGAACCTTCTTGCGATGCAAGATCCGTACTTCTCTGTCATCGATCCGAACCGGCTCCAAGTGAACAGACCGGTGTGATGCTACCGGCCCTTCGGTGGTCAAAATATGCTACTCTGGGCGTATTAGAGCCCTCCTCAGCGAAGAAATGTAGAAGAAGTCTTGCAGAGATGCCAGCTTCGGTGGCAAATCCAGCCTATAGGCTAGGGCCCCGATCCGCTCCAAGATGCTGTAAGGGCCCATATACCTAGGGATGAGCTTCTTCCTCCGACCACGCACCCGTGAAACTCCATGCATGGGCCGGATCTTCAAAATCACTCGATCCCCCACCTGAAATTCCACCTGATGATGTCGGGCATCATAGTACTTAGCCTGCCTACTCTATGCCTCTAACATCCTATCTATGATCAGCCTCACCTGAGCCTCGGTGTCTTCAACAAAATCCGATCCCAACGCCTTCGGATCCTCATCCTGAGTCCATGAAAGCTGGGTCCTGTATTTCCTTCTATACAAGGCTTCGTAAGGCGCCATCCTAATACTAGACTGATATCTGTTGTTATAGGAGAACTCGACTAGGGGTAAGAGCTTCTCCCACGGTTCCCCGCGGTCCAAAATGCATAGCCTCAAAAGATCTTCCAGCATCTGATTGGTGCGTTCCGTCTGCCCATCCGTCTGGGGATGGAATGCGGTGCTGAAATTCAATCGCGTGCCTAAGTAAGCCTGTACGGATCTCCACTCCCTATAAGTGAACCGGCCATCCCGATCCGACACGATCGTCCTGGGCACCCCGTGGTAATGATTGAACTGCTCCACAAAACCCCGCACTAGTACTCCCATAGTGTCATCCTTCCTGATCGGAAAGAATCTGGCCACCTTCGTCAACTGTTCGACGATCACCCAATTCGAGTCATTTCCCGTCCGTGATCGGGTAAGTCCATGTATAATGTCTATCGCGATCTATTCAAACTTCCACTCTGGCACTTGAATTGGCTGCAGTAATCATGCGGGGTTCCTGCACTCCGCCTTCACTAACTAGAATGCCTCGCAATGAGTCACAAAGTATGTAATGTCCTTCTTCATCCCCGGCCAGAACATCGTCTTCTTCAAGTCTGTCGTAATCTTTGTGATCCCCGGGTGTATAAAATATCTGCTATAATGTGCCTCCGCCATGATGTCCTCCCGAATCTGGCCTCCTACGGGTATATAGACCCTGCCTATAAAATATAGCAATCCATCTCTCAGTGAATTATCTCCCGTCAAACCCTTCTCCAAGGCTTGGAATATCGGCTCTTCCCATGCATCTTTCCTCTGTCCGTCCCGGATGCGGTCCTGAATATCATCTATGGCAAACATCAATGCTAGATACTCCATATACAACTCTGGATCATTCTCGGACACTAGGGATATCTGCATATCTCTGAAAGACCGGACCAGCTCTATGGACATCAGTTGTGGTCCCTTCCCTGAGGTATCTCCTCTCCGGATCAGAGCATCTGCCATCACGTTCGCCTTCCCGGTGTGGTAGTGCATGATGTACTGGTAATCCGACAGGAACTACACCCAACCTCTCTGTCTGATGTTGAGGTCCTTCTGTGTGTCCACGTATTTCAAATTCTTGTGATCTGAGAAGATGTCACAGTGAACCCCGTAGAGGTAGTATCGCCAAATCTTCAGAGCAAAGATCACTGCACCCATCTCCAAATCATGCACCAGATAGTTATTCTCATGTATCTTTAGCTGTCGGGATCCATAGGCTATTACGTGACCATTCTGCATCAGAACGACACCTATCCCCTAGTCTGAGGCGTTTGTGTACACTTGGAAC
This sequence comes from Platanthera zijinensis, assembly GCA_039513925.1. NCBI lineage: Eukaryota > Viridiplantae > Streptophyta > Magnoliopsida > Asparagales > Orchidaceae > Platanthera > Platanthera zijinensis. The sequence goes on from CM077091.1 coordinate 48,662,033, forward strand.
TAGGTCCAAGGTAACCCAAGCAAATACTAATTCTCCCAATAAATAAAAGTTTTGCCCCTAATAAACAAAAGATAAGCCCCTACATACCTTGGGATAAGCATCTTTGAGATTACCATGTTATATCCGTCCCAGCTGGGTGCACAATATCTAGGGCATCAATCTTTGACTTGGGGTTCCACCCTGAAACTCGTCAATATACTCCATACTTTAAACTCTATAAGTCACATTTACGACAACCTTATCAGGGTCAAAATGTTCCCAATCCCAAATGGGTATCTTCTGAACTTCAATTCCTATCTGACCCTCAGTTTATGTCTCGGTGGTTGCCTCCAGGTAATTTTGTTACTTGTATGAAGGTCGATATAAAATGTCTTCTGCCATTCTGCTTATAGATCACTGGTCTCAATTCTCATGTTAAACTCCTCCTTTATTCTCGTTGGGTATATCCTTACCTTAACCAAGTCCATACCCATGGTCTAATTCGGACTAGGACATACTATAAGTCGTCATGGTTAGTAGTGAGTCCTAGTTGGTTGAGTCTAACTCATTGGTTAGAGGATTATAAGATGAGATCTTCGCAGCTGGAGGTGTTTCCTACTGGGGGCAGGGTTTGTCGCAGGCTACAAAGAAGAATTCCAATTAATGATGAAGTGGACTTTTACATGTGATTTCCCTTATGGGCACACCACTGCTTCCGCTGCTAGTTTGTCCTCAAACAAAACTCACGCGAAGGTGACCCAGGGTTAGTAGACTTTTACTTTTCCGATCGAGGTCTGCTCTGATACCACTTGTAAGACCCCGTTTTTTTTTCTTTTTTGACACCGGGGTCTTAGGCCCAGATTCACCGCTTTGCGATGACACCTTCACGCCCTGAAGGGTCATCACCAAAAAGTGCCGATCCTGCCGGCCAATTCGATCACAAAAAAGTAGCAAAGGTAAAAGAGTAAGGAAGAAACTCAAATACTAGTTTACAGGAAATCACATATCAGAGTAATAATATCTACACGAAGGGAGTGTCCACAAAAATAGTATAAAAGGTGCTGAAAGTAAGGGCTTAGGTCCGATACATCAAATCGTCACTATATAGCCACTCAAGTGGGAGCAAAATAAAACACTACTAGAATCAGGGACTCACATTCCCAGCTGTCTGAACTCCTGAGCTAGACTGCCCTGTCTCAAAACGGGCCGACCTCCTGGGCTGCTCCTCCGTGCTGGGCTCAACGATCCCCTAAATGAGGTGGTCCGAAAATCATTAGTCTATAAGACTAAGTCTATCATCCCCCGCCCCTTTCCCCATGGCTCATAAGCACCAAGCGGAGAGAAAGAAAGGGATGGACATGAAGGTGGAGAATAAATCAAAAGCAGTTGGTAACGGACCTATGCTGGCAAATACTTAAAAAATATGACAAAAACAGAAAGTAGGAAAAGTAACCTTATCTTAGGTGCGGAAAAACCTAAGCCAAGGGATCTTCTGCAAGTCTCCCATCGTATAAAGTGTCCCATACCGCTTTATACATTGGGGTGTCGGTTATCAAACAGCAGTATATAAATATATCAAAATTAACCTTATTTTATAAACTTGCCCACACAAGCTTATAGACCAAGGGGTCATTTTGCAAGTCCTAATGTATAAGTGTCCCATTCCACTTATAATGATGGTTTCAAGGGTTAAATGAATTGATTTTGCTATGACATGCAAGTGGGTATGATGGAACAAGCATGTGCAACTCAAACACCCGACTCCGTGCACACAGACCTTTAGTTCCCCCTTTCTTGAGCCGAACCTCGCAGGATACCTCCGTAGTGGCAGACGGAAGCAATGGGTTGGGCCTCGCCCACCTCTTATCCAGTAAAGCACTACCGGTCAGACCTATCGTATGCCTAAACACTTGGTACACAAAGCGTACTCCTGCGTACTCTTGCCGGCTGGCGCACCGGACTTTTGTTGGCAAAGTGCTAACCACACTTACCGAGTCAGCGTATTTGCGTCGATGCATCGACCCTCCAATACCGAAGACCCACCACCTTAATTTTCTTTCTTTTTATGAACATGAAAATTCAACGTATCAAACAGATTGAGCAAAAGCTACCCGGACCATTCCGTCCGTCTCTTAACTAATCGAGTCGAAGCTCCCCGAACCATTCCGTCTGTTTCTTAATTAATCGAGCCGAAGCTCCCCGGACCAAAACGTCCGTCTCTTAACTATCCAAGCCGAAGATCCCAACTATCTTCTTGTGCCATCTGTGTTTGTAAAATGTGCAACCCTAATTACTAAGTTACTCTTTTTAGCTTGTTAATACAGTTTACGTTAACCCAGGACTGCCCCCGGTATTCCCTGTGAAGGGCTCTCAAAGGGCACTAGGAACTATGATGGTAGCTAAAGCCCATCGTTCCCTTTCGCAAGGCACTTATTGTTATTGGTTGTTTCCCATTACCCAATCCCGTTTCTTATTACGCTAGATCTATCCTAGAGCATTAAGACTCTTCTTCTTCTCAGAAGGGACGATCTTTAGCCGATCCCGAGCTCCTATAAATGCCAACCAACAACACACCTATCCCAAACATCTTCCATGGTGACCCAAATTACTTATCCAAAACCAAAACTATTTGAATTCTCCAATCTTAGGCCTAACCTTATTATTACTCACTTTCTGCATTAAGGCTATTCGCAGCCCTTACCTAACAATATGATGCACGTAATAGGTAGCACTATAAACAATCATCTGAATGGCTCAATATAATTTATGGGGGCCAAACATGACCTTACTAGATAAATGCTAGTGATTCATAATTTTCCTAAATTAATGAGGACTTAATTATTTTCTTCCAACACTAGGAAATGAAGATTCTGAACATGAAGTGCACTTTTAAAGTATTTACAGGACTTCATAAAATCATGATAAATACTAAACAGTAAATTAACAGTAAATCCAAGATATATAAATTTTTAGAATGGTTTAGGCCCCCAAACCACAATTTAGAACATAAGGTCAATAATATCATTTTAAGAATCAAAGGTAATAAATATTGTTCCACAAATTATAACAAAAATCCAGTAAGATGATCATGGCCTAAAAACACTCTAGAAGGATTCCCCCAATTTTTCAGTGAACAGTAACTCCTAATTTAATTTACTTTGATAATTCCATACTCTTGGGTTATTAAAGCAAGTATTGTAAATAGTTACCTAAAAATTATGAGAAAATTCCAGAACCTACATATTGGCTTAAAAAACTCACTGACCAGATTTAATAATTTTCATAATAATATTAAGCTCCACATCTATTTATGATCAAAATTCCATAATTCATAATTTATGAATGAAGTACCCAAAATAATCATCTAAAATTTTCAATAAAAATACAAAGGGGGCTACCATGAAGTAAAACTTCCAAATGCAAAATTTCTCAACTTCTCAATGGATATAATTTTCAAAACATGCAAAACGAAATTAGGGGCACAGCTAGGGTTATAAAGGATGTACTGATTTTACTAGTCTAAAAATTCCACCAAAATTATTTTAGGACAACTTCCTATCAGATAAGTACTCTGCCCAAGTTTCAAGTTAGTGTGAGATATTTTGATTGCCTAAACCCAACTAATAGGCTTTGTGCACTAATCTAGGGTTAGAGATTTTAGGGGGTTACAGACTTTCAAATTCAATGAAACTTCAACCAGTGGACCATATACATATTGTAACGCCCCGAAACTCAAAAGAGGGACGGGTGACGTTTTTAGCCAAGGATGGTACCTGGAGCAGGTGTCACGGGCGTGTCACACTAGGGAGTTTTCTTAGTCTTGTACATGGACCATGATACGGGCACAGATACGGGCGTGTCACATGTGACACGGGCATGTCGGGTGCCGTGTCGCAGGTCGTGTCCTCCTCGGAAAGCAAGTGTGGGTAGTTTGACACGGGCAATGACATGTGCAAAGATACGGGCGTGTCATATGTGACACGGGCGTGTTGGGTGCCGTGTCGCAGGACCTGTCCTTCTCGGGAATAGAATGTTGGTCGTTGCACACGGGGCATGACACGGGTAGTTACACGGCCGTGTCGCATGTGACACGGGCGTGTTGGAAGCCGTGTCGAAGGCCGTGTGCTGGTTATCGCGTCAGTCGAGATGACGAATGGGTGACACGGCCATGCACACAGCCGTGTTGTAACCCATGTTCGGACCATATTTTGTAATTTCAGGCCTAATCGTGGCCGTTCGTTTCCTTGGCTTTGGATCCGACGGCTGGGGGTGGATGCTAGCGGTTTAAACCCGGAAATAGGGTTTGCAATCCCTCATTTCATCCCCTTGGTTCTCTTTCTAAAGTTTAGAGAGAGGGGAGAGCAAGGAGGAGGAGGAAGGCCAAGATCCAACCGCCGGTGGAGCTTCGGAGCTCCGATTCGCGATCCGAGTCCAGATCCGCGAAGGCGACATCATTGCGGTGCTTTCCAACCGCGTATATTTTTCATGGCGCCACAGAAGAACGCAAGGGTAACGATTCTCATCCTAGGGCATGTGAAGCCCTCTTTTCCTTTGCATAGGAAGCCCTCTCTCGCGAGTGAGCGAAGAGTTTGAGCGTTCCTTAGGGTAGATATGTAAAGTCCCCCTTGTATAGAGTCCGTACGCGAAAACGGGCATAGGCATTATGTGTGAATCCTATCCGGACAAGTTGATCCGGATCGGTGATGTTGCATTGCATATGAACCGGGAAAGACTACGGATGTTTGGGCGTTTTTTGGGTTCTCTACGTGGTAGATTGCAATAGGGAGCCTTGGAGATTAACTCCAAGGTGCACCCGGAAATATGGGCAAAAGTGAGTTTTACCAACACGATGGTCGGGGATACAACGTAAACATAACCGGGTTATGTGATTTTTGTGGCGGAAACGGGACTAGGTGAGTCTTGACCTTCGCATATGGCTTAAAGTGTCGTTGTGGAATGAGCACGGGTCAGGCGGAACTGTACCCGATCTATGTCGTTCGGTGGGATAGTTGGCATGGATGAGAGTCTTCGGCGGTTTATGGCTTAAATTATCGTGACCAAGGACAGGAAGACAAATTGCTTATATGATTGGCCGTCTAAGGGGCGGTGGTTGAACGGGAACGTCTATGGCTTAAATTGACGTGACGTTTGCCGGTTCGCCGTGAATGTGCCCTGAGTACACGAGGTGTGTGGCCGTGCGAGCCTACGCCCGTGATGAAGTGTGTTTACACTATTATGATGCTATACTAATAAAGTGCAGGGAAAGAGCATCGCCGCCCCGATTTTGGGGGCGAGATCGTTATAATTTGGTCAGCATTGCTGACCGTTATTTTGTTTACCACCGGGCGGTGGATTGTGTCTTGCAGGTGCTGCGGAGCCAAGAGGGAAATAGCGGGCTAAAGCCCATGTTGCGGTGCTGGCCCTCAAAGGCCTAACCTTTTTATGTTTCCCGTTTATCTCCTTTATTGCCGGCCTGCGAGCCGAAGTATAAAAGACACTCTTGTTTTAGGAAACTATTGTATGGCCATAAGGCCGGTACTTTTGTATTTAATATTCTTAGTTTATCTGAGTAGTGGACATTCGTGCTTGGCAGGGTTCTTATTTTTGTACAACTTAATAATTGCTTCCGCTAGGTGTTGTGTAGGACGTTGTGATTGGTTGAATGGTTTCAACGCGTAACCAACCGATCTGTCCGTAGTATATGGTGTCGGGCCCCAGCCGGTCCTACTGCTATATGCTATGTGACGGATAGGGGTGTTACAAATTGGTATCAGACTACAGGTTTCGGTCAAGCTTAAATGAATTCGTGGGTGAATTCACTTTAAGGGGTGGTGAGCACATGTGTGTGCGTAATCGTTATAACATGAAAAGAACCCATGAATGTCCACTTAGGAATGAAAATACTCGTGTTTGAGGAACCTGCGTGTTCCTATAATTGTTGTTTGCAATATTGTTTGGCCGCTTATCAGTGTTTTGCATGATTATAGGGGACTAGAAGTGGTGTTGGACCGTCGGAACGGCCAGGTTCCGAGGCAAGCAGCGCACCAAGTGATGCGCCTGCCACACATCCGTCTTCCGAGACCATTAGATTGGTCGCAGAAGCTGTCTTTGCTATGATCAACGCGCAACCTGTAAGGCAGGTGCAGCAGCCTGCTCTAGCGGTGGAGCAAGTGCCGCTCCAAGCGGCGGAGCGTAGAAGGGTTGAACAGGTGGTGGTGGAGCCGGAGTTTCCTTAGAGAGCAACTGAGAGATAGCTTTAGCATGTGATGGGATTCCATCCACCGATGTTCTCGGGAACGGGAACCCCGACCCAGGCCGAAGATTGGCTTTTAAGAATCAATAGGGTGATGACAGCAACAGAAACGGAAGAGTGGCAGAAGACCACAATAGCAACGTTCCTATTGGACGGGGATGCGAAATTATGGTGGGAAGGCCTAGAGCTACACCAGTTTAGGGGAAGGCCGTTGGCCGAAGTACCTATGGAGGAGTTTTCGAGATTATTCATGGCTCGATACCTCCCCTAAGTGCAGAGGATCGCATTGGAGAATGAGTTCCAAATGCTGGTGCAAGAAGATAGCACTATAGGCGAGTACCTCCACGAGTTTACTCGATTGGGGAGATATGCTAGCGCAACCTTTGCCGACGAGGAGCGAATGACTAACCGCTTCTTTGAAGGGTTAAGAGATGAGCTGAGGCTGCTACTGTCGGGGCCCATGGCATAGGGTTTCATGAACCTTGTCACCTCGGCCCGGTCCTTGGAGAAGGATATGAGAAATGTGCAAGCTAAGAAGGAATCTGGTGGGAAGAAATCGGAGTTCAAGGCGCCAACTACGTCGAAGTCGGGCTACCGCAGATTCTATAAGAAGGCAAGAACGTCAGGTCCAGCTTCCTCTGCAGGTGCCTCGGGGGCAGCTACCAATCGAACCCCAGGCGCTTGTTTCACGTGTGGGAAGACGGGGATCTTTGCCCGCGATTGCTGGAGCGGACGTTCAAAGTCTGAGAGAAAACAAGGAGCTACTTATGAAGAGAAGGGCAAGGCGGTGGAGTAAACTGCGTCCCATTATGCTCCGACCCAACCTAGAGTGTACAACTTGTGTAACACCCCAAATCTTGGAAGAGGACCCGACGCCGTCTTTTCGGCAAATTTGGGTTTTGGGGGTAGGCACACGGCCTGTGACATGGGCCGTGTCACAAGCCGTGTTGCGCCTGGGCTGTCGAGCTGTGTTGGTCAACGATCGGCGAGAAGGCACACTTCCTTGGACACGGGCGTGTCCCTGGCCGTGTCCTTCTCGGGTGGTTTGGAGGAGTTGAGTACGGGCTTGACACGGCTAGTGACACGGCCATGTCGGGTCTGACACGGGCGTGTCAGAGGCCGTGTTCCAGGCCGTGTTTTGGTTGGGAATTTTGGGATGACGGCGAATGGTTGACATGGCCCTGCACACGGCCTTCTTGCAACCCGTGTTCGGTCCAGAATTTTTTATTTTGGGTTCCGATCATGGTCGTACATTTGTTTCTTGGGAGGATCCAACGGTGGGGAGCCTCCCTGGGCTGTTTAAGGCCGGGAATAGGGTAGAAACCCTTTCATTTAGCTTTGGGTTCTCTCTCTCTAAGTTCTAGAGAGAAGGGAGAGTAAGGAGGCCAAGTTCCGGCCGCCGGCAAAGCTTCGGAGGTCCGTTTTGCGAGCAGAGTTTAGATCCGTGAAGGTTGGAGCGTTGCGGTGGTTTTAAACCGAGCAAATCTTCCCCATGGCTAGGAAGAGGGGACGGAAGGTAACGACACTTCTCCTCTCGGTTTTTAGGATTTAGGATGCATGAATAGCATCCCCTTCCTTTCGTGTTTTGAGCACTGGATCTCTCAAATGAGAGGGATTCGTGTAGCCGAGGTACAAGATAAACCTCCGGGTTGAGTATGTTCATCCCGGAATGCTTGCATTAGAGATCCGCTCCGTTAGCGGATTAGGAATTGTGGGTGAAGCCGTGGTCGCGACCGTTAGTCCGACCCGGTGATGTTGCATAGCGAGCTTTGAGGATTCGGTAGAAATCTGTTGCGGCAAGACGTCGTTGTGTGTATGCGTTTTCCCCCTTTTTTTTGAGTGAGTACTCATAGTCGGAACCGGACAAGGTTAGCTCCGCTTTGTGCGGTAGATGGTTTCCTTGGAGCACGGGAAACATACGGTGCGAATGGTGATTGGGGTGGGGAAACCATTGTTTGTGTTGTGCAAAGGCGTGGCTATGTCTCCGTGGTCGGCTGGCTATCCCGTGACGCGCAAGTCATGTGGGGAAAGTGTCTCGGCGAGACTAGCCCCTTGTGTGATACTGATGAGAATGCCGAGCGGAGGGCAAGCCCGGGCAATGTAGCCATGAGCGGGTGGGGTCCAGCAAGGCTTCATAGAATCGGTCAGTGTGAGACGGAACCCGGACGTGCGAAGTCAGAATGTGTGGGCAAGCCCGGGGTTTATGACCCTTGTGCGGGTGGGGCCTTTGCAAGGTTCTGTGTGACGGCGTGTTTGCCGTTAGGGACATGGTGGTTCCCTTTTGGTTGCGGCTTTAAGCCAATGGGGAAATGGAAGTACCCAGTGTTTAATGTTTTGCTAGATGCATACGAGCTAGGGTTCCTTGGGTGAAACCCGGGTTGCATTCATGTTGCATAGTAGGCCCCTTTCACTTTGTACAAAACATAGGAAACATGTATGCTGTATGAGAGATCCAAGCCTGTTTTACCGCTTTAATATATATGCTCTTTTGGTATACGAAGTGCTAACTTGCAGGTGGAGTGGTACCCCGGGGTCCGTTAGGGACGGCCGGGAGGAGATGTATTTATTACACAGTAAAGGTGAGCCTTTGCTGACCCACGTTACTTCAAACCCTTACAGGGCAAGGATCGCATGCAGGAGCTAGCGCGCCGGGCGAAAAGCCCTAAGCCTCATGAAGTGTTGTCGTGCTTGGATTTTCCTTTTGCGTTTGCTACTCTTGTTAGGTTTATGTCCGGCTTGCATGCCGAGGTAGCCTAGGAGTGCTTGGCACATTTATATTTGGACTATTATTGTGTAAGGCCTTAAGGCCATTTGGTACTCTACTGTTAGTGGATAACTTCTGTCTGTTAGTGTTCTATTTCCGCTGTGTTTGTCTAGAGTTTTGAGATTGGGTAGTTTTCATATGAACTTTTAATACTAAAGCTGTGGCGTCCGTATGTTGTGGGGCCCCGGCCGGACCCATATTATATGGTCTTTATAGGGGAGGTGTTACAATTTGGTATCAGAGCGAGGTTGAGCGTTCCAATGAGAAGTTTCGCTGTCGAAAGTATAAGTCGAGTCGCGTATAAGAAGTTATCCACATAGGAGTATCGCGCGACCATGAGTGTCCTTGTGTTCGAGTCTTGCGATTAGAGAGAGATTTGCGTTTTCTTGCTTGTGTTTAGAGTGCAAGCAACGAGGCTTGGACCTCGAGGTCAAGAGAAGAGCTCTCGGCAAGTAGTGCGACTGCGCAAGGTCCGCTAGGGATGGGAGTCACACCGGCCGACTTCTATCGTATGCTTGCAGAAGCGATGGTGGTTGTTGGGATTTGTCTCCACAATACCTCAGATTTGTAGGAGGTCAGACCTTGAACTAAGATGAATTAAGGTGTATTTGATGCTGTGTTTAAGTTGTATGTATGCAGGTTTCTAATTGCCAAGTGTAGACCAATGTCAGTCTATAATGGGTCACCAAACACAGGACCATACAATGTAATCCCTCATTGTGTGATCCAAAGTGTTGGCCCATGTATAGCCTCTCTATTGGGATACACTTCCTTCATGCACTTGGATTGATGGACAGAAGCATTGGAGCAAATTTCCTCTTAGAATTTTCCTAAGTCCTTTATACTCGAGTATTTCCTTGTTTATACTCGAGTAAGTGTTTTTCTGATACTCGAGTATATCTTCTGATACTCGAGTAAGTATGTTCATACTCGAGTAATTGATCTTTGATACTCGAGTAAATTCTTCCATACTCGAGTATATCCTCTGATACTCGTGTATGTTAACGTTTCTCAGGTATATTTTCTGATACTCGAGTTTAGCCTTTTGATACTCGAGTATATCGTCTTGATACTCGAGTATACTTCTATTACTCGAGTATACAATTCTGATACTCGAGTATACCATCTTTGATACTCGAGTAATTCATTCTTCTCTCCTGTATTTCTCTCTATCTATACTCGAGTATACTGCTTCTTGCTACTCGAGTAATCCATCTCTCCATACTCGTGTATATCCTCCATTACTCGAGTATCGCAGTCAACTTCTCCAGAATTATTCTAAGTCCATTTTCATCATAAGTATTTTGAATCTGTCAATTCTGATTGGTCCACGTGTCATCAATAATCAATATTTTGACCGTTGGAACCCACCTATAAATAGGTCTTTTCAGAAATGACTTTTAAGCGTAATTACAGAAATATTCTTTTTAAGAAAGAGGAATTCCGTGAACCCTAATTTCACGCCGCCGCCATTGCCGTTCACGGAAGAAGAAGAAAAGTTTGGATCGCCACCTTCGTCTTCTTCGATCTTCTCTCCAGCGATCCAGAAGAAAGAGAATCACTCGATCTTGCCGAGCCTTGAAGATTCCAGATCTACTTTCTCGATCGAGGTGGTTCTAGATCTCAGATTCGTGGATCTTTCTCTAGTCGTCTTCTACGTTTTCTGATCTAGCCGAAGTTCCTAAAGAAGAAGACAGATCCAGATCTGAGATTGTTGTTTTGATTTTTATTTTTAAACCAAATTTCATTGTAGGAGATTCTTCTCCGAGACTTGTAGGAAGTTTTGTCTTCCGAGTTTTTGTAGATCCGTTTTGGGATCGAGATTTGTAGGAACGTGGTTCCGAGGTGTAGGATTGTTTTCAATCCGAGATAGTGGAGTAGCCGAGTCTAGTAATTTGCTAGATCGGTGAGGAAAGTGGACGTACCCAAGATTGGGGAACCACTATAAATCTCTTGTCTTCTGTGATTGCTTGATATTTGCTGTGTTAGTTTTTAATTCCGCATTTGACACGCATTTCACCTATTCACCCCCCTCTAGGTGATTTAGGCTAACAACTTAGACCTCTCAATTGGTATCAGAGGGAGGTTGATCGTTAAAAGGTTAACACCTTGATCTTATCCTTCTAAGTTGTTTTCTGAAAAGTATCAAGCATGAGTAAGACCAAGGATTTTGCTAAACTCCCTATCTACACCAAGAACAACTTTCCTATGTGGAAGGAAAGAGTAAAGTTCTTCATGGAAGCAGTAGATCCCCGGATCTTCATGATTGTTGAAGAAGGTCCCCACATTCCTATGACTGCATCCACCATAGATCCCACCAAGCAAGTTCCCAAGAAGTTGATGGATCTAGACAAGGATGAGATTGCACTTGTCTCTCTGGACAAGAAGGCTAAAATATTATAGCAAGTGCAGTCGACGACTCAATGCTGCAGAATCTAATTCATTGCCAGTCTGCCAAGGAGATGTGGCAATCCCTGGTGACTCTGATGGAAGGCACTGAAGAAGTGAGGGATGATCGGAGATCCCTTCTGAATCAAAAGTATGAAGCCTTCCGCAAGGTCACAAGGAGGCCATAGCTGACACCTTTGAGAACTTCTTCAAGATAGTAAATGGCCTAAGAGTGTATGGCCGTGTCTTCACCAACGGGGAACTCAATGACAAATTCTTAAGATCCCTAACCAAGGAATGGGATAATAAGGTATGTGCCATTCGGGAGTTTGGAAGGTTAGCTGAGACGGACCCGCAGAATCTGTTCGGAAAGCTTATGTCTTACGAGCTGCAAATCAACTCAAGAAAAGCTGAAGAAGAGACAAGCAGGTCTGCATCCAAGGAGAAATCTGTCGCTCTAAAGGAAGATAGCTCAAGGAAGATAAAAGCTAGCTCTCCTGCCCCAGTTCCTGAGGCTGATGAAGAAGAATCATCTGAGCCTAGCTCATCTGGCTCAGAACTATCTGATGGAGAGTTCTCCCTACTCTCAAGGCAGTTCAAGAAATTTTTGAACAAGAAGAAGCAATGGAGAGGCAAGGATGCCTCATATAGAAGATCACGACATGACAGTGATCATCGGAAGAAAGGCTCAAGTAGCCATGACAGGTACAATCCTAAACCGAACAAACAGATTTCTACTGACATCATTTGTTATTGTTGCAACAAGCCAGGTCACGTCATCGCCGATTGCCCTCACAAAAAGAAAGAGGGTGGAAGAAGAGAGGAAAAGAAATCCTCACACCCCAAGAAGAGGACAGAGAGAAGCCTAGTAGCCAAGAAGAGCAAAACTCTCAGCGACTCTGACTCATCTGAGTCGAGTGAAGAAGAGGAAGCTTACTTTGGGCTCATGGCTCATTCGGATGATGAACAAGTCCCCCAGTTCACTGGGGAGGTAAAATCTCACACTCCTCTCTCTGATTCTGAAAATGACAATGAGCAAGAGGGATATTCCTCTGAAGATGAATCTGAACTCATGGGACAGTATAAGGAATTACTCACCGCTTACGAGAAATGTCGTAGAATGGTGAGAAGTCAAGCCAAAGAGATCAATTCTCTACAGGCTAGTGAGAGCAACTTGAGAGAAGAAGTCAATAGGACTAACTCTCTTCAAGAGAACCTAAATGAAGCTATGGAGGAATACAATAATGCTCTCAAGCACCTCGACCTTAAAGAGGAAATCATCAAAGAACTGGAAAAACAACTCGAGGCTGAAAAGAAGCTTGTTGAGAGTTTCTCTAAGCCTAAGACAGTTCTTCCAATCGTTGCTGAATTCTCTACTAAGGCCAAGGGTGCTGGTTTAGGCCACATTGGGTCTTCTAGTAAATCCTCTAGAAGAAACAAGGCCAGGAGAAAGAATAAGGCTGCCCGAAAGACTCTAGCTGAAGAAAAAGGGAAAGCTCCCTTGGAACCTGTTGTGTTCAAGAAAGTTATCTTTCCCACGAACGAACTCGATTATGAGTCCACCTACGGACACTTTTCTAGGCCAATCCCTGAGAAGCCTAAGTCAAGATACCAAGGTTGGACTCGTCCTCGTAACTTTGGCGAGAGTGTCTTCAAGGCACCTTATGAGGAGATTCAGCTTCAAAGCTATGGACCTTATGCTCATGGTCATAACTTTAAGAAGACACCAAAGTAAAACCCATTGTAGAAAAGCCTATGAAGGAGAAGACCTCATGTAACTGCCATCATCATGAAGTCTCCTCCTCCAAGAGTAAAGCTCCTGCCAGACCGTCATTCCAGAAAGTCAAGCAGGACTACACAAGGCAAAGATACAACAGGTTCAACTGTTGGTGCTGTGGCAGAATTGGTCATTTTGCCAGTGATTGTTGGTTCAATCCTGAAAATGCTGCAACCCCTAAGGTTAGCAACGTGAGAGTGACCACTCATAAGGCTAATACTCGTAGGGGGAGTATTCTAACTCGAGACCAAGGACCCAAACTTGTTTGGGTTCCTAAGGCTAAATGATTGTAATTGCAGGTATGTCCAAAGGCCACCAAAATGCCAATCTGGTACTTGGACAGTGGATGTTCTCGGCATATGACCGGGACAAGGAGCCTACTACTGAACTACACCTCAGTCTGCGACGGACCAAAGGTCATCTTTGGAGGTTCAGATCGAGAATCACTAAAGGCTATGGTATGATTTCTAACGGTAGCGTATCCTTCTCGAATGTAGCCTATGTTGAAGGATTGGAACACAATCTCATCAGCATAAGCCAACTATGCGACAAAGGATACGTAGTTGAATTTCATGCAGACAAGTGTTTGATAAAATCGGTTAACAATATGGAAACTATCTTATCAGGCACTCGAAGCAGAAATATTTTCTGTTTGAACTTTATTTGTATAGACTCTTCAACACCAGTGTGTCTTTTGGCAAAAAGTAGTGCATCTCTTGCTGACCAATGGCACAAGAGACTAGCACATATTAATTTCAAAACTATTAATAAATTATTCTCTCAAAACTTAGTGCGTGATGCACCCAAGGTCAAGTGCGTTACGGACAGTCCCTGTCACGCTTGCATCAAAGGCAAGCAAACAAGAAGTTCGTTTAAAAGCATAATAGGCAAGGATTCCAATAGAAGCTTACAGCTTCTTCATATGGACTTGTTTGGTCCACTGCAGGTTAGAAGTTTGGGAGGTAAGGAATATACGTTGGTTATTGTGGATGATTACTCGCGCTTTGCGTGGGTGTTCTTTCTGAAACACAAGTCAGATACCTTCGGTATTTTCACTAACTTTGTCAGGCAAATCCAGAATGAATACAACTGTTCCGTAGTCAAAATCAGAAGTGACAATGGAACGGAATTCAAGTCTGGAGCCATGACAGAATTTTGTGAAAGTCAAGGTATCTTTCATGAGTTTTCCTCTCCCCGCACACCACAGCAAAATGGAGTGGCTGAGAGAAGGAACAGAACACTCATAGAGGCTTGTCGGACCATGTTGAGTGATGCCTCACTTCCGGAGTATTTCTGGGCTGAAGCCGTCAACACCGCTTGTCACGTGCAAAATCGAGCACTCATCAACAAAGACCATGATAAGACTCCTTACGAACTTCTAAAAGGCAGGCAACCAACCATTTCATACTTTAGAATCTTTGGTTGTAAGTGCTTCGTACTTAACAATGGCAAGTATCACACTACAAAGTTTAGCGAGAAAAGCTTTGAAGGTATTTTCGTAGGTTATAGTAGCCAGAGTAAGGCCTATAGAGTTTTCAATAGAAAAACTCTGGTTGTGGAAGAGTCGATACATCTTGTATTTGATGAGACGAGTCTGTTGCAAAGCAACTCGTCTAGTGTGCCTATTGTAGATGCAGGTACAAAGTTGAAAGAACTCAGCTTGGTTGAACCTATTAAAGATAAAGATGAGACGTTCATCAAGATCCCCTCTACAACCACCTTTGGAGAGGGAGATGATCAAGATGAAGAAGACATCCCAGCTGAAGATATAACTCCAGTGGCTGAAGAGATCCCAGATGCAAGGACTTTAGAGTTCAGACACTTGAAGGATCATCCTGTTGACCAAATCATAGGAGATCCTCGGGATGGTGTCAGAACTCGTCGAGGTACAACTAACGAGAATTTACACTTAAGCTTTCTCTCACAGGTTGAACCAAAGAAATTTGAGGAAGCCAACTCCGACGCATCCTGGATTCTAGCCATGGAAGAAGAATTAAACCAGTTTAAAAGATGCAAAGTCTGGACACTTGTTCCTAGACCCAAGCATAAGAACGTCATCGGGACAAAATGGGTCTACCGGAACAAGATGGATGAAGACGGAACAATTATAAAGAATAAAGCCAGACTTGTCGCCAAGGGATATCGTCAAGAGGAAGGGATCGACTTCGACCAAACTTATGCTCCAGTAGCAAGACTGGAGGCAATCAGGTTATTTCTTGCCTACGCTGCACTAAGGGCTTTACCGTCTATCAGATGGACGTAAAGTCCGCCTTCCTGAATGGTGACATAAAGGAAGAAGTGTATGTAGAGCAACCGCCAGGTTTTGTTGACTCAACCTTTCCTAACTATGTTTACTTATTGCAAAAAGCACTATATGGTCTTAAGCAAGCTCCTCGAGCTTGGTATGAGACGCTATCTACCTTTCTTCTTGAGAACAAGTTCACGAGAGGAAAGATAGATAAGACATTATTTCTTAGGGAAATAAAAGGCAAGATTTTGCTAGTGCAAATCTATGTCGACGACATCATTTTTGGATCTACAGATAACAACCTCTGCAAGAAGTTTTCTAAACTTATGCAAGGGAAGTTTGAAATGAGCAGTATGGGAGAGCTGAAGTATTTCTTAGGGCTACAAGTGAAACAATCTGAGGATGGAATTTTCATCTCTCAGACCAAGTTCACCAAAGAGCTGCTTAAGAAATTCGGAATGGAGAATGCAACCTCTATGAGGACTCCAATGGCCTCAGCTATGTCTCTAGACAAGGACGAGAAAGGGAAACCTTTTGATGAAACCAAGTACAGAAGCATAATTGGGTCCTTGCTCTACCTTACTGCGAGTAGACCAGATATAATGTTCTCGACATGTGTATGTGCTAGATTTCAGGTGAACTCTAAGGAATCTCACTACATCGCTGCAAAGCGAATCTTGAGATACCTCAAAGGAACACCAAATCTTGGCTTATGGTACCCAAGAAGTAATGATAGTGAACTAATTGGTTTTTCAGATGCAGATTTTGCAGGAAGCAAAGACGACAGGAAAAGCACCTCCGGGACTTGCCAATTCCTCGGAAGGAGACTCATTTCCTGGAGCAGTAAGAAGCAAAACTGTGTAGCCATCTCAACGGCTGAATCAGAGTACATCTCTGCAGGGAACTGTTGTGCACAGCTCTTGTGGATCAAGAATCAGTTTGAAGATTACAACATGAAGTTCCAGAACATTCCACTGTTCTGTGATTCTTCCAGCGCAATTGCAATAGCCAACAACCCAGTCTCCCACAGCAGGACCAAGCACATAGAGCTTCGCTACCATTTCATCCGGGAGCATGTGGAAAATGGAGATATAGATCTACAGTATGTCTCCACAGACAGGCAAGTTGCAGACATCTTCACCAAGCCGCTGGAAGAGTCCAAGTTTTCATTCTTCAAAACTGAGCTTGGACTGCTTAACAAAGAAGACCAATGACGGACTCAGAAATTTAGAAGAGGTCAGAAATGTTGGATACTCTGAGGTACATTTCTTTTAGTTTAGTGAAAATTCCTTCAAGAAATTTGAGACTCGAGAATAGTTACATTTACACGAGTGAAATAGTGAATACTCGAGTAACAAGTCAAATATACTCGAGTAATCAAATCAATACACGTGTATGCACTCCTTATACTCGAGTATGAAAAGTCTTCAGAATTTAATACTCGTGTATTGAACTTCATATACTCGAGTAATCAGATTGATACTCGAGTATGAATTTCTTATACTCGAGTATGGAAAAATCCGTCTAGACTTAATACTCGTGTATACTCAGTCCATACTCGAGTATATGTTAAGGATTACTCGTATATGCCGTAAACTTCTCTCGTGTAATCGGATTTCTCCGGAATTTTTTCAAACTCTCTATTCGCACAACTAATTTGCCGCCTCTTCAGGTATGTCTTTATACTTAATTCGTTTTAAACCTAATTAGGATTATTTATATATATATATTCAAAACGACAAAGTCCTTTCCACTTCTCATTCACTCGAGTAGCCGCCGGCTGTTCGTATTCCCGAAACCCTGTTCTTCGTCTTCCGTCGCCGCAGATTTCCGTCTTCCTCTTTGCAGAATCGCTGATGGCTCCTCCCTCCTCCAAGTTTGGAATCGGCTCGGAATTAGTGACTGATGGCATTGAAGATATCTCCGATGATTTCAAGAACCTTCTGATTCTCCTCGACACGGCCGGATTAACTTCGTTCTTCAAGAACCTTGCCGCCTTTTGCTTTCTGATGTTGAAGAGTTCTACAAAAACTTGAAGATTAGACACAATGGTACAGTTCTGAAATCAAAGGTAGGGGAGTTGATGTTCGGTTAGATAAAACCTCTGTCGCCACTCTGCTTCGGATGCCCGTGGTCGACGAAGAAGATGATTTAGACAAGGCAGATGCCGACCGCACCTCCTTATTCTGTGGTCGAGATCCAGAAGGTGGAGGTGAAACCCTGAACCGCTCTCTGTTCAATTCAGAAGGGAAGTTTCTAGTTGACATCATTGCCAAAATCCTCTGGTGCAAGACTTACTCCATTCGAGATGTATCACAAACTCTTTTTGAAGTTATGCAAGCTATTGTCTGTAGGAAGAAGTTTCAGTTTGGAATGATGATACTGGATAAGATCAAAGAAGCGTCAAACATCCCAGCTTTGCCAGGATTATCTCCCTCCTCCTCCATGAGATAAATCCTACAGTGTTTGACTTCTCTAAAGGGACTCCTCTTCACCACATGAAGAAAGTCTCAATATCATCCATTCAGAGGTATGACCTCAAGATCATGAACCCTGCCCAAACCTCCAGACAGCAAGCTGTCATCAGGACCCCATCTCCTCCTCAACATCAAATTGCTGACACTCTGGGTGCAGCAATTGAGGGGGAGCCTGCCTCTTCTCTTCCTCAGAATCAGGTTCTTCAGAATCAGTAATTCCAGAAACAGAAGAAGTAAGAATTCCTACTCCTCCAATCTCTCCTCCTCCAGCAGATATTCACTCAGCAAATCCAGTCTCAGAGATTCCAGACTCAGCAGCCCTTCTGTCTACAGCTGAAGATATCAACAAATTCATTGATGAGCTCAGCTCAGATGCCCCTCTCTTCCAGAATGACTCAGCTGCTAAGTCTCCAGTTCAGTCTGAAGTCCATACTCCAGTTCAGTCTCCTGCTAGAACCCCAGCTCCATCTCCTGCAAGATCTCCAGTCCATTCTCCTGAGAATGAGCCTAATAAATCAGCTCATATTCTCCTGTCTGATGATGAGATGTCTCCAGATCCTGTGGAGGCACCTCTGAAGAATTTGGATTTCTCCATGCCCTCTCTCCTACCCTCAGAAGAAGATGTTGAAACAGTTCCATTCAAGAGAGCAGTCAGCTCAGTGGTGATCTCAGAAATCCCTCCTTGGACTGCTTCTGCTTCTACTTCTGCTCTTGCTCCTGCTGCTTCAGCTCCTGAACCAACCTCAGCTCCCTCCTCTTCATCCTCAGATTTTATCAGCAAGATAGAGCTTATGCTAAAAGAACAGAGAGATTACTTTGATGCCTCTCTGCAATCAGTAACATCCAAGGTCTCTGCTCTTGAAACAGAGATGAGCAGAGGCTTTGCAGAAATCCAAGCAAATACTGATGAACTAAAAAGGTTGTTCCAACTTGGAGGCAAAGCCATAGACCACACCATTACAAGCATAGGTGAGCTAAGAAATCAGGCTGAGACAGTAGCTCACAATCAGATCAAGCTGGATGAGAGAGCTGAAATGAATGTTGTGACAGTATGTAATGAAGTGGGCACCTTCAAAGATGAAGCCATTGCAAAGCTAAACATAGATATCAGCAAGGGGGAGAAAGTTGTAAAAGAACAAGTGGAAAAACTTTATGAGCAAGCCCAAGCAGTTGCAAAAGAACAAGTTGAAACTCTCTCTAAACAGGCTCAAACTACAGTGGATGGAATTGTAAAGGAAATGAAAGCAGACATTCTCTCTCAACTTCAATCTGTAAAGTTTTATACATATGATACTGCTGTGTGGCTGCATAACATGAACTTCCCCAATGCTCAGCTCAACCCAGCCATCATTCCTCAGCACCTCAATCCTCTTGAAGAGCAACCCTCTGCAGATCCCCCTGTCCAAGCTACCATTCCAGAAAGTGGTGTGCCAGTCTTCTCTCCTAGACCTGAGGGTGATCTGACTGAGCCTCCTCTCAACTACTCTGACTTGTGGCAAGATGATTTTGTTTCCAGTTCTCAAGGTCCATCTAAAAGGAAAAGAAAGTATGGTGAAGGTGCTTCTGCAAGTCGTTCTGAACCCAGAAGAGATCCAGCAATTGTTCACTCAGAGATTTGGAGTCCAACCTCCAAATCCCTTATTCTTGATACCCTGAAATTAGTGACAGATCATGGGGAAAACAGAGACAATCATTACAGCTACTCAGAGTGGAAAGCATATGAAGCTTCACAGATTAAAATCAGACTCCATGACAGAAACTGGGGACACAACAACCCTGCTGCTCCTCCCAGGCCCAGGACCTATTTCCCAAAGCCTTACAGCTACCTGGAGAGGCAACAGCTCAAAAGGGAAAGAATGCACAAGGATGCTCCATCATGAGTGGATCTGAGAAAGTGGAATTGGACTATTTTGTTTATGTGTTTTAAAAACATTTCCTCATATATATATATTTAATTCTGATTATGGCCATATTTTGTTTACTCTGCTTTAGTTAAGCTTATTCTCCTGTTATATGCTTGCTGTTCTTTTACTCTAAGCAATTCACCTTAGTATAGAGAGTGCTGACATCTACAAATAGGGGGAGATTGTTGGGATTTGTCTCCACAATACCTCAGATTTGTAGGAGGTCAGACCTTGAACTAAGATGAATTAAGGTGTATTTGATGCTGTGTTTAAGTTGTATGTATGCAGGTTCTAATTGCCAAGTGTAGACCAATGTCAGTCTATAATGGGTCACCAAACACAGGACCATACAATGTAATCCCTCATTGTGTGATCCAAAGTGTTGGCCCATGTATAGCCTCTCTATTGGGATACACTTCCTTCATGCACTTGGATTGATGGACAGAAGCATTGGAGCAAATTTCCTCTTAGAATTTTCCTAAGTCCTTTATACTCGAGTATTTCCTTGTTTATACTCGAGTAAGTGTTTTCTGATACTCGAGTATATCTTCTGATACTCGAGTAAGTATGTTCATACTCGAGTAATTGATCTTTGATACTCGAGTAAATTCTTCCATACTCGAGTATATCCTCTGATACTCGTGTATGTTAACGTTTCTCAGGTATATTTTCTGATACTCGAGTTTAGCCTTTTGATACTCGAGTATATCGTCTGATACTCGAGTATACTTTCTATACTCGAGTATACAATTCTGATACTCGAGTATACCATCTTTGATACTCGAGTAATTCATTCTTCTCTCCTGTATTTCTCTCTTTCTATACTCGAGTATACTGCTTCTTGCTACTCGAGTAATCCATCTCTCCATACTCGTGTATATCCTCCATTACTCGAGTATCGCAGTCAACTTCTCCAGAATTATTCTAAGTCCATTTTCATCATAAGTATTTGAATCTGTCAATTCTGATTGGTCCACGTGTCATCAATAATCAATATTTGACCGTTGGAACCCACCTATAAATAGGTCTTTTCAGAAATGACTTTTAAGCGTAATTACAGAAATATCTTTTTAAGAAAGAGGAATTCCGTGAACCCTAATTTCACGCCGCCGCCATTGCCGTTCACGGAAGAAGAAGAAAAGTTTGGATCGCCACCTTCGTCTTCATCGATCTTCTCTCCAGCGATCCAGAAGAAAGAGAATCACTCGATCTTGCCGAGCCTTGAAGATTCCAGATCTACTTTCTCGATCGAGGTGGTTCTAGATCTCAGATTCGTGGATCTTTCTCTAGTCGTCTTCTACGTTTTCTGATCTAGCCGAAGTTCCTAAAGAAGAAGACAGATCCAGATCTGAGATTGTTGTTTTGATTTTTATTTTTAACCAAATTTCATTGTAGGAGATTCTTCTCCGAGACTTGTAGGAAGTTTTGTCTTCCGAGTTTTTGTAGATCCGTTTTGGGATCGAGATTTGTAGGAACGTGGTTCCGAGGTGTAGGATTGTTTTCAATCCGAGATAGTGGAGTAGCCGAGTCTAGTAATTTGCTAGATCGGTGAGGAAAGTGGACGTACCCAAGATTGGGGAACCACTATAAATCTCTTGTCTTCTGTGATTGCTTGATATTTGCTGTGTTAGTTTTTAATTCCGCATTTGACACGCATTTCACCTATTCACCCCCTCTAGGTGATTTAGGCTAACAACTTAGACCTCTCAGTGGTGTCCCAAGCTGCAGCGACAGCACAAGTAGCAGCTCCCGTTGCTCAAGTAGCAACTCCTGCTACCCTGGACACAGCAACGACAGTGCCGGTTGACGAAGCCAGGCGGGCAGAGCTGCAGGCCGAGAGAGTGGTTGTCGGGCATGGGGACCGGCAAATGAAGTACTTTCTGAGTTTCCACCCTCCAACCTTCAAGGGAATCGGCACGCCCACAGATGCAGAGGATTGGTGGGCGAGAATTCAGGAGCTTCTGAGGGCGGCAGAGGCGCCAGATGAGAAAAAGACAGAGTTCGCAGCCTTTATGTTGGAGGGAGATGCCAAATTATGCTGGGTGAGCCATTGTGGCAGGCAGTTTCTAGGACTCATACCGTCCATCGAGGAGTTTGGGAATGCCTTTCTGAAGAAGTACATTCCCGCATCAACAAGGTTAGCCCTCCAGAGGCAGTTTCTACATCTGGTGCAGCGAGACAAGTCAGTGGATGAATATGTTCAGGAATTTACTCGCTTGGGTCGTTATGCGGGAACGACCATGGCAGACGATGAAGAGAGGGACAATCTCTTCTATCATTGATTGAGGGAGAATCTAAGATAACCCCTCATATCAATGAAATGTGCGGGTTTCAACGAATTGGTGGAGGCAGCCCGAATTTTGTAGAGTGACATAAAGCGATCCCAGCTTCGCAAGGGTTTCACACCCAAACAGGGGGAAGAGAAGAAACCTACTCAGTCCCATGGAAAGGCGGAAGGGAGCCGATGAAAGAAGAAGCCTCCCCCATATAAGTCGCGCGAGAAAAGTAATTGGACGTCCGAAGGGTCACGCTCTAAGGGACCGCAGACGTGTTATAATTGTGGCAAGCCAGGCCACTTAGCAAGATTTTGTACCCAAGGGGGCACTGAGCAAGAGCCAAGGCAGGAGCAGACCGTGCGCTCCAGCCCTAGTGCAGCAGAGAAGGGGAAGATGGCGGAGTCGAGTGCTTCACGGTTTCAACCAGTGCAGCCATTGGCCTACAACCTTGGGCAGCAGGAAGCAATCCGCCAAACCAATGTGGTAACAGGTATGAGAGTTCAACCTGCACCTTAGATTTCTTCCTTTCAAGCCTTTTTATGTTTGTTGCATGTGTGTAGGCTTTGTAGTGGTATCTGGGTACCCCGCTAGGGTACTTTTTGATACGGGAGCGTCGCACTCCTTCCTTACGGAAAGTTTCATCCGGAGGATTGGAGTTGAGTCCTTCTCAACGGACTAAGAGTTGAAAGTGCGCATGCCCAATGGGTCGTCTATGACAACCAGGGCTAAAGGGCGGATTTGGTTGAGTCTTGAGGGAGTCGACTTCATGTTGGTAGCGGAGATCTTGCCGTTGTCCGAGTTCGATGTGATTTTGGGGATGGACTGGCTAGCGGAGCAGCGTGCCAGTATCGACTGTTTGTCCAAGGTGGTAACCCTGAGGGGGGTGGGGTAAGCAAAAGTCAAGTTTGAGGGCCTACATGGAGTAGCTTGTTCCCTAGTTTCGGCACTTCAACTAGTGCGAGCTGTTAACCAGGGAGGTGTAGCTCTAGTAGCGTTGTTGGAGGTTAGCCTTTCCAGACTGTCTCTTAGAGAAGTGCTCGTGGTGGCGGAGTTTGGAGATGTATTTCCTGAGGAGCTACCAGGAGCACCTCCTCGGCGGGAGATTGATTTCTCCATCGAGTTAGTGCCCGAGGCTAGACCGGTGTCACGTCCACCCTTTAGGATGGCACCAATGGAGTTGGCCGAGCTCAAGGTTAAGTTGCAGGAGCTTTTGGAGCAAGGGTATATCAGACCCAGCTCTTCACCGTGGAGTGCGCCGGTGTTATTCGTAAAGAAGAAGGAGGGTAGTATGTGTTTGTGCATAGACTACCGAGAGTTGAACAAATTGACTGTCAAGAATAAGTATCTGATTCCTCGGATAGACGACCTTTTCGACCAATTGGTGGGGTCGGTGGTGTACTCCAAATTAGAATTAAATTCAGGATATTATCAGTTGCGGATTCATGATGAAGACATACCCAAGACAGCGTTTGGTACAAGGTATGGTCATTTTGAGTTCTCGGTGATGCCGTTCGGGTTGACGAATGCGCCGTCCGTGTTCATCGAGTTGATGAACCGAGTGTTTCGTGAATACTTGGACTGGTTCGTAGTCGTCTTTATCGATGACATTTTGGTGTATTCCAAGTCGAAAGCGGAGCACGAGTCGCACTTGAGGACAGTGTTGAAAGTATTGAGAGAGAACCAACTTTATTCGAAGTTCTCCAAGTGCGAGTTCTGGTTGGAGAAGGTGGCATTTTTTGGCCATGTGATTAGTGGGGATGGGGTGGCGGTAGATCCAACGAAAGTAGAAGCCATCATAGAGTGGCCAGTTTTGAGGACCGTGGCGGATGTCCGGAGTTTTCTTGGACTAGCCGGGTACTACCGAAGGTTTGTGGAAATCTTTTCGCGGATAGCTCTACCCCTCACTTCACTAACTCGCAAGGATCAGAAGATTGTATGGACTCAAGAGTGCAATCAGGCGTTTGAAACCCTGAAGGAGAGGCTAATGACGGTGCCGATCCTAAGTCTACCAAAGGGGACCGAAGGATTCCAGATTTTTAGCGACGCATCCGGATGCGGTTTAGGGTGCGTGTTGGTGCAGCATCGTAGTGTGATAGCTTTTGGGTCGAGGCAGCTGAAGCCTCATGAGAGAAATTTCCCCGTCCATGATTTGGAGTTGGCGGAGGTAATTTTTTCTTTGATGTTGTGGAGGCACTACGTTTATGGTGCAAAGGTGGAGAACTTCACGGACCACAAGAGTCTTAAGTATCTCCTAAATCAAAAGGACCTTAATATGCGGCAGCGCAGGTGGGTCGAGTTCCTTGGGGACTACGATGTGGCGATTCAGTATACCCCGGGGAAAGCCAATATGGTTGCGGATGCTCTGAGCAGGAAATACTTGGGGCAAGGTAATTTTATCGAAGCTCATGATGAGCGGTTGAGGCGGGACTGGGAGTCTCTTGGTTTGGAATGTGTGGCAAGAGGCGAGTCTAGCGTGGCTCGGCTAAACTGGATTGAGATGCAGAGTGACTTATGCGATCGTATTCGGGAAGCGACCCGTGTGGATGCGGAGTTCCAACCTTTCGTGGAGGAAGCTCTAAAGGGCGAGGGTAGTGCCTGGGAGATGGTTGATGGGATTCTGAGGAAGGGCGGAAGGATTTGTGTACCGCAGTTCGGCAAGCTCCGCGAGGAGTTGATGTTTGAGGCCCACTTCACTAAGTAATCCATTCACCCGGGTAGTACAAAGATGTACTTGGATTTGAAGAAGTCCTATTGGTGGCCTGGGATGAAGCGGGACGTAGCTTTGTTTGTGAGTCAGTGCCAAACTTGTGCCTTGGTGAAGGCCAAGTGTCAGAAGCCGGGCGAGTTCTTGAAGCCTCTTCCAATCCCCGATGGAAATTTGAGGACATCTCCATGGATTTTGTGCATGGGTTGCCTAGATCGCAGCAGGGTAATGATGCCATTTGGGTGATTGTGGACCGCTTGACCAAAGTGGCACATTTCATCCCAAACCGGAAGGAGATTGGTGTAGAAAAGTGTGTGGAGTTGTACGTCCGCAATATTGTACGACTTCATGGGATTCCGAAGAGTATAGTCAGCGACAAGGATGGACGTTTCACGTCTAAGGATTGGCGGTTGGTGCAGAAGAGCTTGGGCACAAAACTCAAGTTCAGTATGGCCTTTCATCCTCAAATCGATGGGCAAACCGAGATAATGAACCGTACTATGGAGGATATGCTAAGGATGTGTACTCTCGACTTCGGCAAGAAGTGGGAGGATCACCTCTTCATGGTGGAGTTTGCTTATAACAATAGTTACCAATCTAGTATCAAGATGGCGCCAAACGAAGCTTTGTCTGGGAGGCGGTGTCGAACACCGATGTCTTGGACAGAGGCGGAAGACACCAAACTTTTGGGAAAAGAGGTGGTAGCCGACGCTAGTGTGCTCGTGCGAACCATTCAAGAGCGCATGAAGGTAGCTCAAGATCGACAAGCTAAGTATTTCAACGCTCGCCACAGGAATGTGGAGTTCGCCCACTCAAGAAAGGCGTTTCACGGATTCGCCCACTCAAGAAGCTGAGTTCGAGATTTTTGGGACCATTCAAGGTCATCGAGCGAGTGGGAGAGGCAGCGTACCGGTTAGCGTTGTCCACAGAGCTAAGTGGATTACACGACGTATTTCACGTCTCTGTCTTGAGGAAAGCTTTTTTAGAAGCCAGCGTGGTGATTGAGCCGACAGCGGTGCCGGTAGAGGAAGACTTGAGGACACGAGTTCGTCCAATCGGGATAGAAGATTCATAGGTTCGGCAACTGCGGAACAAGGAGGTTAGACTCGTATAGGTCTGTTGGGATAACTGTGGCCGCGAGGAGCTCTCATGGGAGCGAGAGCAGGCCATGCTGGAGGAGTACCCCGAGCTTTTCTCCTCAGGTACCGTTTAGTTTTCTTTACTTTCCATATTTTAAATTTCGGGACGAAATTCTTGTAAGGGGGGAGAGTTGTAACACCCCAAATCTTGGAAGAGGACCCGACGCCGTCTTTTCGGCAAATTTGGGTTTTGGGGGTAGGCACATGGCCTGTGACATGGGTCGTGTCACAAGCCGTGTTGCCCCTGGGCTGTCGAGCTGTGTTGGTCGACGATCGGTGAGAAGGCACACGTCGTTGGACACGGGCGTGTCCCTGGCCGTGTCCTTCTCGGGTGGTTTGGAGGAGTTGAGAACGAGCTTGGCATAGGCTAGTGACACGGCCGTGTCGGGTCTGACACGGGTGTGTCAGAGGCCGTGTTCCAGGCCGTGTTCTGGTTGGGAATTTTGGGATGACGGTGAATGGTTGACACGGCCCTGCACACGGCCGTGTTGCAACCCGTGTTCGGCCAAGATATTTTAATTTTGGGTTCCGATCGTGGCCGTTCATTCTTTTCTTGGGAGGATCCAATGGTGGGGAGCCTCCCTGGGCGGTTTAAGGCCGGGAATAGGGTAGAAACCCTTTAATTTTGCTTTGGATTCTCTCTCTCTAAGTTCTAGAGAGAAGGGAGAGCAAGGAGGCCAAGTTCCGGCCGCCGGCGAAGCTTCGGAGGTCCGTTTCGCGAGCGGAGTTCAGATCCGTGAAGGTGGGAGCGTTGCGGTGGTTTTCAACCGAGCAAATCTTCCCCATAGCTAGGAAGAGGGGACGGAAGGTAACGACACTTCCCCTCTCGGTTTTTAGGATTTAGGATGTATGAATAGCGTCCCCTTCCTTTCGTGTTTTGAGCACCGGATCTCTCAAATAAGAGGGATTCGTGTAGCCGGGGTTCAAGAGGAACCTCCGGGTTTAGTATGTTCATCCTAGCATGCTTGCATTAGAGATCTGCTCCGTTAGCGGAATAGGCACTATGGGTGAAGCCGTGGTCGCGACCGTTAGTCCGACCCGGTGATGTTGCATAGCGAGCTTTGAGGATTCGGTAGAAATTCGTTGCGGCAAGACGCCGTTGTGTGTATGCATTTTCCTTTTTTTTGAGTGAGTACTTGTAGTCGGAACCGGACAAGGTTAGCTCCTCTTTGTGCGGTATATGGTTTCCTTGGAGTACGGGAAAGATACGGTGCGAATGGTGATTGGGGTGGGGAAACATTTGTTTATGCTGTGCAAAGGCGCGGCTATGTCTCCGTGGTCGGCTGGCTATCCCATGACGCGCAAGTCATGTGGGGAAAGTGTCTCGGCAAGACTAGCCCCTTGTGTGAGACTGACGAGAATGTCGAGCGGAGGGCAAGCCCGGGCAATGTAGCCATGAGCGGGTGGGGTCTAGCAAGGCTTCTTAGAATCGATCAGTGTGAGACGGAACCCTGACGTGTGAAGTCAAAAAGTACGGGCAAGACCGGGGTTTATGACCCTTGTGCGGGTGGGGCCTTTGCAAAGTTCCGTGTGACGGCGTGTGTGCCGTTAGGGATATGGTGGTTCCCTTTTGGTTGTGGCTTTAAGCCAATGGGGAAACGGAAGTACCCAGTGTTTGATGTTGTGCTAGATGCATACGAGCTAGGGTGCCTTGGGTGAAACCCGAGTTACATTCTTGTTGCATAGTAGGCCCCTTTCACTTTGTACAAAACATAGAAAACATGTATGCTGTATGAGACATCCAAGCCTGTTTTACCGCTTTAATATATATGCTCTTTTGGTATACGAAGTGCTAACTTGTAGGTGGAGTGGTACCCCGGGGTCCGTTAGGGACGGCCAGGAGGAGATATGTTTGTTATACAGTAGAGGTCAGCCTTTGCTGACCCATGTTACTTCAAACCCTTACAGGGCAAGGATTGCATGCAGGAGCTATCGCGCCGGGCGAAAAGCCCTAAGCCTCATGAAGTGTTGCCGTGCTTGGATTTTCCTTTTGTGTTTGATACTCTTATTAGGTTTATGTCCGGCTTGCATGCCAAGGTAGCCTAGGAGTGCTAGGCACATTTATATTTGGACTATTATTGTGTAAGGCCTTAAGGCCATTTGATACTCTACTGTTAGTGGATAACTTCTGTCTGTTAGTGTTCTGTTTCCACTGTGTTTGTCTGGAGTTTTGAGATTGGGTAGTTTTCATATCATCTTTTAATACTAAAGCTATTGCGTCCGTATATTGTGGGGCCCCGGCCGGACCCATATTATATGGTCTTTACAGGGGAGGTGTTACAACTTGGGCCAGCAGGAGGCCATTAAATAACTGACGTGGTGACAGGTACGAGTTAATTTATAGCAAGTTAACTTTAAATACTGTTATTTATTGCTTGTTAGCCTAATATGTTTTGCTTAGGCTTTGTTTTGATTAGCGATAGTACGACACGGGCACAGTTCGATACGGGAGCTTCACACTCCTTCTTGTCCGAAAATTTTATATCGCGCATCAGAGTCCCTTCTTCGATGGCGAAGGACAAGTTGGATGTGCTGCTACCGAATGGGTGCTCGATGCGTGCAGACAGGGTGTGCACCATAAAGGTTCACATAGGGAGGCAAGAGTTTCACTTGCTAGCATCATTGCTGCCGCTAGTAGAGTTCGATGTTATCTTTGGGATGGATTGGCTTTCGGAGCAGAAGGCTTGGATTGATTGCAATAGTAAGGAGGTCAAGCTAGGTGTTGGACGGGAGACAACATTCACGGGACTGAAGGGGTCGAGCAGGACGCTGATGTCTGCTCTTCAGGTGGTAAAGGCAGTTCGTGCTGGTGCAGAGCTGTTCTTCGCAATAGTGGGGGCTATAGAGCCAATGTCCGCGTTGGATAGTATCCCCGTGGTATGTGAATACTCCGATGTATTCCTTGGATAGTCTTCCCAGAGCCCCACCGCAGCGAGAGATTGATTTCACTATCGATCTTCTGCCAGGTGCCAAACCTGTGTCACGTGCTCCTTATAGGCTGGCGCCGAAGGAAATGGCAAAGTTAAAAGTTCAGCTAGAGGAGCTGATGGAGCAAGGTTATGTGCGTCCAAGATCGTCGCCTTGGAGCGCACCGGTCCTCTTCATTAAGAAGAAGGATGGGAGTATGTGGCTGTGTATCGACTACAGAGAGTTGAACAAGCTGACGTAGAAGAAAAAGTATCCGATTCCGAGGATTGATGATCTCTTCGATCAGTTAGTCGGATCGTCGGTATATTCTAAGTTGGACTTGAAGTTGGGGTACTATCAGTTGAGGATCAGGGAGTGTGATATCCCAAAGATGGCGCTCAGCACAAGGTATGGGCATTTTGAGTTCACGGTCATGCCGTTTGGACTGACGAATGCACCATCAGTGTTTATGGACTTGATGAGCAGGGCGTTCCGAGATTTCCTGGACCGCTTTGTGATCGTCTTTATTGACGATATATTGGTGTACTCGTAGTGCGAAGAAGATCACTTCAAGCACTTGCATCTGGTGTTGGAGACTCTGAGAAGGAATGAACTGTATGCGAAATTCTCCAAGTGCGAGTTCTGGCTACCCTCAGTTGCATTCCTTGGTCACATTATTAGTGGGAAAGGTATAGCGATGGATTCGGCGAAAATCATTGCGATACAGGAGTGGTATGTGTTGTCTTCTGTCGCGGAAGTCCGTAGTTTTCTCGGGCTTGCCGGATATTACAGGTGCTTCGTAGAGAACTTCTCGCGGATAGCGCTACCTCTCACGAAGTTGACAAGGAAAGATCAGAGATTCTTGTGGATTTAGGAGTGCGTGCAAGCTTTTGAGGAGCTGAAGAGACGGTTGACCATGGCGCTAGTGCTTAGTTCTCCGAGTGGGACCGAGGGATTTGAGGTTTATAGTGACGCCTCGGGTAGTGGTTTGGGCTGCGTGCTATTGCAGCATGGGAGCGTGATAGCTTATGGATCGTGTTGGAATACCCTATTACTAATTTGGGCAAGGATCACTATGTTCTTAGGAAATCAGTTTGACCTAGATGTTTAGTTGAAAAGGTCAAGTTAGAATGAGTCTAGGGCTTAGAACCTAGGTTTTAAGCTGCCCCCAGGTCCATTCAAAGATCAAGACTTAGAGCTGAGATAAAGACAATTTTCGTCGAACTCAGTTCGACAAATTGTCGAACTCCGTTCGACGATCTCTGAGCTCAACTCTGCTCAGTCGTCGAACTCCGGTCGACGATCTTCGAGCTCAGATCGACGATCTGCCTTCAGCTAGTTTCCAAGTCACTGAGCTCAATTCGACGATCTTCTAGCTCAGTTCGACGATCTATCCTCACTTATTCTTTAGGTCGCTGAGCTCAGTTCGACGATCGTAGAGCTCAGTTCGACATTTTCTGTCTGATGTTCAAATCCAATCTCTGAGCTCAATCAACGATCGTAGAGCTCAGATCGACGATCTTCTAGAGATTCTCGACTTTAAGATTCCAAATCAGTCGGCCTTTGAATTTTGTCAAATTCTCTCAGCATTTAGTTCAAAGAGATTTTGTTAGCCCGTTTCATTTATTCTGGAGCAAGTTTCAAGGAATTTTTCAGAGATGTTTATTGGACTTTCCTCCAGAAGACAAAATATTTATGGAACACATTTATGACTGCTAACGGCTATCTTGGACAGAGGATCATCAGAGAATAATATATCCAACAGCAGATCAAGATTAAGAATTGCTCAATACAGACTACACAGGATAGTCAGATCAACTCAGAAAAATCAAGTGATCAATACTGAAAGTTAGATTGAAAATAGCATACTGAAAAGTGTTCATAGCTTCAACATCAAAGGACTCCAGACAACTCATATTTCAGCCTCTGCTGAAATCATCTCTGCTGGAGATCTGAAGCTATGAGGCCTATCACCCTAGCAAAGCTTCAACTCCTTAACTATTCTACATCTCAGGGGGAGCTTTGACAACACAATCAATCCACTAAGTCTTCTCTCAGTGATTGAGCCAGAGAAGACAACTTCACCTCTTCTTTTTTCTTTTCCTGCTGTAAAAGGGTTATCAAAACTCCCTTCAAAAGTTTTGAATCTGGTTCTGAGAGCCTTGTCAAAACTCAGTGGTGGAAAAACACCTTATCAAAAATCTAGTTTGGTTTTTGAGCACCTTATCAAAGCTCATTGGTGCCCAGGACACCTTATCAACTCTTCCTACAGTGGATTCCTACCAAGGGTGGTAGAAGAGTTGATGTACCCAGGTTTTTGGGGAACCACTAAAGATCCTTGTGTCTTCTGGTTACTTGTGTATATTCTTTGCTGTGTGCTGTGATTTTTATTTTACTTCCTTAGTTTTATTTCTACAGCAGAGCACCTTACACCTATACATAAATTAATTCTTTACTGCTTTGCAATTTTAAATTGTAAATTTACTTTAAAATACTCTATTAACCCCACTCTAAAGTTGAGATAGATCTTTCTCTAACTTTCAATTGGTATCAGAGGGAGGTTGGTTGTTCATACAGGCTAACACCTGAATCAAAAGATCCTTGATAAGATCAATCCTTTAAGAGGGTTATTTTCATTATATTTAATTTTATATAAAGTTGTGGAACAGAACAAAGACTATGCTAGCACCAGACCTCCAGTGTGCAATCATTCAAAGTTTGCACTTTGGAAGGCAAGGATTAGATTATACATGAATTCTATTGATGAGGACATTTTCAATTCTGTTTTGACAGTGTGTCCAAGACCTCCAGAGACCACAAGCACAAGTGTTGTTCCACCTCCCTCAGAACAGATGCTGAAATAAAGAAGTGGAAAACTCAGATGCAAAGGCATGAATATTTCTTGCTCATACTATGTCTGATGAGATATTCCATAAGGTATCTGAATGCTCAGCTAAAGACATACGGGATAAGCTTTCAGAAATTGTATCAGGATTTGCTGATGAAAGAAAGGATAGGAGATCTCATCTCATATCCCAATATGAGAACTTCAAGAAAGGTGAAGTTGAATCAGTTGCAAACATGTACACCAGGCTCAGTCTGATAGTCAGTGAGTTAAAGTCATTGGACAAGGAAATCACACTCACTGAACTCAATGACAAGATCCTAATGTGCTTCCCCAGCACTTGGTATTCAAGGATCTAGCCAATTAAAGATGCCAGAAGCCTAAGTGAAATTACCACAGAGGCTCTTCTGGGCAAGCTCAAATCTTATGAGCTGCTCATCAAGAATAGGGAAGAAGAACAAAAGGCTACTTCTCCAGTCATCAGAAAACGAGAAGACCATAGCCTTCAAAGCTATAGAAGAGGAGCCTGAAGACAAAGCTACAGGAAATGATGAGCTCCTAAGTCTACTGGCAAAAGATTCTATAAGATGGCCAGGAAGGACTTCAGAAAGAAGTCATTCAAAGGGCATGAGAAGACTAGATATGATAGGTCCAACAATAAATAAATCATCTGCTTTGGATGCAAGAAGCCAGGCCACACTATGCCTGACTGTCCAGAGAATAAAAACAAGGACAAGAAGGACAGAAATGAGAGAAGAAGAGACAAGGACTTCAGAAAGAATAATAGCAACAGATCCTCATCCAACAAAAATAAACATTCAAGGAAGGGATTTGTAAGCTGGAGTGACACTGAAGAAGAATCAGAAGCCTCATCTAGCTCAAGTGATGATGAGTATGATGCTGAGGAAAAAGAATTCTGCATGATGGCAATCAATGCCTCCTAGCAAAACTCTGATGCAGAACAAGAGTCTGATTCTGAAGCTGAAACTGGATCTTAAGTGGATTAGGTAATAAACTCTTTTGATTTTACTTCTGAGGACTTTAAAACTGAATTTAAGACACTGTGTTTAGATTTGCTTAGGTCTGAGAAATAGATAATCTCTCTCAGAAATCAATTATCTGACTACAGTGTCCTAAAATCAAATAACCTCAAACTCTCTGAGGAGTTAGAGTGCTATAGGGAGGAGATAGCTGCACTGAAAAGTGAACAATCCAAGGCCAAGCAGTTTGAAGAATCCCTTAATGGGAGAAGTATCAGACTGATGGACATTACAAGCATAGTGAACTCAAGATTCAACAGTACACTAGGCTTGGGTGCTTCATCCAGCCAACCTATAGTATTAAAAACCCCAATTAAATTTATCTCTGATAAAGGAAAGGGTGTTGTAGAGGTAGCTAGGAAGAATCCAGATTTACCTAAGGAAAATCAAGTTCAATATAAAACGTCGAACAGAGCTCGACGATCGTCGAACATAGATCGGCGATCCAAGGCTGGGTTGTCGAACTCAGATCGACGACTTTTGAACTCTGAACTCTGGTATAGTCGATCTTCGAACGGAGCTCGACGATCTGACCCAAGATCATCGAACTCAGGTCGACGAACGTCGAACGGAGCTCAGAGATTTGAACCTTCTTTCAGAGGTAAATCTCAAGTCAATCCTAAAAGTCCCTCATCTCAAAGCTTCAACCCTTATACTTAATGGATAGTACCTCATAGGAGATACCATCCTAAAGGATATAAGAGTCAGCCAGGGATGTCTTTCATTTCTGAATTTAAAGGTTATCAACCTAGACCCAAGGTAAACTGGGTCAAAAACATATAAGCTGTCTATGTGCAGGTGAAGACCTATCCAACATCAAACCAGCAATGGTATCTGGATAGTTGGTGCTCAAAGCACATGATAGGGAACAAGGAGAATCTATCATCCTTCATAACCAAACTTATACCCAAAGTAATTTTTGGTGATTCAAACTTTGGAACAACAAAAGGATATGGTGCAGTCAAAATTTGAACAGTCATCTTCAAGAAAGTAGCTTATGTTGAAGGACTCAAGCACAACTTGATAAGTATCAGTCAACTTTGTGATGAAGGATATCAAGTGACTTTCAACAAAGCTATATGCAAGATCAAGTCAGAGGGTAACACAATTGTGTTAACAGGTAACAGAAAAGGTAATATTTACTTAGTAGATTTTCATTCATCTAAAGTAGATATCTGCTTGTTCAATTCCATATCTAGACCTAATATACTATGGCATAAGAGACTAGGGCATATTAACCTTAGAACTATTGCTAGGATATCCAAGGACAACCTTGTTAGAGGACTACCTTCTGGCCCCTACAAGAAGGAAGGACTTTGCAAGACTTGTCAATTAGGCAAGCAAACTAAAAACAGTTTTAAGTCACTTAACTAGAGTGATTCACCTAGGATTTTGTATCTCTTACACATGGATCTTTTTGGACCCATTATAGTACAAAGCTTAGGAGGGAAATCCTACACTTTAGTGGTTGTAGATGACTTCTCAAGATTCACATGGGTGTTCTTTCTGAGGAAGAAGTCTGATAACTTTAAGTGTTTGACAGAGTTTCTCAAATGTATACAGAGTGAGTTCAATACTCATATTGCCCTGATCAGAAGTGATCATGGGACAGAGTTTGATTCTCTTCTTATGCAAGAGTTCTGTCAGAGTGAAGGGATCAGGCATACATTCTCAGCTCTTAGAACTCCTCAACAAAATGGGGTAGCAGAAAGGAAAAATAGAACCCTAAATGAATCTGCAACTATATTATTGTCAGATGCTCACCTTCCTCTATCCTTTTGGCTGAGGTAGTGAACACCTCCAACTATGTACTGAATAGAAGTTTGATACTCAAAGGGAAGAAACCTAAAGTAGATTACTTCAAAATTTTTGGTTGTATTTGTTATATTCACAACAATGACAAGAGATATATAGCAAAATTTCAAGCAAAAGCTGATGAAGGAGTGTTTCTGGGATACTCCATGATCAGTAAAGCTTATAGGGTTTATAATAAAACTACTCAAAAAATAGAAGAATCTGTCCATATTTCCTTTGATGAAACTAATATGTCTTTCAAGGAGAAGAATACTTCTACCAGAGAACATTTGCAGGTACATTCTGTAGCTGAAGACTTGGACAGATTGCAAGTTACTCAAAAGGATGAAAGTAGTGAAGATGAAGAAGCTGCTCAACATCTGGAAGAAAATCTTCTTGAAGAGCCAGTTGTTGTTCCATAAGAGGAAACAAAAACACAGGTTGGTGAACAATCAACAACCCATGTTGATTTAGTAACATCAAGAGATCATCCAATCTCCCAAGTGATTGGAGACATCTCAGTTGGTGTGCAAACCAGAAATCAGGTCAATCAAAATCTTATGCACACTTGCTTTCTCTCTCAAATTGAACCTCAATCCATTCAAGATGCAGAGCAAGATCTACACTAGATCATTGCAATTCAAGAAGAGTTGCATCAATTTGAAAGAAACAAAGTCTGGGAACTAGTTCCTATGCCAAGGGATCATTCCATTGTTCGAACAAAATGGGTTTTCAGAAAAAAATTTGATGATCAAGGAATTATTGTAAGGAACAAGGCAAGGCTAGTTGCTCAAGGATATTCTCAAGAAGAGGGGATAGACTATGACCAGACCTTTGCACAAGTTGCAATGTTAGAGGCCATAAGAATCTTCCTGGCTTATGCTGCTCACAAGGGATTCAAGGTCTACAAAATGGATGTGAAGAGTGCTTTTCTCAATGGGGAGATCAAAGAAGAAGTTTATGTAGAACAACCCCCAGGTTTTGTCTCTCTAACTCATCCTGATTATGTTTTCAAACTGCATAAAGCATTATATGGTCTAAAGCAAGCTCCTAGATCATAGTATGAGACCCTAGCATGTTTTTTTCTGGAAAATGATTTTATTAGGGGGAGAGTAGACCAACTCTTTTTATTAAAACCCATAAGTCCCATACCCTACTAGTACAAATTTATGTAGATGATATTATATTTGGGTCTACTGATTCAAACTTGTGCAGAAGGTTTTCCAATCTAATGCATTCAAAATTTGAAATGAGTAGCATGGGTGAGCTATCCTTCTTCTTCGGATTGCAAGTCAAACAACATGCTGAAGGCATATTTATCTCTCAAACCAAGTATACAAAAGAGCTGGTTAAGAAATTTGGTATGTCTGATGCATCAGGTATGAAAACACCCATGCCTACCAATGTTGTATTGGATGCTGATGAACATGGAAAACCAGTTTATCGGACAACATATATAGCAATGATTGGCTCTTTATTGTACCATACAGCTAGTAGGCCTGATATAATGTTTGCTACATGTATATGTGCTCGATTCCAAGTTAGCCCTAGAGAGTCACACTTAACTTTAGTAAAGAGAATTCTTAGGATATGTTAAAAGCTTTCCAAATCTAGGTCTCTGGTATCCAAAAGATTCAGCATTTGACTTAACTGGATTTTCAGATGCTGATTATGCTGGATGCAGAATAGACAGGAAAAGCACCAGTGGAACTTGTCAGTTTCTTGGTGATAGACTTGTCTTATGGTTTTGTAAGAAACAAACATCTGTGTCAACTTCAACTGCTGAAGCTGAATATATGGCTACAGGTAGTTGTTGTTCACAAATTTTGTGGATTCAAAATCAACTCCTAGACTATGGTTACAACTTAGAGAAGTGTAAAATATTTTGTGACAACAACAGTGTTATCTCCATTGCACAAAATCCAGTCCTCCATAGTAGGACAAAACACATAGAAATTAGGCATCATTTTCTAAGGGATAATGTAAAGAAAAAATAAAATTGAACTTCAATATATCCCAACTAATTTGCAAAGGGGAGATATTTTCACCAAGCCTTTGGATGAAAAGAAACATAACTTCTTCCTCAATCAGTTAGGAATGCTAGATGGAGGCTGTCTAAAATAAATTCCAAGATTTTGAAAATCTAAAAACAGATCAAGACTAGGCTAAAAACATATTTCTTTTTGTGTCTGTAGGATAGTTTCTGTCTCTGAACTGCGCTCGACGATTTCCCAGAAATCGTCGAACGGCGATCGACGGTTTCCCAAAAATCGTCGAACGCAGATCGACGTTTCCAGTGTAACACCTCCCCTATAAAGACCATATAATATGGGTCCAGCCGAGGCCCCACAACATACGGACGCCACAACTTTAGTATTATAAGATGATATGAACACTACCCAATCACAAAACTCCAGACAAAACACAGCGAAAACATAAAACTAAAAGACAGAAGTTATCCACTAACAATAGAGTATCGAAATGGCCTTAAGGCCTTACACAATATAAGTCCAAAAAAATATAAAAGTGCCAAGCACTCCTAGGCTACCTCGGCATGCAAGCCGGACATGATCAAACAACATCAGCAAAACAAGGAAAAGAAACTAGCCAAGCACAACAACACTTCATGAGGCTTAGGGCTTTTCGCCCGGCGCGCTAGCTCCTGCATGCGATCCTTGCCCTGTAAGGATTTGAAGTAACGTGGGTCAGCAAAGGCTGACCTCTAATGTGTAACAAACACATCTCCTCCCGGCCATCCCTAACGGACCCCGGGGTACCACTCCACCTGCAAGTTAACAGTTCGTATACCAAAAGAGCATATATATTAAAGCGGTAAACATGCTTGGATGTCTCATACAACATACATGTTCTCTATGTTTTGTACAAAGTAAAAGGGGCCTACTATGCAACATGAATGCAACCCGGGTTTCACCTAAGGCACCATAGCTCGTATGCATCTAGCACAACATCAAACATTGGGTACTTCCGTTTCCCCATTGGCTTAAAGCCGCAAACAAAAGGGAAACACCATGTCCCCAACGGCACACAGGCCGTCACACGGAACCTTGCAATGGCCCCAACCGCACATGGGTCTTAAACCCTGGGCTTGCCCGCATATTCTGACTTCGCACGTCAGGGTTCTGTCTCACACTGACCGATTCTAAGAAGCCTTGCTGGACCCCACCCGCTCATGGCCACATTGCCCGGGCTTGCCCTCCGCTTGGCATTCTCGTCAGTCTCACACAAGGGCTAGTCTTGCCAGGACACTTTCCCCACATGACTTGCGCGTCACGGGATAGCCAGCCGACCACGAAGACCTAGCCGCACCTTTGCACAACACAAAACAAGGTTTCCCCACCCCAATTACCATTCGTACCGCATCTTTCCCGCGCTCCAAGGAAACCATCTACCGCACAAAGCGGAGCTAACCTTGTCTGGTTCTGACTGTGAGTACTCACTCAAACAAAAGGGGAAAAACGCATACATACAACGGCGTATTGCCTCAACGGATTTTCTACCGAAGCTCGCTATGCAACATCACCGGTCGGACTATCGGTCGCGACCACGGCTTCACCCACAATGCCTAATCCGCTAACGGAGCGGATCTCTAATGCAAGCATGCCGGGATGAACACGATCAACCCGGAGGTTCCTTTTGAACCAAGGCTACACGAATCCCTCTCATTTGAGAGATCTGGTGCTCAAAACACGAAAGGAAGGGGATGCTATTCATGCATCCTAAATCCTAAAAATCGGGAGGATAAGTGTCGTTACCTTCCGTCCCCTCTTCCAAGCCATGGAGAAGATTTTCTCGGTTGGAAACCACCGCAACGCTCCCACCTTCGCGGATCTAAACTCCGCTCGCGAAACGGACCTCCGAAGCTTCGCCGGCGGCCGGATCTTGGCATTCTTCCTCCTCCTTGCTCTCCCTTCTCTCTAGAATCAAGAGAGATAAAGCCCAAAGGAAAATGAGGGTTTCAAACCCTATTCCCGAGCATAATCCCTCAGATCCAGCCCCCAGCCGTCGGATCTCAAACCAAAGAAACGAACGGCCACGATTCAGCCTAAAAATTCACAAAACTGGGCCGAACACGGGTTGCAACACGGCCGTGTGCCTGACCGTGTTACCCATTCGCCGTCTCGATCGATTCGAAAACCAGCACACAGCTCCTGACACGGCCTTTGACACGGTCGTGTCTCGCTCCACACGGCCGTGTCGTGACCCGTGTCACGGCACCCGTTTTCAACATTTTCAGTCAGAGAAGTACACGGCCTCTGACACGGCCCCTGACACGCCCGTGTCACCTGGGAAACGGCCGTGTCCGGACCCGTGTCATGCCCCGTGTGCAATACCTCAGAAAAGTTTCGAAACGACCCGATGTTACACGGCCTGGGACACGGCCGTGTGCCTGGCCGTGTTCCATACCCGAATATCGTCGACCTTAACATGGTGGACCACACGGCCAGCTCGACACGACCGACATGGCCTCCGACACGGCCGTGTCGGGACCCGTGTCACCTGCTCCAAAAAAACTGTCTTGGCCAAAAGCGATCCCCGTCGCTCCTATAATACTTTGGGGCATTACAATTCTCCCCCCTTAAAAAAATTTCGTCCCGAAATTTAAAACAAGGAAAGAACACAAATTCTAAATGATACCTGAGGAGAAAAGCTCGGGTACTCCTCCAGCATGGCCTGGTCTCGCTCCCATAAGAGCTCCTCGCAGCCACAATTGTCCCAACGGACCTTTACAAGTCGGACCTCCTTGTTCCGCAGTTGCCGAACATCCGAATCTTCTATCCCGACAGGAAGTACTCGTGTCCTCAAGTCATCCTCTACCGGCACCGCCGTCCGGTTCAATCACCACGCTGGCCTCTAACAAGGCTTTCCTCAAGACGGAGACGTGAAAAACGTCATGCAAACTGCTTAGCTCCATGGACAACGCAAACCGATATGCTGCCTCTCCCACTCGCTCGATGACCTTGAATGGTCCCAAAAATCTCGGACTCAGTTTCTTGAGTCGGCGAACACGTGAAACGCCTTTGAATGGCTTGATCTTGAGATAAACCCAATCGCCCACAGCGAACTCCACATGCCTGTGACGAGTATTGAAATACTTTGACTGCCGATCTTGAGCTACCTTCATGCGCTCTTGGATGGTTCGCACTAGCTCACTTGCGTCTGCTACCACCTCTTTCCCCAAAAGCTTGGTGTCTCCCGCCTCTATCCAAGACATTGGTGTTCGACACCGCCTCCCATACAGAGCTTCGTATGGCGCCATCTTGATACTTGCTTGGTAACAATTGTTATAAGCAAACTCCACCATGAAGAGGTGATCCTCCCACTTCTTTCCGAAGTCGAGAGTACACATCCTTAGCATATCCTCCATAGTACGGTTCGTTCTCTCAGTTTGCCCATCGGTCTGAGGATGAAAGGCCGTACTGAACCTGAGTTTTGTGCCCAAGCTCTTCTGCACCAACCGCCAATCCTTCGACGTGAAACGCCCATCCCGGTCGCTGACTATACTCTTCGGAATCCCATGAAGTCCGCACAATATTGCGGACGTACAACTCCACCAACTTTTCCACACCGTCCTCCTTCCGGTTTGGGATGAAATGTGCCACTTTGGTCAAGCGGTCTACAATCACCCAAATGGCATCATTGCCTTGCTGCGATTTAGGCAACCCATGCACAAAATCCATGGAGATGTCCTCAAATTTCCATTCGGGGATTGGAAGAGGCTTCAAGAACCTGCCTGGATTCTAACACTCGGCCTTCACTAAGGCACAAGTTTGGCACCGACTCACACACAAAGCTACATCCCGCTTCATCCCAGGCCACCAATAGGACTTCTTCAAATCCAAGTACATCTTTGTACCACCCGGGTGGACGGAGTACTTAGTGAAGTGGGCCTCATACATCAACTCCTCGCGGAGCTTGCCGAACTGCGGTACACAAATCCTTCCGCCCTTCCTTAGAACCCCATCAACCATCTCCCAGGCGCTACCCTCGCCCTTAAGAGCTTCCTCCACAAAGGGTTGGAACTCCTCATCCATACGGGTCGCTTCCCGAATACGATCGCATAAGTCATTCTGCATCTCAATCAAGTTTAGCTGAGCCACGCTAGACTCGCCTCTTGCCACACATTCCAAACCATTGACTCCCAGTACCGCCTTAACCACTAATCGTGAGCTTCAATCCAATTTCCTTGCCCCGAGTATTTCCTACTCAAAGCATCCGCCACCACATTGGCTTTTCCTGGCGTGTATTAAATTGCCACCTCGTAGTCCCCAAGGAACTCGACCCACCTACGCTGCCGCATATTTAGGTCCTTCTGATCCAGGAGATACTTCAGGCTCTTGTGGTCCGTTAAGATCTCCACCTTCGCACCGTAAACATAGTGCCTCCACAGCTTCAAAGCAAAAATTACCGCCGCCAATTCCAGATCATGGACGGGGTAATTTCTCTCATGAGGCTTCAGCTGCCTCAACCCAAAAGCTATCACACTGCCATGCTGCACCAACACGCACCCTAAACCGCATCCGGATGCGTCGCTGAAAATCTGAAATCCTTCGGTCCCCTTTAGTAGACTTAGGATCGGTGCCATCATCAGCCTCTCCTTCAGGGTTCCAAATGCCTGACTGCACTCTTGAGTCCACACGAACTTCTGATCCTTGCGAGTTAGCGAAGTGAGGGGTAGAGCTATCCGCGAAAAGTTTTCCACAAACCTTCGGTAGTACTCGGCTAGTCCAAGAAAGCTCCGGACTTCCGCCACTGTCCTCAAAACTGGCCAATCTCTGATGGCTTCCACTTTTATTGGATCTACCGCCACCCCATCCCCACTAATCACATGGCCTAAAAACGCCACCTTCTCCAACCAAAACTCGCACTTGGAGAACTTCGCATAGAGTTGGTTCTCTCTCAATAATTGCAACACTGTTCTCAAGTGCACCTCGTGCTCCGCTTCCGACTTGGAATACACCAAAATGTCATCGATAAAAACGACGACGAACCTGTCCAAGTATTCGCGAAACACTCGGTTCATCAAGTCCATGAACACGGACGGCGCGTTCGTCAACCCGAATGGCATCACCGAGAACTCAAAATGACCATATCTCGTACCAAACGCTGTCTTGGGTATGTCTTCGTCACGAATCCACAACTGATAATATCCGGACTTCAAGTCCAACTTGGAGTACACCACCGACCCCACCAACTGGTCGAAGAGATCGTCTATCCGAGGAATCAGATACTTATTCTTGATTGTTAATTTGTTCAACTCTCGGTAGTTTATGCACAAACGCATACTACCATCCTTTTTCTTTACGAATAACACCGGCGCACTCCACGGTGAAGAGCTGGGTCTGATATACCCTTGTTCCAAAAGCTCCTGCAACTGAACCTTGAGCTCGGCCAAATCCTTTGGTGCCATCCTAAATGGTGGACGCGACACCGGTCTAGCCTCGGGCACTAACTCGATGGAGAAATCAATCTCCCGCCGAGGAGTGCTCCCAGTAGCTCCTCGGGAAAAACATCTCCAAACTCCGCCACCACGGGCACTTCCCCAAGAGACAGCCTGGAAAGGCTAACCTCCAACAAAGCTACTAGAGCTACACCTCCCTGGTTAACAGCTCGCACTAGTTGAAGTGCCGAAACTAGGGAACAGGCCACTCCATGCAGGCCCTCAAACTTGACTTCCGCTTGCCCCACGCCCCTCAGGGTTACCACCTTGGACAAGCAGTCGATACTGGCACGCTGCTCCGCTAGCCAGTCCATCCCCAAGATCACATCGAACTCGAACAATGGCAAGATCGCCACTACCAACACGAAGTCGACCCCCTCAAGACTCCAACGAATCTGGCCTCTAGCCCTGGTAGTCATAGATGACCCATTGGGCATGCGCACCTTCAACTCTGAGTCCGTTGAGAAGGACTCAAATCAAATCCTCCGGAAGAAACTTTCCGCAAGGAAGGAGTGCGACGCTCCTGTATCGAAAAGTACCCTAGCGGGGTACCCTGATACCACTACAAAGCCTACACACATGCAACAAACATAAAAAGGCTTGAAAGGAAGAAATCTAAGGTGCAGGTTGAATTCTCGTACCTGTCACCACATCGGGTTGACAGATTGCTTCCTGCTGCCCAAGGTTGTAGGCCCTTGGCTGCATTGGTTGAAACCGGGAAGCACTCGACTCTGCCATCTTCCCTTTCTCTGCGGCACTGGGGCCGGAGCGCACAGTCTGCTCCTGCCTTGGCTCTTGCTCAGCACCCCCTTGGGTACAAAATCTTGCTATGTGGCCTGGCTTGCCACAACTGTAACACGTCTGCGGTCCCTTAGAGCGTGACCCTCCGGACGTCCATTTACTTTTCTCGCCCGACATAAACGGGGGAGGCTTCTTCTTCCATCGGCTCCCTTCCGCCTTTCCATGGGACTGAGCCGACTTCTTCTCTTCCCCCTGCTTGGGTGTGAAACCCTTTCGGCACTGGGATCGCTCCATATCGCTCTCCAAAATTCGGGCCGCCTCCACCAATTCGTTGAAGCCCGCACGCTTCATCGATATGAGGGGTTGTCTTAGATTCTCCCTCAATCCATGGTAGAAGAGATTGTCCCTCTCTTCATCGTCCGCCATGGTCGTCCCCGCATAACGACCCAATCGAGTAAATTCCTGAACATACTGATCCACTGTCTTGTCTCGCTGCACAAGATGTAGAAACTGCCTCTGGAGGGCTAACCTTGTTGATGCGGGAATGTACTTCTTCAGAAAGGCATTCCCAAACTCCTCGATGGATGGTGTGCGTCCTAGAAACTGCCGGCCACTATGGCTCACCCACCATAACTTGGCATCTCCTTCTAGCATGAAGGCTGCGAACTCCGCCTTTTTCTCATCCGGCGCCTCTGCTGCCCTCAGAAGCTCTTGAATTCTAGCCCACCAGTCCTCCGCATCTGTGGGCGTTCCAACTCCCTTGAAGGTTTGAGGATGGAAACTCAAAAAGTACTTCATTTGCCGGTCCCCATGCCCTACAACCACTCTCTCGGCCTGCGGTCCTGCCCGCCTGGCTTCCTCAACCGGCACGGTCGCTGCCGTGTCCGGGGTAGCAGGAGTTGCTACCTAAGCTGTCGCTGCAGCCTGGGCCGCCACCATCGCTTCTACAAGCATACGACAGAAGTCATCTGGTGTGACCCACATCCCTAGCGGACCTTGCACAGTCGCACTACTTGCCGAGAACTCTTCTCCTGGCCTCGAGGTCCCAGCCTCGTTGCTTGCACTCTAAAAACAAGCATGAAAACACAAATCAGTCTCTAATTGCAAGACTCGAACACAAGGACACTCATGGTCCCGCGATACTCCTATGTGGATAACTTCTTATACGCGACCCGACTTATACTTTCGACCGCGAAACTTCTCCTTGGAACGCAAACCTCCCTCTGATACCAAATTGTAACACCTCCCCTGTAAAGACCATATAATATGGGTCCGGCCGGGGCCCCACAACATACGGACGCCACAGCTTTAGTATTATAAGATGATATGAACTGTAAGACCCCCTTTTTTTTCTTTTTAAAACCCGGGGTCTTAGGCCCAGAATTGCCGCTTTGCGGTGACACCATCACGTCCTGAAGGGTCATCACCACAAGGCGCCGATTCTGCTGGCCAATTCGATCACAGAAAAGTAGCACAATAATTGAAGTAAGAACAATGCAGTCCACAATAATAAATCACATGTATATAAGATAAAATCTCCACGAAGGGTGTGTCCACAGAATATCAATAATCAGAGTACTATAAATGCAGGCTTATGCCCGATACATCATTTCCTCACTACAATCTCTCAAGCGGAAGAAAAACAGAAACTACTCAAGGTCGAGACTCACGGTCCCGGCTGTATAAACTCCGGAGATAGACTGCCCCATCTCTAGGTGCACCGATCTCTGGGGC
Source organism: Platanthera zijinensis (assembly GCA_039513925.1). Lineage (NCBI taxonomy): Eukaryota > Viridiplantae > Streptophyta > Magnoliopsida > Asparagales > Orchidaceae > Platanthera > Platanthera zijinensis. The sequence goes on from CM077091.1 coordinate 48,706,462, forward strand.
TGCTCCTCCATGCTGGGCTCCACGATCCCCTAAATGATGCGGTTCGAAAACCGTTAGTCATAAAGACTAAGCCCTATCATCCCCTACCCCTTCCCCCATGGCTCCTAGGTACCGAGCGGAGAGGAAGAAAGGGGAGGACATATTTGTGGAGAATAAAAGTAAACAGGTGATAGTGGACTTAATCTAGCAAGTTGTATTCGATGAGCAGTTAATATAAATGTTATAATAGGTCTAGCAGTAAGAAAAGCAAATATATGAATTTAAACCTTCACTTATGCGAGAACACATAAGCAAAAGGGGTCTTTTGCAAGGCTCCCATCGTATATGTGTCCCATACAACTTATACCTTGGGGTGTCGGTTATCAAACAGCAAGGGTTGTTATTATATATATATATCAAATTAACCTTTGATTTATAAACTTGCCCACACAAGCTTATAGACCAAGGGTCGTTTTGCAGATCCTAATGTATAAGCGTCCCATACCACTAATACTTTAGGTGTCAGGGTTAAATGAATCGATTATGCTATGTCATGCTAGTGGGTATGATGAGACATGCAAGTGCAACTCACACACCCAACTCTGTGCACACAGACCTTTAGTTCCCCCTTTCGGAGCCGTTACCTCCCAGGATACCTCCGTAGTGGTGGACGGAAGCGGTGGGTTGGGCCTCGCCCACCTCAAAACCAGTAAAAGCACCACTGGTCTGACCTATCGTACGCCTCAACGCTTGGTGCACTAAGCAGACGCCTACGTACTCTTGCCGGCTGGCGCACCGGACTTCTGTTGGCGAAGTGCTGATCACCCCGCCGAGTCAACGATATCGGTGTCGGTGCAATCGAACTCCCCGATATCGAAAAACCCACCACCTTAACTTTTCCTATCTTATGCACATGCAAGTTTATTCGTAAACACACAAAACCGAGCCGAAGCTCCCCGGACCAAAACGTCCGTCTCCAAACCAACCGAGCCGAAGCTCCGCGGACCATCCCGTCCATCTCTTAACCAACCGAGCCGAAGCTCCCCGGACCAAAACGTCTGTCTCCAAACCAACCGAGCCGAAGCTATCATCAATCTTCCTGTGCCAACCGTGTTTGTGAAAGGTGCAGCCCTAGTTACTAAGTTACTCTTGTCGGTTTGTTATTACAGTTTACGTTAGCCCAGGACTGCCCCCGGTATTCCCCGTGAAGGGCTCTCAAGGGGCACTAGGAACCAAGATGGCGGCATTACGGCCCGAAGTTCCCTTTCGCAAGGCACTTATTATTATTGGTTTATCTCCCTTAACCCGATTCCCTTCTCATATTATGATAGACTATCCTAGGGTGATTTTTAACCTTCCTCTCTTCTGGAAAGGCGATCTTTCGCCGAAACCCGAGCACCTCTTAACTCTAGTTATCACCACTTCTCTCTACTCTTTATACCTTCCTATTGTGATTTCCTCCACTATTGCCCACCCAGACAAAATGATTAACTCCAATGTCTTCCTCAGATCATGTCCTATTGCAATTCACAAAATTTGTTATATGCTGTCCGATCTAGACTATATGTCGAACCGATTATGCTATGATCTAATACTCATCCAAATGCCCTAAATTATTTATTGGGGACTTATCATGATATAATTAGCCTAAATCCATAAAATGGTAATTTTCCTAATTTATCTGATGTTTAATTAAATTCCCCGAGAGTCCCAAGGGCTACCGGTTTGAACATGAACTACCCTAAGCAATCATGCAAGATGTCCAGCAAATTTATGATAAATAGTAGGTTATCTCAATAGATTAAATCCTAAGTATCATAATTTTTCTATCATCAAAAGGGCATGAAAACTATTTTAGAAATAATCTCTAACTTCTGTTGTTTATGAATCAAGTACAGAAAATATTCATCCAAAAATTATAAATAATTTATGCCATGTAGATAAATGCCTAAAATTAGCACTGGCCAAGTTTCATAATTTTCCAGCAAGTATTTTATCCATAATTAAATTTTAAACAATAAAATCCCTTTCTAATGTCTGTGAACAAAGTACTAGATTTACTCAACATAAAATTCTATAAAAATTCAGGGATCAATGTTCCACTAGTCAAGATCTAAATCCAGAATTTTACCGTATTATAATTAATTTAAAACCTCCAAATATTTGAAACAACAAATCGGGCTAATAATCCTTTAACACATGAAATATAATATTTACTAATCATAAAATTCCAGGAAAATTACCATAAGTCTAAAACATCCTAAAACTCCCTCCTCCCGAGTTTCATAATTTTTGGATTAGATTTAGTGCTAAAAATAACTAAATTACATTTCTATCCTAATTCAAAGTCTCAACCTTCGAGGTACCTAATTACCTCCAATTCCTCCACTATTTCAACCAGAGGGTTTTCAGCATATCATGCCACTCTCCTCCAAATTTCAAGGGCATACAAGAGCTTTTTCTCCTATGTCCTTCACAAACCTCAAAACCCTTCATTTAAGGTTTGAGCTTGGAACATAGGGTAAGTCAACCCTAAACCACTCCATTTTTCTCCAAGCAGGTTATAACACCCTTCTAAGTCAGAGGTCGAAATATCAGCCTCTGTTGAGGTGATTTGACCTCTCCGAACTCTTAGTGCACTTTCTACTAAAAGTCGTCTCACTAATGCCTAGTTAAGGGTAGAAGATTTCTCACCCAAAACTCCTCCAAATCAATTGGAATTTTGTACAGACCTAGGTTATATAGCCAGGGACCACTCACCAAAATTTGGGAGGGTTTGGAGGTCTTTTGACCACCTAAATAAATTCCTCTAAGTTTATTAAATTAAAAACAAAAACATTAGGCATAGTATCTCCAAAAATTCCCATTTTTGGTCTGCCTTTAGGTATAACCAAGGTTAACCCCCTGCCCAAATTTCAGGTTATTTGGACACGGGAGGAAGAGTGGGCATCCGTTTTAATTTCTGCCCAACTCTAGGTACAACCCCCACTAAAACGGGAGCTACGGTCGAACCGCTTACCCAAACGAGTTGAAACTAATTTTAAATTAATCTAGACTCAAAGGGCTACGACTTTCGTGTCTGGTCACTTTTCCTAAAATGGCCTCTAAGAGCCTCGTTTTGCAGCATTAAAATATGCCCATCCAAGTATAATTTCCATACAAAATTATTTACATAGTTCATATATTTAAAACAGTTTTTACTGTTCATCTTCTACAGAACCCGAAAACCAGAACTCAGGAAGTCATTTTTCCCTGTAACATTTCCGTGATCCGTCGCCGGCCGTCCAATCACTTCCCTGGCCAGCCACCACCACCACCACCTCCGTTGAGGCGATGGCTAGTGGTCGGCGGTGGTTTGGCCGCCGGAGGTGGCGGTTTCCGGCGAACTCAAAAATACCTTTTTCATGGTTTTCCCATGAAAACGAGAGACGGGTCCGGCTCTGTTGAGCGCGAACTTCCTTTCTAAGAATCCTAAGATCTACCCATGAAAGAGAAGGAGCAGAGGAGGACCTTGTTCGCGGTTTGGAGGCGAGATGAACGACGGGGTGCCACGGCGCAGTGGTGGCATAGCCGAACTTCTCCTACAGTAAGAACAAAGATCTGATCCATTTGCTTGAGCCTGTAACCTTCTCCTCTTGCCCCAAGTGGGCTTTTATAAGTCAAAAAGTGGGGAGGTGAAAGGGTAAAGCCGTAATGGCCATGAAGGCTCCTCTTAATAGCCTTTCGGTTACAGTGAAGGGATAGGAAACGGTTGAAGATGAACAGGTGTGTCCAGTTGGCGGTTTCCTATTGGACCACATCTTCCTCCTTTATTATATAATTACAGAAGGAAAAACGGCCTGTAATTATTCCTGGTGTAACTTCCCACACCAGCATTTATTTCCACGCGTGTTAAAATAATTTCGGGCCTGAACCGTCATTCTGGCCAATGTCACGGGCGTCACACATAGGTCACGGGCGTGACAGGCCCGGGTGACAATTTTGGGTCGACAATCGTCGAATTGAGATCGGCGGTCGTCGAAGGGTGGTCACGCCCTAGGTCACGGGCGTGACACCTAGGTCACGGGCGTGACACCTAGGTCACGGGCGTGACAGGCCCGAACGGAAATTCTGAGGTCGACGAGCGTCGAACTGAGATCGACGGTCGTCGAAGGCTGGTCACGCCCTAGGTCACGGGCATGACACTTAGGTCACGGGCGTGACATGCCCGACTTCAATTTCGGCGATCGTTTTACGGGGATCGACGATCATCGAAGTAGTTACGCCCCTGGTCACGGGCGTGACACTTTGGTCACGGGCGTGACATGTCCAGGCTGCAAGGTCGACGATCGTCTCACGGAGATCGACGATCGTCGAAGGAGTCACGCCCTTGGTCACGGGCGTGACACCTTGGTCACGGGCGTGACATGCCCCGGCAGCATGTTCGACGAACGTCTCACGGAGATCGACGATCGTCGAAGGAGTCACGCTCAAAGTCACGTGCGTGACGGGTCAGTCACGGGCGTGACCAACCCATGACCCGAAATCTCGATCGATTTATTTCAATTTTTTGGGCTTCCTAGGGTTCTCTCACGACCAAACGACTCCTAGGGGTCTAGCCGGAAATGGGATGTTACAAAACCCAATAAACAAAACAAAAATTTCGTCCCTGAAATTGAGGTTGAGCCTACGGGGATTTCTATCGGAATAAATTAAACTTGTAACATCCCATACGATCTTTTTATTGGTTTTAGGCGACTATTCGTTTGATAAACGAAGTCAATCTCCCCAATAAACAAAAGATTAGCCCCTACCTTTCTGATTAAGTGCGCATGCCTAGGTCCTGGATTTTCCTTATCTAGTCTTAACTGTCCAAATCAAGAAACAATCTATAGAATACCGAGAGGTGGTGAGATGTACCTGACTGAACAACTCCGGGTATCTTTGCCTCATCAGATCCTGCGGTTCCCAGGTGTGCTCCTCCTGACCGTGGTTTCTCCACAGAACCTTGACGAAGGGGATCTTTTTGCGGAGCAAGATCCGACTCCTTTGTCGTCGATCCGAACCGGCTCCAAGTGAACAGATCGGTCTGAAGCTATCGGCCCTTCGGTGGTCAAAATCCGCTGCTCCGGGCGTAGTAGAGCCCTTCTCAGCGAAGAAATGTGGAAGACGTCGTGTAGAGCTGCCAGCTCTGGCGGCAACTCTAGCCTGTAGGCTAGGGTCCGATCCGCTCCAGGATCCGGTAAGGGCCCATATACCTAGGCTGAGCTTCTTCCTCCGACCGCGCACCCGTGAGACTCCGTGCATGGGCCGGATCTTCAAGAATACTCGATCTCCTACCCGAAACTCCACCTGACGATGCCGGGCGTCATCGTATTTAGCCTGTCTGCTCTGCGCCTCCAACATCCTATCTCTGATCAGTCTCACCCGAGCCTCGGTGTCTTCAACAAAGTCCGATCCCAACACCTTCGGATCCTCGTCTTGAACCCAAGAAAGCGGGTCCTACATTTTCTTCCATACAAGGCTTCATAAGGCGCCATCTTGATGCTGGACTGGTAGCTATTGTTATAGGAGAATTCGACCAACGGTAACATCTTCTCCCACGGCTCCCCTTGGTCCAGTATACACAGTCGTAGTAAATCCTCCAAGGTCCGGTTGGTGCGCTCTGTCTGCCCGTCCGTCTGAGGGTGGAAGACCGTGCTAAAAGTCAACCGGGTGCCCAAATATGCCTGAACTGACCGCCACTCCCTGGATGTAAACCGTCCATCGCGGTCCGACACTATCGTCCGGGGCACGCCATGATATCGGATATATTGCTCCACGAACTTCCGTACCAGCACTCCCACCGAGTCATCCTTCTTGATCGGTACAAAGCGGGCCACCTTCGTCAACCGATCGACAATCACCCAGATCGAGTCGTTCCCCGTCCGAGACCGGGGAAGACCATGTATAAAATCCATAGTTATATCGTCGAACTTCCACTCAGGCACCGGGAGGGGCTGCAACAATCCTGCGGGGTTCCTGCACTCCACCTTCACCAACTGACACGCCTCGCAATGGGTCACAAAGTACGTAATGTCCTTCTTCATGCCCGGCCAAAACATCATCTTCTTCAGATCAGCGGTCATCTTTGTGATCCCCGGGTGCACAGAGTACCGGCTGCAATGCGCCTCTGTCATAATATCCTCTCGGATCTAGCCTCCTGCGGGTATATATACTCTGCCTCTGAAATGTAGCAGACCATCTCTCAGGGAATAATCTCCTGTCGAACCCTCCTCCAAGGCTCGGAACATCGGCTCTGCCCACGCATCTGTCCTCTGTCTGTCCCGAATGCGATCCCGAATATCGTCTATGGCCACCATCGATGTTAGATACTCCCTATACATCTCTGGATCATCCTCGGACACTAGGGATATCTGCATATCTCTGAATGACCGGACTAGCTCCATGGACATAATTTGGGGACCAGCTTCGGAAGTGGCCGCTCTCCGACTCAATGCGTCGGCCACCACGTTTGCCTTCCCTGGGTGATAGTGCATCTCATACTGATAATCTGCTAAGAACTCCACCCAGCGCCTCTGCCTGATATTGAGCTCCTTCTGAGTGTCCACGTATTTCAGGTTCTTGTGGTCGGAGTAGATGTCGCAGTGGACTCCATAATGATAATGGCGCCAGACCTTCAGAGCAAAAACGACCGCCCCCATCTCAAGGTCATGCACTGGGTAGTTCTTCTCATGGGTCTTTAGCTGGCGGGAGGCATATGCTATGATGTGTCTGTTCTGCATCAGCACTGCTCCCATCCCCTGGTATCCACGACCGCGGCCGCATCCTCGACCTCCGTAATGCTGAGCTGGTGGGCCGCCCTGTGGTGGTGGAGGTGGTGCCCCCCTCATGGGGCAGTTCCTCCGAATGTGTCCAATCTGATGACAAAGAAAACACTCTGGTGGGGGATACGCCATTCCCCGGGGTCTCGGCATCTCCTGCATCCGAAGAGGTGGAGGGGCCAATATCACCTGTTCCCTCGGCTCCTGCATCACGTCCTGACGAGGCTGGTCCTCTGTCCTCCTCCCCTCTGGTACAGCACCTCGCCGCTGGCCGTTTCTACCTCTCCGTCCCTGATCCTCTACTGGCCATTTCCGGCCCCGAGTGGCGTGCCAATCTGCCTCAATCCTTTTTTCCATCTCCAAAATCTGGGAGATGGGCCCGTCAGATACAAATAACAGAGCCTCCCTCAAGTCCTCCCGCAGGCCCTTATAGAACCACCTAATATACCCCTGCCTCGTCCAGTTGGTAGGAATCTGCGTATCGAGCCAGATGATCGAACTCTCGATGGTACTCCACCACGGTTCGGGTGCACTGCTTCAGCTGTAAGAACCGCTCCTCCAAATCATCCCTAGCCGACTGCGGAACGAAGTGCTCCAGCAGTGCGGCCCTGAACTCCTCCCAGGTAACCTCCGCAACCTCCCTATCGGCAAATGTCATGTCCAACAGCATCTTCCACCACCTCTTTGCATGGGACTCCAGGCAGGAGACAACCAGAGCCACCCTCTCCTCCCAGGGACACCGTATCCCGGTCAGCATCTCGTACATGATATCCAACCACTCTTCCGTCCGAACTGCCGACTCTGTCCCCAAGTAGGACGGGGGAGACAGTCCTCGGAAGATGCTTAGCCAGTTGGCCCCCGGATTTGGCTGCGGGGCCGGAACTTGCTGGGCCCTGAAGGCCTCTATGATGGCAGTCAGGGTCTGTCCCATGTCTGACTGAAGGAAAGGAGTGGGGGCCGGTGGGGGTGGTGCAACATCCTGAGCCTGTTGAACTCCACCTTATGGCGTAGTCCGTGCTGGAGACTGCGTAACACAAACACACGCTGAGAAAACGTTCAAATATTACATAAAGGTGGACAATTTATATGTGATCCCCATATGGGCACACCACTGCTTCCGCTGCTTAGTTTGTCCCCAAACTAAACTCGAGCGGGGGTGACCCAGGGTTTGTGGACTGCTACTTCCTTCTGATCGATGTTTCGCTCTGATACCACTTGTAAGACCCCTTTTTTTTCTTTTAAAACCCGGGGTCTTAGGCCCAGAATCGCCGCTTTGCGGTGACACCTTCACGTCCTGAAGGGTCATCACCACAAAGCGCCGATTCTGCCGGACAATTCGATCACAGAAAAGTAGCACAATAATTGAAGTAAGAACAATGCAGTCCACAATAATAAATCACATGTATATAAGATAAAATCTCCACGAAGGGAGTGTCCATAGAATATCAATAATCAGAGTACTATAAATGCGGGCTTATGCCCGTTACATCATTTCCTCACTACAATCTCTCAAGCGGAAGCAAAACAGAAACTACTCAAGGTCGAGACTCACGGTCCCGGCTGTATGAACTCCGGAGCTAGACTGCCCCATCTCTAGGCGCACCGATCTCTGGGGCTGCTCCTCCATGCTGGGCTCCACGATCCCCTAAATGATGCGGTTCGAAAACCGTTAGTCATAAAGACTAAGCCCTATCATCCCCTACCCCTTCCCCCATGGCTCCTAGGTACCGAGCGGAGAGGAAGAAAGGGGAGGACATATTTGTGGAGAATAAAAGTAAACAGGTGACAGTGGACTTAATCTAGCAAGTTGTATTCGGTGAGCAGTTAATATGAATGTTATAATAGGTCTAGCAGTAAGAAAAGCAAATATATGAATTTAAACCTTCACTTATGCGAGAACACATAAGCAAAAGGGGTCTTTTGCAAGGCTCCCATCGTATATGTGTCCCATACCACTTATACCTTGGGGTGTCGGTTATCAAACAGCAAGGGTTGTTATTATATATATATCAAATTAACCTTTGATTTATAAACTTGCCCACACAAGCTTATAGACCAAGGGGTCGTTTTGCAGGTCCTAATGTATAAGCGTCCCATACCACTTATACTTTAGGTGTCAGGGTTAAATGAATCGATTATGCTATAACATGCTAGTGGGTATGATGAGACATGCAAGTGCAACTCACACACCCGACTCTGTGCACACAGACCTTTAGTTCCCCCTTTCGGAGCCGTTACCTCCCAGGATACCTCCGTAGTGGCGGACGGAAGCGGTGGGTTGGGCCTCGCCCACCTCAAAACCAGTAAAAGCACCACTGGTCTTACCTATCGTACGCCTCAACGCTTGGTGCACTAAGCGGACGCCTGCTTACTCTTGCCGGCTGGCGCACCGGACTTCTATTGGCAAAGTGCTGATCACCCCGCCGAGTCAACGATATCGGTGTCGGTGCAATCGAACTCCCCGATATCGAAAAACCCACCACCTTAACTTTTCCTATCTTATGCACATGCAAGTTTATTCGTAAACACACAAAACCGAGCCGAAGCTCCCCGGACCAAAACGTCCGTCTCCAAACCAACCGAGCCGAAGCTCCCCGGACCATCCCGTCCGTCTCTTAACCAACCGAGCCGAAGCTCCCCGGAACAAAACGTCCGTCTCCAAACCAACCGAGCCGAAGCTCTCATCAATCTTCCTGTGCCAACCGTGTTTGTGAAAGGTGCAGCCCTAGTTACTAAGTTACTCTTGTCGGTTTGTTATTACAGTTTACGTTAGCCCAGGACTGCCCCCGGTATTCCCCGTGAAGGGCTCTAAAGGGGCACTAGGAACCAAGACGGCGGCATTACGGCCCGAAGTTCCCTTTCGCAAGGCACTTATTATTATTGGTTTATCTCCCTTAACCCGATTCCCTTCTCATATTACGATAGACTATCCTAGGGTAATTTTTAACCTTCCTCTCTTCGGGAAAGGCGATCTTTCGCCGAAACCCGAGCACCTCTTAACTCTAGTTATCACCACTTCTCTCTACTCTTTATACCTTCCTATTGTGATTTCCTCCACTATTGCCCACCCAGACAAAATGATTAACTCCAATGTCTTCCTCAGATCATGTCCTATTGCAATTCACAAAATTTGTTATATGCTGACCGATCTAGACTATATGTCGAACCGGTTATGCTATGATCTAATACTCATCCAAATGCCCTAAATTATTTATTGGGGACTTATCATGATATAATTAGCCTAAATCCATAAAATGGTAATTTTCCTAATTTATCTGATGTTTAATTAAATTCCCCGAGAGTCCCAAGGGCTACCGGTTTGAACATGAACTACCCTAAGCAATCATGCAAGATGTCCAGCAAATTTATGATAAATAGTAGGTTATCTCAATGGGTTAAATCTTAAGTATCATAATTTTTCTATCATTAAAAGGGCATGAAAACTATTTTAGAAATAATCTCTAACTTCTGTTGTTTATGAATCAAGTTCAGAAAATATTCTTCCAAAAATTATAAATAATTTATGCCATGCAGATAAAGGCCTAAAATTAGCACTGGCCAAGTTTCATAATTTTTCAGCAAGTATTTTATCCATAATTAAATTTAAAACAATAAAATGCCTTTCTAATGTCTGTGAACAAAGTACTAGATTTACTCAACATAAAATTCTATAAAAATTCAGGGATCAATGTTCTACTAGTCAAGATCTAAATACAGAATTTTAACTAATTATAATTAATTTAAAACCTCCAAATAGTTGAAACAACAAATCGGGCTAATAATCCTTTAACACATGAAGTATAATATTTACTAATCATAAAATTCCAGGAAAATTACCATAAGTCTAAAACATCCTAAAACTCCCTCCTCCCGAGTTTCATAATTTTTGGATTAGATTTAGTGCTAAAAATAACTAAATTATATTTCTATTCTAATTCAAAGTCTCAACTTTCGAGGTACCTAATTACCTCCAATTCCTCCACTATTTCATCCAGAGGGTTTTCAGCATATCATGCCACTCTCCTCCAAATTTCAAGGGCATACAAGAGCTTTTGCTTTTATGTCCTTTACAAACCTCAAAACCCTTCATTTAAGGTTTGAGCTTGGAACCTAGGGTAAGTCAACCCTAAACCACTCCATTTTTCTCCAAGCAGGTTATAACACCCTTCTAAGTCAGAGTTCGGAATATCAGCCTCTGTTGAGGTGATTTGACCTCTCCGAACTCTTAGTGCACTTTCTACTAAAAGTCGTCTCACTAATGCCTAGTTAAGGGTAGAAGATTTCTCACTCAAAACTCCTCCAAATCAATTGGAATTTTGTACAAACCTAGGTTTTATAGCCAGGGACCACTCACCAAAATTTGGGAGGGTTTGGAGGTCTTTTGACCACCTAAATAAATTCCTCTAAGTTTATTAAATTAAAACCAAAAACTTTAGGCAAAGTATCTCCAAAAATTCCCATTTTTGGTCTGCCTTTAGGTATAACCAAGGTTAACCCCCTGCCCAAATTTCAGGTTATTTGGACATGGGACGAAGAGTGGGCATCCGTTTTAATTTCTGCCCAACTCTAGGTACAGCCCCCACTAAAACGGGTGCTGCAGTCGAACCGCTTACCCAAACGAGTTGAAACTAATTTTAAATTAATCTAGACTCGAAGGGCTACGACTTTTGTGTCTGGTCACTTTTCCTAAAATGGCCTCTAAGAGCCTCGTTTTGCAGCATTAAAATATGCCCATCCAAGTATAATTTCCATACAAAATTATTTACATAGTTCATATATTTAAAACAGTTTTTACTGTTCATCTTCTACAGAACCCGAAAACCAGAACTCAGGAAGTCATTTTTCCCTGTTACATTTCCGTGATCCGTCGCCGGCCGTCCGGTCACTTCCCTGGCCAGCCACCACCACCACCAGCTCCGTTGAGGCGATGGCTAGCGGTCGGCGGTGGTTTGGCCGTCGGAGGTGGCGGTTTCCGGCGAACTCAAAAATACCTTTTTCATGGTTTTCCCATGAAAACGAGAGACGGGTCCGGCTCCGTTGAGCGCGAACTTCCTTTCTAAGAATCCTAAGATCTACCCATGAAAGAGAAGGACCAGAGGAGGACCTTGTTCGCGGTTTGGAGGCGAGATGAACGACGGGGTGCCATGGCGCAGTGGTGGCGTAGCCGAACTTCTCCTACAGTAAGAATAAAGATCTGATCCGTTTGCTTGAGAGTGTAACCTTCTCCTCTTGCCCCAAGTGGGCTTTTATAAGTCAGAAAGTGGGGAGGTGAAAGGGTAAAGCCGTATTGGCCATGAAGGCTCCTCTTAATAGCCTTTCGGTTACAGTGAAGGGATAGGAAACGGTGGAAGATGAACATGTGTGTCCAGTTGGCGGTTTCCTATTGGACCACATCTTCCTCCTTTATTATATAATTACAGAAGGAAAAACGGCCTGTAATTATTCTTGGTGTAACATCCCACACCAGCATTTATTTCCACGCGTGTTAAAATAATTTCGGGCCTGAACCGTCGTTCCGGCCAATGTCACGGGCGTGACACATAGGTCAAGGGCGTGATAGGCCCGGGTGACAATTTTTGGGTCGACGATCGTCGAATTGAGATCGACGGTCGTCGAAGGGTGGTCACGCCCTAGGTCACGGGCGTGACACCTAGGTCACGGGCATGACAGGCCCGAACGGCAAATTCTGAGGTCGACGAGCGTCAAACTGAGACCGACGGTCGTCGAAGGCTGGTCACGCACTAGGTCACGGGCATGACACTTAGGTCACGGGCGTGACATGCCCGACTTCAATTTCGGCGATCATTTTACGGGGATCGACGATCGTCGAAGGAGTCACGGCCCTGGTCACGGGCCTGACACTTTGGTCACGGGCGTGACATGTCCGGGCTGCAAGGTCGACGATCGTCTCACGAAGATCGACGATCTTCGAAGGAGTCACGCCCTTGGTCACGGGCGTGACACCATGGTCACGGGCGTGACATGCCCCGGCAGCATGTTCGACGATCGTCTCACGGAGATCGATGATCGTCGAAGGAGTCACGCCCAATGTCACGGGCGTGATGGGTCAGTTACGGGCGTGACCAACCCGTGACCCGAAATCTCGATCGATTTATTTCAATTTTTTGGGCTTCCTAGGGTTCTCTCACGACCAAACGACTCCTAGGGGTCTAGCTGGAAATGGGATGTTACATGAACACTACCCAATCACAAAACTCCAAACAAAACACAGCGGAAACATAAAACTAAAAGACAGAAGTTATCCACTAATAATAGAGTATCGAAATGTCCTTAAGGCCTTACACAATATAAGTCCAAAAAAATATAAAAGTGCCAAGCTCTCCTAGGCTACCTCGGCATGCAAGCCGGACATGATCAAACAACATCAGCAAAATAAGGAAAATAAACTAGCCAAGCACAGCAACATTTCATGAGGCTTAGGGCTTTTCGCCCGGCGCGCTAGCTCCTGCATGCGATCCTTGCCCTGTAATGATTTGAAGTAACGTGGGTCAGCAAAGGCTGACCTCTACTGTGTAACAAACACATCTCCTCCCGGCCGTCCCTAACGGACCCCGGGGTACCACTCCACCTGCAAGTTAACACTTCGTATACCAAAAGAGCATATATATTAAAGAGGTAAACAAGCTTGGATGTCTCATACAGCATACATGTTCTCTATGTTTTGTACAAAGTAAAAGGGGCCTACTATGCAACATGAATGCGACCCGGGTTTCACCCAAGGCACCCTAGCTCGTATGCATCTAGCACAACATCAAACATTGGGTACTTCCGTTTCCCCATTGGCTTAAAGCCGCAAACAAAAGGGAAACACCATGTCCCCAACGGCACACAGGCCGTCACACGGAACCTTGCAATGGCCCCACCCGCACATGGGTCTTAAACCCCGGGCTTGCCCGCATATTCTGACTTCGCACGTCAGGGTTCCGTCTCACACTGACCGATTCTAAGAAGCCTTGCTGGACCCCACCCGCTCATGGCCACATTGCCTGGGCTTGCCCTTCGCTCGGCATTCTCGTCAGTCTCACACAAGGGCTAGTCTTGTCGGGACACTTTCCCCACATGACTTGCACGTCACGGGATAGCCAGCCAACCACAGAGACCTAGCCGTACCTTTGCACAGCACAAAACAAGTTTTCCCCACCCCAATTACCATTCGTACCGCATCTTTCCCGCGCTCCAAGGAAACCATCTACCGCACAAAGCGGAGCTAACCTTGTCCGGTTCTGACTGCCAGTACTCACTCAAACAAAAGGGAAAAACACATACATACAACGACGTATTGCCGCAACGGATTTTCTACCGAAGCTCGCTATGCAACATCACCGGGTCGGACTATCGGTCGCGACCACGGCTTCACCCACAATGCCTAATCCGCTAACGGAGCGGATCTCGAATGCAAGCATGCCGGGATGAACACGATCAACCCGGAGGTTCCTTTTGAACCAAGGCTACACGAATCCCTCTCATTTGAGAGATCCGGTGCTCAAAACACGAAAGGAAGGTGATGCTATTCATGCATCCTAAATCCTAAAAAACCGAGAGGAGAAGTGTCGTTACCTTCCGTCCCCTCTTCCTAGCCATGGAGAAGATTTGCTCGGTTGGAAACCACTGCAATGCTCCCACCTTCGCGGATCTAAACTCCGCTCGCGAAACGGACCTCTGAAGCTTCGCCGACGGCCGGATCTTGGCCTTCTTCCTCCTCCTTGCTCTCCCTTCTCTCTAGAATCAAGAGAGATAAAGCCCAAAGGAAAATGAGGGTTTCAAACCCTATTCCCGAGCATAATCCCTCAGATCCAGCCCCCAGCCGTCGGATCTCAAACCAAAGAAACGAACGGCCACAATTCAGCCTAAAAATTCACAAAACTGGGCCGAACACGGGTTGCAACACGGCCGTGTGCCTGGCCGTGTTACCCATTTGCCGTCTTGATCGATTCGAAAACCAGCATACGGCTCCTGACACGGCCTTTGACACGGCCGTGTCTCGCTCCACACGGCCGTGTTGTGACCCGTGTCACGGCACCCGTTTTCAACATTTTCAGTCAGAGAAGTACACGGCCTCTAACACGGCCCCTGACATGCCCGTGTCACCTGGGACACGGCCGTGTCCGGACCCGTGTCATGCCCCATGGGCAATACCTCAGAAAAGTTTCGAAACGACCCGATGTTACACGGCCTGGGACACGGCCGTGTGCCTGGCCGTGTTCCATACCCGACTATCGTCGACCTTAACATGGTCGACCACACGGCCAGCTCGACACGGCCGACACGGCCTCCGACACGGCCGTGTCGGGACCCGTGTCACCTGCTCCAAAAAAACTGTCTTGGCCAAAAGCGATCCCCGTCTCTCTTACAAAACTTTGGGGCGTTACATCCAGAATCGTCGATCTGAGTTCAGCGCCGCTTGATAGCTCTAAGCCATCCTTCTTTCTGTTCAGCGGTCGTCGAACGGAGCCTTACGCTCGTCAATGTCGTCGAACGGAGATCGACGACATTGAAACCTCTTCGAATTCCATTAGAAGCCCAAATCGTCGAACAGAGTTCAACGATTTTTCGTTTCGCCGTCGAACCCTAATATAAAAATCATTTTTCAGTCGTCGTTCTCCTTTGCGCTTTCATAGTCTCTACAGAAAAACTCTTTTTCCCTCCAAACTTTTGCTGCACTTGTTCTTTGTTTGTTCATTTTTGTAGGATCAAATGGCCGTTTCAGTTGCAGCTCTGTCGGCAATGAAATTCGACACCGGATTTGACATAGATATGGATTCCTTTGAGAGCAGTGATCAAATATTCAAAGACATACTTGAGCTCTTCAAAGAACAGCAACTAGAGAACATCATGACAACAAGAATTAAGATAGCAGCAGATGAAATCAAAGAATGGGTATATACAACACAGAATCTGAATAACAACACCATCGTCGGCACGATCTCGGTAAATCAGGTATCAGCTCTGTTTGATGGGAGCTATTGTGGACAAAAAGCACCTAAACTGGGGAGAACTCTTTTTTTATTTAATCAAAAAGAAAATAAACAAGAGTTTTGTTAATTTTGGTAGAATAATTGGGCTATTTCTACATGCTAAGTGCCCTGAACTGTTAGTTTCAAGTGGAATGCATATCAATGCTTCCAAGAGGCTCACTTGTGCCTTATTTGGAAAATGGGATAGACAGATTGTCAAGCCCAGCAAACCTACAGCAATTCCATCTTCAGGCACAAGGACTATTACAGTCACTTCCCCTCAGGTCTCTGCCCCAGCTGAAGAATTTCCTGCCTCTTCTCCTCCTCCTCCACTTGTTTCTACAACCATCTCCACATCAACAACAACAATCACCTCAACCATATCTATCTCTTCCCCCATTACCATTTCATCACCCTTATCTCCTCCAGCCACTTCAGAAACATTCCACCCTCTCCATTATTATCCACCTCTCACCATTCCATCATTCCACCTCCTGGAAGACTCCTTTATGGATGATTCTCCTTCCTCTCCTCCTGAGATTCCATCTACCTCCTCCTACCAACAACTCCTTCAGGATATACTCTCACAACCATCCTTTACTCCATCCATTTCCTCTCCCATATTATCCATCTCCATTCCAGTACCATCCATCTCCACAATCTCTACTACAGAGCCATCCATCCCTATACCTCCTACCACCACACCATCCAACATTATGCGAGCAACATCAACTCCTACCTCTACTCAAGCCCATCTTGAGCATGTAGATCTTCCTGCACTAGCAGACAGTCTGTATGAGCTGCTAGCCCCTAGGCTATCCTCATTGCTGGAGACCACCATGGCTTCACTTCTGAAACATGTTCAGGAGTTGTCTGACAGGCTATCTTCATTCCTCTCTTCTCAGGCAATCCCTTCCTCTGGGTGCCTTGATCCAGTTCTTATTGAATCCAGGCAGGTGGAGATGCCTAATGAAGTTCTGCAATTGCCTGCTGCTGCTGAAGCCTCAGTTGCTACTCAAGTGTTTGCAGTGGATCTCCAGAGCCTGCTTTCAGTTTTTGATGCTGTTTACTTCAACTATCTACCAGTTCAATAGTGTGAAGATCTCTCCAAGGCAATTGTGCCTGTTTCAGTATGTGATACAATTTTGCTAGCTTCTTTTATAGAATCTATCCAATCTGAGGACAAGGCCACTACTGCTGTTGCTGCTGCTGTGCTTATATCCACTGATATTGAAATGCTGCCTGTTGATATGCCTGCTGATATTGATAATACTGCTGATGAAGAATTGGCCAAATATTTGGAAGTACAAGTATCAGAGACTCCTGCTATTTCATCTTCTCCTGTTGAGAGTACTGCTGTGATTACTGCTGTTGTACCAACACCTCCTGCCCCTATTGATCCTGAGAAATCAAAAGTTCATGAGGAATACATCAAAAGTATAGATGATTTGTATGACAGATCATAGAGTTCTGAAAGTGATCAATTCAATACATAATCTGATGACTCTGCTGGCATTATTGCTAGGAAAAGGAAAGCTAGAAGTAAGGCCATGATGAAGGTCCCTCCTGCAAAGGCCAAGGATGTTAATGACATACCCTATTATATTCTACATGACTGCCAGATAACTGAACCTTGGATGCAGTATTCTAAAAACCAGCTAAAGGCCATGAAGAAAAGAAGAAAGTTGGATAAGTATGAGAAAGGATCATCCCAGTTTCCTCCTCCTCCTCCTCAAGATTAAGGATCAGGTGGAGGCTTAGCTTCTCAAACCTCTGCTCCAAAGCAAAGCCCCTCCCAATCTTCACAGAGATAACATCCCAGAGGGCAATATCAAAGAGCTTATCAGTCCAGAAGGGGACAATACAGAGGTAATCAAAGAGAACATAGGATTCAATCAAGACAACAAAGGGAAGGACAATGACATATGGACTCAACTCAAGGTCCTTTCCCTTGTAAACTCAGAGAAAGTGTTGATACAAGGACTTCTACTGCTTCAGAAACTATTAATAGATATGAACCTGCAATCCCTTTTGAAGATCCAGATAACAATCCTTTATCATGGACTGCTAGGATGAAAGAACTTGCTGTCTTAGATCAGTTGAAGAAGGCCAGAGAGCAAGGAAAAGACACTTCCAACATCACTACCTTGTCAAAGCAAAGGAAGGCAGAACTGGAAAGATATGCTTCAAGGAAGTTCTTCGACCCAGTGGATTACATGAAACTGCATCCTGAGGCTGTGGTTCCCAGGCCAAGATCTCAAACCTCCTTTAGTGCAGATGATGACAGAAGGTCAAAGAAAGAGGCTCTCAATCCAGACAGGGAAATCTTATTTAAGAAGGGAAGTGAAAAGAAGTGATCTCTGTAAGCAGACAGTACTTTCATTTTAAAATACTCGCTGATATTCTATCTGAATGCTGCTATGCAGCATGTTCTTCTCTGTTGCTTTAATTTTTTTTGCTTTTCTGTATTTGCTTTTGTATTTATTACTGAGCTCTGTAAATAGTAATCCTAACCCAAATAGGGGGAGATTGTTGGAACACCCTATTACTAATTTGGGCAAGGATCACTATGTTTTTAGGAAATCAGTTTGACCTAGATGTTTAGTTGAAAAGGTCAAGTTAGAATTAGTCTAGGGCTTAGAACCTAGGTTTGAAGCTGCCCCTAAGTCCATTCAAAGATCAAGACTTAGAGCTGAGACAAAGACAATTTTCGTCGAGCTCAGTTCGACGAAACGTCTAACTCCGTTCGACGATCTCTGAGCTCAACTCTGCTAAGTCGTCGAACTCCGGTCGACTATCTTCGAGCTCAGATCGACGATCTGCCTTCAGCTAGTTTCCAAGTCACTGAGCTCAATTCGACGATCTTCTAGCTCAGTTCGACGATCTATCATCACTTATTCTTCAGGTTGTTGAGCTCAGTTCGACGATCATAGAGCTCAGTTCGACATTTTCTGTCTGATTTTCAAATCCAATCTCTGAGCTCAGTTCAACGATCGTAGAGCTCAGATCGACGTTTTTCTGAGAGATCGACGACTTTAAGGATTCAAATTTAGTTGGCCTTTGGAATACTTTTCAAATTCTCTCAACATTTATTTCAAGGGATTTGTTAGCCGTTTTCATTTATTCTGGAGCAAGTTTCAAGGGATTTTTCAGAGAATGTTTATTGGACTTTCCTCCAGAAGATAAAATATTTATGGAAGACATTTATGACTGCTAACGGCTATCTTGGACAGAGGATCATCAGAGAATAATATATCCAACAACAGATCAAGATTAAGAATTGCTCAATACAGACATACACAGGATAGTCAGATAAACTCAGATAAAAATCCAGTGATCAATCCTGAAGAGTTAGATTGAAAATTAGCATACTGAAAAGTGTTCATAGCTTCAACATCAAAGACTCCAGACAACTCATATTTCAGCCTCTGCTAAAATCATCTTCTGCCTGAGATTTGAAGGTTCTGAAGGCCTATCACCCTAGAAAAGCTTTCACTCCTGAACTATTCTACACCTCAGGGGGAGCTTTGACAACACAATCAATCCACTAAGTCTTCTCTCAGTGATTGAGACAGAGAAGACAACTTTACCTCTTCTTTTTTCTGTTCCTGCTATAAATGGGTTATCAAAACTCCCTTCAGAAGTTCTGAATCTAGTTCTGAGAGCCTTGTCAAAACTCAGTGGTGGCAAGACACCTTATCAAAAAATCAAGTTTGGTTTTTGAGCACCTTATCAAAAGCTCATTGGTGCCCAGGACACCTGATCAACTCTTCCTGCAGTGGATTCCTACCAAGGGTGGTAGAAGAGTGGATGTACCCAGGTTTTTGGGGAACCACTATAGATCCTTGTGTCTTCTGGTTACTTGTGTATATTCTTTGCTGTGTGCTGTGATTTTTATTTTACTGCCTTAGTTTTATTTCTACAGCAGAGCACCTTACACCTATACATAAATTAAGTCTTTACTGCTTTGCAATTTTAAATTGTAATTTTACTTTAAAATACTCAATTAACCCCCCCCCCCCTCTAGAGTTGAGATAGATCTTTCTCTCACTTTCAGATCGCGTCAGCTAAAAGTGCTTGAAAGGAACTATCCGGTCCACGACTTGGAGTTGGCAGCCGTGATATTTGCACTTAAGCTATGGAGGCACTACCTATACGGCGTAAGGGTCGATATTTATACCGATCACAAGAGCCTGAAGTACCTGTTGGATCATAAGGATCTTAACATGAGGCAGCGGAGGTGGATGGAGTTCCTGGGGTACTACACCTTCAAGATTCATTATGTACCCGGGAAGGGCAATACAGTTGCGGATGCGTTGAGTCGCAGGGCTCCTGCCCAAGCCAACTGGTTGTCGGTGCATGATGAGCGGCTAGTACGGGAGTTGGAGGAGCTTGAGATCTGTTGCGTTGACAAGCAGATGAGCGCCAAAGCAATGTTGAACTTGACAGAGGTTCAGTATGACCTTACTGACCGGGTTCGGCAGGCATTGGAGTTAGATGACTCCATGAAGGAGCATATGGAGGCAGCATTGGATGGGTCAAATTCCCAATTCTCTGTGGAAGATGGGTTGTTAAGGAAGGACCATCGGTTGTGCATCCCATGCGGGGGTAACCTACGGGAGGAGTTGATGTACGAGGCTCATCATACCAAGTACTCAATCCACCCAGGGAGCACAAAGATGTACCGTGACCTCAAGAGGCTGTTTTGGTGGCCGGGGCTCAAGAAAGACGTAGCGTTGTTTGTGGCTAAGTGCCAAACGTGCGCCTTGGTGAAGGCGGAGTGCCAAATACCGGGAGGATTCTTGAAGTCCTTGTCTATACCGGAGTGGAAGTTCGACGACATATCGATGGACTTTGTGGATGGTTTGCAAAGGTCGCAGAGAGGGAACGACGCTATATTGGTGATCGTAGACCGGTTAACTAAAGTGTCGCACTTTATTCCGCATAGAAAGGATGACTTGGTGGAGAAGTCGGCGAAGCTATATGTGGATAATATAGTTAGACTGCACGGTGTGCCCCGTAGCATTGTGAGTGATCGCGATTGGCATTTCACATCCAATGATTGAAGGTTAGTGCAGCAGATGCTGGTCACAAAGTTGAAGTTCAGCACAACCTTCCATCCGCAGACAGATGGACAGACTGAGAGAGATAATAGAACGATGGAGGACATGCTATGCTTGTGTGTTCTAGACTTCGGGAAGCATTGGGAGGACCACCTATATTTGGTGGAGTTCGCGTACAACAACAGCTACCAGGAGAGTATCCAAATGGCGCCCTTTGAGGCCCTATATGGTAGGAAATGTCGCACGCCATTATCGTGGCTGGAAACGGGTGAGGTAAGGTGGTATAAGAAGCAGGAAGTGGAGAGTGCTACTTCTTTGGTGAGGATCATTCGAGAGCGCTTGCTGATAGCTCAGGACAGGCAGGCTAAGTATTACAATGCCACGCACTGGAACATGGAGTTCACGGTAGGTGATTGGGTGTACTTGAAGATAAAGCCGTTCAAGGGTGTTTCGCGGGTAAGACGCTTAAAGAAGCTGAGCCCAATATACCTTGGACCCTTTGAGATTCTGGAGCGGGTCGGCGAAGTGGCTTATCATTTGAATCTATCGGTGGAGTTGAGTTGACTACACGATGTGTTCCACATTTCCGTGTTGTGGAAGGCGGTGCAGGAACCTTCTCTAGTGATCGCAGTTGATCAAGTGCTGGTGGACGAAGGGTTGATGATAAGGGTCAAGCCCGTTCGTATCGAAGACTTCGAGGTGAAGAGACTACGTAACAAGGAGATCCGGATGGTTAAGCTCCGGTGAGATAATTGCGGTCGGGAGGAGCTCTCTTGGGAACGGGAGCAAACTATGCTGGAGGAGTACCCGGAGTTATTCCGCTCAGGTACCGTTAAAATCTTTCAGTTCCTATTGTTTTCCTTTAGTAAATTTCGTGTGCGAAATTCTTTTAAGGGGGAGAGAGTTGTAACGCCCCGAAACTCAAAAGAGGGACGAGTGACGTTTTAAGCCAAGGCTGGGACCTGCAGCAGGTGTCACGGGCGTGTTACGCTAGTGAGTTTTCTGAGTCTTGTACACGGACCATGACACGGGCACAGACACGGGCGTGTCACATGTTATACGGGCGTATCGGGTGCCGTGTCGCAGGTCATGTCCTCCTCGGGAAGAAAGTGTGGGTAGTTGGACACGGGCCAAGACACGGGCACATATATTGGCGTGTCACATGTAACACGGGCGTGTCGGGTGCCGTATCGCAGGTCGTGTCCACCTCGGGAAAAGAATGTTGGTCGTTGCACACCGGGCATGATACGGGTAGTGACACGGCCGTGTTGCATGCGACACGGGTGTGTTGGAAGCCATGTTGAATGCCGTGTGCTGGTTATCGCGTCGATTGAGACGGGGAATGGGTGACGCGGCCTTGCACACGGCCGTGTTGCAACCCATGTTCGGCCCAGATTTTGTAATTTCAGGCCTAATCGTGGTCGTTCATTTCCTTGGCTTGGGATCCGAATGCTGAGGGTGGATGCTGGCGGTTTAAACCCGGAAATAGGGTTTCAATCCCTCATTTCATCCCCTTGGTTCTCTTTCTAAAGTCTAGAGAGGGGAGAGCAAGGAGGAGGAGGAAGGCCAAGATCCGGCCGCCGGTGGAGCTTCGGAGGTCCGATTCGCGATCCGAATCGAGATCCACGAAGGCGACGTCATTGCGGTGCTTTCCAACCGCGTAGATTTTTCATGGCGCCGCGGAAGAACGCAAGGGTAACGATTCTCATCCTAGGGCATGTGAAGCCCTCTTTTCCTTTGCATAGGAATCCCACTCTCGCGAGTGAGCGAAGAGTTGGAGTGTTCCTTGGGGTAGATATGTAAAGACCCCTTTGTATAGAGTCTGTATGCGAAAACGGGCATAGGCATTGTGTGTGAAGCCTATCCGGACAAGTTGATCCGGATCGGTGATGTTGAATTGCATATGACCAGCGAAGACTCCGGATGTTTGGGCATTTTTCGGGTTTTCTACGTGGTAGATTGCAGCAGGGAGCTTTGGAGATTAACTCCAAGGTGCACCCGGAAAACTTGGCAAAAACGGGTTTTGCCAACACGATGGCCGGGGAGCCAACATGAACATAACCTGGTTATGTGATTGTTATGGAGGAAACGGGACTCGGTTAGTCTTGACCTATGTATATGGCTTAAATTGTTGTTGCGGAATGAGCACGGGTCAGGCAGAATCGTACCTGATCTATGTCATTCGGTGGGACCGTTGGCATGGATGAGAGTCTTCGGCGGTCTATGGATTAAATTGTCGTGACCAAGACCAGGAAGTCAAATTGCTCATATGATTGGCCGTCTAAGGGGCGGTGGTGGAACGGGAATGTCTATGGATTGAATTGACGTGACATTGGCCGGTTCACCGTGAATGTGCCCTGTGTGCACGAGGTGTGTGGCCGTGCGAGCCTACGACTGCGATGAAGTGTGTTTACACTATTATGATTTTATACTAATAATGTGTAGGGAAAGAGCATCGCCGCCCCGATTTTGGGGGCGGGATCGTTATAATTTTGTCAGCATTGCTGACCGTTATTTTGTTTACCACCGGGAGGTGGATTGTGTCTTGCAGGTGCTGCGGAGCCTAGCGGGAAATAGCGGGCTAAAGCCCATGTTCCGGTGTTGGCCCTCGATGGCCTAACCTTTTTATGTTTTTCGTTTATCTCATGTATGGCCGGCCTGCGAGCCGAAGTGTGAAAGACACTCTTGTTTGAGGAAACTATTGTAAGGCCATAAGGCCGGTACTTTTGTATTTAACATTCCTAGTTTATCTGAGTAGTGGACATTCGTGCTTGGCAGGGTTCTTGTTTTTGTGTAACTTAATAATTGCTTCCGCTAGGTGCTGTGTAGGACGTTGTGATTGGTTGAATGGTTTCAACGCGTAACAAACCGGTCTATCTGTAATATATGGCGTCGTGCCCCGGCCGGACCTACTGCTATATGCTATGTGACGGATAGGGGTGTTACACACACTATGGTCATCTCCACAAATTTTAAGGTCAATGCAAGGTCATTTGACCAAATGACCATTAAACCCTATAAAATCCCATAAAAGGGGCTACCCTAGAGTTCTAGGGCTACCCTACATCAAACAACCCCAAACTCCATTAGAGGGTGTGTCAAACCATAAAAAGTCAGTGACCAAAATTTTAGCCTCTGTTTACGTGATTTGACCACTCAAAGTCCCAAGGGGGTGTTTTGACCTAATTAACCCTATAAGGGTCAACCTAGGGTTGGATAAAAACCTAATCAAAACATCTCCAAATGAGATGATATTTTTACCAAAGCCTTAACATGCCCTATAACACAACCCACCCAAATTTGGGGGGATTTGGAGGTGTTTATGACACCTAATTAATTTATACATGGTTTATTAAATTTTTCTAAAAAAATTATAGAAAAATATTCTCCAAAAATTCCCATTTTTGGAAAGGCCCTAGGTATTATAACGCCCCTGATTTTCCGATATTCTTTAGTTGTCCGGGTTTTGACGTCATAAGCGGTACCCTTGCACGTGTTTGACATGTGCCTAGGTTAGAGCATGATCTTGGCTCCTTGAGTTCTCTGTAGGGTAATATCTTAGCCTATTGGCGAGTTTTCCCTAGCGGGCCGGGTCTGTTTTGGTGACTCGGCGAAGCCGCTTGTGTTTTGGATTTGGTTGGTGTTTGCCTGAGTTCTACCAATCAGATTAGTATTTCGACCTCACCGTTGCGTTCGTAGCGTTGGTTTCTGGCTACGGCGCGAGTTTCGCGCGTTTCCGAGTACGTTTGTGTAGGGCGTTGTATTTAGATTGTGTGTTATTATATATTTATACTATATAATATATTAGGTTTTATTAGAGTATAAATAGGATAGATAGGGTTTGGGGCCGGTCAGCATCTTATTCTTCCCACGCCCGTCAGCATCCTCGTTTTCGCGAAACGATATGGGAGAGGCGGACTCGGCGGGGCTTTGGTCGGCGGTGTGCGGATCTAGATGGTTCGTTTTCCTTGTCTGAGTGGATTTTCGGGCTGCTCTCGGCAAGAGCTTCTCGGTAGAGGTAAGCTTTGTCCGTTTTACTTGACTTTTGAAGGTTAGGGTTATGGGTTTTGGCTTGATTTCGCTCCCAAAAGTTTCAGGAACCGTTGCTCGGTGCTCTTTGTGGCCGGATCTGGAAGCAGCTGGGATGGGCGGTTTCTTTTCCGTGGGTTTTGAGGCAAGTGGAACTTCCTCCCTTGCTTGCTCCATTCTTCCCTTTTATCTTCCTTTCTTGCTCCCGGTTTGACTAGGTGTTAGTTATAGGGCTGTTATCCTTGATAAATCTAGGCTAAGGTAGGAAAGCGGACTTAGAGCCCTTCGAGGAATCGGCGAGCACTGTGTTACCCGTGGCCTAACCGTCTTAGAACGCTAAGGCATTTTCGTCGAGAATGCTGAGGCATTTTCGTCGAGAATGCTAAGGCAATCGACGAGACTGCTGAGGTAGAATCGGCGAGAATCACATGGTATAGTCGGCGAGTATCTTTAGGTATATTCGGCGAGTATCAATAGAGGGATCGCCGAGTATCGCTAGGACTAACCGTTAGACGCTAAGTTGTAATCGGCGATAATCTGCGAGAATGACAAGGTTGAGTCGTCGTGAAGTGAAGGCCAAATCCTCGAAAATCCCAGGCAAAATCATCGAGTATTGTCGCGATACTTGACGAATTTAGGGGAAAATCATCGAATATCGCGGCGATACTCAATGACTCCCGTCGGCTTCATCGACCATTCTCGACGAATCCGTCCAGTATCAATGGTGATACTCGACGAATTCCGAGGGAATTTTCTGTCGTCCCTTGTTTTTGTTGAGTGGGGTCCTTGGGGGCCTGTTTTGGGGTCTTGACCCCAATCCTTGGAAAGTGTGTCCAGGAGACATTGCAAGAAGTTAATGTGGAGGGAACGGTCAGTTGTATCGCCTTGCTAGCATGCAGTGATGCTGAGGTATTTGTGAGGTGTTCTGTGGGTGTTGGTTTCCATGATAGGTCTTGTAGATTCTGGCTACACCATTGGAGCGCCATGGGTCCTCCATGGGTTGCTAGTGCGCCGGGCGACGCTGTGCCATTGAGCTTGCCAGGTCGTTACAAGCAAATTTAATGCCTTTGAAGTCACCCACTCCTCCGAGACGAGGATCACTATGTGTTAATGATTGTCCTATCTTGATTCTTGGACTATTACTCCTACCCTTGTTATGGAAATTGGCTGGTTTTCCATCTCTTGCTTTGTTCCAGTAGGTTTGAGCCGAAGCGGGTGGTTTTCGCGAGGCACTTGGTGCAGTTCCTTCAACTTTTGTTGATGCTTTGTTTGCTATAATCTCGTTTATTTACTGACTTGTTGCAGAGTTTGACAGCTTGCTCGCTGAGGTTGGTTCTTCCCTGTTTGTCGATCTTTTATTAACTTCGAGCTTTTCTCTCTTTTTGCCACTTGCATTGTTATTTTTGTGCTGAGGTATTCTGTCTTTGAATGCCTCAGGTCCAGGTTGCGGCCGTCCGAGCAGCTAGTTTGGAGCTGCGTTTTGGTTGAACTCTTTGTAGGAGTGTCTCTGTCACTTTAGGTGAGATTGTTTAGTTGCTTTGTTGACTCAGACTTTTGTGTACACCGAGGGGTTCGTGTCAGTTTGTTGGCGCCCTTCGGTGGTTGTTTTTCTCAGTCTACTGTATACTCTTCTATGTTGTTTGGTAATACAATTGGGAGCAGTTACTTGTTTCTTGGGAATGTTTTATGCTAGGGTGCATGTTAGTTATTTTTAGTACTAAACCTTGCTAATAGCATGACATAGATCTCATGTCTTCAAACTTAAAATAAGTACTTTACAACTAGCATAAAAGGTATTTCCTTACTTATACTAAATCCAGAGTCTTGCATACCATGGGATGCCCTTCGAGGACATTTGCACACATGTAGAATGTCAATCTAATTAAATCAAGGTATTTTCCGCAGCGTAAATTATGTTATCTTTTAAGTGGGCCAATAAACCACTGAGCCGAGGGATACGGCCCTTATTAATATAAACAGCTTTCCAAACATTAAATTTATGAATATTTTTATGGTAATAGTTTCCGTTGCCTGAGCGTTGGCAGTTATCCCCTGCCTGACGTGGCATCACGACGCGCATTTTCTCATACTCTGATACTTGTTCTTCCGGAGAAAAATACGTGTTGTGACAGTTGGTATCAGAGGGAGGTTTTGCAAATGGTCGGTTGGTTTGGCAAGTTAGTCGAACAACTATGCCTCGAGCAAAACCCTGGTAGTAGAATTCCATTGCATACAAACACCGATATGTCATCAGTATATCTTGACGGAAACATGGACACTACACTCATAGCATGAAAAGAAGTATACGGGGCATATTATGTAGTATGGGATGCATAATATGTGTTTGTATATGGATCCACCATAGGAGGCAACACGTGACGGTTATGCAGTATGGGATGCATAACCACCATCACATGGATGCGCATTAGCACGTTTAATTTTCTTCGTTACATACAATATTATATAGTATGGGATGCATAACATTATATGTGTACGCCGCTCATAACATGCACTAAGGCCCTTTTCTTAGAATACATAGTACAACATCCATAGCATATCATCGCATAAGCACGCGTGCCAAGTCAAAGATCTGCATGATGACATATGTACACTCATGATTTGAAACGAAATCTAAACATTCAATCATTCATGTCATAGGCACAAGTTAGAAGCATAACGTAATTCCATGATCTCCCAGAGCAAGGTAACAGCAGGCGTTAGTGTTTGTCCTCCTCTTGTTCTGATCGAGGGTGTATCGGGCTACTGTCCTGTAGCGACACTGATATACGGCCATGTTGTGCGGCCCATAGCGGGTGCGGCAGCCTCTGAGCTTACGGGCCAGGCCGTTGCATGGTAAGTGCCGGTTGTTCGTTCTAGTTCCAATCTGAATTTGAGTATTCGAGTTTTCTAGCTTCGGTGTCGTAAGCTAGGTCCTCGTTAAGTCTTTTTCCTGTGTCAGTAGATTTCTAGCCCGATTAGTTTCAAGGGAATTTCTCCCAGTTTGCGATGCCTTTGGCAAAATTTTGACTGGATATTCGTTTGTTCTATAGAATGCCGCCTAAACACGTTGCGACGAGATCGAACCCCCAGTCAGAAGGGGAGTCTTTTGGTGCTCAGAGTGAAGCGGTGATTGAAGGGTTGCGATAATGTAATGAGGCCCTGACGAGGCAAGTGGTGGATGTGCAATCTCAGATACAATCGTTGTTGGATGTGGTCGCCGGGCAGCAGTCTAGAGCCCAGGTCCCTATTGTGGACCAAGCTACCCCTACTCCCCATGCTGCTCTAGTTCCCCCAGCTACGCTACCGCCAGAGATGAATTTTATTTCGCACTTCCAGTGACTATGACCTCCTTCGTATGACGGCAGAGCAGATTTCATGGCGTTGGATGATTGGATCATCGCCATCGAGGAAATGTTTTATTATTCCGGCATCTCTGCCAGCCAGAAGGTGATGTTTGCGGCATATCAACTTAAAGGTCTTGTGAAGAGTTGGAGGATTAAAGAGAAGGAGAACCTTGTTGATGGATGTTCATGAGACACATTCAAAATTATGCTACTGAAGAAGTTTTTGCCATCGATCGAGCAGGACCGTCTGATGAACAACTTTTTGCACTTGAAGCAGAGGCAACTTGTTGTGGGTGAGTACGAAGTCGAGTTTAGCAAGCTCAGTCTTTTTTCCCCAACATTTGTAGCATCCGAAGAAGGCATTGTAAAACGCTTCCTAGGTGGTCTAAGATATGACATTCAACTGTTGGTTAGCGCATACAAGTCGGAGACCTTTGCGGAAGTGGTTGAAGCTGCCTTGAAGGTTTAGGCGATTGAGAATGCAAAGAATAGGGGAGCGCATGCAAAGAAGAATAAGAGGAAATCTGATGAAGAGGGAAGTGCGAGGGAAACTGGCCCTACGGCGAAGAAGGATAGGAAAGAAGCATGTAGCTTCTGTGGCAGGCCAGGTCACCCCTTCGAGAGGTGCTTTAAGAGACTGGATGCGTAGAAGTTGTCTCAGGTTCACGCAATCCAGGATGCTCCAAAGGGGAGTCAGGTCTGTTCTTATTGCCAGAGGAGTGGGCATGATGCGGCCCATTGTCGCAAGAAGGCCTGAGTTTGTTTCCTCTGCGGATAGAGGGGGCATAAGAGAGCTAATTGCCCGCAGAGCCAGCCCACGCTGAATGTAGTTCCGTTGCAGACTCTACCTCCGCCAGTACCACACGTGGACAAAGGGAAGGGAAAGTTGAATGTGCTAACCAAGGAGGAAGCCCAGTCTTCGACTCAAGTGATCTCAGGTTAGTCTCTGGTTTAGTAGTTAACTCACATAGTAGGTTCTTAGTTTCCGTAATTTAGTTGCGCGCTCTGTGTGTTTAGGTGACTTTAAGGTGAACGGTAAGTGGGCGCGAGTTTTTTTCGATTCGGGCGCTACTCACTCCTTTGTGGCAAGGAGTTTTGTAGTCTGTCACCGCTAGACTCTCGACTCATTAAATGCCTCCCTAAGCATCAAACTTCCTTCAGGAGAGCTGGTAAGGTCATGCCAGGGTATCCAGAAATGCCCAATCTTCCTAAGTGGTTCTCTAGTCTTTGCGGATCTGAAGGTGCTAGATTTGGCCGACTTGACGTGATTTTAGGCATGGACTGGCTGTTCAGCCATGATGCCGTCATTCAGTGTAAGCACAAGCGCATGGACTTTAGAGGCTGCGATGGCCAGCCCATGAGTGTGTATGGTTCGCCGCGTCAGGAATCTTCGATCATTTCTGCGGTATGTGCTCGCAAATTTCTCGAGTCTGGCTGTGATTCTTTCCTTGTTTCCGTTTCTGCTTTAGAAGCTGCTTTGGTTGAGCCTTGGGTTGAGGACGTTTCGGTGGTATGTGAGTTTCCGAATGTTTTTCCAGTTAGTCTTCCCGGACATCCTCCAGAGAGAGAAGTGGAATTTGTTATAGATCTTGAGCCAGGCACTCGCCCTATTGCTAAGGCACCATACCGCATGGCGCCGCGTGAGTTAGAGGAGCTACGCACTCAGCTAGATGAGTTGTTGTAGTACGGCTTTATTAGACCCAGTTCTTCCCCCTGGGGTGCACCAGTGCTCTTTGTGAAGAAAAAGGACGGAACGATGGGGTTATGCATCGACTGCCGTGAGCTAAACAAAGTAACCATTAAAAACAGATACCCGCTACCCAGGATCGATGGCTTTTTCGATCAGTTGCGAGGTAGTTCCGTGTTCTCGAAGATTGAACTCCGCTCAGGTTACCTTGAGTTGAGGATCCGGGAGTCGGACATCCCGCGTACTGCTTTTCGTTCTCGTTATGGACACTTTGAATTTCGGGTAATGTCTTTTTGATTAACAAACGCACCGTCAGCTTTTATGGACATGATGAACAGAGTGTTCAGGGATTTTTTGGATAAATTTTTGGTGGTGTTCATTGACGATGTACTGGTGTATTCCAGAAATGCAGATGAGCACGCCTTGCACTTGCGCTCTGTCTTGTCTACTCTATGGGAGCACAAGCTATATGCGAAACTTAGCAAGTGTGAGTTCTGGTTGTCTCAGGTGTCATTCCTAGGACACATTGTAAGTAAGGAAGGTATCTCAATTGATCCTGCAAAGATAATGGCAATCTTGTATTGGAGGAGACCTTCATCGCCTAAATAGATAAGGAGTTTCCTAGGATTGGCAGGTTACTACAGAAGGTTTGTGGAAGGATTTTCGGTGCTCTCTGCGCCGTTGACCAGGCTTACGCAAAAGAGCGCAGCCTTTGTATGGAGTGAGGCCTATGAAGAAGCTTTTCAGGAGCTCAAGAAAAGACTGTGTTCTGCTCCAGTGTTGGCATTGCCGGTGCAAGGAGTAGAGTGTGCTATGTATGTAGACGCCTCGCGAGTTGGACTCGGTTGCGTATTGATGCAGGACGGTAAGGTGATTGCGTATGGATCAAGACAATTGAAAGTGCATGAAAAGAATTACCCTACGCACGACCTGGAATTTGCTGCGGTCATTTATACATTGAAGTTGTGGAGACATCTGCTGTATGGGGTGTCGTGTAAGGTTTATTCGGACCATAAAGTTTAAAATATGTTTTCACTCAAAAGGAATTGAATCTGCGCCAGCGTAGGTGGCTAGAGTATGTTGCGGACTACGAAGTAGATATCCTCTATCATCCCGATAAGGCTAATGTAGTAGCGGACGCGTTGAGCCGGAAGCCCGCGCATATCTTTAATCTCTCGGTGCAATCCCTTATCGAAAAATTTTTGCTCATGGACATAACGGTAGGGAATAGTGCTTCGTCGAGCAGCTTAGAGGTGGAAGAACCTTCGTGGATTACTCTCACTAGACTTCATCAGAAGGACGATCCTGATCTGCTGCACCTCCTCAGTAGGGCTGAAAAAGAGGAATTACCTGACTTTTCCATTGATGACTCGCGTACCCTTAGATACCGTGGAAGATACTGTATTCCCGCTGTTGGGGACATCCGAGCGAGAATATGTAGTGAAGCGCATGGTTCCAGTGTTGCTTATCACCCTGGTTCCACCAAAATGTATAGAGACTTAAAGCAGATTGTTTGGTGGTAGGGTATGAAGAATGACATTTCAAAGTTTGTATCTCAGTGTTATACCTACAAGCGTGTCAAAGCAGATCATAGGAGGCCGGGTGGTAAGCTAACGCCTTTAGACATACCAAGCTGGAAATGGGAGAGTCTATCCATGGATTTCATAACCAGTTTACCGAGATCTCCCCAAGGTCATGATGCAGTGTGGGTCATCGTGGACAGGTTAACCAAGTGTGCCCACTTTGTGCCTTTTAAGATTGACTATTCTATGGAAAAGATAGCTGAATTATATCTGGACAAAGTTATCAGACTGCACGGTGTACCAACAAGCATTGTGTCAGACCGAGACTCCCGATTTATGTCTCATTTCTGGTAAAGCTTGCAGGGACCCTTAGGCCCATACCTTAGATATTCTACTGCTTATCATCCTCAGACGAATGGACAGACAGAGAGAGTGAACCAGATCCTGGAGGATATGATTCGATGTTATATTCTGGACCATGGTGGAGCGTAGGATAAGCACCTCGGATTGATGGAATTCGCGTATAATAACAGCTATCAGGAGAGCTTGCAGATGGCACCCTTTGAAGCGTTATATGGGAGGCGTTGTCGAACCCCTTTATTTTGGGCAGAAGTTGGTGAAAAACCCTTGCTCGGTCATGAAGCGTTGGAAGATATGAGCGTTTCAGTGACACATATTCGTGAAAAGCTGAGGTTGGCTCAGGAGAGGTACGAGAAGTATGCCAATCAGCGCAGAGTTGATCTGGAATTTGCAGTTGGGGACATTGTTTTTCTGAAGGTCTCTCTGATGCCAGGTGTTAAGGTTTGGAAGGAACCATAAACTTGATCCCAAGTATGTGGGACCTTTTCAGATATTGGAGCGCATCAGGGTTTCTGCGTATAGACTGGATTTGCCTTATTCTTTCCCTGGCGTTCACGACGTCTTTCACGTGAGCCAGTTGCGAAAGTGTGTTCGTAGTGATCGCAATGTTCTTGACTCAGTGCCTCGGTTGCAGCCTAATCTCTCGTATATTGAAGAACCTGCTCGTATACTTGAAACGCAAGATCGTGTGCTAAGGAAGAAGACAATTCTAATGGTTAAAGTTCTCTGGAGAAACCAGGATGCTAGAGGTGCAACGTGGGAATTGGAGTCCGCGATGAGAAAATCGCATCCCCAGCTGTTTTCTTAGTCTTCTCAGGTTAATATTTTCATTTAAGAATTCTCCTGTTGTGCCATTTCTTCTGTCTTCTTCTTCGCTTCGTGATCCAAGTTTCGGGACGAAACTTCTTTTTTTGGGGTGTGACTGTAACGCCCCTAATTTTCCGATATTCTTTAGTTGTCTGAGTTTTGACGTCATAAGCGTTACCCTTGCACGTGTTTGACATGTGCCGAGTTTGAGCATGATCTTGGCTCCTTGAGTTCTCTGTATGGTAGTATCTTAGCCTGTTAGCGAGTGTTCCCTAGCGGGCCGGGTCTGTTTTGGTGACTCAGCGAAGCCGCTTGTGTTTTGGCTTTGGTAGGTGTTTGCCTGAGTTCTACCAATCGGATTAGGATTTCGACCTCGCCGTTGCGTTCGTAGCGTTGGTTTCTGGATACGGCGCGAGTTTCATGCGTTTCCGAGTTCGTTTGTGTTGGGCATTGTATTAAGATTGTGTGTTATTATATATATTTATATTATATAATATATTAGGTTTTATTAGAGTATAAATAGGATAGATAGGGTTTGGGGCCGGTCGGCATCTTCTTCTTCCCGCGCCCGCCGGCGTCCTCGTTTTCGCGAAAGATCTGGGAGAGGCGGACTCGGCGGGGCTTTGGTCGGCGGTGTGCTGAGCTGGATGGTTCATTTTCCTTGTCTGAGTGGATTTTCTGGCTGCTCTCGGCAAGAGCTTCTCGGTATAGGTAAGCTTTGTCTATTTTCTTGACTTTTGAAGGTTAGGATTAGGGGTTTTGGCATGATTTCGCTCCCAAAAGTTTTAGGAACCGTTGCTAGGTGCTCTTTGTGGCCGGATCATGAAGCGGTCGGGACGGGCGGTGTCTTTTCCGTGGGTTTTGAGGCAAGTGGAACTTCTTCCCTTGCTTGCTCCATTCTTCCCAATTATCTTCCTTTCTTGCTCCCGGTTTGACTAGGTGTTAGTTATAGGGCTGTTATCCATGAGAAATCTAGGCTAAGGTAGGAAAGAAGACTTAGAGCCCTTCGAGGAATCGGCGAGCACTGTGTTAACCGTGGCCTAACCGTCTTAGAACGTTAAGGCATTTTCATCGAGAATGCTGATGCATTATCGTCGAGAATGCTAAGGCAATCGACGAGACTGCTGAGGTAGAATCGGCGAGAATCACATGGTATAGTCGGCGAGTATCTTTAGGTAGATTCAGAGAGTATCAATAGAGGGATCGTTGAGTATCGCTAGGATTAACCGTTAGACGCTAAGTTGTAATCGGCGAGAATCGGCGAGAATAACAAGGTAGAGTCGTCGTGAAGTGAAGGCCAAATCGTCGAGAATCCCAGGCAAAATCGTCGAGTATTGTCGCGACACTCGACGAATTTGGGGAAAATCGTCGAATATCGCGGCGATACTCGACGACTCCCGTCGGCTTCGTCATCCATTCTCGACGAATCCGTCGAGTATCAATGGTGATACTCGACGAATTCCGAGGGAATTGTCTGTCGTCCCTTGTTTTTGTTGAGTGAGGTCTTTGGGGGCCTGTTTTGGGGTCTTGACCCCAATCCTTGTAAAGTGTATCCAGGAGACGTTGCAAGAAGTTAATGTGGAGGGAACGATCAGTTGTATCGCCTTGCTAGCATGCAGTGATGTTGAGGTCTTTGTGAGGTGTTCTGTGGGTGTTGGTTTCCATGACAGGTCTTGTAGATTCCGGCTACACCATTGGAGCGCCATGGGACCTCCATGGGTTGCTAGTGGGCTGGGCGACGCTGTGCCTTTTAGCTTGCCAGGTCGTTACAAGCAAATTTAATGCCTTTGAAGTCACCCACTCCTCCGAGACGAGGATCACTAAGTGTTAATGATTGTCCTATCTTGATTCTTGGACTATTGCTCCTACCCTTATTATGGATATTGGCTGGTTTGCCATCTCTTGCTTTGCTCCAATAGGTTTGATCCGAAGCGGGTGGTTTTCCCGAGGCACTTGGTGGATTTCCTTCAACTTTTGTTGATGCTTTGTTTGCTATAATCTCGTTCATTTACTGACTTGTTGCAGAGTTTGACAGCTTGCTCGCAGAGGGTTGGTTCTTCCCTGTTTGTCGATCTTTTATTAACTTCGAGCTTTTCTCTCTTTTTGCCACTTGCATTGTTATTTTTGTGCTGAGGTATTCTATCTTTGAATGCCTCAGGTCCAGGTTGCGGCCGTCCGAGCAGCTAGTTTGGAGCTGCATTTTGGTTGACCACTTTGCAGGAGTGTCTCTCTCACTTTAGGTGAGATTGTTTAGTTGCTTTATTGACTCAGACTTTTTTGTACATCGAGGGGTTCGTGTCAGTTTGTTGGCGCCCTTCGGTGGTTGTTTTTCTCAGTCTACTGTATACTCTTCTATGTTGTTTTGTTATCCAATTGGGAGCGGTTACTTGTCTCTTGGGAATGTTTTATGCTAGGGTGCATGTTAGTTATTTTGAGTATTAAACCTTGCTAATAGCATGACATACTTCTCATGTCTTCAAACTTAAAAGAAGTACTTTACAACTAGCGTAAAAGGTATTTCCTTACTTATACTAAATCCAGAGTCTTGCATACCATGGGATGTCCTTCGAGGACATCTGCACACATGTAGAATGTCAATCTAATTAAATCAAGGTATTTTCCGCAGCGTAAATTATGTTTTCTTCTAAGTGGGCCAATAAACTACTGAGCCGGGGGATACGGCCCTTATTAATATAAACAGCTTTCCAAACATTAAATTTATGAATATTTTTATGGTAATAGTTTCCGTTGCCTGAGCGTTGGCAGTTATCCCCTGCCTGACGTGGCATCACGACGCGCATTTTCTCATACTCTAATACTTGTTCTTCCGGATAAAAATGTGAGTTGTGACAGGTATAGCTAAGGTAGACCCGCTGCCCAAATTCCAGCTCATTTGGACAAGGGATTAAAGGTGGGCATCCATTTGAATTTTAGGATAGCCCTAGGTATAGGTCCCACCAAAATGGGTGCCCTGGTCCAACAAGAGGTCCAAATGGGTCCAAATAAATTTTGGATTAAAATAGACCCAAAGGGCTACACATTTCATGTTGATTACTTTCCCATTAGATGAGCCTGAGTATTTTTAAAAATTAAAACTAAACACTGCATATAATGTGATAGAATAATATGAAATCAAATTAATTAAAACTTATATTCATCCTGCACGAATCATAAAGCGCCTAAATAGACGGAATCGGGTTGTCTTCTACCTGTAGCTGAAGGCCCAGATCATCCCGTCCTAGAGCAGCTTGCGGGCCGATTTCCCGGCCACCCGGCCACTTCCCCGGCCAGCCACTACCACCACCACCTTCGGGGAGGTGCGGGCTATCCCCAACCGGTGGCACGGTCGCCGGAGACGTCTATTCTGGCGATCCGACAAAGCTATTTCTTGGCTGAAAATAATGGAAATTTGGATTTGGTTCGGGCTCAATTGAGCCCAAACCTTGGCCCTAGAAATTGCTACAATCTAACCATGGAAAAAGAGGTGGAGGAGGACCTTTCCAGTGGCCTGAAGGCGAGAGGAGCTGCGGGACACCATGGATGATGATAGCGGCGCTCGGCTTCTGCAACAACACAGTGGGGCGGCTTGCTCCTTCCAGTTTAGAGTTCGAAAATTCTCGCCTCAGCTTACTGATGATGTTTAAATGGTCAATTGGAGAGGGGGCGGTGGTTCTTCAATGCCCATAAAAGCCATTAAAGCATGGCTCGGGTTGAGAGGAGGGGGGCTAAAACTGCCCCTTTGTGGACAAGAAACGGCTGGAATCAACTCCTCCCCCCTAGAGGAGTTGATTGCAGCCATAATGGGTGGTTGTTGGCCTCCTTTTGCCGGTCCCCACACCATTCCTCTTCCCCCCATTTTCTCTCTCCACCATTACCATGGAATGTAGCTCCCTTTCTCTCTCCTAGTCACCAAGTTGACTTGTCAAACTCCATAGGATATATGTAGCCATTCTACCCATAATAATTATGAGAAATGAAGTTAGTCTAAGGGAAACAATGGCTTATGCTTGGGTTAGCCAATTTGGTATATGTTGACCCAAACATAGTCTAAGGTTAAACCTAGCCAATTTGACCTTTTGGGTTCACACCAATGGGTCCTAGGTAATCCTTTGGCCTCCCCTAGAGTCCAAGAAGGGTTGGGTAGGGTTGATTGGGCTCCTTAGAGGTCACATGACCCTTAGCAAGGGCACTTTGACCAAATTGGGACTAGAGTTGACTTGAGTCAATCTAGCCACTTGAGTTCACCCCAATGGGCCCATGTGGCTCTAGTGGATCCTCTAATAGGTTAGTGATGTTGTGGTGGGGTCATGGAGTCATGGTGAAGCCCTAAGGTCAAACCCTAGGTTTGGTGATGAGGTTGTGCCATAGGCAGACCAAGGTTTTTCTCACTTTGGGCCTTGATTACCTGGTCCTTTTTAGCTCCCTATGGCTTTGTCATGACCTATTCATGACCAAAACTACTCTTAGGGGTCTAGTTGGAAATGAGATGTTACACTCATGGGGTCATCATAAGGAACAAAGTAAGGCTAGTAGCTCAAGGCTATAGGCAAGAGGAAGGAATTGACTATGATCAGACCTTTGCTCATGTTGCAAGGCTAGAAGTAATCAGGATATTTCTTGCTTATGCTGTGAAAGTGAGGGATAAGATCAATCCTAACTCTAGAGGGGGGGTGAATAGAGTGATTTAAAATAGTTTTGCAAATTAAAACTTATGCGAAGAGAAGACTTAGATTTACTTAGTGTATGGTGTTGTAGCAACTAATCAAAGTAAGAAAAGAATCACAGCACAAAGCAAAACACAAAGAAACAAGCAACCAGAATACATAAGGAGCTATAGTGGTTCCCCAAAATCTTGGGTAGTCAACTCTTCTATCACCCTTGATAGAAATCCACTTCAAGATGAGTTGATCAGGTGTCTTGAGCACTAGAGAGTTTTTGACCAGGTTCTCACAAACCAAAGGGCTGATTTTTGACCAGGTTTCAGCAAAACCAAAAGTAACTTTTGAAGGGAGTTAAAACCCTGTACAGAAAGAAAAAGAAAAAGCTGATGTTGTATTCTCTATCAATAAGTAGAGAGAAGCAAGGTGGATCAGTTGATGTTGTCAAAGCTCCCCCTGAGATCAAGAAATAGTTCAGGAAGAGGAGTTTTGCACAAGGGTGACAGGTCTTCAATGATCTGATCTGCTCCAGCAAGAGATGATCCAAACAGGTTCGATGGTTGTTGTCTGAAGCAATCAGAATTCCTGTGTGTAAGCTTGAATGAAAATCACAGAGAGCAAGAAGCAGGAGATGGATTTTTTTTGTTCTCTGTTAACTGATAGAATATATCTCTGTGTTCTTCTTCTGAGTCTTTGATAGCCATTGGCAGCAAGCATTAAATGCTTTCCTTAAATGTCCATGTCTTCAAAGGAAGTGTCAGGAAAACATTCCTTAGAAAATTCCTTGAGCCATGCACTAGATTTGCTGTAACGGTTATTAAATCTTCAGCATTAATTGTTCTGACAGAAGGAATTTGAATTCCTATTCAAAACTGACGGGAGCCTGGAAAATGTCGAGCTCACAAGAAAACATCGATCTGAGCACGACACACGTCGGCCAGAGAGTGATTACAGAAAGCAGAACTGGGGTCGATGGAACGTCGAGCTGAGGTCGACTCCACGTCGAGCTGAGGTCGACTCAGCATCGAGCTGAGTTCGACTCTGCGTCGAGCTGGAGTCGACTCTGCGTCGAGCTGAGAAAGACTCTAACTAACCTATGTGACCTTTATAACAACAAGGAGGTCACAACACAAAATCCCTATAGAAATATAGTCATCCTGACCCAAATAGTAATAGGGTGTTCCAACAATCTCCCCCTATTTGGATTAGGATTACTATTTACATGAATTTAGGGATTCAAAAAGAAGTAAAGCAAAACAGAGCTGAATAAAATACAACCAGACATATGACAGAATAAAGCAGCATATATATAACACTATATAGCAGCAATAATGTTTAATGTCATGTATCCAGCAGAGAAAAAGAAATAAAATGCCTTACATTACTTTTCCTTTGGAGCTTTGTCTTGACCACTTCCCTTGAAGATAATTTCCCTGTTAGGATTTGTAGCATCCTTCTTGGATCTGTAATCTTCAGCTGCACCTAAGGATTTCTGACTTTTTCCACTAGCTGGTACAGCTGCAGGATGAAGCTGCATATACTTATCAGAATCAAAGAATTTCTTTGATTTGTATTTCTCCAATTCTTCTCTCCTTTGATCTGACATGGTGCTGATTTGAGAGGTGTCCAGACCTCTTGCTCTAGCTCTGTCAATCTCATTCAGAGCAGCCATCTCAGTCATCCTGGCCTTCCAGTAAGCTGGAGTTTTAGTAGGATCTTCAAAAGGAATAGCTGGTTCATATCTGTTGGCAGAGAGTTCTTGATGAGTTCTTGGAGTGAAGTCAACTCTGGGTCTGTAAGGATAGGGACCAGAGGTTGGATCAATGGGTCCTCCCCTTTGGTAAGGTTGAGATCCTGATCTTCCTCTGGACTGCCTGCCTCTATTGTATCCTCTTTGCTAGTTTCCACTTTGCTGATTTCCCCTTTGCTGGTTATACCCTTGGGATCTTCTTGACTGATAGGTCTTGCCATGCAGAGAGGATGGGGCAGGATTGGAAGAGAGGCTTGCACTTGCACCTGCATCTGGAGGAGGTAGAGGTGGAGGCTGATGGACAGACTTGGGATCTTCTTGACAGACTTGGAGGCTTGCACTTGCACTTGCATCTGGAGGAGGTTGATGGACAGGCTTGGAGGGGCCTTCATTGAACTTTCGTTTCTTCTTCATTGCCTTTCTTTGGTTTAGAGAATATTGCATCCAGGGCTTAGTGATTTCCCAATTGTACTTGATGTAGTAAGGGATGTCATGATCTGTGGTTCTAGCCAATGGAACTCTTTTCATTGCTTTGGATCTTGCTTTCCTCTTCCTTGCAATGGTTGTAGAGGAGTCATCAGAATCAGTTGCAAATTCATCCTCTGAGCTTTGAGATTCATCATAAGGATCTATATAGGTTCTCTTTGAGATAGGAAAATTGATGGGGGCTGGAGCAGCTGAAGAAGTAACTGGAGGAAGGTCTACTGACAGTGTAGAAGAGGAGTCTAACACTGCAGGAAAGGAAATAGCCTCAGGAGCCATAGAGGCTGAGGTGGCTAGTTCCTGAAGAACTTGGGAGACAATGGTCTCAACTTCATCTGGTGTCTCAATCAATTCACCTGAAGTTTTTGAGGGAACAGTCTTAGCAGCTACTACTGCTTCAACAACAACATCATCACAAGCAGGAGCCACAGCTACCACTGCTTCATCAAGGATCATGGCATCAACAGCCAAGTAGAATGGAATGATCTTCTGAAAGGGGACAATGGCCCTAGACAGGTCTTCTTGAGGAGGCAGGAGGCTGTAGTTTCTGAAGTGAAGATGTGCTGGAAGGTGGAAGCTCTGGACAGAAGATGCCAAGGACTGAAAGTCTAAGGCACTGCTGATCATCTGAACTGAACCTTGAGGAGGAGCCTCAGAGGTCATCTGAACTGCTACTGTTGAGACTGTCTCTGAACAAGCCTGTACTACCTGTACTGCTGAAGGCTGCAGCTCTTCTTCTACTGACATCTCCCCCTGCCTAGAATCAGTGGCAGCTGACTCTAGGCCCCCAGAAGAAGGGCATGCCAGATAGGATGAGAGGGATGAGACTGAGGCAGAGAGAGAGCTCAGGGAAAGGACTAGAGGAGCCAGCTTGTCATCCAATAGAGAGGAGAGCCTAGGGGCCAAAATATCAAAGAGCTTATTGGCCAAAGGCAAAGATCTACTTGCTCAAGTGGGACTTGAGTAGAGGTAGAGGGAGCAGCAGAGAAGGTGAAGATAGAAGATGTTGTTGGTGGTGCAGACATGGGAGGGATAGTTGGTTCAAGGATGGAGGATAGGAGAAGTTCTGAAAATGTTGATGAAGGGTGGAAGTCATGAGGAGAGGAGTGAGAGGCATCCATGAAGGATTCATCATGAATGTCAAGGGAAAAGAAGTCCTCATGAGATGAGAAGTCCAAGCTCATGGAAGAAGAAGTGATGAGTGGTGGAATGGAGGATGCAATAGTAGAAATGGATGAAGGGATGGGTTGAGTGGATGAGATGATTGTTGTTGTTGGAATGAAAGAGGATGGGAGGATGATGGAGGAAGATGGCAAAATCCCTGCTTCTGGGCCAGTAGACTGAGGAAGAGTGACCTCTACAGTCCTGGTGTCTTCAGAAGTCCTCATTGCTGCAGCTGCCCTGGAGTTCACAATCTTCCTGTCCCACTTGCCAATCAGTGCACAAGTGAGCCTCTTAGAAGCATTGATGTGCTTCTTTGAGGACACAAGCAACTGAGGGCAACAGTGGTTTAGAATCAAACCAAGAACCCTTCCAAAGTGCACAAAGTTCTTATCCATTTTCTTCTTTAGCATATCAAAAACAATCAAACCCCAATTGGGATGCTTCTTATCCAAAATTGCACCCATAATGCAAAACTGATGCCTAGTAATGGCATCATGTGCAGTCCTCTTTGCACAAATCACCTTGCCTGTGATATCTGCTAACAGCCTAAACTCAATAGCTAGGTTAACTTTTAAAAGTTTAGAGGGGTTACCAGAATTATGCCCCATTCTGTCTAGCATCAAAGCAAACTCTTCCACAGAGAGTTCTATCTCATCATCTCCAACAGCAAAACCGAAAACCTCTGAAATGATTTGAGGAGAAATGGCTACCTCATTCCCTGAAATTGTTCCAGTCATCGTACTGTTATCTGAATTCACTGCAGTAAAAATCCACTCTTTGATTTCAGCTTCTGGAAGAGGAATCCTGGTTGTCATGAAGTTAACCAGGTGCTGCTCTTTGAATAGCTCCA
Organism: Platanthera zijinensis; assembly: GCA_039513925.1. Classification (NCBI taxonomy): domain Eukaryota; kingdom Viridiplantae; phylum Streptophyta; class Magnoliopsida; order Asparagales; family Orchidaceae; genus Platanthera; species Platanthera zijinensis. The sequence goes on from CM077091.1 coordinate 48,747,937, forward strand.
GAATATCCAGAAAATTCTGCGAAGATCCATCAAAGGAGTCGATGTCGATGTCAAACCTGAATCAAACTTCATTGCCGCCAATACACCTGCAGCAATCGCCATTATCCTGCAAAGAGATACCTTCCAAGATCAAGAGTAAAGGATTTGGAGGGAAAAAGCTTGAGCAGAAAATATGAGAGCGCAACTGCGAACGACGGAGAAGAATGATTTTATACTAGGGTTCGACGCAGAAATGGAAAGAACGTCGAGCTCAGGTCGACGCTCTAAGGCTCTAGGGGAACTTAAACGGCTCAACAGCTTGCAGCTTAGGTCGACGTTCGAGGCTTGGGCTGATGCTATGCATCAAGCTCAGGTCGACGTTGAACGAAAGGCGTCGACCGAAGGGAGAAAAACTCAAGAAGCCAGGGAGCTGTGAACTTAGTTCAACGCTAGAAGTTAAGGTCGACGTTCGACGCTTTTGAGGGCGACGGACCGTCGATCTTAGTTCGACGCAGCGTCAAGCTTAGTTCAGAGCTCAAAGAAACCACTCAGACAGAGGAATTTTAAAATGAAATTTTTCCTATTCCTGTTAATTATGGGTTTCAAAATCTTGGAGTTTTAATTTATACTGTCTCCATCTAGCATTCCCAACTGATTGAGGAAGAAGAAGTGCTTCTTTTCATCCAAGGGCTTGGTTAAAATATCTCCTCTTTGTAGTTCAGTGGAAATGTATTCTAGTGCAATTTTCTTCTTTTCTATATTATCCCTGAAGAAGTGATGTCTGATCTCTATGTGCTTAGTCCTACAATGGAGAACTGGATTTTGTGCAATGCAAATTGCACTAGTATTATCACAAAAAATTTTAGACATCTCTAAGTTGTAGCCATAGTCTAGGAGCTGGTTTTGAATCCACAAAATCTGTGAGCAACAACTGCCTGCAGCCATGTATTCAGCTTCAGCAGTTGATGTGGACACAGAGGTTTGTTTCTTACAAAACCAGGAGACAAGTCTATCACCAAGGAATTGACAAGTTCCACTGGTGCTTTTCCTGTCTACTCTATATCCAGCATAATCAGAATCTGAAAATCCAGTTAGATCAAATCCTGAGTCATGTGGATACCAGAGACCTAGATTAGGACAAACTTTTTACATACCTAAGAATCCTCTTAACTAATGTGAGGTGGGACTCTCTAGGGCTTACTTGGAATCTAGCACAAATGCATGTAGCAAACATTATGTCTGGTCTACTAGCTGTTAGATAAAGTAATGAGCCAATGATTGCTCTATAGTTTGTCTGATCAACTGGTTTTCCAGATTCATCAGCATCTAAAACAACATTTGTAGGCATAGGTGTTTTCATAGAAGATGCTTCAGACATTCCAAATTTCTTAACCAGTTCTCTTGCATACTTGGTTTGAGAAATAAAAATGCCATCCACATGTTGTTTAACTTGCAATCCTAGAAAGAAAGCAAGCTCACCCATGCTACTCATTTCAAACTTTGAATGCATAAGTTGTGAGAACTGTTTGCATAAGTTTGAATCAGTAGACCCAAATATGATATCATCTACATAAATTTGTACTAGTAGGATATGGGACCTATGGGTTCTAATAAAGAGAGTTTGATCTAATCTACCCCGTTTAAAATCATTTTCCAATAAAAAACAAGCTAAGGTCTCATACTGTAACGCCCCCGAATTTTTGATAATTTATTTAAATCCTTTTCGGCGTTACGTTGACGTTTTCCGTCTCGAGCCGTTGTTAGAGTACCTCGTTAGGTGTTCTTAGAGGTTTAGCCTGTTTGCGGGTTTCCCCAGCTAGCCGGTGTCTGTTTTGGAGACCCGGTTGAGCCTTTCAGGGAATTCTCGTGTTTGGCTTCGGGCGAGGTTAGCTCGAGTTTTGTCCGTCGGAAGTCGTTTTTGACTTCGCCTTTGTTCTCGTAGCCCGGGTATTTAGCTACGGTGCGATTTTGGTCGAAATCCGAGGACGTCGCGTTTTCGCGTCGTTTTGGCGGTAGTTGGTTTGTGCGAGTCGTCATTTTCTATGACGGCACGTCTCTTGGCGCATGTGTCGCGTGGCGCGCGACTCGTGCGAGCCGTGTGGTTTTTGTTCGGTGTGCGTGTTGTACGGGTGAGGTTATAATATTTGCGCGTGCGTGCCGGTATTTTTTGTACGTGCTCGTGCGCGCGTGTGCGTGCGCGCGGGGTTGAGTATGTGTGCGCGAGCGCGTGTATTTATGCGTGTTTTGATTTTTATAGGAATGTTAGTAATTAGTATTTGATTAAGTTATATAGGTTATAATTGTGTTGTAATGTGAGATTAGAGTTTAGGTTATATTAAATAGGTTTAGTGTTAATTATTAGGTATTAAGTTTATTATATAATATAAGAATTTAATTAAATTTATAACTCCCCTCCCCTATTGATGCAGCCGAACCCCCCCCCCCCCCCTTTAAATCAAAAAAAAGAAACCGCCCCCCCTCCTATAATCAGAAAACCGCAGCCCCCAAAACTGCAGCCGGCTCCCGATCCCTCCCTGTGCGAGCCCGACGAAAGCCCTAGCCGGCCCCCTTCCGCCGCCCGCCGCCGGCAGCCCCGACCTCCTCTTCCCGATCCGAGCCCGGATCCGAGTTCCCCTCGCCGAGAGCTTCGATCCTTGGTATGCTATCGAACCTTTCCTCCATGTTTTCAATTTGATTTCATTTTGGATTTTCGATTGTTTTGGAATATTTTGCCTCCTTTCATGATTAGAATGCAATCTTAGGTATTTTGGGTGGTTGTTGGAGCCTTCGTGCTCTTGGAAATTCCGCCATAGCGCCGTTGTGCCGGCGAAATTTTTGGTGATCCGTGCGAGGCAAGTGTTTCTCCCTTTTTTTTTGCCGTTTGGCCTCTTGTGCTCTCAATTCCTTTGTAATTACTTTTATTTCATGCTTATCCGTCAAGATATCGAAACCCCTAATCCTAATCCCCGACCGGTAACCGCGTTAATAATTAGATTTTGTGACCCTCCCGCTAGTGGATTCCCGTTTTAGGACGGCGTCGTGGTAGGTGATTAGCGTAGGTTTGGATTAGCGTAAAGTTGAGTTTATGTTAGGCCTAGGTGTAGGTCTAGGGTTTGGGATTTTTTTTCCTAGTTTGCCTATTTGAGGTGTTAGGTGTAATTGTGCACGCACGGCCTATGGTCGTGCGTCTTTTAAGTCGTGCGACCCGATGTCGGTGCTCGTACGCTAGGCTTAGGATCGAGTGAGTGTACTCACTCGCAGCGGCGTTGCGTAACCGCAATGATGAGTCCCTTAGCGTTGATTTCTCCCCGAGTGTTTGCTCGTGAATCGAAAGTCCCTTGTCGGCTGTTACCTTTCGAAGGCCGAATCGTGGGTTGTGGTCAGTAGTGGTGGTGGATGGCTCTTTTATGGGTTGTGTGGTGTGAGGTAGCCTTGACCGCACTCTTTACCTTGACCCGAGTAGTTTTCTGGGCAAGTGAGTGATGGGTCTTTTGTGCCTTCACGTGTCAACCCTTGAGCAATTTGTTGACTTGGAATTAGTGGTTGGGCGATTTGGAACGTTTTCAACCTGATTCCAAGTTTCTTGTTTTTGCTACTGCCGCCTCTCACAATTTAGGATGTTAGGCGTTTCTTCCGTAGGTGTTGCAGCATTTTTTTGGCATCATGGCCATGTTGACTCTGCAGGTTTTTAGGCAGAGTAGTTGCTGTTTACCCGCACTTGGTGCAGGTTTGCTTTTCGCCCTTCCTTGGGCATTGTTGTTTTTACTCTAGTTGTACTCTCTTTACTTTACCTTACCTGCTTTTACCTTACTTTCCTTTTTAGCACTTGCATTCCCTTTTCCTTGCTCTGAGGTGTTCTATTTTTCTTCTGAACGCCTCAGGTTCTGGGCGGTAGCCAGTAGGTGGCTGTTGCTGTGGTGCTGTTGGAGTCCTTCTGTTGCCTGTTGAGACTCTCTTGAGTCATTGTGAGGTAGTTTTACTGCACTTCCTACAGACATACATACTTGCCAGTGGGTTCGTGTCAGCTGTTGGCGCCCCTGGTAGTTTTACCTTTTGCACTAGATATGTTTACTTTTACTGCTACCCTGTCTTTGGGGACCTAGTTTATTTGCTCTGGGAAGTTTTGTGCTAGGTTGCTAGCTATTTTTAAAACTATAAAACCTCAACTATATTATATATATACAGCATGATCAGCATGATTTTCTAAAAAGAACTCACTTAGCGTACTTTCTTAATTACGTATAACAAATGAATTTTCCTATATATGTATAATTTAAAACTAGAGTTTTGGTTCAGCGTAAGGGTCCTTCGGGATCACTTATGCGCTCATTTAGGATGTTGACATAAATGAAGTATTTTCCGCTACGTATAAAAATCAGTTTTGAAACCGTGGACTCTTTGGTCCACTGAGCCGAGGGATACGGCCAATAAATAAATCAAGTTTTTATAATCAAATAAGTCATGATTTGAAAGGATTTGGAGTGTCGCCTGAACGTCGGCAGTTATCCCCTGCTCGACGTGGCATCACAGCGCGTAGATTTTCTCTTACTCTGATTTAATAAATAGTGAGAAAAATGCGGGTTGTGACAGTTGGTATCAGAGGGAGGTTGCTTGACAATTGGTCGGGCAACCTTCCTTTGTTTGTGTTAGATGTTTAGAGTCATATCATACACACACCGACATGTCATCGGCACGTTTTGGCTGAAGCACGAACACTGCACTACACTCATAAGCATAACATGAAGTATACGGGGCATATTATGTATTTTACGATACATAATATGTGGTTGTATATGGATCCACCATAGGGGCAACATGCGAGGGTTATGTATTATGGGGTGCATAACCTCACCGCATGGATGCGACTAGCACGTTTTCCTTTTCGTTGCATGAGAATGTTATGTATTATGGGATGCATAACATTTTCATGTGTACGCCGCCATGGCATGCATTAGGGCCCTTTTTAGAATGCATAGCACAATCATGCATAGCATAACATTGCATAAGCACAACGCGCCAAGCTAAAGGTTTGCAGGATGACATGTGTACACACATAATTTTTGAGTCAAAAATAATATAATTCATGCATTCCCGATCTAGGCACAAGAGTTAGAGGGATGGTGGTGAACCATCTTAGGCTAAGCATATCATTCCTTTTGTATTAAATAAAATAAAATCTCAGAGCAAGTATAGCAGTAGAAGATCATATTTATGTATGTATTGTCTGTACCTTTTGTCTAATCCTAGGAGTTTAGCTAAGTTCTAATTGGTTGATCGGTTTTAATTTTTTTTTTATATAGCATGCCGCCGAAGCGTAGAGTGACGAGGTCGACTCCCCAGTCTGAGGGTGAGTCCTCCGGTGCTCAAAGTGATGCGTTGGTGGAAAGCCTGAGGCAGAGTAACGAGGCCTTATCAAGGCAGGTGGTGGAGTTGCAGGCCCAGATGCAGTCCTTTTTATCCGGAGCGGCGGGTCAGACTCCGGGAGTTCAGGACCCCGCCGTGGGTACAGCTGTTCTAGCCCCTCCTGCCCCTCCTGCTCCTCTCGTGCCTCCAGTGGTGGTGCCCCCCGGGATGGCTTTCATCTCCCAGTTTCAGCGGCTGCGACCTCCTACCTACGATGGTAAGGCGGACTTTATGGTACTGGATGACTGGATGATCACCACGGAGGAGATGTTTCATTACTCTGGGGTGACTGAGGACCAGAAGGTGATGTTAGCCGCCTATCAGCTGAAGGGGCTAGCGAAGGGCTGGTGGATGCGAGAGAAGGAAGGCATGGTGGGAGGATGTACTTGGGCATCCTTCAAAGAGATCCTGATGAGGAAGTTTCTACCATCAGTAGAGCGAGACAGGCTGATGAATGACTTTATTCATTTGAAGCAGAGGCAGCTATCCGTCAGCGACTACGAGATTGAGTTTAGCAAACTCAGTCACTTTGGTCCTAGCTTGGTGAGCTCCGAGGAGGATAGGGTGAAGCGGTTTCTTGGTGGCCTGAGGAGCGACGTTCAGCAGCTAGCGGTCGCCCACGGAGCGGTGACTTTTGCAGGGGCAGTTGAGGCCGCTTTGAAGGTAGAGGCTATCGAGAACGCGAAGCAGCGTGGGCAGCAGGCGAGAAACGAGAAGAGGAGGTCAGTTGAGGAAAAGGGTCCCCAGGTTCTTGGTGCTGCTTCCGAGAAGAAGAGCAAGGTAGTGTGCAGTTTCTGTGGCCATCCGGGCCACCCAGCTGAGAGGTGCTTCAAGAGGGCAAGGGTCCAGAAGAAGGAGCATGTGCATGCTATCCAGGGTGCTCCTAGGAGGGATGTTCCTTGTCCTGTCTGCAAGCGACCCGGTCATGATGCTGCTCAGTGCTGGTCCAAGGATCGTGTTTGCTACCAGTGTGGCCAGAAGGGCCATATTAAGTCGAGGTGCCCTCAGGTTCAGTCCGCTCTACATGCCGTTCCGCTCCAGGCTTTACCTCCGCCTCAGCCGGTGGACAAGGGTAAAGGGAAGCTGAATGTGGTATCTTCAGCGGAGGCTGAGACTTCGACGCAGGTCATTTCAGGTAAACCCCCCCCCCTCGCTTGACTTTCTCTTTTGTAGCAGTTTTAGTGTTGCTATTGTTTTGTTAATTGCTTGTGCGTTTAATATTTTGTTTGTGTATAGGGAAATTTAAGGTAAGGAACCGCTGGGCCCGCGTTCTGTTTGACTCAGGTGCTACCCACTCCTTTGTGGCTAGGGCCTTTGTCGAGCGGTGCCAGTGGGTTCTTGATCGTGTTGGTGGTGCCTTTAGCGTCAAGTTCCCCTCGGGTGAATCCGTGATATCAGATCAGGGCATTCTGGACTGCCCTATTTTGTTGGGGGATTATCTGGCCAAGGCTGATCTGAAGGTTATAGACTTGGAGGATTTCGATGTCATCCTGGGTATGGACTGGCTGTCCCGATATGATGCAGTGATTCAGTGCAGGGGAAAGCGCTTGGATTTCAGGAAGGACAGCGGTCAGCCTGGGAGTGTTTTCGGTGATTCGCGTCGGGACTCTCGGCGATTTCTGCGGTATGTGCTCAGAGGGTTTTTCCTGCTAGCTGTTTTGCTTGTTTAGTCTCAGTGTTGGGGACTGTTAGCAGTGTGCCGCTTTTGGATGAGATTCCGGTTGCGCGAGAGTTTCCTGACGTGTTTCCTATCGATCTTCCCGGTCTTCCTCCAGACAGGGATGTGGAGTTCGTGATTGATTTGGAGCCTGGTACGCGCCCGATTGCCAAGGCGCCGTATCGGATGGCCCCGCGGGAGCTGGAGGAGCTTCGTACTCAGCTTGATGAGTTATTGGAAAAGGGCTTCATAAGGCAAAGCTCGTCGCCCTGGGGTGCTCCGGTTCTCTTTTTGAAGAAGAAGGATGGTTCGATGCGCCTTTGTATCGACTATAGAGAGTTGAACAAAGTCACCATCAAGAACAGGTATCCACTGCCCAGAATCGACGATTTATTTGATCAGTTGCGTGGCAGTTCAGTATTTTCGAAGATAGACCTCCGTTCGGGTTACCATCAGCTTAGGATCCGAGAGTCGGATGTTCCACGGACGGCTTTCCGATCGAGGCATGGTCATTTCGAGTTCCTGGTCATGTCTTTTGGGCTGACCAATGCGCCTTCAGCATTTATGGACATGATGAACCGGGTGTTCAAGGACTTTCTGGACAAGTTTGTCGTCGTGTTCATTGACGACGTTCTGATTTATTCTCGGAATGCGGCGGAGCATGATCAGCATTTGCGGTTGGTGTTATCCGCCTTGAGGGATCATCAGTTGTATGCCAAGCTGAGCAAATGCGAGTTCTGGTTGCCTCAGGTTTCCTTCCTGGGTCATGTGGTGAACAAAGATGGTATTTCTGTGGACCCGGAGAAGATCTCAGCAGTGATGGATTGGCATAGGCCGAGCACACCCAAGGAGATCAGGAGTTTCTTGGGGTTGGCCGGCTATTATAGGAGATTCGTCGAGGGCTTTTCTACCTTGGCAGCGCCCTTGACAAAGCTGACGCAGAAGCATGCGGCGTTCGTTTGGAGTGATAAGTGCGAGGAGGCCTTTCTGGAGCTAAAGAGCAGGTTATGTTCTGCCCCTGTGTTGACCTGCCGGCGGAGGGACAGGACTATGACGTTTATGTGGATGCCTCGCACGTTGGACTCGGTGGCGTTTGATGCAGGAAGGGAAGGTGATCGCTTATGGGTCTCGTCAATTGAAGGTTCATGAAGCGGAACTATCCTACGCACGACCTCGAGTTTGCTGCGGTGATTTTTGCCTTGAAGCTGTGGAGACACTTACTTTATGGGCCCAGTGCAGGATCTTTACCGATCATAAGAGCCTGAAGTACGTGTTCACTCAGAAGGAGCTGAATTTGCGCCAGCGGCGGTGGCTTGAGTATGTTGCTGATTATGATGTTGAGATTCAGTACCATCCGGGCAAGGCCAATGTGGTGGCCGACGCCTTGAGCCGGAAGACGGGGAAAGTCTTCAATCTCACCGCGGATCATTTAGTGGAGGAGTTTCTATTGATGGATATCACCGCAGGACGCTGTGAGTTGCAGAGCAGTTGGTAGTGGCAGAGCCATCATGGATTTCTCTCACCAGATTGCACCAGAGAGAGGATCCGGATTTGTTGCACTTGTACCTCAGAGCTGAGAGGGGAGAGTTGCCAGATTTCTCCATCGACGAGGCGGGTACTTTGAAGTACCGCGGCAGGTTTTTGCATCCCCGCAGTTGGAGACATCAGAGTATTAGTTTGCAAAGAGGCTCACGGATCCAGTGTTTCCTACCACCCGGGATCTACGAAGATGTACCATGATCTGAAGCAGATCGCCTGGTGGTATGGGATGAAGGGTGATATAGCTCGTTTTGTCTCGGAGTGTTACACTTGCAGGCGGGTGAAGGCCGACCATGGGAGGCCTGGTGGCAAGTTGGCACCTTTGGAGATCCCGACTTGGAAGTGGGAAAGCATCTCGATGGATTTCATTACAGGCTTACCGAGATCTCCGAGAGGGTTTGATTCTGTTTGGGTGATCGTGGACCGATTGACGAAGTGTGCGCACTTTCGTACCTTATAAGATCGATTACTCGATGAAGAAGATTGCTGAGTTGTATTTGGATGAGGTCGTCAGATTGCACGGCGTTCCAGTTAGCATCGTTTCAGATCGAGACTCTCGGTTTACATCTCGTTTCTGGAGGAGTTTGCAGGAGGGTTGGGCACTGATTTGAGGTATTCCACAGCTTACCATCCGCAGACCAACGGGCAGACCGAGCGTGTGAATCAGATTGTGGAAGATATGATCTGGTGCTATATTCTTGATCATGGAGGTGCGTGGGATGAGCGTTTGCGGCTCATGGAATTTGCCTACAACAACAGCTACCAAGAGAGTCTACAGATGGCTCCCTTCGAGGCGTTGTATGGAAGGCGTGCAGAACCCCTTTGTTTTGGCCGAGGCCGGTGAGAGGCTGTTTTGGGTCCTGATGCGCTCGAGGAGATGGAGGTTTCCGTGAAGCTCATTCGGGAGAAGCTTCGAGTTGCCAGGAGAGGTATGAGAAGAACGCCAATCGGCGTAGGTCCGATTTAGAGTTTTCAGTGGATGACTTGGTCTTCTTGAAGGTGTCTCCGATGGTAGGAGTGAAGAGGTTTGGCAAAGAATCGGAAGTTGGATCCGAGATTTGTGGGCCCGTTCAGGATTGTGGAGCGTATTGGTGTGGCTGCTTATAGGCTGGATCTGCCAGCTAGTTCCGGGGGTTCATAATGTCTTTCATGTGAGCCAGTTGCGGAAGTGCGTGGGAGCAGAGGCAAGTCTTGGACGCTGTGCCCCAGTTGGAGCCCAACCTCTCGTTTGTTGAGGGCGGTCCGCATTTTGGATGCTCAAGCTCGAGTGTTGCGGACGAAGTCTATTCCGATGGTAAAGGTTTTTTGGAAGAATCAGGATTTGGAGAGCGCAACTTGGGAGCTAGAGTCGGCTATGAGGGAGGCTCACCCTCATTTGTTCCCCTGAGTTTTCGGGTACGTTTCCTTCCTAGTAGTTGTTTCTTTCCTTCTGTTGTAGGAGTAGTATTCGCAAAGTTTCGGGACGAAACTTTTTGTTAGGGGGGAGTGACTGTAACGCCCCCGAATTTTCGATAATTTATTTAAATCCTTTTCGGCGTTACGTTGACGTTTTTCCGTCTCGAGCCGTTGTTAGAGTACCTCGTTAGGTGTTCTTAGAGGTTTAGCCTGTTTGCGGGTTTCCCAGCTAGCCGGTGTCTGTTTTGGAGACCGGTTGAGCCTTTCAGGGAATTCTCGTGTTTGGCTTCGGCGAGGTTAGCTCGAGTTTTGTCCGTCGGAAGTCGTTTTTGACTTCGCCTTTGTTCTCGTAGCCCGGTATTTAGCTACGGTGCGATTTTGGTCGAAATCCGAGGACGTCGCGTTTTCGCGTCGTTTTGGCGGTAGTTGGTTTGTGCGAGTCGTCTTTTCTATGACGGCACGTCTCTTGGCGCATGTGTCGCGTGGCGCGCGACTCGTGCGAGCCGGTGTGGTTTTTGTTCGGTGTGCGTGTTGTACGGGTGAGGTTATAATATTTGCGCGTGCGTGCCGGTATTTTTTGTACGTGCTCGTGCGCGCGTGTGCGTGCGCGGGGGTTGAGTATGTGTGCCGAGCGCGAAGTATTTATAGCGTGTTTTGATTTTTATAGGAATGTTAGTAATTAGTATTTGATTAAGTTATATAGGTTTAAATTGTGTTGTAATGTGAGATTAGAGTTTAGGTTATATTAAATAGGTTTAGTGTTAATTATTAGGTATTAAGTTTATTATATAATATAAGAATTTAATTAAATTTAACTCCCCTCCCCCTATTGATGCAGCCGACCCCCCCCCCCCCCTTTAAATCAAAAAAAAGAAACCGCCCCCCTCCTATAATCAGAAAACCGCAGCCCAAAACTGCAGCCGGCTCCCGATCCCTCCCTGTGCGAGCCCGACGAAAGCCCTAGCCGGCCCCTTCCGCCGCCCCGCCGCCGGCAGCGACCTCCTCTTCCCGATCCGCCCGGATCCGAGTTTCCCTCGCCGAGAGCTTCGATCCTTGGTATGCTATCGAACCTTTCCTCCATGTTTTCAATTTGATTTCATTTTGGATTTTCGATTGTTTTGAATATTTTGCCTCCTTTCATGATTAGAATGCAATCTTAGGTATTTTGGGTGGTTGTTGGAGCCTTCGTGCTCTTGGAAATTCCGCCATAGCGCCGTTGTGCCGGCGAAAATTTTTGGTGATCCGTGCGAGGCAAGTGTTTCTCCCTTTTTTTTTTGCCGTTTGGCCTCTTGTGCTTCAATTCCTTTGTAATTACTTTTATTTCATGCTTATCCGTCATGATATCGAAACCTAATCCTAATCCCGACCGGTAACCGCGTTAATAATTAGATTTTGTGACCCTCCCGCTAGTGGATTCCCGTTTTAGGACGGCGTCGCGGTAGGTGATTAGCGTAGGTTTGGATTAGCGTAAAGTTGAGTTTATGTTAGGCCTAGGTGTAGGTCTAGGGTTTGGGATTTTTTTCCTAGTTTGCCTATTTGAGGTGTTAGGTGTAATTGTGCAGCACGGCCTATGGTCGTGCGTCTTTTAAGTCGTGCGACCCGATGTCGGTGCTCGTACGCTAGGCTTAGGATCGAGTGAGTGTACTCACCTCAGCGGTGTTGCGTAACCGCAATGATGAGTCCCTTAGCGTTGATTTCTCCCCGAGTGTTTGCTCGTGAATTGAAAGTCCCTTGTCGGTGTTACCTTTCGAAGGCCGAATCGTGGGTTGTGGTCAGTAGTGGTGGTGGATGGCTCTTTTATGGGTTGTGTGGTGTGAGGTAGCCTTGACCGCACTCTTTACTTGACCCGAGTAGTTTTCTGGGCAAGTGAGTGATGGGTCTTTTGTGCCTTCACGTGTCAACCCTTGAGCAATTTGTTGACTTGGAATTAGTGGTTGGGCGATTTGGAACGTTTTAACCTGATTCCAAGTTTCTTGTTTTTGCTACTGCGCCTCTCACAATTTAGGATGTTAGGCGTTTCTTCCGTAGGTGTTGCAGCATTTTTTTGGCATCATGGCCATGTTGACTGGCAGGTTTTTAGGCAGAGTAGTTGCTGTTTACCCGCACTTGGTGCAGTTTGCTTTTCGCCCTTCCTGGGCATTGTTGTTTTTACTCTAGTTGTACTTCTTTACTTTACCTTACCTGCTTTTACCTTACTTTCCTTTTTAGCACTTGCATTCCCTTTTCCTTGCTCTGAGGTGTTTCTATTTTTCTTCTGAACGCCTCAGGTTCTGGCGGTAGCCAGTAGGTGGCTGTTGCTGTGGTGCTGTTGGAGGTCCTTCTGTTGCCTGTTGAGACTCTCTTGAGTCATTGTGAGGTAGTTTTACTGCACTTCCTACAGACATACATACTTGCCAGTGGGTTCGTGTCAGCTGTTGGCGCCCCTGGTAGTTTTACCCTTTTGCACTAGATATGTTTACTTTTACTGCTACCCTGTCTTTGGGGAATAGTTATTTGCTCTGGGAAGTTTTGTGCTAGGTTGCTAGCTATTTTTAAAACTATAAAACCTCAACTATATATATATATATACAGCATGATCAGCATGATTTTCTAAAAAGAACTCACTTAGCGTACTTTCTTAATTACGTATAACAAATGAATTTTTCCTATATATGTATAAATTAAAAACTAGAGTTTTGGTTCAGCGTAAGGGACCTTCGGGATCACTTATGCGCTCATTTAGGATGTTGACATAAATGAAGTAATTTCCGCTACGTATAAAAATCAGTTTTGAAACCGTGGACTCTTTGGTCCACTGAGCCGAGGGATACGGCCCATAAATAAATCAAGTTTTTATAATCAAATAAGTCATGATTTGAAAGGATTTGGAGTGTCGCCTGAACGTCGGCTTTATCCCCTGCTCGACGTGGCATCACAAGCGATAGATTTTCTCTTACTCTGATTTAATAAATAGTGAGAAAAATGCGGGTTGTGACACATACCATTCTCTAAGGAGCTTGCTAGAGACCATTAAAGCTTTATGCAGTTTAAAAACATGATCAGGAGAGGTTGGAGAGATAAAACCTGGAGTTGCTTTCATAAACCTCTTCCTTGATGTCTCCATTGAGAAATGCACTCTTGACATCCATCTGATATACCTTGATTATCTTGTGAGCTGCATATGCAAGAAAGATTTTTATGGCTCAACCTTGCAACTGGTTCAAAGGTTTGGTCATAAAACAATCTTCTTCTTGGCAATACCTTGTGCAACAAATCTTGCCTTGTTTCTCACAATTATTCCTTGATATCCAACTTGTTCCTGAATACCATTTGGTCCAACAATTTGCTGGTTCCTTGGTCTTGGTACTAATTCCCACTTTATTCCTTTCAAAATTGATTAACTCCTCTTGCATTGCAATGATCCAGTTTGGATCTTGCATGCATCTTGTATTGTTTGAGGCTCAATTTGAGAAAGAAAGCAGGTGTGAACATCAAGTGCAACCCTTGATTATTAATGTCCTTGGTCTCACACATACTGAGATATCTCCCAATTACTTGAAAATTGGGTGATATCTTGTTGGTACTAAATCAAAAGGGGTGTTGATGGTGCACCAACCTGTGTTGTTGTTTCCTCTTGTGGAACAACAACTGGTTCTTCAATTTGTTGACCATTTGAGCTTTCCAAAACCTGAAATTCTCTTCATGTCACTAAGTTCAGTGTCTTGTTGAATTGTTGAAGGTAATGAATCTTTGTCTGTGATGGTAAGTGCTTCAGATTTTCTGAAATTGAAAGTTCCTGCAAATTGCTTATGGTAGAAGTCTCCTTCTCCTGATAAGACATTAGTTTCATCAAAAGTAACATGCGTGGATTCTTCAATTTTTATT